>CM038677.1:205213403-205813403 GCA_021605205.1 Aegilops longissima | reverse complement strand
AAAATTCTTACGATCGATCGTGGAGGAGAATATTTAAGTCACGAATTTGGTACACACTTAAGAAAATGTGGAATCGTTTCACAACTAACGCCACTGAACACCTCAACAGAACGGTGTGTCCGAACGTCGTGTCGCACTCTATTGGATATGGTGCGGTCTATGATGTCTCTTACCGATTTACCGCTATCATTTTGGGGATACGCCTAGAGACAGCTACATTCACTTTAAATAGGGCACCGCCTAAATCCGTTGAGACGACACCGTATGAATTATGGTTTGGGAAGAAACCTAAGTCGCTGCTTCTAAAAGTTTGGGGATGCGATGCTTATGTCAAGAAACTTCAACCTGAAAAGCTCGAACCCAAGTCGGAAAAATGCGTCTTCATAGGATACCCTAAGGAAACCTTTGGGTATACCTTCTACCTTAGATCCGAAGGCAAGATCTTTGTTGCCGAGAACGGAATCTTTCTCGAAAAGAGTTTCTCTCGAAAGAAGTAAGTGGAGGAAAGTAGAACTCGATGAAGTACTACCTCTTGAACAGGATAGTAGTGCAGCTCAGAAAATGTTCCCGTGATGCCTACACCAACGAAGAGGAAATTCATGATGATGATCAAGGTACTTGGATCAAGTTGCTATTGAACTCGAGGTCCACTAGGACACGCCCGCACTGCAGTGGTACGGCAACCCTGTCTCGGAAATCATGTTGTTAGACAACAATGAACCTTCGAACTATGAAGAAGCGATGGCGGCCCAGATTCCAACAAATGGCTAGAAGCCATGAAGTCCGAGATAGAATCCATGTATGAAAACAAAGTGTGGACTTTGACCGACTTGCCCGATGATCGGCGACGATAGAAAACAAATGGATCTTTAAGAAGAAGACGGACGCGGATGGTAATGTCACCATCTATAAAGTTCGACTTGTCGCTAAGGGTTATCGGCAAGTTCAAGGGATTGACTACGATGAGACTTTCTCTCCGTAGCGAAGCTTAAGTCCGTCCGAATCATGTTAGCAATTGCCGCATACTATGATTATGAGATATGGCGATGGACGCCAAAACAGCGTTCCTTAACGGCTATCTTAAGGAAGAGCTGATATGATACAGCCGAGGGTTTTGTCGATCCTAAGAATGCTAACAAAGTATGCAAGCTCCAATGATCCATTTATGGGCTGGTGCAAGCATCTCGGAGTTAGAACATTCGCTTTGATGAGATGATCAAAGCGTTTGGTTTATGCGACTTATGGAGAAGCTGCGTTTACAAGAAAGTGAGTGGGAGCTCAGTAGCATTTCTCATATTATATGTAGATGACATACTTGATGGGAAATGATATAGATTTCTTGGACAGCATTAAGGCCTACTTGAATAAGTGTTTTCAATGAAGGACCTTGGAGAAGCTGCTTATATATTAGGCATCAAGATCTATAGAGATAGATCGAGACGCCTCATAGGTCTTTCACAAAGCACATACCTTGATAAGATTTTGAATAAGTTCAAAATGGATCAGTCAAGAAGGGTTCTTGCAGACAGCAAGGTGTGAAATTGAGCTCAGCTCAATGCCCGACCACGGCAAAAGATAAAGAAGAGATGAGTGTCATCCCTATGCCTCAGCCATAGGATCTATTATGTATGCCATGTTGTGTACGGACTGATGTAAACCTTGCCGTAAGTTTGGTAGGAAGGTACCAAAGTAATCCCGCAAGGAACACCGGACAGCGGTCAAGAATATCCTGAAGTACCGAAAAGGACAAAGGACATGTTTCGTTTATGGAGGTGACGAAGAGCTCGTCAGAACGGGTTACGCCGACGCTTAGCTTCGACACGATCTGATGACTCTAAGTCACAAACCGGATACGTATATGTTGAATGGTGGAGCAAGAAGCTGGTGCACCAAGCGAGCGTCGTGGCGGATCTACATGTGAAGCGGAGTACATGGCAGCCTCGGAGGCAGCGCATGAAGCAATTTGGGTGAAGGAGTTCATCACCGACCTAGGAGTCATACCCAATGCGTCGGGGCCGATCAAACTCTTCTCGTGACAACACCGGAGCTATTGCCCTTGCCAAGGAGCCCAGTTTCACAAGAAGACCAGGCACATCAAGCGTCGCTTCAACTCCATCCGTGAAAATGTTCGAATGGAGACATAGAAATTTGTAAAGTGCATACGGATCTGAATGTCGCAGATCCGCTGACTAAACTCTTCATGGGCAAAACATGATCAACACCGAACTCTATGGGTGTTCGATTCATCACAATGTAAACTAGATTATTGACTCTAGTGCAAGTGGGAGACTGTTGGAAATATGCCCTAGAGGCAATAATAAAAGCATTATTATTATATTTCCTTGTTCATGATAATTGTCTTTATTCATGCTATAAGCAGATTATCCGGAAATCGTAATACACGTGTGAATACATAGACTACAATACGCCCCTAGTAAGCCTCTAGTTGACTAGCTCGTTGGTCAACAGATAGTCATGGTTTCGACTATGGACATTAGATGTCATTGATAACGGGATCACGTCATTAGGAGAATGACGGATGGACAAGACCCAATCCTAAGCATAGCACAAAGATCGTGTAGTTCGTTTTGCTAGAGCTTTTCCAATGTCAAGTATCTCTTCCTTCGACCATGAGATCGTGCAATTCCGGATACCGTAGGAGTGCTTTGGGTGTATCAAACGTCACAACGTGGCGGGTGACTATAAAGGTGCACTACGGTATCTCCGAAAGTGACCATTGGGTTGACACGGATCGAGATCGGGATTTGTCACTCCGTATGACGGAGAGGTATCACGGGCCCACTCGGTAATGCATCATCATAATGAGCTCAAAGTGACCAAGTGTCCGTCACGGATCATGCATTCGATGCAGTAAAGTGACTTGCCGATAACGAGACTAACGAGGTATTGGGATACGACGATCGAGTCTCGGGCAAGTAACACACCGTCTGACAAAGGGAATAGAATACGGGTTGCTTGAACCCTTGACATCGTGGTTCATCCGATGACAACATCGAGGAGCATGTGGGAGCCAACATGGGTATCCAGATCCCGCTGTTGGTTATTGACTTGAGGTAGTCTCGGTCATGTCTGCATGTCTCCCGAACCCGTAGGGTCTACACACTTAAGGTTCGGTGACGCTAGGGTTAATAGGAAGACAAGTATGTGATTACCGAATGTTGTTCGAGTCCGGATGAGATCCCTGACGTCACGAGGAGTTCGGAATGGTCCGGAGGTAAAGATTTATATATGGAAAGTGGTTAAACGGACTCAGGAAGTTTCGTGGTATCTGGTAAATACTGGGCCACCGGAGGGTTCCCGAGGTCCACCGGAGGGGCCACCTCTCCCGGGGGCACATGGGCTAAGTGGGAGAGGAACCAGCCCCCGGTGGGCTGGGTGCGCCTCCCACCTGGGCCCATGCGCCTAGGGTTTGGGGAGGAGGAAACCCTAAAGGGCGCCTGGCTTGGGGGCAAGCCACCCTCCTCCCTCCTCCCTTGGCCGCCGCCCCCTAGGGTTTGCCCTAGAGGCCGCCCCCTTGACCCTCTCCTCCTATAAATAGAGGGGTGGGGGAGGCTGCCAACACAGTTGTAGGCGCAGCCTCCCTCCCAACACCTCTCTTTCTCACGCAAGCTTGGCGAAGCCTCACGGAGAACTACATGTACCGCTGCACCACGCCGTCGTGCTGCCATCGGGATTGTCTTCTTCAACCTCTCCTTCACTCTTGCTGGATCAAGACGGAGGAGACGCCATCGTCTCCGCACGTGTGTTGAACACGGAGGTACTGTCCTTCATACTTTTGGTCATCGGTGATCGGAATCACGTTGGGAACGTCTTCATCATCACCACTCTCAAGAACGCCTCGTATTCGATCTACAAGTGGTATGTAGATGCAAACTCTCTCTCGTTACTCGTTGCATGGTAGAACTCATAGATGGATCTTGGTGAAACCGTAGGAAAAATTTTAATTTTCTGCAACGTTCCCCAACACTGCTCGCCTTGCGTGTTCCCGGACGGCGGCGGTGGAGGCACGATCACGTCCGGCATGGCGACATCGCTGCTATCCCTCTCCATGAGGGGTGCTCGTCGCCGGCTTCCCCAGTCTACGCCATAAACTCCGTTGGTGGCGGCGCGGAGTTTAGGGGAGTAACAAACACCGCCGACTAGCGGCGCGCGGCCTCCTCGGCCTACTTCTTCGCCGCGTCGGCTGCCTCGACCTTCGCCAGTTTCTTCACGGCGGCGGCCTCCGCCTTCTCTGCTTCCGCTTTCTCCAGGCGGGCGGCTTCCTGCTCCTCGCGCGCTTCCCACGCGTTCCGCTCCGTCACCTCCCGGAGGTCTGCGGCCGGATCAATCCACCGAGTGGTGGTGGAAGTCTCCGCCGACCCCACGATGGAGGCGGTGGCCGACTTCTCAAGAGAGAGCGAAGCCCTAGATCAGGGGAAACAAAGCAAAGAAACTCAGACAAGATCAGCAAGGAAGGAGAAAGTAGCAAGATGAAGGCAGTACTTACGCGGAAACCGGCCGCGGCTCCTTCACCGCCTTACGGAAGCGGATGGCCTTCGTGGCCGCTTCATCCCGCTTAGTCGCCGCGGCCGAGCCCTTGGGCTCCTTCGACCGGCTGCTGAACAACCTCGGCGCGGCCCTGCATTTTTTGGCACCACCTTGGGCATCCGGCGCGGCAGATGGGCTCACGCCCCGCTGGCCGAACCCTGGTTGGTGGCGCGGGGCGACTTCCCCCGCATCATCGTCGAGCCAGTCCTCGAGGCTGGCTCCGAGCCTCGAGTCGCTTGCTTCGCCACCTCCCCCCTCAGCGTCGTCCTCCAAGGCCGCCGCCCCCAAGTCGGGGTCATCCACTTCGCTCTCCTCTCGGTCATGGAGGAATTGACGCTCCGGCCCCGCGGCGCCGACGGCCGACTGGAGGAGGGGGCTCTGTTCAAAGGCTGATTGGTCAGGTTGGACAGGCAAAACTCGGCAACAAAAAGATAGAGAAAAAGAAAGATAACCTACCATAGACGGGGGGTCGGCGCGGGAATACGGCTCCTTGCCAAACCGCCACTCCTCCGTGAGCTTGCAGTTCGCAAGGTAGTTCACCATGTGAGCTACCTCTGCGTGAGGCATCTCCTTAGTGCACAGCCGGCTTGGGCCCCGATGCCCGCTCATCTGACAGATCATGTGAGGGCGTCCCTGGAGCGGGAGCACCCGGCGCGCCACAAAGGCGGACAACAAATCGGGCCCGGTCAGGCCCTCCGATTGTGTCAGCACCCGGAGCCGCGTGATGGCGGCGGCTCCGTAAAGCGGCAGTGTCTTGGCCCGTATGACCAGTTGGGCGCCTCACCGGGCGGGCGGCCGTAAGCCAACAAGTTGACCCAGTCGCCCTCCGGGAAGACGCTCTTCACGTAGAAGTACGACTGCTGCCACATCTTCACCGACTTGATCAGCGTGATGGGAGGAAACGGATTTTCGGCTGCTGGCCTCCGCACCGCAATAAAAGCACCGCATTGAGCCGGCACGCCCGCGACGAGGGTGCCGAGCTTGGTGTAGAAGAACTCCCCCCAAAGCTCGATGGTGGGGAGGACGCCGAGGAAGCCTTCGCACAAAGTGACGAAGGCGGACAGCAGCACCACCGTGTTCGGGGTGAGGTGGTGCGGCTGAAGACCGTAGAACTCGAGGAAGGACCGGAAGAAGCCGCCACGGCAGGCGAGGCCGCCCTTGAGCGATGTGAGTGGAAGACGACCCGCTCGCCCTCCTCTGGCGCCGGCGAGATCTCCCTCTCCGGCGCGAGGCGGACCTTCACATAGTCCTTGCCGGGCAGCCGCCGCGTCTGGCGGAGAAAGTCGATGTGGTCGTCATGAACTTCGGAGCCGTCCCACGCTCCGGAGTGCGCCATGGGAGGCGTGGGGTTGGCAGATGAGCTCATCGGAGACGAACCACTGCAGCGCTCAGCGTGGCTTGGAGGCGCTACGACGAGAGGAAGAAGAAGGAGGAAAGAATGGGGTGGAGGGGCGCGCGTGCTCCACCGCTCCCCCTCCTCCCCCTACTTATAGGCCTACGGGCCATGAAACCGAGGGGCGGGCATGGGATCGTGAGATTAACTGTGCCCATGACCCCACGCTCCCACCTTTATCGCGCGAGTTACTGCACGCTGTAACTCCGCGGGGAAACTCAACCGCCCGCCTCGGCCGCAGCAGATCCGTTTGTGTCCCAAGGCCCGGTAGTGGCGGGCCCCGCCCGTAGGCGCGTCCCATCGCGCGCGTGGGCTGGCAGGCTGACCCGACCGCTCGGCGCCGCGTGGCATGCCCACAACAGGCGGCGGCCTGGAAGCTTAGCAAACAAGCCATCTGGTTCCCGCCGTCGTGATTCGAAGTTCTGGACAAAGTCCGCCTGGCTAAGGCTGACTCCCACCAGGCGGCTCGACAGAAGTTTGGCAAAACTCCACAGCGAGCCCTCGAACAAGGAAACTGCCGAGGCTCCTCGGCTGCTCAGCCGCGGCGCCTCGCCAGCTTCGGGGACTACTGTCGGAGTAATGGGACACGGGTAGGCTCACCCGAGGCCCAGAGCCTTTCAAGACATCGGGGCTGGCTGCGCCCCTTGAGGCATCAAGACGAAGTGCCGCCTTCTGGTGGCCGAGTTCCAGAAGCCGACATCAAGACAAGCCGACTCCTAGTGGGCGGCTTCCAAAGAAGCCGGCCCCTAGCAGTCGGCCCGTGGTGCCCACAAAGTCTACACCCTCATCAAGAAAGACAAGACAAGGAGTGGCTACAGTGTAGCCCATCCCTCGCAGATCCAGGGCCGGGCGTGGCCACAGTGCTCCGTACAGGCGGAGATCTCCGCCCGGCGTGGCACTGTTGCCACTCCACCCCTGTCAGGCGGAGCCCTGCTCCCACGACTGCCTGTCGGTACGACCCGAAGACGGTGGGCCCTACCAGGAAGCGGGAGCCCGGAGGGCGGAGGAAGCCGGACCAGTCGGACCTGGAGGCGGCCCAGTTCCAGCAGGCGGCTAACCCCCCCCCCCCCTCAAGACCCGTGCACCATTAACCAGACAAGACACGGAATGGCTACAGTGATCGCCCGCCAAGCGACGGGACTGTAGCCACGCTCCCCCGATCAAGCATGCGTCATTAGCATCACGGCTATAGTGATCAGCAGCCGGCAAGACCCGTGAGCGGCGGGAGCGGCCTGTCGGCTCCGTACCAGACCAGTCGGCGGGCCCCAGCAGCCAGCGGAGAAGCCGGAGGCCGGAGACGCTAACAGCCGGGTCCTACACCCGGCAAGATTACCGATGTACCCCTAGGGGGTAGGCCTATATAAACCCCCCAGGGCACCCATGCAAAGGGTTCCCAACCTGTTAGAACTAGACTCACCATAAAGAGAGGAAAGGGCTAGCCTTGCTTTCTTCTACCTCTAGCAAACAGCTCGAGGAGCATCATTGTATTCACTAGTGCCTTAGTGATCATGCGGAGACCCTGCAGAGCAGGACTAGGGGTGTTATCTCCTAGGAGAGCCCCAAACCTGGGTAAAGTGCGTCGGCGTTTGTGTCTATGCCTCATCCCGCTTCCAGGCACCAGCGACATTCTACTCGCTCCCACCATGATAAGTCATCCATTGGCATATGTCGCACCCAACCCCCGACACCCATCAGGGTGCCGTGCTCCTCCATGATTGAAGCACGTTGTAGCACCTCCATCAGTGTATTCGGTGCCTCCGGATCAACGGAGGTTGCCACGGGAGTTGGCACTCCCCCCCTCCTTCGAGGAGGGTTGCTTATTCGACTCTGGAGCCATTTGGGTTTCCAGAGTAGTGTCCGGCTGGTGGACGGACTGGTCTACACCTCTGCCATCAGCCCTCGAGGGGGTTGTCACCCCCGTGGTTTCGGCGGCCGAAGTGTTACCTTCGGGCGCCGTTTTGGCGGCTTCCTGTACCACCTTGTGCCCCGGTGAGGCTCTTCGGGACAACACCTCGGCGTCATCATGGTGATAGGTGGGGAGGCGCGCGAGGGTGACTCGCTCTCCATCATCCTCGGATCCAAAGAGTTCCCCTCCGAAGATTGTTGGGGAAGATCGTGGGTCGGCCTACACCATTCGAACCGTTAATACCATAATCATTAAAACCGGACTTATGTATGACATCTTCGGATACTTACAATTCGGCAAGGGGCTTCGGCCTACGGCGCCACTTGGGAGTGGCCTCAGTGTCTGAATCCGAGACGTCTGGGAGGGATATTCTTCCCCTTTTGGGCACCTTCGCCTCTGGATCTTCGGAGGCCGCCCGCTTCTTCTTCTTACCCTTCAGGGAGGGGTTGCTGTTGGCTTCCTCCTCCTCTTTGTCTTCATCCTCCTCAGAGGAGTGGGTTTCGGTCTCTCCGGACACCGCGTCTGACGTGCCTTTGCGACGGAGGCCACCTTTGGCTTCCTTGTCCTTCTTCCGGACCTTCTTCTCTGGTGCTTGATAGGGCGCTGGGACCAGCATCCTCATTAAAAGAGGATCTACTGGGTTTTTAGGCAATGGAGCTGGACATCTGATCCGTTCTGCCTTTTTCGTCCAGCCCTGTTTTGCAGGATGAAATTCTCAGTGCAAACCCTCCTTTGATTAATGAACTATGTTTGGAAAAGTAGCACTTACTGGGGAGGTCGGATGATTGCAGTCGAGGCCGATGTCTTCGGACGTCTCTGGCCACGACTTTTGGGTCTTGAAAAGTAGCTTCCAGATTGCTTCGTGCATCGTGCCAAAGAATCGATTTAGGGTCCATTGCCCTTCCAGATTGAACTCCCACATGCGGAGAGGCCGGCGTTGGCAGGGAAGGGACCGACGGATGAGCATCACCTGGATCACATCTGTGAGGCTGGTGTTCTTCTCTATGATGTTTTTGATGCGCTTTTTCAGCATCAGCACCTCGTCGGATGATCCCCAATCCAAACCCTTGTTGGTCCATGATGCAAGCCGCAGTGGGGGTCCAGATCTAAATGCAGGGGTGGCCGCCCACTTGGGGCCGCGGGGTACAGTGATATAAAACCACTCCTGCTTCCATATCTTGACGGTCTCCACAAAGGCTCCTTTGGGCCAGATGACTTTGGGAAGCTTGCTTACCATGGCGCCGCCACAATCCGCATGCTGCCCGTCGACCACCTTCGGCTTCACATTAAAAAATTTGAGCCACGGGCCGAAGTGTGGAGGGATGCGGAGGAGTGCCTTACACACGATGATAAACGCCGAGATGTGGAGGAAGGAATTCGGGGGCAGATCATAAAAATCTAGCCCATAATAGAACATGAGACCACGGACAAAGGGGTGTAGAGGAAACCCTAGTCTGCGGAGAAAGTGAGGGAGGAATACAACCCTTTCGTCGGGCTCTGGAGTGGGGATAACCTGCTCTTTGGCAGGGAGTCTGTGTCTGATCTCCGCTATCAAATACCTCGCCTCCTAAAGCTCCTTGATGTCCTTCTCCGTCACGGAGGAGGCCATCCACTTGCCTTAGGAGCCGTATCCAGACATGGCTGGAGTGGTTGGTGGCGAGGGGAAAGTTTGGAACTTGGGCGTTGGAGCTTGAGAACGGATGGGCTGAGGAGGAAGAAGGCATGGGGTAAAAATATGGATCCTTATCTTCTTATAAAGACAATGAATATCGAGCGTCCCCTCACAAGCCTTAAAACTCGCCTATTCCCAAGGGGTCGTGCAGACGGCACGGTCGGATTACCCAAACCCCTATTGATGAGAATCTCGTGATAAAGGGACACGGTCTCTGCTTTGATAAGACGTGTCAATGACCGTGCCTCGAAACGCGAAGCGAGAGGCTGAAAAACGATTCAAAATGACAATAAGGCCAGAACATAACGTCTCACCGGAAAAGTTGTCGGTAGACATGACTTGTTTTGTTTAAGTATTTTGCCCTTGTGGTGCAGGATTGTAACTATTATAGAGAGCCGGATATAGTTCTTTTGACCAGCTACTTTCAAGTGTTCGGAGGAGGAACTCGCCTTGCAATGCCGAAGATAATCTGCGCGCCGGACATGTCGTCATTGAAGCCTGGTTCAGGGGCTACTGAGGGAGTCCTGGATTAGGGGGTCCCCGGGTGTCCGAGCTATGTGACGTGGGCCAGACTGGTGGGTCGTGAAGATACAAGATAGAAGGCTTTCCCCCGTGTCTGGATGGGACTCTCCTTTGCGTGGTTGGCAAGCTTGGCGTTCGGATGTGAAGATTCCTTCCTCTGTAAACCGACTCTGTACAACCCTAGGCCCCTCCGGTGTCTATATAAACCGGAGGGTTTAGTCCGTAGAGGCAATCACAATCATACAGGCTAGACATCTAGGGTTTAGTCGTTACGATCTCGAGGTAGATCAACTCTTGTAACCCCTATACTCATCAAAGTCAATCAAGCAGGAAGTAGGGTATTACCTCCATTAAGAGGGCCCGAACCTGGGTAAACATCGTGTCCCCTGCCTCCTATTACCTTCGATCCTCAGACGCACAGTTCGGGACCCCCTACCCGAGATCTGCCGGTTTTGACACCGACAATGGCCCATGACATCTTTCGGCCCATATGAGGCCCTTTGTAACTCTTGGCCCATTAACGGCCCGCTGTGAAACTGGCCCGTAATAAATAGTATATCGCTTTATACCCATTAACGACCCATTATTCCATTTGGTCGTTTCCAGCCCGTGTTATCTTTCGGCCTTCTAGGGGCCCATTATTCTTCGGCTCATTTGCAACATTCGATTACTTACATCTGTTACTGGCCTGTTCCGCTTGTGGGCCAAATTCATCTCGTGGTTAAAGTCGGCCCGTTTGTGGCCCGTTGATCGTTGGGCCATTTCATAGCGTCATCAAATACGGCCCATTAACGACCCATTATGCATGTCGATAGAATTAAGCCCATTATACTCATCGGCCCATTAACGCCCGGTTATGGTCGGCCCATAAACAGACGATTCCCACTCTATCCCGTTTCTGGCCCATATTGTGGTGCATTATTGGTCCATGAATAGTACGACCCATGTTTGGCCAATCAATCATACGACCCGTAGAAGGCCCATTGATTCTACGGCCCGTAGAAGGCCCATGGTCACTACAGCAGATAGCAGGACCATGGTTACAACGGTTCGTATGTTACCCATGGTTATTGCGGCCTAGTTTTAAAAACTAGGTTATTGCGGCCACTAGGACATCGAGATAAAAGAACTGCAGAACTAAAAGCAAACAAATAAATAAGACTATAAGAAAATAAATAAGCAAGCAACTAACAGTAGGATATTACGACGATTACACAGGTTACATCCACTTGGCATCAAAGTTCCCCACCAGTGCAAATATAGGGAATAAAGTAGCATATTACATACATTGGTTGTCAAACTTGGCGACTAGTGCAAAGAAACGGCGCAGCAAAACAAGTCCAGAACTGAAACCACTTCAGAAGAGCTCAAGAAATAATATCCTGAGTACCCACCATGCTGGCAGGAAGCTTAGCAAGCGTATTAGCTTTCTCTTGTTTGGCGCTTAAATCCTCCAGTGCTTGATGTTGCACCAGAAAGTATGCATCTGAATTCTGCAGGGACTTCCTTAGTCCTTCGGCTTCATGCCGCAGCACATCTGATCAATGTATTTCAACTTAAAGTTGAGACTCAATAAGCCAAACTGATTCAGACACCGAGTTCGAAGAGCTTGTGCCAGCAGTAGTGGGCAGTAACTCGAACACCACATCAAGATAGGACTTTGGGGTTGTCTCACTGTCTTCAAGATAGTTTTTTTAGCTTTCTTGGAAATTAACAGGGATGTCTCACCATCTTAAACCTTATCTGCATTACTTCATTTACCATTGCATAACAGGGTACTCTTCTCCAATATTTTGTCCACATTCTAAAATAGAAATAGGCAGACACATCATAGGTTTAGCATGTTGTATATGAAACTCAGTTTGGTAAACCAGTTCAGTAGTAAGTGGACAAGATAAAAACATGAAACAAACATATATCTATGTACTATGGTCACTGTATGGTCTATATCATTCTAGTTTATGTTGCCAAATCAAGATAGAGACACAGTTAAAATCATATTTGTTTAAGACAAAGCAGCATAGACAGAATATAAGTGTGGGAAACTATACAACACTAACAACACTTGTAATGTGCATGACATGAGAACATACACCGGTACAACGAGGTGCTATACACATGGTTTTTAACCCCTTTCCGTGACAGCATTTTGAACCGTCAACAAGTGAGTGACTGCGATAGGGGCGTCCTTCCCACACGACCCAGAAACCGTCGGGGATAGGGAGCCTTGGTGCATACAGTTGTCCCTATAAAATTGTTTCTGATATCTCGAATATCCAAAACGCTTCATCCTTGCTAATCGTTTGTGCTTGCATTGCCATCGCAGTTGGTATTCTGTGGTGCTACGTTTACGATGTGTGGCCCATCACAAACGGTTCAAGATTATAGAACATGTATGATAAACAGAAAATCACACACATTCACTTTTCCCGGACTATGTGCGATAACTAATTAAGAAGATTAGCTAATCGTCGTACGAGTGTCAGATAGGATTACGAAACGTCAGAAATATCCTTAAGTACCTCAAGAGGACTATGTTTCTCGTTTATGGAGGTGACAAAAAGCTCGTCGTAAAGGGTTACGTCGATGCTAGTTTCGACACTGATCCGGATGACTCGAAGTCTAAGACCAGATACGTATATACTCTGAATGGTGGAGCGGTCAGTTGGTGCAGTTCCAAGCAAAGCATCGTAGCGGGATCTACATGTGAAGCATAGTATATAGCTGCATCGGAAGCAGCATAAGAAGGAGTCTGGATGAAGGAGTTCATGTCTGATTTGGGAGTTGTACCTAGTGCATCAGGTCCGATGACTCTCTATTATGACAACACCGGCTCCATTGCCATTGTCAAGGCGCCAAGGTTTCACAAGAAGACCAAACACATGAAGCGCCGCTTCAACTCCATATGTAATTACATTAAGGATGGAGACATAGATATTTGCAAAGTACATACGGATCCGAATGTAGCAGACCCGTTAACTAAACCTCTTCCACGAGCAAAACATGATCAACACCAGAACTCCATGGGTGTTAGATACATTACAATGTAAACTAGATTATTGACTCTAGTGCAAGTGGGAAACTGTTGGAAATATGCCCTGGAGGCAATAATAAATTGGTTATTATCATATCTCCTTGTTCATGATGAATGTTTATTATTCATGCTAGAATTGTATTGACCGGAAACTTATATACATGTGTGAATACATAAACAACACTGTGTCCCTAGTAGGCCTCTACTGGACTAGCTCGTTGAACAAAGATGGTTAAGGTTTCCGAACCATAGACATGAGTTCTCATCTGATAATGGGATCACATCATTAAGAGAATGATGTGATGGACAGACCCAACCGCAAGCTTAGCATCAGATTGTATCACTTAGTTATTTGCTACAACTTTCTTTGTGTCAAGTATCAGTTCCTCAGACCATGAGACCCTGCCACTCCCGGATATCGGAGAAATACCTTGTGTGCTATCAAACTTCACTTCGCAACTGGGTGATCATAAAGGTGCTTTACAGGTATCTCTGAAGGTGCCTGTTAGGTTGCATGGCTCGAGACTGGGATTTGTCACTCCGTGTGACAGAGAGATATCTATGGGCCCTCTCAGTAATACAACATCATAAGAAGCTTCATGTGACTAATGAGTTTAGTCACAGGATCTTGTATTATGGAATGAGCAAAGAGACTTGCAAGTAACGGGATTGAAGTACGTATGGGGATACCGACGATTGAATCTCGGGCAAGTAACATATCGTCGGACAAAGGAAATTGCATATGGGTTTAACTGAATCCTCAACATCGTGGTTTAACCGATTAAGATCTTCATGGAATACATAGGAGCCAATATGGGCATCCAGGTTCCGCTATTGGTTTGACCAGAGAGGTGCATCGGTCATGTCTGCATGATTCTCAAACCCGCAGGGTCGCACACTTAGTGTTCGATGGCACTAGAGTAGTACTAGGGTATTCGTATTGGTGAATGAAGGTTGTTCAGAGTCCTGGATGAGATCCTGGATGTCACGAGGAGTTCCGGAATGGTCTGGAGGTAAAGATTTATATATGGGAAAGTTTTATTCGGGTTTCGGAAATGTTCGGGGGTCCAACAACAATGTACTGAGGGGCATCGAAGGGTTACAGGGGACCACCAGTGGGCCCTACCACTTCCTCAGGCCAACATGGGCTGAGGGGAGGCACTCTGGCCTAGTTGGTCCAGGGGCACCAACCCCCTCAGGCCCATGCGGCTAGGGGGAAACCCTGATGGGGAAGGGGGGACTCCACCTCCCTTGTGGGGAGAGGACTCCTTCCCTGGCCGCCGCCCCCTCCCTTGGAGGAGGGGCCAAGGCCGGGGCTCGCTCCCCCTTGCCCCTATATATAGTGGAGGAGAAGGAGGGCAGCCACACCCTTCCACCTGGCGCAGCCCCTCCCCCTCTCTCCCACCACCTCCTCCCGTCATGGCCTGCGCGAAGCCCTACCGGCGCACCACCAGCACCACCATCACCACCACGCCGTTATGATGGTTGTAATACCATCTACTTCTTCCCCTACGCTTACTGGATCAAGGAGGAGAAGACGTCACCGAGCCACACGTGTGCTAAACTCGGAGGTGTCGTCTGTTCGATGCTAGATCGATTGGATCATGACTGGATCGCGAAGAGTACGACTACGTCAACCACGTTATACACGCTTCCGCTTTCGGTCTAAAAGGGTATGTAGGCACACTCCCCTCTCGTTGCCATGCATCTCCTAGATTAGATCTTGGGTGCTCGTAGGATTTTTTTCTTTATTTTCATGCTTCATTCCCCATCACACCGTCGACCCATTCACACAAGTCTTCACCCAAATGCCATAGCCAAATTTATTTACGTTTTTGTTTTTTTACTTGAAGCAAACATGATGGATTCGGCCCAGGAGTACTTCTACACAGAGTTCATGGATTTGTCCTTGTCAGATGAGGATGAAAATACGACGATGCAAGCGGTAATTGAAGTTGTCAAATGTGTGGAGTAGCATGACCTCAATTTCAAGGGATCGATCAAGGGACATTGAGTGTTGAACCAGCATAGGGCACATGGGCATATGATGCTGATAGATGATGACTTTGTCCCCGATGCGCTATTCGAGTCCTTTTCCTGCCCTCGATTCCGGATGAGCCAAACTGTGTTCGATCACCTCTACAATGGTGTCCTTGCCTATGATGACTACTTCATCCCGGATAAGGTTGTCCTTGGAAACATTGAATTCTCTGGTTAGCAGACATGTAAAGTTGCATGCCTATGGCACGACCGCAATTCGTGTGACGAGTACCTCCGGATGTCCGAAACCACATGCCTTGAAGCCATGGTAAGGTTTGCTATTGCGGTGGTCAAGTTGTTTGGACCGGAGTACTTGAGAGAACCAATTGTCGAAGGCACCGTACGGTTCATGGCACTGCCAGAAAAGCAAGAAGGTGCCTTAGTATGCTCGGTTCCATGGATTACATGCACTGGCAATGGAAGGATTGCATGTATGCTCCACAAGGGCAATATTTAGGTCATTGCAAGAAGTCCACCATCATTCTTTAAACAGTTGCATCACAAGACCTTTGGATTTGACACTCTTTCTTCAAGATGCCCAATTCTCACAATTACATCAACATGATGTAGCGGTCTCCATTGTATGTAAGGTTGCGTGCGGGAGAAGCTCTTCTGTGCAACTATAATGGTCATGACTACAACATGGACTATTATCTTTGTAATATATCTATCATTCGTAGGCGACCTTCTTCAAGAACAACTTTGATCTAAGGGGTGAGAAAAGATATCACTTTGCCCAAAGACAAGAAGGAGCTATAAAGGATGTCGAGAGGGAGTTTGTAGTGATCCAACTCCGTTTTACAGTTGTTCGAGGACCTGCAAAATATGGGATCTAGAGACGTTGTGGGAGGTGATGACATCTTGTATGATCATGCCAACATGATTGTGGAGGATGAGGGTGACATAATTCGCCATTGGAATTTGAGCGCATGGGTGATCCTATCCAACTTATAGAGCAGAATCCTGCGATGTTTGAGGATTTTATCAAAATGTATCAACAGTTTCGCCATCGAACAACCCACGAGCTGTTTAGGAATAATTTGTTTGAGCATTTGTGGGCGCTTTAAGGAGAGAACTAAAAAATGTGTCTGAATAGGTTGAATTCAGGTTTAAACTATTTCATTGGAAAACTTCATATTTGGATTGTAATATTTATTTTTAATTATTTGCACAATATGCATAGATCATTGATGATTCTATTTTTAATTATTTAAGTGTCCCGAATATTAGAAAAACAGACGAATATTTAACGAATATGGTTGGACGGCCGTGGCCTCTATCCTTGTCCACGGACATGTCCGAACATGTATGGAATATTCGGGGTGTCCGTTCTGATGAAAGGGGCGGGAGATGCCCTAGGCCATTCCACCGTTCGCCTCTATTTATTTATAACCGTAAAACGTATTGACCAAAGCCGCTTTCCCGCATGCTTTGGAAATAGTCATCCATGCGTTAGCTTCCGGAAATAGCGACAAACGCAGGGGCCCAGCCCGAAGTTTGACCCCCCAACTTCTCCTGCAAGAATGGATCGCGAGACCCCAGAAAACTGAGGAAAGTAGACCGAGCCCCAAACGAAATCGAATCGAGAGGAGAGAGGAAAGAGAGGAGCACGCGCCGCCGCCAGGCCAAGCACATCGCCATGGCCGCCTCCTGCCGCCGCGCGTCCCAGATGCTGGGCTCCGCCGCCTCTCGCCTCCTCCATTCGCGTGCCTACGCGGCCGCCGCCGCCGCGCCCTCTCCGGCGGTGTTCGTGGACAAGAGCACCCGCGTGATCTGCCAGGGCATCACCGGGAAGAACGGCACCTTCCACACCGAGCAGGCCATCGAGTACGGCACCAACATGGTATGTCCCCGCGCGGCCTCCCTCCTCGATGTCTTGCTCGATCCGTTCATTTCGTCCTCTAGTGCGGTTCTAGGGTTTGAGATTGAGAGATACAGTCGACAATGCACGATCTCGTGGGTGGGTGGCTGTCGATCTCCATTTTCCGCCTTTTAGGGTTTCGTCTCTTATCGATGTGTTGCGCCAGGGGTATTCTTCAGTTTGCAGCCAGGACTTCGGTATTTTATTATGACTCATCAGACAGCAAAACATAGAGAACACGGTTCTTATGGGTTCCTAGATGTTTTGTAAATCTAGGGCCTGTTCGATCTAAACTTAGGAAGAGTTTGAGGAACAATTTCCATGATGCACGCCCTATATTTTCAAGCTGCTATGGAAAATCGAACCTAAATCTTATGTATTGTAATGCTAGAATTCTTCAATAAGTGGGGTGGAGACATCGAGTCATATTTTACTTTTGATATTATTGGTAGTAATTTGGGCAGGGTTTCCCACACAATAAAAATGCCGGTGCATATGAGGAACAAAACTGTCATGTGGATGGTAAGAATTATGTATGCATTCCGAGAGCCTCATCTGGGCAGGTTGCTTGGCAGGTTTCAGGTTCTAATTCCATTACTACATTCTTGACCAGGAGCTCACAGTTAACTGTCGCATACTGGGTGTAACAGTGACATACTGACACTATATGCTAAATTTTTAGTTGTCTTATGAATGCATCTGCAAAGATACCTTTGTACCATCAAATCAAGGCACTGGCATGTTTCTGTAAGGTTGTTTGGACTTCTCTTAAGCCTCAAGATATATAGATATGTAGCTTGATTTTAAAAATATAAGCAATCAACTAATTATTATGTCTCTTCTATGGTTTTCATCAAATGATGCCCTTTAACTTAAGTACTTCGCATTGAACAGGTAGGTGGAGTTACTCCCAAGAAAGGTGGAACTGAGCACCTAGGCCTTCCAGTTTTCAACTCGGTAGCAGAAGCTAAGGCCGAGACAAAGGCCAATGCATCTGTTATATATGTTCCACCACCATTTGCTGCCGCTGCAATAATGGAGGCATTGGAAGCAGAGCTTGACCTTGTTGTCTGCATTACTGAAGGGATACCTCAGCATGACATGGTATGATATTTTTAACAATAAAGTACATCACTAAGCACATTGTTTGCTGTTTATCTGAGCATAATAACATTTGTGATGCCATTTGTTTTCCTTTGGCTATAGCTGTCCATGCAAGCTGAGTTTTCTTAATACAGAAACACTAGAAATTTTTGCTTGTGATCAGTGTCACTAAATGCATATAGTAGCTATATGCAGATAGGCACACATTGAACGGGTTTAGGTTTTACTTCTACTTCATGTGTAATTTTGTCCTGACCCATTTGGCAGTCAATTTATTGATATTAAGTGCAGTGTTAATAAACAATACCACATCATAGTTATGTGTTTGTCTTCCTCACAGTTTAGATAATTTCTTTTAGTTTTCTTTTGCTTTGTTAAGACCTTAGTGAAGTCATCAGAAGGCTCCCTTTCTTAATTCCAGGTGAAAGTGAAAGCTGCTCTGAACAGGCAATCAAAAACCAGATTGATCGGGCCAAACTGCCCTGGTATCATTAAGCCTGGTGAATGTAAGATTGGAATCATGCCAGGTTACATCCACAAACCAGGACGCATTGGAATTGTATCTCGTTCTGGTACCTTGACATATGAAGCGGTATGCCCATTATTGTAGACTTGCTTTAACCATTGAATGCATTTGCCTGAACTGTATATCTTTCTTATCGATAGGTGTTTCAAACAACAGCCGTAGGCTTGGGGCAGTCAACTTGTGTGGGCATGGGTGGTGACCCCTTTAACGGCACTAATTTTGTTGACTGCCTTGAAAAGTTTGTTGATGATCCTCAGACAGAAGGTACACTAATTCTTGCTGGGCCTCTACATTATTCAGAAACGCTATTGTTATTCTTTCATTTATTTGTCAGATTTCCCAATTTTCCCTTTATTGGTACTAGGTCACCAGCATGCTTAGTTTGCAGACTCTGTTTGAATTCATTGTGGCTCCGATGTGTCGATAGGACAAATAAGTAGACCTTCATCTTTACTCCTGAAGTAGTGAAGTTATGTACCTTTGTATATGCCCACATGAGGGCATCCCACAAATTGTTTGCTCTGGGCCTTGCTGATACCTTTGAAGGAAATTAGTAATATAACAGAAAGAAGCTCCCTGATTTGTGACTTCTGTGTGCCTTTGATCCCTTGTATAGTAATTAATGCATATGAATGTCCTGTTACATTCTTTGATACTGTGTCTTTCAGTTATGTTCTCATCTGTTAACGCTGTTATATCCCTCTTAAGTACTCCCTCCGTTCCGAAATAGATGACTCAACTTTGTATTAACTTTGTATAAAGTTAGTACAAAGTTGAGTCATCTATTTTGGAACGGAGGGAGTATTATTCTCATTGGTAAAATTGGTATGTGCCTTTTAGGTATTGTTCTCATTGGAGAAATTGGCGGTACTGCTGAGGAGGATGCTGCAGCCTTTATCCGGGTGAGAGTTTTGTTGGGATAGCTTTTTCCTTGTTGCATGTCCTGCTTCTTAGCATCCTTGCATATATTTCTAAATAGTAGTCCCTCTGTCCCAAAATAAGTGTCGCTGACTTATTTTGGGACAGAGGGAGTAGCATGCTTCTTTATGTCCTGTATTGCAGTTCAAGCTTGGTGGCAATTAGAAAGCCATACTTTTGTAGCATGCATTGTACTATGAATGTTCATTTATATGATCATGTTCTTGCCATAAAAGTGCATTGATAAGTCTTAAAAGCCCTTCTGACATAACCTTTAGATAATGCATGTTTGTAATTTAATATGCTTATTAGGCAAGCTCAAAATTTGTCTCGTTTAAGAGTTGGTATGCTTGCATACTTCTAAGCTTCAAGCCATCTCTGCCCTGTCCAGGCCTAGCTTGAGATTATATGGCCACGAGTCTGAAGCTTTAGAAGTTAAAATATTCCGCACATTTCCTGAACAAGCCATTTTGGGGCTATATAGGTCATTTTATCATGTGACCAAACACTTTATCACTAGCAAAAGAAGATAATTCAGTTTCAGTAAAGTACAAGTAGTCCACCCCACTGTTATTAGTTTTCATGGTCATTTGACATAATGACATGTGAAAACTTAGATTATATCTGGCCTGGTTTACAAGTTAAAATCGTGTCCTGATGCTTTCTTAGTGTTGTGAAGTGATGCATGATAAATAGGCACTGCTGATATTCGATGTTATAATATAGCTCGTGTCTACTTGCTAGAACTCTTTTTTTCTTCTTTTGATTAGATACATGCTTTAAGTAACATTCTGATCAACTAATCTAACTTCATGCAAATGATTCAGGAGAGCAAAACAGAAAAGCCTGTCGTTGCATTCATAGCTGGACTTACTGCACCCCCAGGCCGTCGCATGGGCCATGCTGGAGGTATTGACATAACAACAAGTTCACTATTTATTTCCTTCGTCAATTGTATAATCTTTTGTCTTATTAAGTTGAACTATGTTCCTGTCTTGGTATTTGGAGAAAAGATACCGGCAGTTTTATGTTAGCAGATTGTTCATTAGTTATCTGTAGTTTTCTAATACTCTCCCTTGTCAATGGTAGTTCAAATTCTTCAGGAAGAACAGGTCATGTATTTGTATTATTCAATTGTGCAATAATCGACAGATAACAAAAGATAAATGCTCCCTCCATCCAGAAATACGTGTCGGAGAAATGGACAAAAATGAATGTATCTATAGAACTAAAATATGTCTAGATACATTCATTTCTCCGGCAAGTATTTCTGGACGGAGGGAGTACCTAAGAAGTTTTCAGATTTGAGTATGAAAGTTTCACCCTGGTGGGTGTGGTATTGAATCACTACTCTAATGGTTGTTTAGTTTATTCTTGGTTACCAGTACAGAGTATGAACACTTGTACAGTTTAATAGGTAAAGTAACAAAACAGTATTTTGGACCTGGTTTATGCTCTACTTCATAGCTTTATCAGACCCAGTTGCCCCCTTTGCCATCTACTCCCTCCGGCCGAAAATACTTGTCATCAAAATGGATAAAAAAGGATGTATCTAGAACTAATATATGACTAGATACATCCCCTTTTATTCATTTTGATGACAAGTATTTCCGGACGGAGGGAGTATTTTTTCATGGGGCCAAATACTTTGTTAGCCGAGTAATGAGCAATGTTTGCCTCTGTTCTTTTACTAAATGATTGGCAATTATGTATGGATTTTGTGTGTTTTGGAACTGTTTCACCCACACTGTTTGTATGGTGACAATCTGGTTTATTTTCTCTAACTTTTTTGCTGTAATTCTCAATATAATTAAACCATGAAAACAAAATTGCTGCATTTCTTTGATTATTTGCAATGGCATTCAACTTTTATGTGTGCTAATCTATGGATATATTTCACGTATGATGCAGCAATTGTGTCAGGGGGGAAGGGTACCGCCCAAGACAAGATCAAGGCACTCAGGGATGCTGGGGTTACTGTTGTCGAGTCACCAGCTAAGATCGGTTCAACCATGTTCGAACTTTTCAAGCAGCGCGGAATGGTAGAGTAGAGAGAAGGAATGGTACAGTAGAAAAGAAAACATTGGAAAACTTCTTTTTGTTGCTCGTTGGTTAATAGCGAGCAATACGTCGGTAGGGCCCCATCGCTGGTCGCTGAGTTGAGCTACTCAGTCCCTTTTTTCCTTTTCCTTTCCCCGTCTTAAGTGTGAGACTGGCCTTTACATGTGCTCATTTCAAATGTTCAATAAGACAAATTCTCGACATGCTATTGCTTGGAGTTGGAATTCATGGGGTACCTATGCTCTTTCAAGTTTTTCTTAATGGCAATCTTCAAATCTGGCTGTATTTTCTCTCTGAACGCTAAACATTTTCCTTTGAGCTTGAGCTTGTTTTTTCAACTATACCAAGACGGCTGTGCACTGCAATACGTGATATTATACTTTGCTTAGTATTTGAAATTGCCACTAAGATCAATGATGTAAAATCATACTCTCTCCGTCCGCAAATACTTGTCAGAAAAATGGATGTATCTAAATGCATTTTTGTTCTAAATATATCCACTTTTATCCATTTTTGCGACAAGTAACTCCGGACGGATGGGTGGACTACACTCTTTTTGTTGCGGCCTATTATCTATCTCCATAACATGTTTCTCATTCGCACGGTAATTTTTTTTGTTTGCTAGCGTAGCATCTCGCTTGACCCAACAAATTATTCTTTGTAGTTGAAAATGCTTGCTAATGGTGTAATCATAAGAACATGAGAAATGGAGTTGCAGCATGTTAGCCTAGACTCCAGCCTGGAGAGTGAGGATTAGTAGCAATACCTACCGTGTTTTCTCCTCCTACCCTCAATCACTAGGGCAAACTCTCTCCTCTAAGCTTCGCCGATGAGCCTGTGACTAGAGAGGAATCCTAGTGCCTTCTGTCCAGCTAGTAGTATTGCTAGAATTTTTTTTAGTTTCTCGTAGGTGTGACGCTTGGGTGAATGAGCTTGGGTGAATGACGGCTCTCCTTCGAGTTTGTCTTTCAGGCTCCTGCCCTTCTCGAATTTGTCGATCTAGACATAGTCGACGGAGCTTTGACGTAAATTTTCACTATTTTCTTGGGTGGCGAGGTTAGGGTTTCTTGTCGTGCGTATGCAACACCTTAGATAGCAAGGTTAGGGTTTCTCGTTGTGCGTGTGCAACAACGAGATTTTTTTTTCCAGGAAACTGTCGATCTATTCGTCTTCAATCACGGTAGTACAACGAACATCAGAAATAAAAAAATTACATCCAAATTCATAGACCACCTGATGACGACTACAAGCACTGAAGCGAGCCGAAGGCGCGCCGCCGTCATCGCCCCTCCCTCACCTGAGACGGGCACAACTTGTTGTAGTAGACAGTCGGGAAGCCGTCGTGCTAAGGTCCCATAGGACCAACGTCCCAGAACAGCAACCGCCGCCGATGAAGTGAATTTTAGACCAGAAGGATCCAACTTGAAGACACATGAACAAAGACGAACAAAAACCGGATCCGAGCGGATCCGCCGACCAAATCTCGCGAGATCCGCCAAAGACCCACCTTTACACGCCCTCCGGCGATGCTAGACACATCATTGAGACGGGGGTTAGGCGAGGAGAATCTTATTCCATCTTCAAGAAGCCACCGCCGTCTCGTCTTCTTGAGCAGGACACAAATCCTAACAAAACTTAAAGAAGCACCTGAAAACGAAGTCCTCCCGCCGGCAAGGGCCAGGATCCATCACGCACCCATGGCCCTAAGGCCACGGGAGACGTGGGAGATCGACAGCACCGCCGATGGGAGGCAGAAACCCTAGCCGCCTTTTCTTGAAGGAGGGACAAAGGGAGGAGACGCATAAGCCTTGACCTTGATATCAGTTGCTTCAGATCTATTAAAATATTTAGTGGTGAAGACTGTGGCTCCAATGCGCTGGTCCTTACGAGCATGTGCCTTTTAATGATGAAGATTGTGGCTCCAGGTTGGTGATTTAGAGACCTCAATGTTGTTTTTAGTATGTTTGAGGTGTTTTGTATTTTTGGTGAACTTTTATAATAGATTTAAATCTTTTCCAAAAAAAGTAAACAACATAAAAATTGACACAACTCCATTATTGGGAGAAATAAAAAGTTCACCTTACAATAATACGTTGTCCCCCCGGGGAAAAAACTTGTTCTTCCCACGTGACAAAAGACCCTTTGTTTCAAATGGCTTTGTTTTTTTTCGCTGATGGTAAAAATAAGTTAATCCTAACCCTTCAAAATAAATTATTTTGAGCCTAAAAATACAGACTATTTTGGACTTTAATTTTACAGTTAAGCCACGTATAAGCTGAAAAAATGGTCGTTAGATATCTCCTAGTTAGAGAGGGCGGTCTTTTTCTGTCCTTCGTCTCATCAATACTACACTAGCTAATTGAAACACCAACTTACGCATACATTACACGATATCGCCCAAAAATGATGCGCATCATCCTAATATCGCCCTCCCTAAAATGCTGGGCATCAGACTAATATCGTGCTGACGTAGCAACTCTATGCGATGAGACGCAGGTTTGGCTACATCCAAGAGATCGTTGCTCTGGTTTTAGATTGTGGATAAATCTTTTGAAGCGACCTGTATCTGTATCCCTAAGTCAGTGCAGTTAAAATTTGTTACTCCTGTTTTTTTGTAAAAGAAAAATTAGAACCGCCCTCAAGGCATTTTATTCATTTTGGCGGACTAAGTCTGATTGTACAATGTCAACAAGAACATCAGGAATTACTGGAAAATCAATTGAACTAGTGTGGATCACCAAAGACTCTTTGGCAGCAACGTTAGCATCACGACCGCTCCATCGAATCTCGAATCCCTGCAAGTTCGGAAGATAGGTGCGCATCTCCTTGAAGATATTTCCCCCACCGAGCGATCATGTCGGTGCCAAGCACCAAAGACTGCCCGGCCACAAATCTTGACGGTAAGATCTCAGCGGCCACAAACGGCCAATAAGCCGGTAAAACCATCAAGGTTGAGACTTGAGACCTCCACGGGCATACAAGCGCTTCTAGTATGTTTGAAGTGGCATTATTGAGTGCAGTGTCCACTGATTAAGCGCTACTAATATATCGTTAGGCTAACGAACAACTACGTGAACACGTACTACGCGTCTACGCCGGTCGTCGTCGTTTGCCGATCACGGGGCGACGGCGACGGCGGAGACCATGCTGTCGACGCCGCAGACGTTGCGGCCGCGGCAGAGCTTGTAGTACCCGCCCTCCCCCCACTGCTGCCCCCACGAGTTCTTGATGAGCCAGTAGGGCCGGTAGCCGAGCCGCAGCGCCGAGAAGCCGCGCGCGCCATAGCCGACGAGGAGCACGCCGTGGTTCACCAGCGCCCGCGGGCAGATGAGAGGGCAGGACACGCCGCCCACGTACGTCTGCATGAACGCCGCGTTCAGGCCCACCGCCAGGGGCCCGCCGCGGACGAGCGCCGCCCGCATCTGGTCCTCGTCGAGGGGCACGGCGGTGAAGTTGGCCACGCGGACGGCCACCTTGCTCCTGTCGAACCGGCACGGCCCCTGCGCTCCCGTGTAGGGGTACGCCGCCTGCTCCATCAGCCCGCCGGAGTCCATCAGGTACTTGTAAGCGTTCGTCATCAGCCCGCCGGAGCAGCCGCTGTTGCACTCGCTCTTCGCCACCGCGTCGCACTTGCAAATTTCCACGAGCAGATCAACGATCAGATTATGTAAGCATGTGAATTAGGACGGCGATTGGATTGAGTTGACGATGCCGCACCGTGTGGTCGCAGTCGACCAGCTGCTGCTCGCTGAGGTTTACGAGCTTCCCCGTGGCAACGAAGTTGGCACCCTCCACGGCGCCGGTCGTGCTGAACGCCCAGCACGAGCCGCACACGCCCTAAAACCAAAAACACATGCATGCAAGCTCTCCATGTAAAGACATCACAAGCTTCCTAGCGGAGTGAACTGCATCGCGCGCGTACCTGCATCTTGACATCGGTGACGGCGCCCTTGTCGCGCCAGTCGAAGCTGGCGGGCAATGCGGCGACCTCCTCCTCCGTGGCCGGCGGCGCGGCCGGCATCCCCCGCACGCTGCGCAGGACGTCGCCGGCGCCGGCGAGGCCGGTGAGGCGCGCCTCGAACTCCTCCCGGGTGAGGTCGGAGAAGGGCGTGACGCCGTGGCGCGCGCCCGGGTCGAGCGCCTGGTGGGCGGCGGCGCGGGCCACGTTGGCCGCGAACACGCGCAGCCGGCGCGCGTACTCTTCAGGGCCCGAGTACTCCTTGCCGTGCCGCCGCACGAACGCCGCGAACTGCGCCTCCGGGAGCAGACCGGGGCGTCCAGCGCCGTGGACGGTGTCCGTCACCTGCCGGATGACGTCTTCGGCGGACACGCCGGCGTGGCGCCGTGGCGGCGCCACGTTGACGAGCGCTAGAAGGAGGAGGACGACGAGCCGGGCGGCCATGGTACGTATGGAAACCTTGCTCGGTAGTCGGTCCTGCACCGGAGGCGTCGTCAAATATAGGCGATGAGGAGCAGTGCGAGGTGGCAGCCATGCAGGAGGAAGGGGAGGACGCATGTCCCTCATCCAAACGGCGGTGCGCGTGCGCGTGGCGGCACACGTATGTCAGTCGGCGCCCGTGTTCTCATCTCCCGACCTGCTGTTCTCGACTGCCCAGCGTCTTTACTCTGAGTTGTGACGCCGTTAGTCAATCTCCTTTTTTTGAAAGATCAAATTATTATACCGTATGCCGTGGTGATTCGCAGAAGTTCATCAAGGCCAAAAATAATCTAGTTCATGCATGAAATACATCTTACAAGCCCAGAAGTTGTGAAATGTTATCTCTATCAAGACAGGAAGCTGGATACAACTTGTTCTCAAGTCAAATACCATGTAAACAATCCAGTCCCTTTTTTTCTATTCGATTTCGTTACTTGCAACACACTTTTGAGACTAAATACAACACATGGTACATTTCAGTTGATTCGATTTGGCTTCACCTAACAGAAAAGCTATCTTCTAGAGAACTTTGACAAAAGATAGACAACAAAGAAGCACAACAGAGCAAATAGGACAACATGGACAATATGATTGGAGCCCTGCTGGATGATACTTTTGTTCATCCTTCGCATGTTATTCTTCACTCCGGCCTGAGCTTTCGTAAGGGTCAGTTGCTGTTCATAAACAGAGGGTACCAAAAAGTCAGTTCACAGCCAAGAATAACCATTGTTTAAGAAAGATAAAAAGTTTTTTATTTGCAAAGGTAATATTACTCAAATAAAACAATACAGATAGTCCATAAAGTAATTGTACCCAGCTTTTGCAATATAACCATTAAAACAGTAAATATAGTCCATTCAAACAATATATACACCAATTTGAACTTGCTTGGTATGTTCAATTGCAGGCTTAGATATTTTTAACAAAAAACTATTTTTTTAAATACTTCATTTCAAAGCAACAAAATCAATAGATAGACTGTATTTATTGGTAGTGTAGATCAAATGGATCTTCTAGGTCATATATGCACAGTAATTGACTCAACAGAGTATTCTCTAGCACACATAGATGTACATCTAAAAATGGGAGTATATAAATGGTAGGAAAGCACAAGTGCACATGGAAAACAATAAACATGTTATAAACATTCAGGAAAAAAACATAAATAACCAAGGATTCCACAAAAGAATCATGATAGAACAGCAACAATACCAGTTGGTTGAGGAAATCATTCTGGAACTTGGCCTCAGAGTTTATCTCTTGGGCGACCTGGAAAAGTGACCACGTCAAACAACAAATAAGTTTCTGAAGTGTGAAAAAACCCAGCTCAACAGCTTAACTAGAACAAATAATTGATCAGAACATGGCAGTTCTCTATTATCAAAGTACTAAATCCATTGCTTGTTAAAAGTTGAAATTGTATGAATTAAAAACCTAGACGTAATATCATCTCAATGCTTGCAAGATTAATTTTACGGGAACAAAAGTAGCAGTAATGATGTCAACCAGCCATCAACAAATTCACACCAACTCATAAGACTGTTTATAGGCCTAAAATCAGAAAACCAACGGAGTTAATTCCATGCGAAGGTTAACACGTGGCAGTATATCAGAGAAGGTATGGATCAATGAGCATCACACAAGAAGTTAACCATAAACAATAATAATGGACTAGGGAGGTGACGATGAGAAACAAAGAAGTAGATATGGGTCTGTTTGGTTTGCTGCCAACACTAGCCCTGCCAAAAATTGGCTACCTATCAAATTTTGGTTGCCAATGGGTGCACTCCTTCATCTCACAGATATTTGCCAAATAGTTGGCCAAATGAGGGTGAGGAATTCCTTGGCCAAAAAATTGGCAAGACAACATTTGGTAAGGCTAGTGCGGGCATCAACCAAACACACCCATAATAAGACGGATGGAATGCCGCAAAGAAAGGTATGACGTGTATGAAGGCGGTGTCTAAGAGCATGTACAATGCTAAGCGCTTATATAGACGCTTAGGGAGGAAAAATAAAAAACAGAAAATCTAAGCGCTCACTCTTCCAATGGTAGGCGCTAACAAGAGGCGCTAAATTCGGATCTAATACAAGGCCCAGCGCTATCGTCCGTGAAAGAAAAAGGAAAGTGCTCGAAGCATCGTTTGGCGTCTACGCGGCGCCCGACGCCAGGAATTGACGAGCGAACCGTCGATTGGCCGGGAAGTATTTCCTAGCGCCCCCTCTTAGCGTCTCCCATTGGAGATGCCCTTAAGATGTACTGGGCCCATGATGACTGAGCAAGAGACTTAAAGTGGGTATGAACTTAATTAAACGAGGTTATACATTGCATTTCCATACAACCCAAATCCATTAACATCAGACCAACTATGAAATTTCTTGCCGTGAGACTGATATAAACAAAATTTGGTACCAATTCCTCACTAAGTAAATAAACTACTTACACATGGCGTCGACTCATACAATCAATCTCCCGTATTAACCTGAGATGGTTCTAATCTAATTTACATCTACTCCAAGTTCATCTTGGTTTAAAGAGAATAAAATCATCTTAAACGAACTCTTACAGGCCGCACAGCCACCAAAAATTAAATCATGGATGGAATTACGGTAAAAAAATAAATTGAGAACGAAATATGTCTTGTTACGTCACATAAAACATCTGCAGCGCATGCTTAACCGCACACACAACATAAGTTTCTAACGTCAAAATTGCGGCAATTAGTAAGACCTCAACTGAGCATACATAACAGAAATCATGAACCAGCTTTAGAACAAAAGGAGACAAGGAGATGGAAGTCTTACGCCTTTCAACATGCGAACCCTCGAGTGCAGCCCATTGATCTCCTCGTCAAGATCGCCATGCACCGGGTCGATCCGCAGCTGGATCTCGTCCGAGCTCGACGCGTTCCTGCGATCCCCGAAGGAACCCCCAAATTCGTCAAGTGCTCTGAACAAATTTCGCGGGAGAAATAGATCGATTCGAACAGCAGAGGGTGCGAATTGGGCCAAATGATATCGGGGGATCGGACGGGGCGTACCTAGATCGAAGCGGCCCGGAGCCGTACATCGGGTTGGCCATCGAGCGCGTGGGTGGAGCAGGAGACGCCCGGCTCGTTCTTGCGTGAGTTCAGTCGGGCCTGGTCTGGATTCAGGAAGGATGGGGCGGTGGCGCACGAGAGGCACGGGGAGGAAAACGGCGACGGCACGGCGGATGGAGAACGGAGGGGAGGGTGGGAGAGACGACGCTGCGGCGGTCAGGGGAGGGGATGAGATCAAGGGACGAGACAGCAGGCTGACGGGGTTGGAAAAGGAGGTTAATCAGTTTTCTTGCGGGACACCTCATCGCGATTGTTTCAGCCGCTTGATCCACTGCTTGGGAGATCTGGAGCGTCCAATGAGGGGTAGTGCTGTTCCATGGTTTAGCCACAACTTTCCCCCGTTTTCCTTTCATCTTTCCTAGCCTAATGACATGTAGACGCACCCCTGTCCACGAAAACATATGTCCTGTCAAAAGTTGGTTTTAACTAGATATGTTCGATGTCTAAGGGTCTAAGAGTATTTCATCGTCAGTGAAGTTGGTACAATGATGTTGATTGAAATAATTGTTCCTTGATTTTTTCCTATGTTGATGTCCATTCTTGGCATGATGTGGACGAGTCAGAAGATAGCAGTGTTTGCTCACGGAGCGATAGCGTTATAATATGGTTTTTTTTCTCCAGTCCCATCTTCGTTCGATGAAGCTCAGTCAGATACGACTCCGTCGGAGAACTTATGAGATTTGCCTTCCTCTCTTGTTCTGGTCAGAGTAAGGATTCTCTTCTGCCCCTTCTCGTGTCGGCTTCTCCGGGATGACGATATATCCGCTTCGCGTTTGTCGACATCTTCTAGTTTATATCGATAACTTCCTGACTGCTACTTCTACAAACTACTGGGTTGCAACAAGGTTGCTTCGGTGAGGCGGTGGCCTATAGGAAAAATGAGCTTTGCTCAAGACGCATCATTGGATGCAGAACGAAGACTGCACTGGTTTTTTAAGGACTTGCATGCGGATTCTTATTCATGTAATGAAGCTCTTATAGGATTAGTTTATTTAATATATGGTCTTCGACCTTTTAAAAAGAATGCTTTGATATATGATGAACATAAGGTATAACCACCCTCCCAACTATTTGACCAATGCATAACTCCTTTGTACAACTTCTTGTCTCAAAATATGTACCTAGATTTTCTTGCCCATGTAATTTCATCGAATAAAAAAGTGACATTTTTAGTATCCAAAAGGTTTCCTTTGTTTTTTACATCAAAATACTCTTTATTGCAAGGTGATCATCGTAGTCTCTTTTACAAGAGTATCAACAATATCTACGGGTAGACCTTCCATCCACCCCGCACACACCTTACTTCTGTCAAGTTTGGCTAAACCGTGGGCAACACAATTAGTCTCTCAGTATGCTAAAAAATAATATGCGGAAAATCACACGTAAGGTGATATATATCATCAAAAATTGTTGTGGATAGACCGAAAGAGCGAGCTCCATTCTTCATTGTCTCTATCACCTCGATGTTGTCGGGGTTCACCTTTATGCGATTACACCCGACTATAATTGCCAAATTGAGACCAAACCGTAAGCTAGTGCCTCGGCCATAAGCGCATCTCCGCACCAATCAATTTGCCCCCTCCCTGCCGCGACAAATCTGCCATTTGAGTCTCTGATGACATCGCCATACGAGCCCTTGAGTAAGTCTGAGTCAAAAGCTCCACTCTTGTTTAGCTTCACATAGTTGCTCCTTGGTCTTCCCTAGCCATGTCGCTTGATCGTTGCCTTTGCATCACTCGCCATAGTATAGCTAGCAACCAAAGCTCTGATTGCCGTTGCTATGAACTTAGGTTTCCTTTGTGGTTTGGGTAGTTGTTCTCTAGTTTCCCCAGGCTTACTGGCAGACAACACAAATTGTGATGTTGTTAGTCTGGATTCGAATTGCACCTCTCAAGTTCCTCCTATAAGGCAATGAGAGGATGGCTTCTAATTCCCTTCCATTCTCGTCTTTTGTCATCCATGCCCAAGCACTTATCAAACTAACCCACATGGTGATCCATCTTCTTTCTCGCCCTAACTCTCTCACACACCTCTAGCACGGGTGCAATGCGCTTATTCGTCATTGACCAATGTGCGACACATGTTGCTACTATGTCTTTCCAATAAGAGAGATTTGTGCAGTACATGAGGGCCTCCACAAACCTACCCAACATGATGGAACAAATTGACAAAGGAACAAAAGAAAAACCACATGCCATATATTTTGTTGCATTGACACAAGAGGTGATTCTTACCTTTTCTAAATATCCAGGGTAATGGACTTGTAAAGTCAAATATCTTATGGGTTGTGTAGTCACCCTAGATGACTCATCGTACATGTGTCAATTGTGGGTTGGTGATGTGACCACTAAAACCAAAGCTATTGTTTGGCGTCAAAACAATATTCACCCCACACCTGAAAGTAACCAGGAGCATTTTATTACGAAACAACATATTTTGATTGGTTCAATATTGATTTAGATCCCTTCGCTACAGGAAAAGGTGGAGCCAAATTTCAGGACTCCACCAAAGAAGAAAATCGCTACGTGTATTGCAAGTCCAAAGAAGGTTACGTGCGAGTACTAGTTCTGGTCTACTTCGGTTGTCAGGTGATCAACGTAGGCGAATATTTAATTAGTTATTTTCTTGTTTAGTTGAGATAGGAGAGAGAGAGAGTCCTTGTTAGTTTTGGTTTTCTACCGTAGGTGATTGGGACTTGTGCGTCGCTCATATAAAGGGCACGGCTTCGGCCTTGTACGGAGGTTTTTTTTTTGAGATTTTGTGTTAGTCGTGAGATCAATAAAACTACAGAAAACGTCCCATGTCGGAGGACACCAAATATCTTTGTTGCTGATCCGAGGGGATTTTGTTGCTACTGCGTGTGGAGTCGATCCAATCTACTCGACACAAGTTTCTGATCTTACGGTCTTGCATCTTTGCTCGACCGGAATTTCTTGTTACTGCTGCTAGTACCGTGAAAGATCAGGACGTCGAACGACTCGCCATCTAGTCGAGCCTTATCAAGTGGTATCAGAGCTAAGGTTGTTCACGGTACTGTGTTGATCAAGATGTCAACCTTGGTCGACAAGGGTGACGAGGTTGCTGCTGATTCTGAGGAAATAATACGTCCAGTGTATGCAGATGATATTCCTCAAAATATTCGGGATGGTTTTGACCACACATGCAACTACATCAAGCAATGTCATGATGCGCTCGGCAAAAGGATTGATGTCATGATCACTCGGCTTGATGGTTTGGCAGACATCATTAATATGCCGACAACGACTTCACCACCAGCTCGCGACGGACATGCCGGCGTGCATGATCGCTGTTTGGCGGCACACCCTCATGCTGGAGATGATGGTTTTGATGATGGCGTTGACCACGCGGGGTACGTGCCACGACCACGACACTATGAGCCTCGTCCCGAAACATCCGTTCGTGGTGGAGTGCATGACCGAGTTGGTCAAGCTGCGCGCGTGTGCCTTTGGATGATGGAATTGGGCGATAAAATTTCAATCCTTCGTTCTCCGCAAGTCACGAACCATAAGGCTATTTGGAGTGGGAGATGCATGTTGATCAAATTTTGATGCCCATCATTATAGCGAGGAGAAGAAAGTTCAACTTGCTGGAATTGAGTTCACCAGTTACGCGCTAATTTGGTAGAATCAAATTTGTCGTTCAAGACATCGCCCAACGACTTGGCGAGGTATGAAAGAATTCATGAGGCGTCGTTTTGTTCCTGAGCACTATAAAAGAGATATGTACAACAAGTTGCAGCGGCTCTCTCAAGGTAATATGAGTGTTGATGAATATTACAAGGAGATGGAATTGCTTATGATACGTACAGGGACAAGGAGGATCCGGAGGCGACCATGGCACGTTTCTTTAACGGGATAAATATCGAGGTGCAGGATCGTGTTGAGATGGTGGTCTACTACAACATACAAGATCTTGTGCACCAAGTTGTGCGTGCGGAACAACAGATTAAGCGGCGCCAAGTCAGCACAGTTCCCAGTAACACTTTGAACACATGGCGACGCTCGCATTATAAGAATGAGGATGTCGGTCCTAGCTCCAGGGCGACATCATCAAATCGCTCTCATGGTTCCGTGCAAAAGGATGCCTCAAAATCAGGATTGTCGATGGTTGATTCTAGTGCACAGTCGACCAGACGCACTAGTGACATAGAGTGTTTCAAGTGTGAAGGAAGGGGGCATATGAAGCGTGAATGTCCTAATGAGAAAAGAGTGTTGCTCACGAGAGATGGCTATGCATCCGCTAGTGATGAAGAGGCAGTTTCTGACACTTCTAGTGAAAAATCGAAGGATGCTGAAAATGTGGTTGTGAGTTTTGAAGCTGCTGAATCATATCCTTCACTAATGGTGCAACGAGTGCAAGAAGATCGCATTGAGGATAAGGGGCAACGTTGGAATATTTTTCAAACTCGGTGCAAAATCAACAACACTAATTGTAAGTTGATCATAGATGGAGGAAGCTACACCAACGCGGTCAGCAAGGACTTGGTGGATGCTTTAGCTTTGCCTACCTAGAAGCATCCACAACCACACTGCGTCGAATGGTTATATCAGTCAGGCAGATTGAAAGTTACTCACAAGGTGCGTGCAAATTTTTCAGTTGGCGGCTATAATGATACAGTTATCTGTGATGTCTTGCCAATGAATGCATGCCACTTGTTATTGGGTAGACCATGGCAGTATGATCATCATGCCACCCATAACGGAAGGTCGAACACATATTCTTTTCGGGATGCTGGAAGGAGGCACGTGCTACAGCCAATGTTTGCCAATGCTATCAAAGAGGATTCAATTATTTCCGCTCTAAAGAAAGTCTCTAAAACTACCACGAAACCGAAGACAGTTTCTTTTCAAGAGGGAGGGGATGGTGTGACCACTAAAACCAAAGCTATTGTTTGGCGTCAAAACAATATTCACCCCACACCTGAAAGTAACCAGGAGCATTTTATTCCGAAACAACATATTTTGATTGGTTCAATAATGATTCAGATCCCTTCACTACAGGAAAAGGTGGAGCCAAATTTCAGGACACCACCAAAGAAGAAAACCGCTACGTGTATTGCAATTCCAAAGAAGGTTACGTGTGAGTACTAGTTCTGGTCTAGTTCGGTTGTCAGGTGATCAACGTAGCTGAATATTTAATTAGTTATTATCTTGTTTAGTTGAGATAGGAGAGAGAGAGAGTCCTTGTTAGTTTTGGTTTTCTACCGTAGGTGATTAAGACTTGTGCGTCGCTCATATAAAGGGCACGGCTTCGACCTTGTATAGAGTTTTTTTAGAGATTTAGTTTTAGTCGTGAGATCAATAAAACTACAGAAAACGTCCCATGTCGGAGGACACCAAATATCTTTGTTGGTGATCCGAGGGGATTTTGTTGCTGCTGCGTGTGGAGTCGATCCAATCTACTTGATGCAAGTTTCTGATCTTACGGTCTTGCATCTTTGCTCGATCGGAATTTCTTGTTACTGCTGCTAGTACCGTGAAAGATCGAGACGTCGAACGACTCGCCATCTAGTCAAGCCTTATCAGTTGGCAAGTTGTTTTCTCGTTTCAATCCTCTACGATCCCATTCTTCTACTCAAAGGTCGAAGGAACGGCTTGAAAACTTGCCTCGCGAGACGTGTGCGTGTGTGAATGCCCAATGATACTAGGTTCTCATCTATTGTACTTTGCAACTTCCCAATACCATCGTGCTTAGTCCAAATTGTGTAGGATACACTAGGGTTTTGTTGGGAAACGTAGCATGCAATTTCAAAAAATTTCCTACGATCACACAAGATCTATCTAGGAGATGCATAGCAACGATACGAGGAGAGTGTGTCCACGTACCCTCGTAGACCGAAAGCGGAAGAGTTAGATTAACGCGGTTGATGTAGTCGAACGTCTTCACGATCCAACCGATCCAAGTACCAAACGTACGGCACATCCGTGTTCAGCACACGTTCAGCTCGATGACGTCCCTCGAACTCTTGATCCAGTAGAGGGTCGAGGGAGAGTTCCGTCAGCATGACGATGTGGCGACGGTGATGGTGATGTGATCCGTGTAGGGCTTCTCCTAAGCACTACGACGCTATGACCGGAGGAGTAAACTATGGAGGAGGGCACCGCACACGGCTAAGAGAACTATGGTGTGCTTTTGGGGTGCCCCCTGCTCACGTATATAAAGGAGGGGGGAGAGAGGCCGGCGGCCAGGAAGGGCGCGCCATGGGGGGAGTCCTACTTGTACTCCTAGTCCAAGTAGGATTCGCCCCCCGCCCTTTTTTCCTTTCTCCACCGAAGGGAATAGGAAGGAGAGGGAGAGGGAAAGGGAAGGGGGGCGCCGCCCTCCTCCTTGTCCTATTCGGACTCCCTAGGAGGGGGGCGCGGCGCCAACCCCCACGGGCTTCCCTCTCTCTCCCTGAGGCCCATGTTGGCCCAACACTTCCCCGACGGGGGGGGGGGGGTCCTGTAACCCCTCGGTACTCCGGTAAAATGCCCGAATCACTCAGAACCATTCCGATGTCCGAATACAACCTTCCAATATATGAATCTTTACCTCTCGACCATTTCGAGACTCCTCGTCATGTCCGTGATCTTATCCGGGACTCCAAACAAACTTCGGTCACCAAAACACATAACTCGTAATACAAATCGTCATCGAACGTTAAGCGTGCGGACCCTACGGGTTCGAGAACTATGTAGACATGACCGAGACACATCTCCGGTCAATAACCAATAGCGGAACCTGGATGCGCATATTGGCTCCTATATATTCTACGAAGATCTTTATTGGCTAAACCGCATAACAACATATGTCATTCCCTTTGTCATCGGTATGTTACTTGCCCGAGATTCGACCGTTGGTATCATCATACCTAGTTCAATCTCGTTACTGGCAAGTCTTTTTCTCGTTCCGTAATGCATCATCCCGCAACTAACTCATTAGTCACATTGCTTGCAAGGCTTATAGTGATGTGCATTACCGAGAGGGCCCAGAGATACCTCTCCGATACACGGAATGACAAATCCTAATCTTGATCTATGTCAACTCAACAAACACCTTCGGAGACACCTGTAGAGCATCTTTATAGTCACCCGGTTACGTTCTGACGTTTTATAGCACACAAAGTGTTCCTACGGTATTCTGGAGTTGCATAATCTCATAGTCAGAGGAATATGTACAAGTCATGAAGAAAGCAATAGCAATAAAACTAAATGATCATAATGCTAAGCTAACGGATGGGTCTTGTCCATCACATCATTCTCTAATGATGTGATCCCGTTCATCAAATGACAACACATGTCTATGGTTAGGAAACTTAACCATCTTTAATTAACGAGCTAGTCAAGTAGAGGCATACTAGGGACACTCTGTTTTGTCTATGTATTCACACATGTACTAAGTTTCCGATTAATACAATTCTAGCATGAATAATTGAAGGAAATATTGTTGGGTAACGTAGTAATTTCAAAAAATTTCCTACGATCACGCAAGACCATGGTGATGGCATAGCAACGAGAGGATAGAGTGTCCGTCCACGTACCCTCGTAGACCGAAAGCGGAAGCGTTATAACAACGCGGTTGATGTAGTCGTACGTCTCCACGATCCGACCGATCCAAGCACCGAACGTCGGCACCTCCGAGTTACGCACATGTTCACTTTGATGGCGATCCCGGACTCGATCCAGCAAAGTGTCGGGGATGAGTTCCACAAGACGACGACGGCGTGGTGGCGATGTTGATGCTCCACCGACGCAGGGCTTCGCCTAAGCTCATGACGATATGACTTCTCCGGCGCTGGGCTTCTCCTAAGCTCATGACGATATGACCGAAGTGGAATATGGTGGAAGGGGCACCGCACACGGCTAAGGCAAGATCCGTAGATCAACTTGTGTGTATTGGGGTGCCCCCTGCCCCAGATATAAAGGAGACAAGGGGAGGTGGCGGCCCTAGAGGAGGCGCACCAGGAGGAGTCCTACTCCCACCGGGAGTAGGACTCCCCCTCTCCTAGTTGGAGTAGGATTGGGGAGGGAAAGGGGAAGGCGCGCCCCCTCTCCTGTCCTATTCGGACTTGGAAGGGGAGGGGCGCAGCCCACCCGGCCGCCCTTCTCCTTCTCCCTCAAGGCCCATGAAGGCCCATATACCCCCGGGTTCCGTAACCCCTGTGTTCAGTAACATCCTGTTTTCACTCGGAACCATTCCAAGTCAAACATAGGCTTCAATATATCAATCTTTATGTCTCGACCATTTGAGACTCCTCGTCATGTCCGTGATCACATCCGGACTCGAACAACCTTCGGTGCATCAATACTTATAAACTCATTATGAACTGTCATCGAAGCGTTAAGCGTGCGGACCCTACGGGTTCGAGAACTATGTAGACATGACCTAGAACCATTCTCGGTCAATAACCAATAGCGGAACCTGGATGCCCATATTGGTTCCTACATATTCTCGAAGATCTTTATCGGTCAAACCGCATAACGACATCGTTGTTCCTTTGTCATCGGTATGTTACTTACCCGAGATTCGATCGTCGGTATCCAATACCTAGTTCAATCTCGTTACGTAAGTCTCTTTACTCGTTCCGTAATACATCATCTCACAACTAACTCATTAGTTGTAATGCTTGCAAGGCTTAAGTGATGTGCATTACCGAGAAGGCTCGAGATACCTCTCCGACAATCGGAGTGACAAAACCTAATCTCAAATCGCCAACCCAACAAGTACCTTTGGAGACACCTGTAGTACTCCTTTATAATCACCCGATTCGTTGTGACGTTTGGTAGTACCAAAGTGTTCCTCCGTTAACGGAGTTGCATAATCTCATAGTTATAGGAACATGTATGGGTCATGAAGAAAGCATTAACATACTAAGCGATCAAGTGTTAAGCTAACGGAATGGGTCATGTCAATCAGATCATTCAACTAATGATGTGACCTTGTTAATCAAATAACAACTCCTTGTTCATGGTTAGGAAACATAACCATCTTTGATTAACAAGCTAGTCAAGTAGAGGCATACTAGTGACATACTCTTTGTCTATATATTCACACATGTATTATGTTTCCGGTTAATACAATTCTAGCATGAATAATAAACATTTATCATGATATAAGGAAATAAATAATAACTTTTATTATTGCCTCTAGGGCATATTTCCTTGATCTCCCACTTGCACTAGAGTCAATAATCTAGATTACAAAGTAATGATCCTAACACCCATGGAGTCTTGGTGCTGATCATGTTTTGCTCGTGGAAGAGGCTTAGTCAACGGTCTCGCAACATTCAGATCCGTATGTATTTTGCAAATCTCTATGTCTCCCACTTGGACTTGGTCCCGAATGGAATTGAAGCGTCTCTTGATGTGCTTGGTCCTCTTGTGAAATCTGGATTCCTTTGCCAAGGCAATTGCACCAAGATTGTCACGGAAGATCTTCATCGGTCCCGATGCACTAGGTATGACACCTAGATCGAAATGAACTCTTTCATCCGACTCCTTCATTCGCTGCTTCGAAGCAGCTATGTACTCCGCTTCACATGTAGATCCCGCCACGGCGCTTTGTTTAGAACTGCACCAACCGACAGCTCCACCGTTTAATAAAAACACGTATCCGGTTTGCGATTTAGAATCGTCCGGATCGATGTCAAAGCTTACATCGGCGTAACCATTTACGACTAGCTCTTTGTCACCTCCATATCGAGAAACATATCCTTAGTCCTTTTCGGTATTTCAGGATGTTCTTGACCGCTGTCCATGATCCACTCTGGATTACTTTGGTACCTTCCTGCCAAGCTTACAGCTAAGCATCGTCAGTCTGGTACACAGCATTGCATACATGATAGAGCCTATGGCTGAAGCATAGGAACATCTTTCATTTTCTCTCTATCTTCTGCGTGGTCGGGCATTGAGTCGACTCAATCTTACACCTTGTAATACAGGTAAAAACCTTTCTTTGCCTGATCCATTTTGAACTTCTTCAAAACTTTATCAAGGTATGTGCTTTGTGAAAGTCAATTAAGCGTCTTGATCTATCTCTATAGATCTTGATGCCCAATATGTAAGCAGCTTCACCGAGGTCTTTCATTGAAAAACTTTTATTCAAGTATCCTTTTATGCTATCCAGAAATTCTATATCATTTCCAATCAATAATATGTCGTCCACATATAATATTAGAAATGCTCTGAGCTCCCACTCACTTTCTTGTAAATCTGGGCTTCTCCAAAAGTCTGTACAAACCCATATGCTTTGATCACACTATCAAAGCGTTTATTCCAACTCCGAGAGGCTTGCACCAGACCATAAATTGATCGCTGGAGCTTGCACACTTTGTTAGCACCCTTTGGATCGACAAAACCTTCTGGTTGCATCATATACAACTCTTCTTCTAGAAATCCATTCAAGAATGCGGTTTTTACATCCATTTGCCAAATTTCATAATCATAAAATGCGGCAATTGCTAACATGATTCGGACAGACTTAAGCATCGCTACGGGTGAGAAAGTCTCATCGTAGTCAACCCCTTGAACTTGTCGAAAACCTTTTGCAACAAGTCGAGCTTTGTAGACAGTTACATTACCATCGGCGCCGGTCTTCTTCTTAAAGATCCATTTATTTTCAATGGCTTGCCGATCATCGGCAAGTCAACCAAAGTCCATACTTTGTTCTCATACATGGATCCCATCTCAGATTTCATGGCTTCCAGCCATTTTGCGAATCTGGGCTCACCATCGCTTCTTCATAGTTCGTAGGTTCGCCATGGTCAAGTAACATGACTTCGAAATAGGATTACCGTACCACTCGTGCGTATTTTACTCTGGTTGACCTCGAGGTTCAATAGTAACTTGATCTGAAACTACATGATCATCATCATTAGTTTCTTCACTAATTGGTGTAGTTGTCACAGAACCATTTCTTGTGATGAACTACTTTCCAATAAGGGAGCAGATCTGATTATCTCATCAAGTTCTACTTTCCTCCCACTCACTTCTTTCGAGAGAAACTCCTTCTCTAGAAAGGACCCGAATTTAGCAACGAAAATCTTGCCTTCAGATCTGTGATAGAAGGTGTACCCAACATCTCCTTTGGGTATCCTATGAAGACACATTTTTCGATTTGGGTTCGAGCTTATCGGGTTGAAGTTTCTTTACATAAGCATCGCAGCCCCAAACTTTAAGAAACGACAACTTTGGTTTCTTGCTAAACCACAGTTCATAAGGCGTCGTCTCAGCGGATTTTGACGGTGTCCTATTCAACGTGAATGCGGCCGTCTCTAAAGCATAACCCCAAAGCGATAGCGGTAAATCGAAATAGACATCATAGATCGCACCATATCTAGTAAAGTACGATTCTGACGTTCGGACACACCATTTCTCTGTGGTGTTCCGGTGGCGTGAGTTGCGAAACTATTCCACATTGTTTCAAATGTAAACCAAACTCGTAACTCAAATATTCTCCTCCACGATCAGATCGTAGAAACTTTATTTTCTTGTTACGATGATTTTCCACTTCACTCTGAAATTCTTTGAACTTTTCAAATGTTTCAGATTTGTGTTTCATTAAGTAGATATACCCATATCTGCTCAAATCATCTGTGAAGGTGAGAAAATAACGATACCCGCGTGCCTCAACATTCATTGGACCACAAACATCGATGTATGATTTCCAACAAATCAGTTGCACGCTCCATAGTTCGAAGAACGGCGTTTTGTCATCTTGCCCATGAGGCACGGTTCGCAAGTACCAAGTGATTCATAATCAAGTGATTCGAAGCCCATCGGTATGGAGTTTCTTCATGCGTTTTACACGATATGACCTAAGCGGCATTGCCACAAATAAGTTGCACTATCATTATCAACTCTGCATCTTTTGGCTTCAACATTATGAATATGTGTATCACTCTTGTCGAGATTCAACAAGAATAGACCATTCTTCAAGGGTGCATGACCATAAAAGATATTACTCATATAAATAGAACAACCATTATTCTCTCGATTTAAATGAATAACCGTCTCGCAATAAACAAGATCCAGATATAATGTTCATGCTCAACGCGGCACCAAATAACAATTATTTAGGTCTAAAACTAATCCGAAGGTAGATGTAGAGGTAGCGTGCCGATTGCGATCACATCGACTTTGGAACCATTTCCAACGCGCATCGTCACCTCGTCCTTAGCCAATCTTCGCAATCCGTAGTTCTGTTTGAGTTGCAAATATTAGCAATGTAACCATTATCAAATACCAGTACTCTGCGAGTATTAGTAAGGTACACATCAATAACATGTATATCACATATACCTTTGATCACCTTGCCATCCTTTTATCCGCCAAATACTTGGGGCAGTTCCGCTTCGATGTCCGTCGCTTGCAGTAAAACACTCGATTTCGGGCTTAGGTCCAGACTTGGGTTTCTTCTCTTGATCAACAACTTTCTTGCTGTTCTTTTGAAGTTTCCTTCTTCTTCCCTTTGCCCTTTTCTTGAAACTAGTGGTCTTGTTGACCATCAACACTTGATGCTCTTTCTTGATTTCTACCTCCGCTGCTTTCGGCATCGCGAAGAGCTCGAGAATTGTCTTAGTCATCCCTTGCATATTATAGTTCATCACGAAGCTCTTGTAGCTTGGTGGCGTGATTGGAGAATTCATCAATGACACTATCATCCGGAAGATTAACTCCCAGCTGAATTAAGTGATTGTTATACCCGACATTTTGAGTATGTGCTCACTTGTGAACTATTCTCCTCCATCTTGCAGCTATAGAACTTATTGGAGACTTCATATCTCTCAATCCGGGCATTTGCTTGAAATATTAACTTCAACTCTGGAACATCTCATATGCCCCATGACGTTCAAAACGTCGTTGAAGACCCGGTTCTAAGCCGTAAAGCATGGCACACCGAACTATAGAGTAGTCATCACTTCTGCTTTGCGACGTTCACAACTTCGGCTCGGCATCTGCAGCAGTGTCACCCAGCGGTGCTTCCGGGCGTAATTTTTCGTGCAGCAATGAGGATAATCCTCAAATTACGGACCCAGTCCGTGTAATTGCTACCATCATCTTTCAACTTTGCTTTCTCAAGGAACGCATTAAAATTCAACGGAACAACAGACGAGCCATCTATCTACAATGAAACATAGACAAGCAAAATACTATCGGGCACTAAGTTCATGATAAATTTAAGTTTAATTAATCATATTAAAAACTCCCACTTAGACAGACATCTCTCTAGTCATCTAAGTGATTACGTGATCCAAATCAACTAAACCATGTCCGATCATCACGTGAGATGGAGTAGTTTCAATGGTGAACATCACTATGTTGATCATATCTACTATATGATTCACGCTCGACCTTTCGGTCTCGTGTTCGAGGCCATATCTGTTATATGCTAGGCTCGTCAAGTTTAACTTTGAGTATTCAGCGTGCGCAACTGTTTTGCACTCGTTGTATTTGAGCGTAGAGCCTATCACACCGATCATCACGTGGTGTCTCGGCCGAAGAACTTTCGCAGCGGTGCATACTCGGGAGAACACTTCTTGATAATTTTAGTGAGAGATCATCTTATAATGCTACCGTCAATCAAAGCAAGATAAGATGCATAAAGGATAAACATCACATGCAATCAATATAAGTGATATGATATGGTCATCATCATCTTGTGCTTGTGATCTCCATCGCCAAGCACCGTCATGATCACCATCGTCACCGGCGACACCTTGATCTCCATCGTAGCATCGTTGTCGTCTAGCCAACTATTGCTTCTCGACTATCGCTACTCCTTAGTGATAAAGTAAAGCAATTACATGGCGTTGCATTTCATACAATAAGCGACAACCATATGGCTCCTGCCGATTCGATAACTTCGGTTACAAAACATGATCATCTCATACAATAAAGTATAGCATCACGTCTTGACCATATCACATCACAACATGCCCTGCAAAAACAAGTTAGGCGTCCTCTACTTTGTTGTTGCAAGTTTTACGTGGCTGCTACGGGCTGAGCAAGAACCGTTCTTACCTCGCATCAAAACCACAGCGATACTTCGTCAAATAGACTCCGTTTAACCTTCTCAAGGACCGGCGTAGCCACTCGATTCAACTAAAGTGAGAGAGACAGACACCGCCGGTCACCTTTAAGCAACGAGTGCTCGGGCGGTGAAACCAGTCTCGCGTAAGCGTCTGCGTAATGTCGGTCCGGGCGCTTCATCTCACAATACCGCTGAACCAAAGTATGACATGCTGGTAGGCGGTATGACTTGTATCGTCCACAACTCACTTGTGTTCTTCTCGTGCACATGACATCAACGCATAAAACCAGGCTCGATACCCTTTGTTGGGTAGCGTAGTAATTTCAAAAATTTCCTACGATCACGCAAGACCATGGTGATGGCATAGCAACGAGAGGATAGAGTGTCCGTCCACGTACCCTCATAGACCGAAAGCGGAAGCGTTATAACAACGCGGTTGATGTAGTCGTGCGTCTCCATGATCCGACCGATCCAAGCACGAGCGTCACGGCACCTCCGAGTTACGCACACGTTCAGCTTGATGGCGATCCCGGACTCGATCCAGCAAAGTGTCGGGGATGAGTTCCGTCGACCTGACGGCGTGGTGGCGATGTTGATGCTCCACCGGCGCGGGGCTTCGCTTAAGCTCATGACGATATGACTTCTCCGGCTGGGCTTCTCCTAAGCTCATGACGATATGACCGAAGTGGAATATGGTGGAAGGGGCACCGCTGCACGGCTAAGGCAAGATCCGTAGATCAACTTGTGTGTATTGGGGTGCCCCTGCCCTTGTATATAAAGGAGACAAGGGGAGGTGGCGGCCCTAGAGGAGGCGCGCCAAGGAGGAGTCCTACTCCCAGGGAGTAGGACTCCCCTTCTCCTAGTTGGAGTAGGATTGGGGAGGAAAGGGGAAGGCGCGCCCCTCTCCTGTCCTATTCGGACTGGAAGGGGAGGGGCGCGCAGCCCACCTGGCCGCCCTTCTCCTTCTCCCTCAAGGCCCATGAAGGCCCATATACCCCGGGGTTCCAGTAACCCCGGTGTTCCTAATAACATCTGTTTTCACTCGGAACCATTCCGAAGTCAAACATAGGCTTCAATATATCAATCTTTATGTCTCGACCATTTGAGACTCCTCGTCATGTCCGTGATCACATCGGGACTCGAACAACCTTGGTGCATCAATACTTATAAACTCATTATGAGCATCATCGAAGCGTTAAGCGTGCGGACCCTACGGGTTCGAGAACTATGTAGACATGACCTAGAACCATTCTCGGTCAATAACCAATAAGCGGAACCTGGATGCCCATATTGGTTCCTACATATTCTCTGAAGATCTTTATCGGTCAAACCGCATAACGACATCGTTGTTCCCTTTGTCATCGGTATGTTACTTACGAGATTCGATCGTCGGTATCAATACCTAGTTCAATCTCGTTACAGGTAAATCTCTTTACTCGTTCGTAATACATCATCTCACAACTAACTCATTAGTTGTAATGCTTACAAGGCTTAAGTGATGTGCATTACCGAGAAGGCACAGGAGATACCTCTCCGAGCAATCGGATGACAAAACCTAATCTCGAAATCGCCAACCCAACAAGTACCTTTGGAGACACTGTAGTACTCCTTTATAATCACCCGATTCGTTGTGGCGTTTGGTAGTACCAAAGTGTTCCTCCGGTAGCAGGAGTTGCATAATCTCATAGTTATAGGAACATGTATGGGTCATGAAGAAAGCATTAACATACTAAGCGATCAAGTGTTAAGCTAACGGAATGGGTCATGTCAATCAGATCATTCAACTAATGATGTGACCTTGTTAATCAAATAACAACTCCTTGTTCATGGTTAGGAAACATAACCATCTTTGATTAACAAGCTAGTCAAATAGAGGCATACTAGTGACATACTCTTTGTCTATATATTCACACATGTATTATGTTTCGGTTAATACAATTCTAGCATGAATAATAAACATTTATCATGATATAAGAAATAAATAATAACTTTTATTATTGCCTCTAGGGCATATTTCCTTCAAATATGCCTAGAGGCAATAATAAAGATTATTATTATTCCTTATTCATGATAAATGTTTATTATTCATAAAAAATATGATAACGAACTTATAACATATTATGAACAAGCAGTGTCACCGGTATGCCTCTATGACTAACTCGATGATCAAAGATGGTTATGTTTCCTAGCCATAGACATGAGTTGTCATTTGATTAGAGAATCATCATTAGGAAGAATGATGATTGACTTGACTATTCCGTTAACTTAACATGATAAAATACTTTCTTCACTGATACATGTTCTATGAACTATGAATTCTCAGCGTGTTAATTAGATCTAAAATAATTGCTCACAATGTCTCATGAACAATTGATTCAGATGGTGTCACTGAGCTGCCAAATGCATCTCGAAACTATGAACGCTGACAAAACCGACGATGATGTGATTACAAGGAATCTTAAGAAATGAGAGCAATATGACATCAGAGTTGAGATTATCGGCCGGAGGCGTGTCTCGGTCATGTCTGCATAGTTCTCGAACCCGTAAAATCCCACGCTTAAAAGTTTTGATGACGGTTATATGATTTTATGAGTTTTGATGTACGAAGGTGAACGAGTTACAGATGAATCGAGACATGATGAGAACCTCAAAATGGTCGAGGCGTAAATCGATATATTGGACGACTATATTCGGACATCGGAAGGTTCAGTGATTCAGATATTTTTGGAGTCTGGGAGAGTTCACGGGGAATTCGCGGGGAGTATATGGGCCTTATTGGGCTTTAGGGAAAAGAGAGGAGAGGCTGGGCGCCCCAAGGCCTAGTCCGAATTGGACTGGGGAGGGCTGCGCCCCTCCTTCCTTCTCTTCTCTCTCCCTTTCCTTGACTCCTATTCCTACTACTTGGAAGGGGAATCCTACTCCGGTGGGAGTAGGACTCCTCTAGGGCGCGCCATAGAGGGCAGCCCTCCGCTCCTCCACTCCTTTATATCTGGGGAGGGGCACCCTTGGAGACAAAAACAATTGATCGTTTGATCTTTTAGCCGTGTCGGTGCCCCCTCCACCATAGTCCACCTCGATATCTTGTGGCGGTGCTTAGGCGAAGCCTGCATGAGTAGACCATCGTCATCGTCACCACGCCGTCGTCGTCTTGTGAAACTCTCCCTCAAAACTTCGGCTGGATCGGAGTTCGAGGGGCGTCATCAGTGGGCGTGTGCTGAACTTCGGAGGTGCCGTGCGTTGATACTTGATCGGTCGGATCGTGAAGGCGTCGACTACATCAACAGCGTTGTGCTAGCAGCTTCCGCTTTCGGTCTACGAGGGTATGTGGACACACTCTCCCCTCTCGTTGCTACGCATCACCATGATCTTGCGTGTGCGTAGGAATTTTTTTGAAATTACTATGTTCCCCAACAATAATAAACATTTATCATGATATAAGGAAATATAAATAACAACTTTATTATTGCTTCTAGGGCATATTTCCTTCAGTCTCCCACTTGCACTAGAGTCAATAATCTAGATTACATAGTAATGATTCTAACACCCATGGAGTCTTGGTGCTGATCATGTTTTACTCGTGGAAGAGGCTTAGTCAACGGGTCTGCAACATTCAGATCCATATGTTTCTTGCAAATCCCTATGTCTCCCTCCTTGACTTTATCGCGGATGGAATTGAAGCGTCTCTTGATGTGTTTGGTTCTCTTGTGAAATATGGATTCCTTCGCCAAGGTAATTGCTCCAGTATTGTCACAAAAGATTTTCATTGGACCCGATGCACTAGGTATTACACCTAAATCGGATATGAACTCCTTCATCCAGACTCCTTCATTTGCTGCTTCGAAAGCAGCTATGTACTCCGCTTCACACGTAGATCCATACGACACTCTGCTTGGAACTGCACCAACTTACAGCTCCTCCATTCAATATAAATACGTATCCGGTTTGTGACATAGAGTCATCTGGATCAGTGTCAAAGCTTGCATCGACGTAGCCATTTACGACATGCTCTTTGTCACTTCCATAAACGAGAAACATATCCTTAGTCCTTTTCAGGTATTTCAGGATGTTCTTAACCGTTGTCCAGTGATTCACTCCTAGATTACTTTGGTACCTCCCTGCTAAACTTATAGCAAGGCACACATCAGGTCTGGTACACAGCATTGCATACATGATAGAACCTATGGCTGAGGCATAGGGAATGACCTTCATTTTCTCTCTATCTTTTGCAGTGGTCGAGCATTGAGTCTGGCTCAACTTCACACCTTGTAACACAAGCAATAACCCTTTCTTTGGCTGATCCATTTTGAACTTCTTCAAAACTTTATCAAGGTATGTGCTTTGTGAAAGTCCAATTAAGCGTCTTGATCTATCTCTATAGATTTTGATGCCCAATATATAAGCAACTTCACTGAGGTCTTTCATTGAAAAATTCTTATTCAAGTATCCTTTTATGCTATCCAAAAATTATTTATTATTTCCAATCAACAACATGTCATCCACATATACTATTAGAAATGCTACAGAGCTCCCACTCACTTTCTTGTAAATACAGGCTTCTCCAAAAGTCATATAAAACCATATCTTTGATCACACTATCAAAGCGTATATTCCAACTCAGAGAGGCTTGCACCAGTCCATAAATGGATCGCTGGAGCTTGCACACTTTGTTAGCACCTTGAGGATCGACAAAACCTTCTGGTTGCATCATATACAACTCTTCTTTAAGATATCCATTAAGGAATGCAGTTTTGACATCCATTTGCTAAATTTCATAATAATAAAATGCGGCAATTGCTAACATGATTCGAACAGACTTAAGCATCGCTACGGGTGAGAAGGTCTCATTGTAGTCAACTCCTTGAACTTGTCGAAAACCTATCGCAACAAGTCGAGCTTTGTAGACAGTAACATTATTGTCAGCGTTAGTCTTCTTCTTGAAGATCCATTTATTCTCTATGGCTTGCCGATCAACGGGCAAGTCAACCAAAGTCCACACTTTGTTTTCATACATGGATCCCATCTCAGATATCATGGCCTCAAGCCATTTCGCGGAATCTGGGCTCATCATCGCTTCCTCATAGTTCGTAGGTTGTCAAGTAACATGACCTCCAGAATAGGATTACCGTGCCACTCTGGTGCGGACCGTACTCTGCTTGACCTATGAGGTTCAGTAGTAACTTGATCTGAAGTTTCATGATCATGATCATTAGCTTCCTCACTAACTGGTGAGGAATCATTGGAACTGATTTCTGTGATGAACTACTTTCCAATTTGGGAGAAGGTACAATTAAATCATCAAGTTCTACTTTCCTCCCACTCACTTCTTTCGAGAGAAACTCCTTCTCTAGAAAGGATCCATTCTTCGCAATGAATATCTTGCCTTCGGATCTGTGATAGAAGGTGTACCCAACAGTTTCCTTTGGGTATCCTATGAAGACACATTTCTCCGATTTGGGTTCGAGCTTATCAGGTTGAAGCTTTTTCACATAAGCATCGCAGACCCAGACTTTAAGAAACGACAACTTAGGTTTCTTGCCAAACCACAGTTCATATGGTGTCATCTCAACGGATTTAGATGGTGCCCTATTTAACGTGAATGCAACCGTCTCTAAAGCATAAGCCCAAAACGATAGCGGTAAATCGGTAAGAGATATCATAGATCGCACCATATCTAATAAAGTACGGTTACGACGTTCGGACATACCATTACGCTATGGTGTTCCAGGTGGCGTGAGTTGCGAAACTATTCCACATTGTTTCAAATGAAGAGCAAACTCATAACTCAAATATTCACCTCCATGATCGGATCATAGAAACTTTATTTTCTTGTTACGATGATTTTCCACTTCACTCTAAAATTCTTTGAACTTTTCAAATGTTTCAGACTTATGTTTCATTAAGTAGATATACCCATATCTCCTCAAATCATCTGTGAAGGTCGAAAAATACTTGATACCCACATGAGCCTCAACACTCATTGGACCGCATACATCGGTATGTATTATTTCCAATAAGTCGGTTGCTCGCTCCATTGTTCGGATAATGGAGTCTTAGTCATCTTGCCCATGAGGCATGGTTACATAAGCATCAAGTGATTCATAATCAAGTGATTCCAAAAGCCCATCGGCATGGAGTTTCTTCATCGCTTTACACCAATATGACCTAAGCGACAGTGCCACAAATAAGTCGCACTATCATTATTAACTTTGCATCTTTTGGCTTCAATATTATGAATATGTGTATCACTACAATCGAGATTCAACAAAAATAGACCACTCCTCAAGGGTGCATGACCATAAAAGATATTACTCATATAAATCGAACAACCATTATTCTCTGATTTAAATGAATAACCATCTCGCATCAAACAAGATCCAGATATAATGTTCATGCTCAAGGCTGGCACCAAATAACAATTATTCAGGTTTAAAACTAATCCCGAAGGTATATGTAGAGGTAACGTGCCGACGGCGATCACATCGACTTTGGAACCATTTCCCACGCGCATTGTCACCTCGTCCTTAGCCAATCTTCATTTAATCTATAGCCCCTGTTTCGAGTTGCAAATATGAGCAACAGAACCAGTATCAAATACCCAGACGCTACTACGAGCATTAGTAAGGTACACATCAATAACATGTACGTCAAAAATACCTTTCACTTTGCCATCCTTCCTATCCGCCAAATACTTGGGGCTGTTCCGCTTCCAGTGACCAGTCCCTTTGAAATTGAAGCACTCAGTTTCAGGCTTAGATCCAGACTTGGGCTTCTTCCCTTGAGCAGCAACTTGCTTGCCGTCCTTCTTGAAGTTCCCCTTCTTCCCTTTGCCCTTTTTCTTGAAACTAGTGGTCTTGTTAACCATCAACACTTGATGCTCCTTCTTGATTTCTACCTCCGCAGCCTTTAGCATTGCAAAGAGCTCGGGAATTGTCTTTTCCACCCCTTGCATATTATAGTTCATCACGAAGACTTTATAGCTTGGTGGCAGTGATTGAAGAACTCTGTCAATGACACTATTATCAGGAAGATTAACTCCCAGCTGAGTCAAGTGGTTGTGATACCCCGACATTTTGAGTATATGTTCACTGACAGAACTATTCTCCTCCATCTTGCAGCTATAGAAGTTGTTGGAGACTTCATATCCATCAACTCGGGCATTTGCTTGAAATATTAACTTCAACTCCTGGAACATCTCGTATGCTCCATGACGTTCAAAACGTCTTTGAAGTCCCGATTATAAGCCGTAAAGCATGGCACACTGAACTATCGAGTAGTCATTAGCTTTGCTCTGCCAGACGTTCATAACGTCCGGAGTTGCTCTGCGATGGGTCTTGCACCTAGCGGTGCTTCGGGGCGTAATTCTTACGTGAAGCAATGAGGATAAGCCTCAAATTCGGACCCGATTAGTGTAGTTGCTACCATCATCTTTCAAATTAGCTTTCTCTAGGAACGCATTAAAGTTCAAGGGAACGGTAGCACGGGCCATTGATCTACAACAACATAGATATGCAAAAACTATCAGGACTAAGTTCATGATAAATTTAAGTTGAATTAATCATATTACTTAAGAACTCCCACATAGATAGACATACCTCTAGTCATATAAATGATCACGTGATCCATATTAACTAAACCATGTCCGATCATCATGTGAGATGGAGTAGTTTTCAATGGTGAACATCACTATGTTGATCATATCTACTATATGATTCACACTCGACCTTTCGGTCTCAGTGTTCCGAGGCCATATCTGCATATGCTAGGCTCGTCAAGTTTAACCCGAGTATTCTGCACGTGCAAAACTGGCTTGTACCCGTTGTATGTGAACATAGAGCTTATCACACTCGATCATCACGTGGTGTCTCAGCACGATGAACTGTAGCAACGGTGCATACTCAGAGAGAACACTTATACCTTGAAATTTAGTGAGGGATCATCTTATAATGCTACCACCATACTGAGCAAAATAAGATGCATAAAAGATAAACATCACATGCAATCAATATATGTGACATTATATGGCCATCATCATCTTGTGCCTTTGATCTCCATCTCCAAAGCACCATCATGATCTCCATAGTCACCGGCTTGACACCTTGATCTCCATCGTAGCATCGTTGTCGTCTCGCCAACTATTGCTTCTACGACTATCGCTACCACTTAGTGATAAAGTAAAGCAATTACATGGCGATTGCATTTCATACAATAAAGCGACAACCATAAGGCTCTTGCCAGTTGCTGATAAATTTTACAAAACATGATCATCTCATACAACAATTTATATCTCATCACGTTTTGACCATATCACATCACAACATACCCTGCAAAAACAAGTTAGACGTCCTCTACTTTGTTGTTGCAAGTTTTACATGGCTGCAACGGGCTTCTAGCAAGAACCGTTCTTATCTACGCATAAAAACCACAACGATTTTTCATCAAGTGTGCTGTTTTAACCTTCAACAAGGACCGGCCGTAGTCAAACTCGATTCAACTAAAGTTGGAGAAACAGACACCCTCTAGCCACCTATGTGCGAAGCACGTCGGTAGAACCAGTCTCATGAACACGGTCATGTAATGTCGGTCTGGGCCGCTTCATCCAACAATACTGTAAGTGCATCTAGTGCCACCCCTAGTTGGTTTTGGAGTATTGACGACAAACCTGGTTGAGGGACTAATGTGTTTGTGAGAATTGCAGGATAACACATGTAGTAGTCCCTCATTGATTCGGTTTACCTACCGGAGATGACCCCTAAAAATGTATGAAGACATTGACGACAATGGTGGTATATGAAGATATTCACATTGAATTCTATGATAAGAGAAGACATTGCGTGAAGACTATGGAGCGCGGAGACTTGGTTGTTTCGTTGTTTCCTTTTCTTCTTTGTTGAGTCATAGGAACCATAGTACTGTTAAGTGGGGTCCCAGTGAACAAAGTCAGAGTGACTGAAGTGATGCTCAATCAAAATCCTATGTCTTCGAGCGAAGACAATGAGAGCAAATCTTATCCAGAGCTGGATGAGTCAGCTTTGCTTATAGCCCAAGTAAAGTTGCCGTGTGTGTTTGAAATTTGACCGTTGGAACACGTGTCAGTTCCTTAGTGGCCCAGGGTCATTTCGGACAAATCAGGTCGGGTTGCCTAGTGGCTATAAATAGCCCATCCCCAACACCATAAATTGGTTGGCTGCTCAGAGTTAGTGCACGACTTTTGTCGTTTGAGAGCAACTTACCTCCGAAGCATTTGAGAGAGAGAAATCCTTGCGAGGACAAAGCCCAAACACCCAGAGCCAAAGAGTGTTAGGCATCACTGAAGCCTTTCTATCTGCGTGACCAGAAGACTTGTTACACTTGAGGACTGTGAATCCTCCAGCCGGTTAGGCGTCGCGTTCTGAGCATCCAAGAGTCATTGTGGATCGCCGGTGAACGAAGTCTGTGAAGGTTTGGAAGTCTACCTTGAAGACTTACGAAGTAATTGGGCGAGGACTGTGTCCTTAGCTCAAGGGAATAAGGTGAAGAGCGGTCTTTTGAGTTGAATCTCAGCCTCCCTAACCAGACGTACAGTTGTCACAGCAACTGGAACTGGTCCAACAAATCCTGTGTCCTCAACAAGCGACTGTTCTATCCTCTCCCTCTCTTTACTTAAAGTTTGTCTTCGTGAAGTCATTGCCTGTTTGCTTTACCTGTTTGACTTCATTGTGTGACTACTATTGTTGTTTTGCTTCATACCATCTTCCATCCTGATCCTTGCTACCTAGCTGCTATTAGTCTTCGTGCTTTCACTTTATTGCATACTTGACTATGGCTTGCTTAGTGCAGTTTACCTTCCGCTGCATATCAATAGAATCATTTCTATCGTTTGTCTTTGAAACTTCCAAGTTTTGAAGACTTTCATAAAAATCGCCTATTCACCCCCTCTAGTCGATAACTAGCACTTTCAATTGGTATCGAGCAAGGTACTCCTTGTTACGTGTGATTCGGTTTAACCACACGGAGTTTTAGCTATATCATTGCGGGGATAATCAAAGTCTCCGCTGCTTGTCCCGTCTTCAATGGAACTGAATATCCCTACTGGAAGAGTAATATGCGCATGCATCTTGAAGCCATTGATGTCGACCTCTGGTATGTCGTCAAGAATGGCGTTCCCAAGACTGGTGAAGGTGTCACCCTGCGATGTCAAGAAGTTCATTCAAGCTGGATTCTCTTGCCAAGAACATCATCGTGGTCATCGACCAAAGGCGGTATGGCGTGTGAGTGCTCTGGAAGCGTCAAAGCTAGTGGGGACTGGCTCTCCAAGGTCAACGAAGCGTCTCAACCCGGAGAGATCAAAGGATCGGTGTTCTTCAAACCTCTTCAACCGCTTCAAGAGAAACGACAATGAGAACGTCCACTCACGTTTGACCGGCTCCTTGACATCACAAATGAGCTTCGTGCTCTTGGCGCCACTGAGATCACCAAGCATGAAATCGTCAAGACACTACTGAGATCACTTGAGAGCTCTTTTGACACCCTTGCCCTCATGATACAAGAACATACGACTTCAAGACACTCGATCCGTCGATATACTTGAGAGGCTCAACACACATGAGTTCCGACTATCACGAGAAAAGAGATATCTATGGTCCCAACTACGGCCAAACTTCGCTTTGAAGGCAAAAGCTGTTTCCTCATCGAAGAAGAATCATTGCAGTTCTCATGATCCACGAAGACATTGGAAAGGAACTTGCTATGCTTGTGAAGAAGTTCGAAGTTCACTAAGAAGAAGGGCTTGAGAAAGTCTTCACGATCCAGCTCAAGAAATGATGAAGCTTCCACTCATGACTACAAGAAGAGACATGTCACAAGTGCAAGAAACACGGACACTACATCTCCGAGTGTCCACAGTGGGACAATGAGAAGAAGAAGAAGAAGAAGAAGAGCAAGGAATATGATTCTGATGACAAGAAGAAGAATAAATCCTCAAAGTCTTCTTCCAAGTCCTCATCCAAGTCTTCATCCCATAAGAAGAGCTCATCTGGCAAGGCTCGTGCTTTTGTTGGCAAGGAGATGGATTAGGAAGAGAAGCGCTTGAGGAGGAGGTAGAGGTGGAATCTGAGGAGGAGTCCGGCCCTGGTGTTGCAAGTCTGGCTCTAGCCACAACCTACGTTGCCAAGTCAATCTTCAACACTGAAGACAATGGCTCCGTCACCAATGCTAAAGCTAATGACAAGGATGACTCTGCTCCCACCTACTGCTTCATGGCACGTGGTGCCAAGGTAAAATCACGCGACGCTTACTTTCAAACATCAAGTGAAGATGACTCTAATTGTGAATTCAAACCCAGCTACAAAACACTTGCTAAAATTGCAACTGAACAACAGAAAGCTATGGAACATACTCAAAAATTGTTAGACAAAAGCGATGACCTGTTGGACGCGGAAATGACCCGTCCTCAGTCCTTAGTTGAAGACATAAAAAATCTTCATGCTAAGTACCAGGAACTTGAAAGTCGTCATGAAACGCTCACAACCACTCATGAAAAGCTCTCCTATGATTATCTTCAAAGGAAGCAAGAGCTTGAGAAATTGAGAACGGCTCATGAAGATCTTCAAAAAGAGAATGAGTCACTTCGCACTCAACAAACCAGTTCCGCTCAGGAAGGATTTGAATCACCATGTCTAAAATGCCTTGAGCGTGAAAACGCTACCTCTGTTGCTGAATGTTCTACTGCTGCTACTGTTGCAATATCTTCAACTGCTAATGTGGTAACTAACCCCTCTACGGAGGATACCACTACTATTGCTGACGAAAATGCTAGGTTGAAGACATTTCTTGAAACAGGGATGTATAGAAGTATCAAAGGGCATCAGGCACTGCGCGATGTCCTCAAAAAGCAGATTCTGAACCGAAACCCTAGGAAAGAGGGTGTTGGGTTCGAGAGGAAAATGAATGTTGATGGCTCCTCTTTGGAAGCTTTGAGTAGTACCCAAAACCACATGGGTTCTGCAAAGGGACCTTGATGGATCCATCTACCTTATCTGGCTTTACTGTGCTAACCCTATTATCATTGATGAATCCTTTGATGCAAACTATAAACTGTTTAAGAATCGAATGGTGAAGTGTTTGCGGTATATTGGTACTAATCTGCGAGGCAGGACACCTATGAAGAAGATCTGGGTTCCCAAAAGTTGTCTTGAGAATCTTCACCGTGAATGTCATCATGACACCACACGAGAAGAAGACAAATCCCAGACCAAAGGCTTCATATGGCCCAAAGGCTTCATCTGAGACGGAGGACTCACAGAGTCACCCTAACGCCAATGTTTTGCGGGGAAACCATACTCAGACTTATGAATATGAGCGTGTCTCTTCAAACTGCTATGTTCATAAGACTAAGAACTTTTCTGCTTATTCATATGAGTATCATTCATCTCCTGCAAGGCTATTTGCTAGGGCTCCAAAGCCGAAGTTCTCAGATGCTGCACTTAGACTCATTGCTTCTAAGCCACCCCTGAAGATGTGGGTGGTTAAGAAAAATTAACTTTCTTTTGCGGGGAAGGGTCTCGGTAGGAAATCAAAGGCGTCGATGCTATTCTTTGGGGACCTAAAACATCTTGTAGGATGCAAGATCAAATACCCAAATGGTCTTACTATGTATTTTGTTCCTGAATCGTTTGCCAAACATCCTATTAGTCCTAATCTTGATCTGAGCTTTGATAATCCTCTTGCTCATCAAATGTTGATGCTTCACAATACTCTTGGTGAAGCCTATCCCCCTAATTGTACTGTAGGGTATGACACCTCATGCTTCAGAATGGATTATGGATAGCGGATGCACTAATCATATGACTGGTGATCGAAGTCTTCTCATGGACTCAACCTTACGTCCATCGACAAAAAGTCACATCACATTTCTTGACCTTTGGTAAAAGCAAGGTATTGGGTCTAGGTAGAGTTGCAATCTCAAAGGATCAACACATGGATAAAGTGATGCTTGTTGAATCCTTGGTTTCAACAATATACATCTCAATGCTTTGTGACTTGAACATGATTGTGATATTTGGAAAATATCGTTGTCTTGTACTCATGGAATCGACAAGTCTCTAGTCTTTGAAGGGTACGGAAAGATGATCTATACATGGTAGATTTCTCAGCAGGTCCATAGCTTGCCGTATGTCTTCTTGCAAAAGCTTGAGTGTTGGCTCTCGGCATCGGAGGCTAGGGCATCTTGGCATGAGGAACTTACACACTCTCATAAAGAAGAAGCATGTCATAGGCATCGAGGCGTCAAGTTCAAGAAGGATCACTTGTGTGGTGCCTGCGAAGCTGGAAAGATGACTAGGGCCAAGCATCCCTCGAAGACAATCATGATGACATCTCAACCCTTCGAGCTGCTACACATGGACTTATTTGGCCCTACTCACTACTCTACTCTCACTACAACTGCTTGTCTCTATGGCCGTCATTGTTGATGATTATTCAAGATATACATGGGTTCACATAATTCTCTACAAGATTGAAGTGCAAGATGTCTTGGGGCGCTTTGCCAACCGCGCCATGAACAACTATGGCGTCAAGATCAAGCATATCGGGGTGACAACGTCCTGAGTTCAAGAACACCGGCCTCGACCTTTACTTGGATACGATGGGAATCACTCATGAGTTCTCAGCTCTGTACACACCTCAACAGAATGGCATCCTCGAGCGCAAGAACAGAACCCTCATTGAGATGGCTCGGACGATGCTCGATGAATACAAGACTCCAAGAAAGTTCTGGCCTGAAGCTATTGATACTGCATGCCATGTCATCAACCGTGTTTATATTCACAAGCTTCTGAAGAAAACATCATATGAACTCCTCACTGGCAAGAAGCCAAATGTCAGTTACTTCAGAGTATTTGGTGCTAGGTGCTGGATCAAGGATCTTCATCATATTTCAAAATTTGCACCGAAAGCACATGAAGGTTTTATGCTCAGTTACGGAAAGAACTCTCACTCCTCTGAGTCTTCAACCTCTTTCTCTATAAACTTGTTGAAGCTGTGGATGTGCGGTTCGATGAGACCAACGGCTCACAAAGAGCACACTGCCAAATGTGCTAGATGAAGTTCCACCAGTGAATCCATCAAGCTAATGGGGCTGGGTGAAATCATGCCGTCGATGCACAACACGAAGATGAACTTATCATTTCTGCACCTAATCAATCGAAGACAATGCTCGACTGAAGACAATCCTCCCAACAATGACAATGATCAACAAGAGCAAAATCTTCGTCCGATCCATCCTCGTGTTGCAAATGAAGTACAGATTGAGAAGATAATTGATAGCATAAATCTTTGGTCCACTTACTCGTTCAAGAGCAACATAGCTAGCAAATTTCTGTGGGCACTTTGCATTTGTCTCAATATCTGAACCCAAGAAAGTTGCTAAAGCCTTTATGGAACCTGAATGGATTCAAGCTATGCAAGAAGAGCTTCAACAGTTCAAGCTGAACAATGTCTGGGAACTTGTCAAGCGTCCTGATCCTCTCAAGCACAACATAATAGGCACAAAATGGATATATCGCAAGAAGCAAGATGATCATGGTCAAGTTGTCAGAAACAAGGCTTGTCTCGTTGCTCAAGGATATACTCAAGTTGAAGGATTGAATTCGATGAAACATTTGCTCCTGCGGCTAGGCTTGAAGTTATTCGCATATTGTTAGCCTATGCTAACCATCACAACATCTTGCTATATCAAATGGATGTGAAGAGTGCATTTCTCAACGGCAAGATTGAAGAAGTGTATGTTGCACAACCTCCCGGCTTTGAAGATCCAAAACATCCTGATATGGTGTACAAGCTAAGCAAAGCACTGTATGGCCTCAAACAAGCCCCTTGCGCTTGGTATGACACGCTCAAAGACTTCCTGAAGAGCAAAGGCTTCAAACTTGGTTCCCTGGATCCCACACTCTTCACGAAGACATATGATGGTGAACTGTTTGTGTGCCAAATATATGTGGATGACATTATCTTGGTTGCACCAACCAGAAATACGGTGATGAGTTTGGACACATGATGCAAAGACAATATCGGATGTCCATGATGGGTGAGCTGAAGTTCTTCCTTGGTCTTCAAATTAAATCGACAAAGAAATGGCATCTTCATATCTCAAGAGAAATACCTCAAAGATTGCTGAAGAAGTTTGGAATGCAAGGCGCAAAGGTTACACGATGCTAATGCCAACAAAGAGTCATCACAGGTCTGGCGCCAATGGTAAAGTTTGATCAAAAGGTATACGCTCCATGATTGGTTCTTTACTTTATTTATGTGCATCTAGGCGGATATTATGCTTAGTGTTTGCATGTGTGCTCGATTCCAAGCGGCACCAAAGGAATCGCATCACTTAGCGATGAAGCGAATTCTTGATATTTGGCTTACACCCCAACATTAGGATTATGGTATCCAAAGGGCTCGAGTTTGATCTGGTTGGATTCTCGGATCTGATTATCTTTGGTGACAAGGTGGATCGCAAGTCTACATCGGGCACATGTCACTTTACGGGACGATCACTTGTCATTGGTCTTCAAAGAAGCGAACTTTGTATCACTCTCCTTTGCTGAATCTGAATACATTGCTTCTTTGGATCTTCTTGCGCTCAGCTTATATGGATGAAGCAAACTCTCAAGGACTATGGCATCCATCTGAAACAAGTACCACTCTATTGCGACAACGAAAGCGCCATCAAGATTGCCAACAACCCGTTCAGCACTTTCGAAGACAAAGCATATTGAAATTCGTCATCACTTTCTCGGAGATCATGTCATGAAGGAAGATATTGATATCATACATGTCAACACTGAAGAGCAACTGGTAGATATCTTCACAAAGCCCTTGGACGAGAAAAGGTTTTGCAAGTTACGGTGTGAGTTAAATATCTTGGAATCCTCAAATGTCATGTGATCAGGCACACATCCTAACACTTATGCATGTTGATGACTTAGATGTGCAACACACGAAGTAGAGTATATCTTCAATCAATGAAGACGTACATTCTGAGTGTGAATACATTAGCGCGGAATTTGACTTCGGAGCGCCACGATAGTTGTGCGCCGTGTCTGGGTCTAATACTTCCTATACGGTGGGTAACACCACCACCAAATTCTTCTTTTTGGAGTGTTCTTCTCATGGCGTTACATTTGCTGTGTCTTCACATTTGGTTTATCTTCAATATCTTCGTGTCTTCTTGATTATCTTCACTATGTTGACTTGGTTGCATTCTGATATATATTTGAGTATTCTGTCCTCTACAACATTCACTTATAGCTATGTCTTCTTGTTTGAATCTTTTTGAACTAAGTGAATGTGATCGGACCCTAATCTCTCTATGCTTTCTACCTCATACTCTATCTATCCAAATCATATGCATTCTATTGAAACGATCGAATGTCTTCTCTGCATCCTTGTCAGCAGAAGATAAAGAGATAAACATTAAATCTATTTTAAATGCTCAATTCTTATTGCTTGAAACCCGGAGAAGCCGGAACGACCATCCGACAGTCCAGACGGGCTTGGGAACGTGGGACAACTCCAAATATGTTGCATGTTCGCCACGTGTCCCTCAAATTTGAACCGCCAGGGGCACCTGCGTAATTGCGCTGTGCCGTCCCTTTCCCTTTAAATGTAAGTCCAATCGCTGTCAAAATCTCTCTTCCACCTCTCCACCTCGACAAACCCTAGCGCCACCGCTAGCTCTCGACGACGCCGGCGACGAAGCGCTTAGCTGCCGCGACCTCTCCGACGCCGTCTTCACGCCGGCCGCGAACATCGTCTTCTCCACCGCCACCGTATGTGTCCTCCGTCGCCAAGTTAGGGCATGGAAGATCGAACTGCTCGGCCTCCTCTTCTACTCCGTCTAGCAGTTCATCGTGTGGTAAATAAAAACCCTCTTTTTACCGTCCTTTTGATCCTATAGATTCATCCTCTTTTACCAAAAGTAGTTTCCGCCTCCACAAAGTTGGATCTATCCTGTCTGCATCTCATACCAAGCCTAGTATATTCACTTATGCTTCACACATAGTTAGATTCCTCACTTGTACTTATTCTTGGATTCGCACAAATCTGGAACCAACTCTCAACATATAAGTGAATGTCTTCGCGCTATGAGGTCAATGTCTTCTAAACTGATTTATCTTCAAAATCTTCTGAGAATGCATATGACCTCTTCCCCTTCCCTCACATCTCTAATGCTATCACAGGTACATGTCCGTGGGAGAATCCCTTGGTTCTCATAGTCTGCATTCATTTGCAGAATTCTTACAACATCACATCAATTCTCCGAAGCCGGTTCTGTCGACCAGCGGGCGGAAGCCTTTGTGATGTTGAAGCCTTTGGTCTAAACTTCATGGCAATAGAGAAATCTGCAAGGAAGGGTGGCGAGACAGCAGTGTGGGTACATCAGCGGATCTGCCGAAGATCTCTATGAACTATACAAAACTGATCGAAGAAAGCTATGGTCGGTGCAAGACTCGAATCAATGGATTCGAAGATATTGGGCCGAGCAATGGTTCAAGTACAGATTCGTCACCAAGGAGTATGCTGAGAAGAATGCTATTAAACGTCCTTGGGGAGATATTCTCTATAAAAATCTTCAACCCAAGACTAGATCTGAAGCCATTGCTCAGGGATTCTATCCTTGCAAGGTCCAAGGGCCACAGCCTGCTGATGCCGACCCATCGTCTTTGCTATGGTGTCGAGATGACAATCTGTTCAAGCGCAGCTTTCAGTTTGCCAAGAAATCAGGCAAGGAAAACAAGAAGTCTTGGGGATTAGACTTCAACCCCGGCCCCTCTGCGCCTCGTGCCGATGGCACACGCGAAGCTGAACCCAGTCTTGTTGGGCCCTTCTACAACTTAGAAGGTCTCATCTCTCATATACTAGTTGAAGGGGTAGACGTGGATCAACCTGCAGACGACGCTGACTCTGACGAAGCGCCTGCACCACCGAAGCCGAAGAAGCAGAAGAAACCCAAGGCTTCGAAGCCTTCCACTCCACCAAAAGCTTCACGAGTGAAGCCCTTGGCCACTGCTCCACCTGCACCAAGTGTGCAGTCTGAAGATCTCTCTCGCATCTCCAAGACTGAGAAGAAAAAGAAGAAGCCCATGCACTCCTCCATACTTGCTCTGACCCCTGCTGCTGTTTTGAGAAGCGAGAATGACGCCACTGATCTGTCGAGTGACGACGATCTTGCTGATGATGCTCTTGAGCAATTGATAAAGAACAAGCAAGAAGCAGAAATCTTCAATGACTTGCCTCTCTTTGACGTGGCAATAATAAACAACTTCATTGATGAGTGGTTTGACACCCCCAATCTCAGCTTTGATGATCTGCAACTTCCAATTGGCCTCAGCGTCTCCTTCCACGGTGCCATTGCTCCTGAGCTATCTCTTGCTCAGAAAATTGTTGAGCTGAAGCACAAGATTGATTTTGAAAAGGCTCAGTTCAAGAAGCATATGGCCAGGCTCAGTGTGGCAGATGTCCAGAACTTCAAGGTCATGCTGCATGAGCTCAAGGAAGCGTTTCACAAGAAACGTGAAGAAGCTAAAGGTTCTCGTGAGTGCATGAATATTCTTGCTGCCAAGTGCGTTCAAGCTTACAATGAAGCTGAGAAGCGCAAGGCTCTTGGGCGTCCAGGCATCGACCCCAGGATGGCTGCCAAGAAGAAGAAGCCATCTGTGGACCAAACTGAACCATCCAGGTGGGAAGAGCCTCGCATTGTCTTCCCTGCCAGCATGACAGGCGTGAAGCCTAAGGTCCCCACAGTGGCTTCAGAGCTTCAGAAGACAAGGGCAGCTGAAGCCAAGGCCAGAAAGCGCAAAACCAAGAACATCACTGATGAAGCTCCACCTACCAAGAAGCGCAAGACCAAGAAAAGCAATCGGGCTGCTCTCACAGAGCCCCTTCTCGTCGAGCCAATTTACATTGCTCGTCCCGAATCACACACCAAGAACGGCGTATGATAGTTCATGAGCACCTTCCACGAGGCTCCACGAAGTGAAGATATTCTAGCTATTGACCCCACCGCAGCTGAAGACATTGGTCATCAAGATAATGTTGAAGATGATGTAGTCCTTCCTCAGATCGAGCACAATGTGGTATCATCGCCTGTTCTCATGAACAGCGAACTCATCAGCATTGGTCGTCCATTGATGCCAATTGCTCAGGATGACTCATGGGCTGATCACCCTCAAGAATCCCCACGTGATGAAGAAACACCAGTTACTCCCCAAACACAGGTCACCACTCCGGTGATTGATAATGAAGACTTTGAGGCCCAACCAACTCCATCTCCACAGGCGTCGCCAGCGTTCCGTAGGCTTCGCAAAAGACCAAGGCCACAAGTCAATCTGTCAAGTGTTCCAGAAGGAAATGAGCGCCAATCTGTTTCACGCCAAGTGTTTCCTGAAGCCTCTCCTACTGTGAACAACCCTGAGTCTGAAGCCAAAGAGGCTGAAGATATTCCGGCTGCATCAGCCGATGACCAAGAAACAAGAGAAGAAGAAGCACGTGTTGCCACACCCCCTACCAACCAAGTTGTTCTCGAGGAGAATGAGTCCCACCCTCCAACTCCTGAAGTGGAGGTTACCAATACTAAGGCGGCCACCAACACCAACACTAAAGCCAATGATGTTGTCATGGCTGAAGCTAATGTGGCGCCTGAAGTCAATGTGCTTCCTGAAGTGATAGCATCTGAAACCAATGCCACACCTGATGCAAATGGACAACCTGAAGCTACAACCACTCCTCCTGTTCTGCCTCCAAGGCCACATACTATCGAGCAAGCATACAACTATGGCCAGCTAATCACTGTCAAATGGCCTCTTCTGGTTCCTCCACCTGCTGCTGGTCCTCAATTTGATTACCATGTCGAGCACATGCCTCAGGTTTAGAAGCCAAAGCCAAGACTGCCCAGGTTTCCAGGGACTGCCACTTCACCAGGGTCCTTCAATGCTAATGGCTTCATAGCGCACAACACCTTCTTGATAGCGCCAGAACCCTACTCAAGGGCAAGGATCTCATCGATCGGTTACGGAGCTATCATCAGCAAACTATTATTCATGTGTTCTTTATGATCAAGGGCGCATCTTCCCTCATATCGTCTTGATGCGAAGCCATTCTTTGGACTGCCATGCCTTGAAGAAGCCCTTGGCCGCTTTTCGTGATGCGGGTTTGCTTAACTTTGTGACTGACAAGGAGCATTGGAATGAGGAACTTCTGCTTCAATTTTATGCTACCCTCCACATTCGCGGATACAACAGGGATCCGAAGACTTGGGTCCTTGAGTGGATGACAGGCAGTGTCCATCATGAAGCCAAAGCCTTTGACATCATTGAGCTTACCAGCCTGCCCACTCCAGGAGAATTATATGAACCTGGTTGTCAGCTTCACCGCAATGCATTGGAGAATATCTTCCATAAGCCAGAGCCCAACATGAGCCAAATGTTGAGCATGATGAAGCCTCTACCACATGACGCTCAATACCCAAAGAAATTCTTTGTCAACGACCTAGAGTATCTGCCCCGCACCATTTATCACCTCATCAGGCGAACTCTATGGCCTGACAAAGGACATTCATCAGCAGCAAAACTTGAAGGAGCAATGAAGACTTTGGACTTTTATATCTTCAATGGCATCAGCTTCAATACTCAAGACTTCTTTATCAGACAGTTGGCTGCGTCTGGCTCTGATCTTTTTGGCCTGAAATGCTCCATGGGTTATGCGCCTCATCAAGCTACACTCAGCTGTCAACTATCAGCCCTCTGCTCGCAACCATCTGATCTATCTGCTAGAGGTTGATATGTCGGTTGAAGCCATATACCCAGAGCCTGCCAAGGAGCATGTCTGTCTTCACAATGCTGATCACCAAAGCTTCTCGCAACCCATTGAAGGAGTCCAAGCAGTCACTCGTGTCTATCCATTGGCTGGAAATACTCGCTTACCTCACCAAGCTCAGACTAAAGCCACTGAGAGTACGATCGCTCAAAGGCCTCGGAAGCGCTCTCGTGTTCTAAATGACCGAGAACTTCTTGTGGCACTGCATCAGAAACAAGATAAACATCACTTCTGGCTGAAGCGGCAGATGAAAAGCCTCTTGGTGGACGTCAATCGCATTCGCAATCTTGCCACCAAGAATGCCTTTGTTACACATGAAACCTATCGGCGGTCATGGAAGGGTTTGACATTGCTCAGTGCTGAAGCAGATCTTCAAGATGATGGCTTCATTGAAAGATTCAACTTTGACACCACGCCCCCAAGGAATGCTGTCCTACGTCGAACTCCATCTCTTGAACACTCTGACTATTCCTCCTCCGCTGCCATGGTGAATGCCAGAGTGATCGATGATCAAGATGATGCTACTTCACCACCTCAAGCTTCAACACATATCGACACTGCACCAAGTTTGTCTGCACCGCCGAACCCCGACACCGTCCCTGCAACTTCTCCTACTCCTTCTGGGAACGAGTAGAAGCTCTATGTCTTCAAACCTTTTTGGTCCTTACTGACAAAAGGGGGAGAATCATATGAGTTGATAGTCTTCAAGCGGGTCCATATGGGCGGTTGCTTTATATTTTGCCTAGTGTTTACAACTCTCACTTTTGATACATTTGGTTCTTTGAGTTGTAACACTTAAAACTTGATAATTAAATGCCTTTCGTTTTACGCTATTACGTGATGCGATGATAAATTCCGCATGTGCGATGATAAATTCCGCACTTAGTCATTTTGCAGACGTCCATTTTTCATTATGCATGTCATTATCTTCATTATATCAAATCATGCATGATGAATTGTCTTCATAAGTTGAAGAGGATCTCCACAAGTACAACCTGCCATGTGCATTTGCATTCCAAAAGCAAATTACTGATATGCACATCTTCAGGGGGAGCCTTTTGCTACTTATGAAGACAATACCTAAATCCTTACAATTTCACATACTTTATCCCCGTTGAAACTTCAACCAGTTTGTCATCAATCACCAAAAAGGGGGAGATTGTAAGTGCATCTAGTGCCACCCCTAGTTGGTTTTGGAGTATTGACGACAAACCTGGTTGAGGACTAATGTGTTTGTGAGAATTGCAGGATAACACGGTAGTAGTCCCTCATTGATTCGGTTTACCTACGGAGATGACCCTAAAATGTATGAAGACATTGGCGACAATGGTGGTATATGAAGATATTCACATTGAAGTCTATGACAAGAGAAGACATTGCGTGAAGACTATGGGCGCGGAGACTTAGTTGTTTTGTTGTTTCCTTTTCTTCTTTGTTGAGTCATAGGAACCACCGTACTATTAAGTGGGGTCCCGATGAACAAAGTCGAGTGACGAGTGATGCTCAGCCAAAATCCTATGTCTTGACGAAGAGAATGAGAGCAAATCTTATCTAGAGCTGGATGAGTCAGCTTTGCTTGTAGCCCAAGTAAAGTTGCAGTGTGTGTTTGAAATCTGACCGTTGGAACACGTGTCAGTTCCTTAGTGACCCAGGGTCATTTCAGACAAATCAGGTCGGGTTGCCTAGTGGCTATAAATAGCCCATCCCCAATACCATAAATTGGTTGGCTGCTCAGAGTTAGTGCACTGCTTTTGTCGTTTGAGAGCAACCCACCTCCGAAGCATTTGAGAGAGAAATCCTTGCGAGGACAAAGCCCAAACACCCGAGCCAAAGAGTGTTAGGCATCACTGAAGTCTTTACATCGCGTTACACGAAGACTTGTTACACTTGAGGACTATGAATCCTCCGGCCGGTTAGGCGTCGCGTTCTGAGCATCCAAGAGTCATTGTGGATCGCCGGTGAACGAAGTCTGTGAAGGTTTGGAAGTCTACCTTGAAGACTTACCAGAGTAATTGGGCGAGGAATGTTGGGGAACGCAGTAATTTCAAAAAAATTCCTACGCACACACATTATCATGGTGATGCATAGCAACCAGAGGGGAGAGTGTGTCCACGTACCCTCGTAGACCGTAAGCGGAAGCGTTATATCAACGCGGTTGATGTAGTCGAACGTCTTCACGATCCGACCGATCCAAGCACCGAAAGCACGACACCTCCGAGTTCTGCACACGTTCGACTCGGTGACGTCCTCGCCTTCTCGATCCAGCAAGAGGGGTGAAGTAGTAGATGAGTTCCGGCAGCACGACGACGTGGTGACGGTGTTGGTGAAGAACAATCTTCGCAGGGCTTCGCCTAAGCACTACGAAAAGTATGACGGAGGATAAACTAGAGGAGTCGGGGTTGCCAAACACGGCTTGGTGTTTCTTGATCTGTCTTGGGTGCTAGCCCTACCCTCTATTTATATGTTGAGCCACAGGGTGAAACTTGGAGTAAAAGCCTCCTCAAAGTCGGTTTCACCCGAAGGCAAGAGTCCTTCTCGGACTCGGGGCTAGACGCCAGGGTTCGGCGTCTACCCCTAAACGCCGAGGTTCTGGCGTCTATCGTCTGATCTCATAAAACTTCCTTTGCACTTTCCAAAAGCCTCGTGGGCTTTCCCTTTAGCCCAGATAAAGTGTTCTCGTGCCCAAACATTTGGAAACATCGGAACCCCTTTCGGTGAATTCGGAAACCTTCCGAGATCAAACACTACTATCCACATATCAATCTTTACTTCCGGGCCATTCGGAGTTCCTCGTCATATCTCGTGATCTCATCCAAAACTCCGAACAACATTCGGTCACCAACATACATAACTCATAGTACTATATCGTCAGCGAGCGTTAAGCGTCACGGACCCTACGGGTTCGAGAACTATGTAGACATGACCGAGACACCTCTCTTGTCAATAACCAATAGCGGGACTGGATGCCCATATTGGCTCCTACATATTCTCTGAAGATCTTTATCGGTCGGACCGCATAACAACATCGTTGTTCCCTTTGTCATCGGTATGTTACTTTCCGAGATTCGATCGTCGGTATCTCAATACCTAGTTCAATATCGTTACCGGCAAGTCTCTTTACTCGCTCGTAATACATCATCCATAACTAACTCATTAGTTGCAATGCTTGCAAGGCTTATAGTGATGTGCATTACCGAGTGGGCTCGAGATACCTCTCGACAATCGGAGTGACAAATCCTAATCTCGAAATCGCCAACCCAACAAATACCTTTGGAGACACACAGAGAGCACCTTTATAATCACCCGGTTACATTGTGACGTTTGGTAGCACACAAAGTGTTCCTCCGTAAGCAGGAGTTGCATAATCTCATAGTCATAGGAACATGTATAAGTCATGAATAAAGCAATAGCGAGAATACTAAGCGATCGAAAGTGCTAAGCTAACGGAATGGGTCAAGTCAATCACATTATTCTCCTAATGATGTGATCCCGTTAATCAAATGACAACTCATGTCAATGGCTAGGAAACATAACCATCTTTGATCAACGAGCTAGTCAAGTAGAGGCATACTAGTGACACTCTGTTTGTCTATGTATTCACACATGTATTATGTTTCCGGTTAATACAATTCTAGCATGAATAATAAACATTTATCATGATATAAGGAAATAAATAATAACTTTATTATTGCCTCTAGGGCATATTTCCTTCAGTCTCCCACTTGCACTAGAGTCAATTATCTAGTTCACATCGCCATGTGATTTAACATCAATAGTTCACATCTTTATGTTGTTAACACCCATAGATCACATCGACATGTGACCAACACCCAAAGGGTTTACTAGAGTCAATAATCTAGTTCACATCTCTATGTGATTAACACCCAAAGAGTACTAAGGTGTGATCATGTTTTGCTTGTGAGATAATTTTAGTCAGCAGTGCATCGATTCAGATCCGTAAGTATTTTGCAAATTTCTATGTCTACAATGCTCTGCACGGAGCTACTCTAGCTAATTGCTCCCACTTTCAATATGTATCTAGACTGAGACTTAAAGTCATCTAGATTAGTGTCAAAACTTGCATCGACGTAAACCTTTACGACGAACCTTTTGTCACCTCCATAATCGAGAAACATATCCTTATTCACTAAGGATAATTTTGACCGCTGTCCAGTGATCTACTCCTAGATCACTATTGTACTCCCTTGCTAAACTCAGTGTAGGGTATACAATAGATCTGGTAGACAGCATGGCATACTTTATAGAACCTATGGCTGAGGCATAGGGAATGACTTTCATTCTTTTCCTATCTTCTGCCGTGGTCGGGCTTTGAGTCTTACTCAATTTCACACCTTGTAACACAGGCAAGAAACTCTTTCTTTGACTGTTCCATTTTGAACTACTTCAAAATCTTGTCAAGGTATGTACTCATTGAAAAAAACTTATCAAGCGTCTTGATCTATCTCTATAGATCTTGATGCTCAATATGTAAGCAGCTTCACCGAGGTCTTTCTTTGAAAAACTCCTTTCAAACACTCCTTTATGCTTTGCGAATAATTCTACATTATTTCCGATCAACAATATGTCATTCACATATACTTATCGAAATCTTGTAGTGCTCCCACTCACTTTCTTGTAAATACATGCTTCATCGCAAGTCTGTATAAAACTATATGCTTTGATCAACTCATCAAAGCGTGTATTCCAACTCGAGATGCTTGCACCAGTCCATAGATGGATCATTTGGAGCTTGCACATTTTGTTAGCACCTTTAGGATCGACAAAAACTTCTGGTTGCATCATATACAACTCTTCTTTAATAAATCCATTATGGAATGCAGTTTTGTTTATCCATTTGCCAGATTTCATAAAATGCGGCAATTGCTAACATGATTCGGACAGACCTAAGCATAGATACGAGTGAGAAACTCTCATCGTAGTCAACACCTTGAACTTGTCGAAAACCTTTTGCGACAATTCTAGCTTTGTAGATAGTAACACTACTATCAGCGTCCGTCTTCCTCTTGATGATCCATTTATTTTCTATGGCTTGCTGATCATTGGGCAAGTCAACCAAAGTCCACACTTTGTTCTCATACATGGATCCCATCTCAGATTTCATGGCCTTAAACCATTTTGTGGAATCTGGGCTCATCATCACTTCCTCATAGTTTGTAGATTGGTAAGAGTCATCATAGATTGCACTATATCCAATAACCCCAAAACGATAGTGGTAAATCGGTAAGAGACATCATAGATTGCACTATATCCAATAAAGTACGGTTATGACGTTCGGACACACCATTATGCTGTGGTGTTCCAGGTGGCATGAGTTTGTGAAACTATTCCACATTGTTTTAATTGAAGACCAAACTCGTAACTCAAATATTTGCCTCTGCGATCAGATCTTAGAAAATTTATTTTCTTGTTACGATGATTCTCCACTTCACTCTGAAATTCTTTGAACTTTTCAAATGTTTCAGACTTGTGCTTCATTAAGTACATATACCCATATCTTCTCAAATCATCCGTGAAAGTGATAAAATAATGATACACGCCGCGAGTTCATCGGATTGCATACATCAATATGTATTATTTCCATTTAGTCAGTTGCTCGCTCCATTGTTACAGAGAACGGAGTCTTAGTCATCTTACCCATGAGGCATGGTTCACAAGCATCAAGTGATTCATAATCAAGTGATTCCAAAGCCCATCAGCATGGAGTTTCTTCATGCGCTTTACACCAATATGACCTAAATGGCAGTGCCACAAATAAGTTGCACTATCATTATTAACTTTGCATCTTTTGGCTTCAATATTATGAATATGTGTATCACTACAATCGAGATCCAACAAACCATTTTCATTGGGTGTATGACCATAGAAGGTTTTATTCATGTAAACAGAACGACAATTATTCTCTAATTTAAATGAATAACCGTATTGCAATAAACATGATCAAATCATATTCATGCTCAACGCAAACACCAAATAACATTTATTTAGGTTCAACACTAATCCCGAAAGTATAGGGAGTGTGCGATGATGATCATATCAATCTTGGAACTGCTTCCAACGAACATCGTCACTTCGCCCTTAACTAGTTTCTGTTTATTCTGCAACTCCTGTTCTGAGTCAGTACTCTTAGCAACTGAACTAGTATCAAATACTGAGGATTTGCTATAAACACTAGTAAAGTACACATCAATAACATGTATATCAAATATACCTATGTTCACTTTGCCATCCTTCTTATCCGCCAATTACTTGGGGTAGTTCCGCTTCGATGACCGGTCCTTTGCGGTAGAAGCACTTAGTCTCAGGCTTAGGTCCAGACTTGGGCTTCTTCACCCGAGCAGCAACTTGCTTGCCGTTCTTCTTGAAGTTCCCTTTCTTCCCTTTGCCCCTTTTCTTGAAACTAGTGGTCTTGTCAATCATCAACACTTGATGCTTCTCTTGATTTCTACCTTCGTCGATTTCAGCATCACGAAGAGCTTGGGAATCATTTCCGTTATCCCTTGCATATTATAGTTCATCATGAAGTTCTAGTAACTTGGTGATAGTGACTAGAGAACTCTGTCAATCACTATCTTATATGGAAGATTAACTCCCACTTGAATCAAGTGATTGTAGTACCCAGACAATCTGAGCACATGCTCACTGCTTTGAGCTATTTTCCTCCATCTTTTAGCTATAGAACTTGTTGGAGACTTCATATCTCTCAACTCGGGTATTTGCTTGAAATATTAACTTCAACTCCTGGAACATCTCATATGGTCCATGACGTTCAAAACGTCTTTGAAGTCCCGATTCTAAGCCGTTGAGCATGGTGCACTAAACTATCAAGTAGTCATCATATTGAGCTAGCTAAACGTTCATAATGTCTGCATCTGCTCCTGCAATAGGTCAGTCACCTAGCGGTGCATCAAGGACATAATTCTTCTGTGCAGCAATGAGGATAAACCTCAGATCACGGACCCAGTCCGCATCATTGCTACTATCATCTTTCAACATAGTTTTCTCTAGGAACACATATAAAACATAGGGAAGCAATAACACGAGCTATTGATCTACAACATTGATATGCTAATACTACCAGGACTAAGTTCATGATAAATTGAAGTTCAATTAATCATATTACTTAAGAACTCCCACTTAGATAGACATCCCTCTAATCATCTAAGTGATCACGTGATCCATATCAACTAAACCATAACCGATCATCACGTGAAATGGAGTAGCTTTCAATGGTGAACATCACTATGTTGATCATATCTACTATATGATTCACGCTCGACCTTTCGGTCTCAGTGTTCCGAGGCCATATCTGCATATGCTAGGCTCGTCAAGTCTAACCTGAGTATTCCGCGTGTGCAAAACTGGCTTGCACCCGTTGTAGATGGACGTAGAGCTTATCACACCCGATCATCACGTGGTGTCTGGCACTACAAAAAAAACACTTCCGTGATGATACGTGTTTGTCACAGTAGGTCGCGTTTTTTGTCATTCATGTACATCCATGACAAATTTATGACAGAATCAAGATAGTCATACTGTCTTTGTCGTAGAAGTGTTCCATGACATTACCAAAATTATCATCACGGAAGTGTCCACTTCCATGAGGATAAATCACGCGTCCGAAGTGCTTTTCGTCAAGGGTGGCCGACCGTGGCATCCACCGTAACGAACGCCGTTAAGCTATCGGGTCGGGTTTTGGATCGATAACCCGTTAACAGCCCGACCAATGGGAAATTTCGCGTGTAAAATTCTTATTGGCGGACGAAGCGGTGTCGGCTCGTCCTTTGGGTCGATAGGCGCCTATGATACGTCGACACATGGCACGCCCATGAGGCCCATTCACAGTGAAAAGGCGGCCCATTTGACTTGGTCAAAGTGGCGGGCGGCCCATGGAAAGCTTGTTAACGGACTGTTAGCATATAGCCCATTTACGACCCGCTAACCCAAGGCCCGTTACGCCTTATCCGAAAGGCCCAGTAGCGTCATTTGGGCCATTCAATATGATTCCAGACCGTTTTCACTTCTGGCCCATGTATGGCCCATGACGTCTTTCGACCCATATGAGGCCCTATTTAACTCTTGGCCTATTAACGGCCCGTGGTGAAACCCGACCCGTAATGAGCGATGTATCACTTTACACCCATTAAAGGCCCGTGGTGAAACGGCCCGTAATAAGCGATGTATCACTTTATACCCATTAACGGCTGTTATTCCGTTGTGCGTTTCCAGCCATGTTATCTTCGGCCTTCTCGAGCCCATTTATTCTTGGGCTCATTTCCGGCATTCGTTTACTTACGGCTTTATTCTTGTCATTTTCTCGCTTGTGGGCCAAATTCATCCTGTGGTTACTGATCAGCCCGTTTGTGGTCTCATAATCGTTGGGCCATTTTCATAGCGTCATCAAATCGGCCTATTAATGATGGCCCGTTACGGTCTGCCATGAGCAGACGATTCCAACTCTAACTTTGTTCACGGCCATAATGCGGCTGTTATTGGCCCATGTTTGTGTCGATCATCTGACCCGTATAAGGCCCATTGATAATCTGACCCGTAGAAGGCCCATTTTACTACTGACCGTAGAAGGCCCATTTTTTCTGACCGTAGAAGGCCCATTGTTTCTCTGACCCGTAGGAGGCCCAAAGTCACTACGGTAAATATTAGCCCATGGTTATTGTGGCCTAGTTTTAAAAATAGGTTATTGCAGCCACTAGTTAACAGCGGAAAAATAACTGCAATGACTAGAAGCAAACAAATAAACAAGACAACAAGGAAATAAATAAGCAAGCAACTAACGCTAGGCTATCATGGCTATTACACATATTACATCCTTTGGGCATCAAAGTTAGCCACCGATGCAAATATAGGGAACAAAGCGACATATCATATACCTTTGGCTGTCAAAATTGGCCACCAAAGCAAATAAACGCGACAGCAAAACAAAACATAAGCGAAACAACTTCGAAGAGCTCAAGAAACGTTATCTGGGTATCCACCATGCGGCAATAAGCAGCAAGCTGATTAGCTTTGTCTGTTTGGCGCTAAAATCCTCCAACGCTTCTTTGTTGCACGGAAAGTATGCATCTGAATGCTCCAGGACTTCCATGATCCTTCCTTCTTGTCACAAAGACAGTGATCGATGTCTTTCACTTTGTAGTTGAGACTCAACAAACCGAACTGATTCGAGACGGTGAGTTTGAATAGCTTATGCAAGCGGTAGTGGCGATAAATCAACACTAAACCAAGGCAGGATGTGTCACTATCACGAACCTTATCTGCATTACTTCCTTTACCGTTTGCTTAATAAGGCACTCTTCCCCAATATTACATCGACATTCTAAAAGAAGAAACAAGCGGACACATAACAAGTTTAGCATGTACTAGTATATGAAACTCATTTGGTGAACAGTTCATTAGTAAGGTGGACAGGATTAAACTACCAAGTCTTCTATTGCCAAGTACTAGTACATAATAAAAGCATCAAACAAACATATATCTATGTCCTATGGTAGCAATGGAATCTTAAATTAGAACAGTTGTTCTTGAGGTTTAGGCACTTGTTCTACATGAGCAGTACAAGATGACGCAATAATATAATACTTAAAAATAGAAAATGAGCTCATAGACCTTACCACATTCTTGGTTGGGACCAATCTGAACAAAGCGTTCCCAACATCGTCCGATAAATGTGTCTCGGGAGAGCGTAAGGGAATTTGATGAGTTTCTTTGCGGTGAAGTAAGTTTTCTTGAGTAATTCCTATCGCCACCAAGCATTCTTGAAGATAGCAGAGGTATTAGCACAGTTACCTCATCCCGAGTTTCCAAATCGGTCCTTCTCTATAGAAAATGGGAAAATTTGCTGTATTATAACCATCATGGAGGTAGGATGTATGGGACAAAGCAAACTAATTGCCATGAATAACATTACTTACACATAACTCTGGACAAACACACTGAATCGGCATTTTCCTTCATCTTCAATATAATATTTCCAAGATGGGAAGATACACACATACGATTTAACAACATCAAATGCGATAGATGCTAAACTACGACTAGCTGGTTGTGCTTCCTCCACGAGGAATAGGCGTACTTCTTGGTGGAGTTGGGGTTCGCCGTGATAATCTTGGCCCTTTGGGCCTTTGGAGCTGCCTTACTAACTGCTCTTGTTTGGGAGCTCTGTGGTGGAGATGGTCTTGTGTCAACAGGAACTAGGTTACTATCGGTTTGGGGTTGGGGTTAGATTGGGTGAAGCTGGTTCTCATCCATCGTAGTAGGGGTACAATCTGCGAGAGTTTGGGTTATGTGTGGTAGGGCTGGTTCTTGTGCATGTACAACCGGGTGCTATCTCCACCAAGAGGTAGCACTGTTTTATTTGAAGACTGTGTTTTAGTCCGCTGAATCTGGCATCACCGCTCCAATTCAAATGGTGATAAACATGAAACATAGTTGAATGTATAGACATTGTATGAGAGATGATGCAATAGATAGTGTGGAAAAAGAGGGCATGAAATAGTTGACATGTATATTGTTTAACTAAAGCGGATAGCATGGCATAATGTCACATATATGATGTCTATCTAAACCGGATAGCATAGCATAACATAATTCAAAGATATGATGAATAACTAAACAGGATCGCTGACATAATTCACCTACATGTTATCTAAGTAATCAGGATCACATCATTTAATTCACATATATGATTTATATGCTAAGCAGAGGGCATTCGATATGATGTACGAACTAAGAACATGGTGTTGAATATTGTGTATATGATGTCTAAACTATGCAATGCAAGACACCGTATGCATGATATGAGCAGATATAACCATGCCAAGTTAGAGCATACACCTCGGTGGGGAATAGGACTGGTCATCATCTCTGAATCCATCTCGAGGAGCTATCGGGACCCAACAAGAGATCTGCTTCGACAGGTAGCACTGTCTGCTCTGAAGGCCTTGTTTTCACTCCAGATTTTTCCATCTCCCACCCAAATGGCTGATTCACGGGAAGAGTAGTTTAATGTACAAACATTGTCGACAAATGGAAATGTAATGAAGAAAAGGATGGGAAAGATATCATTCAAATATATGATGCCTGGTTAAACAGGATGGCATTGCACATTTCACATATATTATGGCTGGCTAAAAGACATGAGACTGCATAATTCCCATATATGATATAGAAACTAAGCAGGTGGCATTACGTAACATGTCTAAACTAAGCGGATGACATATATGATGTCAAAAGTAGGCACTACAAGGCAACATATGCATGATATGACTAACATCATCATGCCAAGGTAGAAACAAACACCTTGGGGGTAAATAGGAGTGGTCGGTGGCGTCAGAATCCGCCTCGAGCAGATATCTTCCTCTGATTACAACTGGAGAGGGGTGGGGAGGGTTTGCCATTGAACCCACCATGGAGCGATGTCGCATGACATTGTATTGCCGCAAAACTCTTCTCTTTTTCTCTACATGTTCAACATGACTGTGTACAATATCGACATGCATACTGAAAAAATATGGTGAGATTATGTAAGGAGAGCATGCAGAAATTTAGAGTGATGGTAACGACCGGTGGATCGATGTTTTTCCGTTGAACCAAAATAGCCCTAATGGATCGGCGTGAATGTATAGTAATAAGTGATGCAACAAGAGTACAACCTCTTTGCCGTAGCCGTGTCGACCTCAAAGATCATTGGGTTGGTGTTTGAAGCGCTTGAGGCAGAGGTGTCATCCGAGGTGTGGAGGAAGATCCGAGGAATCAGAGACGGCGTCGAGTGGCACTTGCTACTGTTGTGATGGATCGTTACGTCGTTGGAGCAGCTCCGGTGAGCCGTAAGATGTCAAGGCTGAAGCAACACAAGATGACATCGTCAATCTCAAGTGGGATTCTAATAGCATCTCCAATAGATGATGGAAAATGGATGTAAAATTAACATCACCAAAAACCACCGACTACAATGATGAGGTAAAACCGTTGACTCGAACTTAACGATCGAAACTGAAATTTCTTGTGGAATCTGAATGCTACTGTCGGCCCTGAACACAATGGTAGCAGAGAGGCACTTGACATGTAGTTTAGGAGGGCTGCAGTTCATCTTCAACTCAGCACCCCTCGAGCCGCCACCACCACCGGCGAACCGCCCGCCCAGCGCCGCCTCGCCGCCCAACAACTTCGCCACCGCCGCCCAGCCAGCCCTCTAGGCCCCCGCCCCCACCCTGAACCCTAAGATAGATAGTGGGGTACCTCTCCGTGAGCCCGTCCCCTGCCATGGTGGTTCTTCCTTAACTCCGTGAGCCCCCAACCCCTGAAAATTGATGACCCAAAAGTCGATTCAATCGATCAAGTGTGGCTTAATCGAGCGAGCAGCAACACGGCGAGGGGAGCAGCAGCAGCAGAGGCTGGGCAAGCGAGTGATCGGCGAGAGCCGGAGCAGCAGCAGCAGATCCGGCTGGTATGGACGCCGCCACCGAGGGGCCTCGCCTTTGGGAAGAGCCGCCGTGGAGATGTCGCCAGGCGCCCGGCTTCAAGGTAGCCGCTCCATGGGGTGCGGGATGGAGCACCGTCGGCGCCGGAGGTCGAGTTAAGGAGAAGGTGCGATGCGATGAGTGTACAACCTCTTTGGTGGCGCCGAGTAGGCCTCGGCCGTCCCGAGGAGTCGGTGAGGATGTTGCGGTTCGGTGGAGCAGGTTAAGGCGGCGCTGTGGGGATGGAGCAGCCGCGATAGACGAGGCGATCGTCGGAGCAGCTCCTTGGAGGTGGAGGACAGGGCGGCTGAACCGGCGGGACGACGAGATGGACGACGGATCCTCATCCGGGGAGGTGGACGAGGGACGTCGAGCTGTTGTGGTGGACGACGTTGTCGGGGAAGAGGCTCCGGCTGGGCAGCGGTGACGTGGCGGACGGAGGAGGGTGGGGTTTCGTGGCTGGAGCGGAGAGGTTATGGCGGCCTGGGATTTCAAATGGCGAAAAGGGGGTGATGGGAGGGGGTGAACATGACTTAGGAACGCGCTTGTCCAAAATGTAGGGTGTGTTACAAAAGTACCCCCCACCGATTTGAACTAGCGGCGCTTTCGGCTCAGGGTTAGAAGGGGGATTTCGCATGTCGGGATTTGGCAGCTGGAGGGAGTTTTCGCGCGCGTTGTAATTTCGGGATAACAAGGCGCGGGTTGTGAAGGCGCCAGTTTTGGGAGCACGATATCTGAATTTTCGGGATATAACAAGACGCGGGTTGAATTTTAGGGACAAGCCTAACGTGTCGTAATATTGTACTTGTACGTACCAAATCAATTCGCACTTCCCTCAACCAAAAAGAAAACGAAAAAAATAAAACTATTCACACCACACAAAGAGAGAGTCTTGCCCCATTTTACTATACAAATTCTATTCAAAGCTACTCCCTCCTTCCATCTATATAGGGCCTAATGCTTTTTCGATGCTAACTTTGACCAAATATTAGAGCAATGATATATGACATGCAACTTACACAAAGCACACCGTTAAATTAAATCATGAAAGGTTCTTTCAATGATATAATTTTCACATTGTGCATGTCATGTACTATTAATTTTGTCAATAGTCAAAGGCGGTCTTAAAAATCTCATTACGCCCTATGTAGATGGAAGGAGGGAGTATGAATCCATGTTATGTCCGATTAAATTTTTTCGCTTGCTGTATAATGCATGTAACCTACTCATACCAACATTTTAGTGCATTCCAAATGTCTATACTACCGCTGCAATTCGAACTAAATTTGAATTCGTTTCTCTATTTCAATAAGAATCTACAATCATGATTGTTGCCAACTTCAACCATCATAGTTTCCTTGCTATCCGCCAGATATAAATCAGACAGCCTATAATGCAGGATGGCAGGCACACCATCATCAACAACTCCGTTTTTTTATAGGAGTAGAGATAAAATATATTAAATGTAGTATACCATGTCCATAACCACACAATGTGTATCACCGTTATATATATTCACACATCCGTCGGTTTGAATCACTATGATAAATTCTTCAAATATCTGAATTTACTTTTTATAATGAAGTACATATGATCTCTATTCGTCTTTTACACCCACACAACCCTCTTATCTTTGTAGCTAGCGCTAACTTTCTCTTGTGCATGCACACGCCCGCATCCCTCTCACCTCCCTCAAATTCTCTAGCTCCATCGCAAGAAATTAGTCTTTTCACTTTAGGTCGTTCACCCACAAGGTGTGTAGGCCCCAGCTCCTTCTTTACGGCACACATCGATTGATATGCCTCTCTAGCCAGGTGTGCCTAGCACAAACACAAGCTTCCCCTCTTATCTTGTCACCGTCCATGCCTCACTCCCACCACTCTTTTCATCGTTCTCGTACTCGCACACTCCTCCCCCTCGATATAGTATGCCTCTCGTACCACCTCCTACATGCATCCCTCTCTCTCTTTCCTTCTCCTCGTGCCTCATTTGCTTCAAACACACATGCATGTATACCGATCGATCTCCCAACATATACCTCGATCGACTTTAACTACCCCCCCATCGATCGACGTACCTCACAAGTTATGTCTCTCCTTTCTCTTACAAAGGGCGATTGATCTTCCTATGTAGTTACGTCTGCTTACCACAGCCACATCGTCCCCCTCATCATTCGTGCATGCCTCCCGACCCGTCTCTCACACGCACGCACTGCGACAACAAGCAGCCATCTCCTCTCTTATTGATTGCTGGGCGTGCCCTCCGCTTGTCTAGCAAGCCTATCCCACCATTTGTTAGAAGCAACTCCACTACCACCCCTCCAACACTCTAGCTCTGTCTCTCTCCCAACCTTATTCATCTCCCCGCACATATGCATGGATGCCGATCGATCTCCTTAATACATGAGGCGGATCGATCTCCTTAATACATGAGGTAGGCCTCTCTCTCCTCCACACATATACCAGCCATTGTACCTCTATAGTTAATTGGGCCTCCCTCTTCCCCACCACACACCGATAGTCGAGCGCTGCAGGTAGGTATCCATGCCACAGAGACAAACTGCACACGTCCCATTTCACATTCCAGTAGGCCAGCCACTCTATATCTTTGATGTGGGCACACACAAATTCGATGGAACTCTTTATTGATCGCGTGCGCACACACACACACACACACACATCATCCCTCACTTCGATTCTATAGACACCTCAAGCTGATGATACATCCACTCTCTTCTCGTGGATCGCCCCCTCTATATATATGTTATATCCAGGACTCTATTTCTGTAACATCCCAAATTTTCAAATTGGAATGTTATACATAGAGCATCATTGCATATCATATTTTTCATTGCATTTACGCTCGATCCTAGAAATTCTACACAACTCGAGGACCCACGGGGAAAGTTGGGGATTTTCGTTATTTTCATATTTGAGTTTTCTGAAATTTTGAAAATAGGATCATTTGATTTTAATTATTTTATCTTCAATTATTTCTATTAGAAAAATATGAGAGAGGGAATAAAATGACTTTCCCAAAATAAAGAAATAATGAAGATTTAATAATAAAATCAAATAAGATTTATTTTGGAGTTTTTCGCCTTTTTATTTGAATTTAGGAAAAATGCGCGTTTTTCAAAATTGCATTTAGGCCCCAAATAAATGTTCATTAAATCCGTCTTGATTTTAGAAGCCGGGGAAAATTTATTTTGGGATTTTTGGAGTCCGTTTAGTACTTCTTTTGATTTTTTTCTGCGCGTAATTATTTTAAAAAACGTGCACCGCCTTACGGGCCGTACCCGAGCGGGACTCCGCTCGAGGGCGCTGTATATAAAGCTGCCCCCCGGCGCCTCAAGACACCCGAGCCGCCCACGCCCAAACCCTAGCCGCCCCATTTCGCCATTGCCGAGCTTCACAAGCCGAGGTTCGCCGCCTCGATTTCCATGCCGATTTTTTTATATAAAAAACCGATCGGTTTTCTTCGGTTTTTATTTATTTTTTTATTTTTTAATCTTTTGTTCGGTTTCGGTTAATTAACGAACGTCCGTTTGTTAACCCGTTCGTCGTTTTTCTTTTTCTCGGATTTAATCCACGATTTTTCCGATCGCGATTCCAGATCCGATTTTCGTTTTACTATAACTTTTCGCTCGTTTATCGGAATCAGGCGATTCAAGCGCCTGGAGTTTCGCCTCGAAACCCTCTTTCCGAATAATCTACTTGAACAAGTTTTTGCTTCGGTAAAATTTGACTTAGATCCAGATTAGTAAAACGAAGCTGTTTTCTTCCGCCGTTTGACTTTCGTTGCTTCGTTTGATTTGATTCTTTTTGCAAACCGGAGTTCTTAAGTTGAACAATCTGGTTAGATCTATTCGAATTTTATCTGTGCATTAGATGAGTACTTATTGTATGCTTTTTTATTTGTCTGCGATAGAATACCCGGAGTGCGCCGCCTGTTATTTCGAGTCTCTAGGTTACGCGGATCATCAGCAAGGCAAGTAACACTTTGATCATACTCTTCTCGTACCCAATTTTTATGCATTAGATCTATTACTCAAACACTTGCATGATTAGGATCTAATTAAATTGTGGGTTATGGGAAGTAGATGAGGTAGTACCTATTAACTGTTTTATTATCAAACCTTTGGGAGTTACTTCTACGTTTGCTTATTATGCCATGCTATGCTAGTAGACGTGGATTGGGTGAGTGTATCCATGACAGATGTGAGATTGTTATTTAATGGTTTATTTAAGGTGGCAACTTAAACACACATCCGGGTGGATTGAGGCACCTGGTTTCTATCAGACTTGCCTGTATTTCTTCTGACCGCCACCCGTGCTCAAAGGGATTATGAGATTATTCAAACTAGAAACTTCCGTGTGCAGCCACAAGCCATTATGGGCTCTGGCATAGTTGATTAAGTTGTGCGAACTCTTACGGGTAGACTAGCAGATGTATGGGTTGTAGGTTGGTACGGTCTACCCACATGTAAGGTGCTAGCGCTTCTGAAAGACTATGTCTCGGTCATCCGTTTCTCAAACACCATGTAGTGCGAGAAACCAATCGGAGGCGATCGAGTCTTGTGTGGAAAAGTGCGCAAACCTCTGCAGAGTGTATAAACTAATCATGGTTAGCCGTGTCCCCGGTTATGGACATCTTGAGTATCTAGTACCTGGATATCATGTGAATCTCATCATGTTACTTCTAATTAATATTGTTGGGTTTGTTAATGAGTACTTTTAATTGGGATTGAGAATGCTGTCAACCATTCTCAATGTTTAACAACCACCATGATAGTTAAATAAATTTATTCCTTTGCAGTAGGGAAAAATTGGCTTTATGCAAAAACTGTAACCATAGAGCTTTCCACCAGCCATATATGCATGTAGTATAGGCTATTCATTCCATTATTCTCTATGTGTTACATTGCCAGCATATTCCATGCGCTGACCCGTTTTCGGGCTGCAACGTTTCATGTTGCTGACTTTTCAGACGACGAGTAAGGTGCATAGGCCGTGGTTCTATACTCAGTGATGCCGTTGGAGTTGATGGACTCACTTTTTCTTCCAAGCCTTCCGCTGTTATCGTATTAGATGGCCTTAAGCCATATTTATTTTATTAAGTTCTTCCTTGAGACATTCGATTGTAATAAGTGTGTGATTGCTACTCTGTTATAAATCCCCAGTAATGTGTGGTGTCGACATTCTTGATCCAGGATGACACCGAGCACGAGATCGATCGCTTGAGGTCCGGTCGCTACAAAGATGGTATCGAGCACACGCGATCAGAGGACACGACCATTAAGATAATGCCCTAGATCACTACTCTCTCTTCTCATTTCTAACTCCTCATCTTTTCTACTCTTTTAGGATGACGGAAGCAAGGATCAAGTTCACCCAGCCGGATGAAGATACACCCTTTGGATGACACCTGAAGGAAGTCACTAAGTACCTAAACATAGGATTACCAAGCTTCACCGGACCTACAATTCCACTTTACCCAAGAAGAGCGCCGGAAGATTCAAGCTCAAGTTCCCTAAGGACGCTTATGCCAATCACGGAGCCCATAGAGTGTGTTTTCAATGCACCAACCTGGAGTTTGGGAAAGAGTATGGCAGCCCACATAACCATGGGACGCATTGGAGAAGTTTACAAAGAAGACCTCAAGGATACTATCTACCAGATTTGTGGGTGCCGAGATGAACAATGGGAGATAGTTGGAACTAAGAAGGATCGATCCATTGCAGCTTTCATCCAGGAGTTAAACCAACACATTCCACGTCAGGAGAACCAGATGTGCGCAGACATGATGGAGTTGAAGACAACAAAAGCCAAGATTATCGAACTAGAAGGAGAACTGAAGGCCACTCGCAAGGACTACATGGAGGAGATTGTAGCTCTAGTGGGACAAAACGGCGATCTTAAGGAGAAGATTGAAGAACTCATGGGAAATTCAGCACCCGGAGGAGAAGATGAAGATAGCACCTGTCCAGAGAAACTACATCATCATTGACGACACTGATTCCGATCCTAGTGATGATGATTACGAAGATGAAGCTGGAGCAGATATCATGGAGTCTTCATCGAGCAGTTTTTCTAGTTGACCACCATGACAAGAGTAGATTTCCCCATGTTATATTAGTTTTAGTTTCAGACTTTGTAACGATAGATAGACCGTTGTATGCCCTTGTTTGAATTGATTGGAGTGATATTGTGTGATTTGTCTCATGTGCATATGGGTAGTGTTTTCTCTAGACCTCATTCTATTCTAAATTCTCGCCTTTTCTTAAAACCCTCGATGCCTCCGAGACGCGACCCAATTTGTTTTCCCGCCAGAGATCACTCAGTTGATTCAGCAGCAGAATGCCTTGATTCAAACATTGGTACAAAACCAAGGCAAAAACAACAACAACAACGACAACAACAACAACAACCCACCGCCACCACCTGTTGACCATTTGACCTGCTTTTAAGGCTGAATCCGCCGGTGTTTTCCAAAGAGCACCGAGCCGATTGTTGCGTATGATTGGCTCCATAAGATAGGGAGGAGTTGACCACCGCAGGTTGTACAAATGGAGAAAGGGTGAAGTTTGCGCACATCAGCTTGAAGGACCCTCAAGCAGATGGTGGGAGAATTTTGCAGCCACTTACCACTGAGACACCGCCACATGGGATCGGTTTGAAGAAGCTTTCAGATCGCCCATGTTTCAAAGCAGGAGCTATGGCCATGAAGAAGCGTGAGTTTCGCAACTTTCACCAAGGAGGATGACGGTTGGCGAGATGTAGATGATTTCAGAAGCTAGCACGTTATGCCCCGGATGACGTTACTACGCATGCGACTAAGGTGAGAAGTTTCTAGAAGGACTGAATGATGAGCTGAGCATGCAGTTGATGGTAGCCACTTTCAATAACTACCAGAGTTAGTAGATCGTGCGCTCATGATTGAAGGAAAGCAGCAGCAGATTGAAAATCGCAAGAGGAAGTATGGACAGGGAAGAATAACTCGAGCTCAGCAGAAACTTCGCTTACCCCAAGACAGAGGACAATTTTAGCATACCCATGGAGGAGGTAGCTCGCACAACCATAATGGCACCAAGAATGGGAACGGAATGGAGGAAGCAATGGACGAACCGCACCAACCCGTCAACACCATCCAAGGTAGACTGAGCCACATCACTTGCTTTAAGTGCCGCAAGATCGACATTATGCAAACGAATGTCCGTAGCCGTAATGGAAATGGCAATGGAAGCTCAGAAAGAAGCGAATCCTTTCAACAAAGGATAAGTGAACCACGCTACCGTGGAGGAGGTTGAAGCTCACCGATGCATTAATAGGTAAGTTTTTGGTTAAGTCATTTATGCGGCTTGTTCTTTTTGATACTGTGCATCGATTCATACATATCAAGGGATTTGTGGATAAGTACAAATTACCAACCCAAGCCCTTAGGTCACCCATGCTAGTAACCTCACCCGGAGCAGAATACATGGCTAGTATATGGGGTGATCGACTGCCGTTAAGGATTGGACACTATGTATTTCCCTTAGACCTAATAGTTCTAGAATCCCAAGGATTGGATGTGATATTAGGCATGGATTGGTTATCAAAGTATGGAGGGAACATAGATTGCGCCAGTAAGTCAATTTTTCTTACCACCCCAGAAGGGAGGAGAATCAAGTATGTATCACGGCATGAGCCGAGGAGAGCACATGTAAATTCCTTAACAGGAGTTGTGCAGAGGAAGTACCAGTGGTAAGGGATTACCCGGACGTGTTTCCTAAGAGTTGCTGTGCATGCCACCGGATAGAGACATTGAGTTTCGATTGAACTATCGTCGAGCATCGGGCCGATATCTAAGAGACCGTATAGGATGCCAGCCCAAGATTTGGAGGAAATTAAGAAGCGATTAAGGAGTTATTGGATAAAGGTTTTATTCGCCCAAGTTCTTCGCCTTGGGGATCACCAAGATTTAGTGGAGAAGAAGGATGGATCATTAAGAATGGTTGTTGATTATCGAGGATTGAATGAAGTGACCATTAAGAACAAGTACCCGCTGTCGATGATCAATGACTTGTTTGACCAGTTGCAAGGAGCTAAGGTGTTTTCCAAGATCGATTTGCGATCGTGGTACCATCGCTAAAGATTCGAGAGCAGGATATACCTAAGACGGCTTTTACCACTGTGCACGGCTGTATGAGTACACCGTTATGTCATTTGGTCCGACTAACGACCTGCCTATTTTATGAACATGATGAACAAAGTGTTTATGGAGTTTTTGGATAAGTTCGTCGTGGTGTTCATTGATGATATTTTGGTTTACTCAAGAATGAAGAGGAACATAAGGAGCATTTATGCGTTTGGTACTCGAGAAGCTCGAGAGAACATCGCTTATATGCCAAGTTCAAGAAGTGTGAGTTTTGGTTGAAGGAAGTTGGATTTCTTGGACATGTTATATCCGGAGAAGGTATAGCAAGAGACCCCACTAAAGTTGTCACCAGAATAAATCGGGAAGCGCCAACAACAGTTGGAGAGATCCGAGTTTCCTTGGACTAGCAGGATACTATCGGAGATTCATTGAGAATTTCTCAAGGATTGCGGGCCTATGACAGTAATTGTTAAAGAAGGATACCAAGTTCATTTGGACCGAGGAGTGTGAAGCTAGTTTCCAAGAGTTGAAGAAACATTTGGTTACCTCACCAGGTTAATTCGCCAGATCGGACCAAGGATTACAAGTATATTATGACGCTTCACGCCGAGGACTTGGAGCAAGGCTTATGCGGGAGGGAGAGTTGTTTCAGATGCTTCACGATAGCTTAAGCCTCATGAGTTAAATTATGCTATGCATGATTTGGAGTTAGCAGCCGTAGTACATGCGTTGAAGACATGGAGACATTTCCTCATTGGAAATCATTGTGAGGTGTATACGGATCACAAGAGTTTGAAAATACATCTTCACGCAGAAGGAGCTGAATCTCGGGCAAAGGAGATGGTTGGAACTCATCAAAGATTACGATATGAGATTGCATTATCACCCCGGAAAGGCTAACGTTGTAGCAGACGTGTTGAGCCGTAAGAGTCACGTCAACACACTAATGACGGGAGAAATACCAAAGGAGTTAGCCGAGGATCTTCGAGAGCTATGTTTGGAAATAGTTCCGAGAGGCTATGTAGCAGCATTGGAGATTCAATCAACTTTGATGGACAAGATCAGGGAAGCTCAGAAGACTGATAAAGAGATTGCCTCTATAAAGGAGAAAATGAGCGAAGGAAAGGCAAAGGGATTTCGTAAGGATGAGCACGATACCTTATGGTTTGAGGACCGTGTTTATGTGCCCAATGACCCGGAGATCAGCAAGTTGATTCTACAAGAGGCACATGATTCACCATATTCGATTCACCCAGGAAATACCAAGATGTATTTGGATTTGAAGAATACTTTCTGGTGGACCGGAATGAAGAAGGATATTGCAGAGTATGTAGCAGTTTGTGATGTATGTCAGAAGGTGAAGGAAGAACATCAGAAGCCAGCAGGATTGTTACAGCCATTGCCTATACCCGAATGGAAGTGGGATAAACTAGGAATGGATTTCATCACGGATTGCCCAGACTCGCTCAAAGCTATGACTCGATTTGGGTTGTAGTCGATCGTATGACTAAGGTAGCTCATTTCATTCCATTAAAGACTACTTACAAAGAAGCCAAATTGGCTAAGATATACATGACCAGGATTGTATGCTTGCATGGAGTTCCGAGGAGTATCAGACGATAGAGGAACCCAATTCACCTCAAAGTTCGGAAGCGCTTGCATGAAACTTTGGGAACCAGACCGAGTTTAGCACAACCTTCCATCCACGCATGATGGACAAACCGAGAGAGTCAACCAGATTTTGGAGGATATGCTTAGAGCTTGTGCTTTGGATTATGGATCAAGTTGGGATGACAATTTGCCATATGTGGAGTTTTCTTATAACAACAGCTACCAAACCAATCAAGATGGCACCTTCAAGCCTTGTATGGAAGGAGGTGCAGGACCCGTTGTTGTGGGATGAAGTTGGAGACCGCCAGATTGTTTGGACCGGATTTGATTAAGGAGTCTGAACAGAAAGTAAAGTTGATTCGCGATAGGCTCAAGGTAGCCCAGTCAAGACAGAAGAGTTATGCAGATTCAAAACGCAAGGAGACGGAATACGAAGTCGGAGACAGAGTTTATCTTCGAGTATCGCCACTTCGAGGAGTTAAGCGTTTTGGAGTTAAGGGAAAATTAGCGCCTCGATTTGTTGGACCTTATCGTGTTTTGGAACGTATGGGAGAAGTTGCGTACAAGTTGGAATTACCCGAAGGATTGTCAGGAGTTCATGATGTGTTTCATGTTTCACAGTTTAAGAAGTGTCACGCAGAGATGGCCGATATACCACTGAGATACCGTACACCGAAGCGATTCAGTTGAATGATGATTTGACCTATGAGGAGAAAACGGTTAAGATTCTGGAGTATGCCAGCAGAGTCACCCGCAGCAAGGTTATTAAGTTTTGCAAAGTTCAGTGGAGCCACCACGCAGAGGATGAAGCCACCTGGGAGCGAGAGGAAGATTTTCTTAAAAACCACCCTCACCTATTTTCTAGCCAACCCGAATCTCGAGGGCGAGATTCATCTTAAGGGGGTAGGTTTGTAACATCCCAAATTTTCAATTTGGAATGTTATACATAGAGCATCATTGCATATCATATTTTTCATTGTACTTTTCATTGCATTTTCACTCGATCCTAGAAATTCTACACAACTCGAGGACCCACGGGGAGAGTTGGGGATTTTCGTTATTTTCATATTTGAGTTTTTTCAAATTTTGAAAATAGGATCATTTGATTTTAATTATTTTATCTTCAATTATTTCTATTACAAAAATATGAGAGAGGGAATAAAATGACTTTTCCAAAATAAAGAAATAATGAAGATTTAATAATAAAATCAAATAAGATTTATTTTGGAGTTTTTCGCTTTTTATTTGAATTTAGGAAAAATGCGCGTTTTCAAAATTGCATTTAGGCCCCAAATAAATGTTCATTAAATCCGCTTGATTTTAGAAGTCGGGAAAATTTATTTCGTGATTTTTGGAGTCCGTTTAGTACTTCTTTTGATTTTTTTATCTGCAGTAATTATTTTAAAAAACGCACCGCCTTACGGCCATACCCGAGCGGGACTCCGCTCGGGCGCCAGATATAAAGCCGCTTCGGGCGCCAAATTTCACCCGAGCCCGCCCCACGCCCCAAAACCCTAGCCGTCACCAAATTGCCATTGCCGAGTCATACCGATGTTCGCCCACGCCTCGATTTCCGTGCCGGTTTTTTTATAAAAAAAACTGTTCGGTTTTCTTCGGGTTTTTTTTCGGTTTCGGTTAATTAACGAACATCCGTGCGTTAACCCGTTCATCGTTTTTCTTTTTCTCGGATTTAATCCGCGATTTTTCCGATCGCGATTCCAGATCCGATTTTCGTTTTAGTATAACTTTTCACTCGCTTATCGGAATCAGCGATTCAAGCGCCTGGAGTTTCGCCTCAAACCCTCTTTCCAAATAATCTACTTGAACAAGTTTTTGCTTCGTAAAATTTGACTTAGATCCAGATTAGTAAAACGAAGCTGTTTTCTTCCGCCGTTTGACTTTCGTTGCTTCGTTTGATTTGATTCTTTTTGCAAACCGGAGTTCTTAAGTTGAACAATCTGGTTAGATCTATTCGAGTTTTATCTGTGCATTAGATGAGTACTTATTGTATGCTTGTTTGTTTGTCTGCGGAATACCCGGAGTGCGCCGCCTGTTATTTCGAGTCTCTAGGTTACGCGGATCATCAGCAAGGCAAGTAACACTTTGATCATACTCTTCTCATACCCAGTTTTTATGCATTAGATCTATTCCTCAAACACTTGCATGATTAGGATCTAATTAAATTGTGGGTTATGGGAAGTAGATGAGGTAGTACCTATTACCTGTTTTATTATCAAAACTTTGGGAGTTACTTCTACGTTTGCTTATTATGCCATGCTATGCTAGTAGACGTGGATTGGGTGAGTGTATCAATGACATATGTGAGATTGTTATTTAATGGTTTATTTAAGGTGGCAACTTAAACACACATCTGTGTGGATTGAGGCACCTGGTTTCTATCAGACTTGCCTCAGATTTCTTCGACCGCCACCCGTGCTCAAAGGGATCATGAGATTATTCAAACTAGAAACTTCGTGTGCAGCCACAAGCCATTATGGGCTCGCATAGTTGATTGTTGTGCAAACTCTTACGGGTAGACTAGCGATGTAGGGGTTGTAGGTTGGTACGGTCTACCCACATGTAAGGTGCTAGCGCTTACGAAGACTATGTCTCGGTCATCCGTTTCTCAAACACCATGTAGTGCGAGAAACCAAACGGAGGCGATCGAGTCTTGTGGGGAAAAGTGCGCAAACCTCTGCAGAGTGTATAAACTAATCATGGTTACCCGTGTCCCCGGTTATGGACATCTTGAGTATCTAGTACATGGATATCATGTGAATCTCATCATGTTACTTCTAATTAATATTGTTGGGTTTGTTAATGAGTACTTTTAATTGGGATTGAGAATGCTGTCAACCATTCTCAATGTTTAACAACCACCATGATAGTTAAATAAATTTATTCCTTTGCAGTAGGAAAAAATTGGCTTTAGGCAAAAACTGTAACCATAGAGCTTTCCACCAGCCATATATGCATGTAGTATAGGCTATTCATTCCATTATTCTCTATGTGTTACATTGCCAGCATATTGCATGTGCTGACCTGTTTTTGGGCTGCAACGTTTCATGTTGCGACTTTTCGCATTTATTTAGTAAGGTGCATAGGTCGTGGTTCTATACTCAAGGATGCCGCTGGAGTTGATGGACTGCTTTTTCTTCCAAGCCTTCCGCCGTTATCGTATTAGATGGCCTTAAGCCATATTTATTTTATTAAGTTCTCTCTTGAGACATTCGATTGTAATAAGTGTGTGATTGCTACTCTGTTATAAATCCTCCGAGTACTCGTGTGGTGTCAAGATTCGATCCGTGGATGACACTGAGCACAGAGATCAGACTGTTTGAGGTCTGGTCGCTACAATTTCACACACATTGCATACTCCTTCGTTCCTAAATATTTGTCTTTTTACAAATTTCAAATGGGCATATTTTAGAGTGTAGATTCACTCATTTTGCTTCAGATGTGTACTTCCTCCGCCCTAAATATTCTATTCGTCTTTCTAGAGATTTCAAGAAGTGACTACATACGGAGCAAAATGAGTGAATCTACACTCTAAAATATGTCTATATACATCCGTATGTGCCACCATTTGAAATCTCTAAAAGACAAATATTTGAGTAGTCACTGTTGAAATCTCTAGAAAGACAAATACTCCAGAGTATATTTAAGAACCGAGGGTAGTGTACAACCGCATGGGAGACTCAGCCCGGTCGCTATACCGCATTAATTGTGAGTAATGAGCAACAAATCATAAGCCCCACCTTTCCCAATCGTAAGTTGCTCAAGAAGCAACCATCAATACGCTCTTCTTTGAATCCGATCATACTACTCCATCTCACATCGCTTATACAGCGCGCGTCGTAAAAAAAAAAAAATCAGGGGACCAAGGCGACTAGCGATCGGCCTGAAAAATAGCATTGGTAGTTATAGCACCGCCTATTACTAGAGGGAATAATGCACACACATGCATGCAAAGCTTCCACCTCGGTTACACACATGCATGCACTCAGTAGTAGTACAAGAGTACATGGAGAGAAAATTGTGGACTTGATTGCGTTACCACGCCTCTAATTAATTGAGCATTAAACCAAACGCATCTAAAGTCTCTCTCGGTGGTGGAAATGCATTGAGAGAAATGCATCATAATGAAGCGCTACCAGAAACCGTGATTTGGAGGGTGGAGTAGTATGAAGGTGCAAAACCAAGTACGCGTACTAGTACTGCGCTTGGCTCTTCGCCTTCGTGAAGTCGAACAATGATGGTACTCCGCATGTTGGGTAACTACAGTGTATGCCTCTCGATAACTGACACCGAATGGATCGATGCATGTCCACCGAGGGTAGGTTGCATTAGTCAAAGCGTGGCGAGCTTCACCTTGTCCCGCAAGCTTCTCCTCGCTCATGCGAGTTGCCGGACACACCAAAAAGTAGTGCTAGTCCATACTCCCTCCTTTCCGGTTAATATGGATTAATCTTTTTTGCGGGTAAATGAGAGAGCTTTATTCATATATAAGCATTCTTAGGACGATAAGCCAAGACACTGGTCACTAGGAAGCCAAAAAAAGAAGTAGGAAGCGAGGTGTTTCATCAAGCCAGCAAAGTTGACGGGACATAGCTTAATTTCAAACGAGATAAATACACTGTCTGTCACTGTATATTTGTAAAAATACGTCCAGTGGACTTCATAATACGCTCATTGCGCTCAATATATATATTTTCCGGTGTTCATACGGTCACTAGCTCACCTCGACCGAGTATGTGTGTGCATGCACGCAGTAGGTTGAGCACTTGAGCGCCACCGTGTGTTCCGTCGTGTGCTCGGACATGCATGCATTAGGGCGTCGCTGCTTTTTGCGCCCATGTGTACGTGTGGATCGCTGCATACACGTAGGGGAGTACGTAGGGGCCACTAAGGAGCAAATAAATCACACAAGAAGTTAGTCGGAAGAAGCAACCATCATTTCACTCTTGAATGACACGTACGCAATATAAAATGGTTGATATGGAGAGAAAAAGAAAACCACTATATATACACTAGCAGGGTGCGTGTGAGCGACGGGTCAGGAGGTGAATGACACATGGCCCCAGGGGGTGGCTGGCCCACCTATCATATAGCCAAAGGCAGGTGCAGTAGAGGGACGAGGAGTAGTAGGAAATCCTACGCACCTACGCACGCTAACCAAGGGCTGAGTGATCACAGAATCGCAAGATCAGTTGACTAGAAGCTACGCTAGACCCATGGAGGCGATGAGCGTGAGCATCAGCCGGCTGTGCCAGATGGTCCACGACGCCGGCCTGCGGCCCGGCAGGTAGTATTGCTTGAGGCCTCCAGGGCGAGGGGCCGCTTGGACGACAGCTTCGTCTCCTTGTTCGACGAGGTCCTCGTCGGTTTCCTCGACAAGTTCACCGTTGTTAAGAAGCTTGCGGATGACTTTGACGTAAGCCTCCAGCCTACACGCCCAGGCTCTGCGATGCCCACCACCCTCAACGGCCACTATGGTAACAACCTCTTCGACACACTGGTGGCCCTGCGACTGCACGCCGTCGCGCCTGAGAATGTCCACCTCGAGGTCGCGCTCGCCGCGCAGCGCCTGGCACAGCAAGACAATGTCGACATAATCACCCATGTCTACGCGCAAATCGTCCACAAGGACTAGTACATGCAAGAGGAGGACGATAGGACGCTGGCCTTCTTGGAGCGCAGGGCAACCTTGGACGACACTGTTAAGAAGAACGTTGAGCTCGCCGCCAACGCCGCTGCTCCTCACACGTCGGTTGGTGACCCGGCGCACTAGGGCATGAGGATGTCATTGAACGTTGATGGATCCGTATGTATTTTTATCGGTCCGTCAAATCCATGTAGTAGTATATGATACTACAGTAATTATCTTACCTTTCGCATCAACTTCATAATTTTCGTACGTACTCCACGCATGAACGGCGCCAGAAGCAAACTTCTCATTACTCTAGGCAAAATCGTTATTTTCTATCTATCGGTCGCAACATGGAGCAGAACCAAATTTTACAAGTTACGAGTTCAAAAGGAAAAGCCTGCCGTGTTCGCGTCGCACCCCCACACGGTTGGTCCGGCACGCCACTCAAGCGGGAATTTGTGCGGTGTTGCATTTTCACTTACAAGTGGGACCACAATTGAGCAAACCGACTATCGGCAAACCCCCACCCCTCCCACCGTGCGATGACTGAGAAAAGAGGACAGGAGGGAGAAGAGATGGCTGTAGCACAGACTCCAATAAAAATGGTGTCGGATGGGACTCATGTGGGTGGCGTGTGCCATACTGCTAGACGTGAATGCTAGTTATGGCCCATGCCACCCCACTATATCGAGCCTATATCGAGGTACGTAGAACAAATTTCCTGCAGTCCGTGCTCAGCCCTCCTTTATCTCTCTTCTCAGCCAGCCAGCGGACGCGCGGAGCCCATCGTCTGTTTGCTCACATGCGGCCCCACATGTCAGTGAAAACACAAGAGGACCCACTGAACCTGCACATCTTTCACCTCGACATGCTGGTGATGAAAAACAAATCCAATAAAGATCTTCAGTGGCCGCTTTTGGAGTTACTCAAGAGTAGTAAGATTCTATTTACGCTTTAACCTAAGATGCACATCTCGTGGCTTCAACTACCACTCTATTTTCTTTCATGACACGACACGGATGCCGGATGTCCCACGTGTCGGCAAAAGGAGGAAGAACCCACCAAATCTTCAGCTCTGCTCTCGGATTAGACTAGTTGTGCTAACTTAAAATTTTATTAGGTATTCTCTGCTCCAAAATACTTGACTTCCATTTGTCCAAAAATGGACGTACCTATATACTAAGACATGTCTACATACATATATATTTTGACAAATAGAAGGCATGTATTGTGCAACGGAGGGAGTAGAATGGATGTACCAATATACTAAGACATGTCTAGATACATATATATTTTGACAAATAGAAGGCATGTAGTATTGTGCAACGGAGGGAGTAGAATGGATGCAAGTTTTTGTACTGGGAAGAAGAGTACATCCATATATTGATAGAGCAGAATTTAGTAGATGTTCTATCACTTTTAGCTAGTATAGAATAGAGGCTAGACATGAGACTAGATGCGAGGAAGCAACGTCTACTTCTTTACACTCGAAGAAGAAAGAAGCACGCAAGATCGAGCCTCCGTAGATCAATAATGAATGCATCGAGAAGGCACTAATCCAACTTACTACATGAGTAGTCAAAATTATCGTTGGAGTTCATGCAAAAAGGAGGTCCGTTTGGGGTCGTGCGTTGGAGTTGGCCTTACAAGTGGGACCGCAGTTAAGGAAACCGACTATCGGCAAACCCCCACCTCGCCCACTGCGCGATGGCTGAAGTTAGAGAAACGACGAGGTTGAAGAGATTGCTCTCGCACGGACTCCAAGAAATAATATGGTGTCAGGTGGATGTCGTGGTGGTGGCGTGTGCCGTACTCCTGGACGTGAATGCTTGTTCTGGCCCATGCCACCCTACTACTCCTACTACTTACTCCTACTATATACTATACTAGTAGTATCGAGGATTCGAGGTGCTGGTTACGTACACGAACACATTAACATATGGCTACAGTAAAAACACCCGCCCGATGCGTGAAGCATGTGAAGGTAGTACAAATAGTGTACTACTATTGTTGATTGGCCTCATCCGATGACCTGTTGCAATGCACTTACAATTATGTATTCGAAAAATATTTTTTTTGCCTCGTCGCACCACTCACTCAGAGAAGCGACTCGAAAACCATTCATAAATTTAGTACAGTAAGTTTATCACAGGCATATCATTTTATTACATAGAACAACAGGTCATCAACCCACATCGACAACGAGGATACATTACAAATACTAAAGTTTTCACCACACAACAAATAACAAGCCATGAAATGAACTTCAACTCAACCATTCCGTGGCATTGGAAAGGCTTGCTTTGAACCACAAGTGATTCTCTGGGACGGGCCATCCGTTGTCGATCTGGAGACCAATGCAGGACTGATCATCCAGGCTGAAGCGGCCTACTATATCGATACCGTGGTAGGGAATCACCCAAATGTCCGAGGTATAGACACGCTTGCTTCTCATAAATGTGTCAACAATAGTTGGATCGCCTTTCACCATCATCGGATAGTTTTGTCCAAGGAAGAGCGAAGTTTTCCAAGACTATCAATTCGTGCTGTGGAGAAGGAGTTGGCGCTAGCACACCAAGATCCATCCCGAATACCATGCAACGGGTGTTGAATAGGTCCGGAGAGTGCGACCATGGGAGACTACACCTGCTTCCTTAGCAGTAACATCATCAATGGGCTGTATACACACAAGAAGAGGTGATCCATCGGAATTAGTTGCCAGGCGCCATAGAGTATATCGGCGCTGCTCGTGATCATCACCAACATCATCTCCCCCTTGGTTATAAAAATCTTCAAGTATAGGTGGTGGGATGTTCACAGGACCTTGGAAACACAAGAAGAAGGTTAATTGGTAAAGGGAAACTTGCTAACCCGTATGCATGTGGATTAAACAATTATAATTATGGTGGAAGACAAACGTACCGAAACAACGAGGATGCCATGCATAAAGAGTGCCACGAGTGGTGCAAGCAAACACAAGGCCCTCATATTCAATTGCATCACAGTACTCCTTCGTGCATAGAAACTGATTTTTGAGCAATATCCATCGAGTCAAACCATCAAGGACGACAACAAGCTTGTCAAAGATAGCAACAACATCATAGTTTTTGTAATTCCAAGAGCGGTTGGGAACTCGACAAATTGCTATCTTCCGTAGAAGACAGTCACCATGATCATATTTGAACGTGTGTACATTACCGGTGTGCTCAACCTCTGGGCAGTGTGCTGAGATTTTTGGAAGTGGAACCCGGTGACGAGTGTACACATTCACAAGTTCCCACTCGCAGTTGGACCCAATGTAAACAACCCAATCTCCATTTGCGCCCGCCCAAGCCTTGCCCTCAAGCGATGGCATCTTAACATCACACGTATCATTATCAAGCGGCATCAACTTGCTTAGGGCGAGGCCTCCGTCGTGCCGGCGCCAGTCATCAGGGTCACGGCGAAGAAGACAGGGGAGATCAAACCGCTCCTTGACCCTTGGGTTCCTTGCAATGATGTTATTAGTTCAGTCGAGAATGGGCTTGAACGAACCTGCCATGCTAGCCGAGGTGATGACGTTGCACCGATCAATGAGTTCCTCCACCACGTCATCTTTCAGATCAGGGCAAGAATAACGGGGTCATTTCCGGTCTGTTACCTCCATGGAGAAGACGATCGAACAATGGCAGAAGAAAGGGTGAAGGGCTGAAGGAAAATGGAGGAGGGAGAGGAAGAGCGTGCGACATCAGTTCCAAATCGAGAGAGAAAGGCGAAGAGTCGGTGGATGGTTGCGAGTTTGCCACGGTTCACGAAGAGGCGCCTCGGCCTACACGTCCGTTCGGAAATACTCCTACTACTCACCGTCGTCTCACTGATATGTTGGAACGGGACCACATGTCAACGAAACATGGTGTGTAATTTCTCGTGCAAAATGCGATCTGGCCGCGTTGGCCCGAGGTGCCGCATTAGTTATCGACCTTTATTTTTTTAATGGCGTGTCGATCAGTTTTGAAGCACGACTAACTGGTACTGTACGCAGAGAAATTATAAACTACTCTGCCACTAACCCACCTCCAGTACTAGTAGTATAAAAAAGATATATACGCTGGAGCTTCAGCGCTTTCTTGCTAAGGGCTTCCCACTTGCTTCTCACAGTACCACCCTCTCTCCAGATCTAAAAAAGACGGCCCCTCTCTCCCTCCTCACCGGTGGTCACAGATCCGCCAGGGAAGAGAAGGACGTGCAGCATTGACGCACTCGTCGTCGGCGAGCGAGGTCACGCACTGAAGACAAGGCCGTCCTCTCAGATCTAGCGCCCGCGCGGGATGGCCTCCATCCCCAAGCTCGCTGCCATAGTGTGTGCGGAGGACGACGACCACGAGCGAAGCCACTTCCCGCCGACCCTCAGGTATGCTACCTCTTTTCGAGCCATAACCTTGTTCTATTGCCCCATCTGCTACGTCGTTGCATGTGGATATTTTTCCACTCCACCATCTTCCCAATTTGCTATCCTCTACTCTGTTGGCCACGCAGACGAAAACCATAATTTGCACTATTAAAGGAAACTCTACTTCATGCAGGCTAATCCATGTCCGGGTTGAATAAGGAAAGGAAGGAGACTGATCTTGTCCAAGAGAGTAGGCATCAAACCCGCATCTAGGTTGAAAAGGGGAAAATCAGTAGCTAAGGAACGAGTCTCGTGTCTCTTGGTTGAAGAAGGGTAGAAAGGCATGACAACGCAATAGAGAATGACCAGGTCGATCGGTTTGTTGTCCTCGCATAGGAAAAAGGTGGCTAAAGAGAACAAAAATGGGACCGTAATCCACATATGCTGCCTGGATACTTGTTGCTCTGGGAAACCATACCTCCCTCACCACTCTGCGTCCATGGAGGTACATCATACTAGTGCCTCCTGAAAGGACATGCGGTGCCCCCATGTGTGGTTTTGGTAATTGATGACATTTTCTATGGACTAATGGTTGCATTGAGTTATATTTGAAGGATTTTTACATAGGCATTTCTTGAAGTCCATGTGTTGGTTTCAAGGAGTTTATGGGTTGACCAAGGTGCTATTAAGGAATTATCCAAATATTGGTCATGTGAGTGTTGAGCTTATTGCAAGCATGTATTGAAGAAGAAGATTGTGTTATCATTCATGTTTACCTTCAAGACATCATCCAAACAAAGAGAGTTGGAAAGATTCAAGGTTGATCAAGACTAAGTCAAGAGTGAATCAAGTTGATCAACTCACAAAGCGTAGAAGATGTACCGAGAGGGATCAAGTGATCCCATGGTATGGTAAGCATTGTCCATTGCACTTTGTGTACTAACCCATGGTCTATGTGAGAGTCTATGTGGGGTTAGGTACGTGTCCATGGGCTTGCGTCAAGAGGAAGATATCATACAAACCATGAAAGGATGACATCAAGTGGTGATCATCACCAAGATTGCCGTGTGCAAGTTCAAGTGGAGCATCACGAAGAGATCAAGTGCTTGAAGCTTGCCATCCATTGTGGTGTCAATGGACTTGTGAAGATGTGTCGAAGAGTGGCTCACCCATAGTGGAGTATGGGGGAGCAATCATCTAGTCTCCATCGACCCAACGCAATCAAGAAAGGTGGTCCATCTTGAGGAGGACAAGATCGTCATCATCTAGCTCAAGTGGATCATGTGCAAGGCAAAGGTTTGCCCTTGATAGGTTTTCTATTTTACCGGCCTCATGGTGGTAGTTGGGATACCGGGTTATTGGATCGATAGCCGTACTATCAAGGGGGGCTCTCAAGTGAGTAGCTTGATCATATCGTTCATCGAGAGCTCAAACCATTGCATCCTTCCATCATGTTTCTTGGTTCTTGTTTGGTTCTCTTTGTGAGTCTTAGAGCTTATAGTCATCTTGATGACAAGCTTGAGTTCATCGAAAACGGAGTTCACATGCGTCTTCTATGATGTTTTCGGTGTTGGAGGTTTTACCGGTCTTATCCAAGAAAGGGTTCTCACCTTTTTCTTATGGGCCTTTTCTAATTTGCTTCTTATTGATATTTCTTTCAAGATTGTGTTAGCCCTTGTTGCTAGTTTTCCAACAAACTTGGTTTCATCGAATTCGGAGCTCGTATGCGAAAGTTGTGGTTGTTTTGATATTGCCTGTTTTACATAGAAAGGTTGTACCGCCCCATAGAGAGGTTGTACCGGTTGACCGGTACAACCGGTGTTTGGAGCGGTTGTACCGCTCCAGAAATGGTCCGGAGGTTGTACCGACCATGTACCGCTCTACCACCGGACTAGCTTCTGTTGTGGTGCGGTTGTTGGGCGGTTGTGGGCCGATTGTTCCGCTTATTGCCTGTTACCGGTTGTACCAGTGCTCATAGCGGTTGTACCGCTCCTATGTCTTTCTGCACATAACGGGCAGATTCGTGGGGACCTATTTAAGGGGGTCTTCTTCCCCAATGGTTCCCCATCTCTTGAGCTCGTTTTTGCCCCCATTGTTGACCTTCTTTGAGCTTGCTAACTCTCAATCCCTCCATGGATTCTTGCTAGTTTTTGAGGGAAAAGAGAGAGGAGATCTAGATCCACACTTCCACCAATCACTTTCTCCTCTATGTGAGGGGAACCCCTTGGATCTAGATCTTGGAGTTCTTTGTGTTCTCCTTCTTGTTCTTCCTCTTACTTTCCTCCCTAGCATTGGTTGCTTTGGTGGGATTTGAGAGAGAAGGACTTGGGTACTCTGTGTGCCCTTGCCATTGCATTTGTGCATCGGTTTGAGTTCTCCACGGTTATACGTGGAAGTTACAAGTTGAGAAGCTTATTACTCTTGGGTGCTTGGTACCCTTGAGTTTGTTCCTCTTGGGTGCTTGGGCACCCTAGACGGTTGGTGTTGTTCGGAGCTCAATCATTGTGGTGTAAAGCTCCGGGCAAGCGTCGGAGTCTCCAATTAGGTTGTGGAGATCGCCCCGAGCAATTTGATGGGTACCGGTGACCGCCCCCAAGGGTTGACAAAGTGTACGGGTTCGGTGACCGCCCCCAAGGGTCGCCATTTGTACGGGTTCGGTGACCGCCCCTCAAGAGTCCCTTAGTGGAATCACGGCATCTTGCATTGTGCGAGGGCGTGAGGAGATTACGGTGGCCCTAGTGGCTTCTTGGGGAGCATTGTGCCTCCACACCGCTCCAAACGGAGATTAGCATCCGCAAGGGTGTGAACTTCGGGATACATCGTCGTCTCCGAGTGCCTCGGTTATCTCTGACCCGAGCCCTTTACTTATGCACTTTACTTTGTGATAGACATATTGTTCTTTGTCATATATCTTGCTATCACATAGTTGCTTATCTTGCTTAGCATAAGTTGTTGGTGCACATAGGTGAGCCTAGTTGTTGTAGGTTTTGTGCTTGACAAATTAACCGTTAGGTTTATTCCGCATTTGTTCAAGCCTCTACCATAATTATTTTAAAACGCCTATTCACCCCCCCTCTAGGCGACATCCATGATCTTTCAATTGGTATCAGAGCCTCGTCTCTCTTTGTTGGGCTTAACCGCCTAGAGAGTAAAGATGTCGACTAGGGGATTAGGATTCTCTGACACTCTTAGTTTCGATGGCACAAATTTTGATGTTTGGGTAATTCGCATGCTTAATCTCTTTAGGGTCATGGACCCAAATTTAGAGCGAATTGTAGATATGGGTTTTTCTCCTCCAAAGGATCCCCAAAGATTATCTTTAGAGGATGAGAAAAACTCTTATCTCAATACTCAAGCTTCTAATGTGCTTTTCGATGCTTTGAGCAATGTAGTTATTTTTCAACTCATGCCGTTCCGGGATGTTCATGAGTTGTGGACAGAGCTTCGAGATAAATATGGTGTGTCCAATATTTGTGGGGATGATTGTTCTCCCTCCACCTCCGGTCGTATAGTATTCTCAACTTCTTCTACTTCACCTACATGTGGTTTGCCACAAGGTAATGTCATGGTGAGTAGTGGTGTTCATTGCAATGATGATAATGGGCTTATTGTTGATAATCCTTCATCACTTTCTTATTGCAATGCTCCTTCTTTGGGCCTTAGCACTTCGAGCACTCCAAATGTTTCACTTGCTTGTGTTGATAGTCCTTGCATATCATGTAGAAATTGCTTGACTAAATCTCATGATGATATGCTTGCTATATCTTGTTGCCATGATAAAAATGCATGTATTTCCTCGAGTTGTTGTGCTAACAATGTAGATGAAACCCAACACTCCATGGAACAAGATGTGGTCTTGAATGGTGCTTCAAGGATCCTATATCATCATCTACTGCATTTTGCCTTATGGCCAAGGCTTCAAAGGTATCTCCCACTTTGAATCCCAATATATCTTGTGATGATATTGAGGATGGCAAGAGTGATGATGATGTTGATTATGATGAAGAGAGTGATGATGTTGCCTCCTTAAAAATTAAGGGGAAATGATTTTAAAGCTCTTCTTAAGAATAAAATTGCTCGCTCCAATTTCATGGAAATCATGTCTATTGCTATTGAGGGCAAGAAATATATTGATGAGTTCGAATCTCGTCTTGAGGAGCATGAGGTCACCATTGATAAAATGGAAGGTCATGAGCGTGATTACGCTAATGAGATTGCGGACCTCTCTCAGGCTCTTGAACTTGAACAAACCACCAAGGAATCTCTTGAGGAGACTTTTGCTCTAGAATTACCTAGAGTGAGGGAATCTCGTGATAGAGCTCTTGAGGTGGCCAATGATTTTGAAACTAAAAATGAGGAGCTTGAAGTTGTGCATGCTAAACTCCTTGAGGACTTTGAGCACCTCGAAAATGGCTCAAGGGTCATTAAGAGTGAGCTCATCAAACTCACCGAGTCTCATGCTCAACTTAAAGCTTCATATTCAAAAGAGCTTGCCAAGTTGTCTTCTCCTCTTGTTGCTAATGATGATGCTTGTGCTACTAACTATATCTCTTGTGAAGCATCCATATTGAAGGAGAATGTTGAGCTAAGGGCTCAACCTGAGTCGCTATCTAGTAATTATGGGAAATTGGAAGAAAGTCATGAAAAGCTCTCAAGCTCTCATGATGATCTTCTAGTATCCCATAGTGTGCTAAAGATAGCTCATGATGCCATGATTGCTAAGGTAACATCTAGTGAGCCTCATGTGGATACTAGCACTACTTCTAGTCAAAATGCTATATTGCTATGTGCTAGTCCTTGTAATTCATCTACTCACAATGTTGGTACATCTTGTGATGAATTGCTTTCCTTTCCTTGTTGCTCTAACAATGAAGCTTATAGTTCCTCTAGTACTTGTGTCGAGACTAACCATGTAGAGGAAATCAAAGAGCTCAAGGCCCAAGTCACTTCCTTGAAGAAAGACTTGGAAAAGAGTCATGAAGGTAAATTCACACTCAACAATATCTTGAGTGTGCAAAAATTCCCCAACGACAAAGGTGGACTTGGATTCGACTCCAAGAAGAAGAAGAAGTCCAAGATGAACAAAAAGAAGTGCCAATAACAAGTCAAGAATTCGGCCAAGATTGTTTGCTTCAAGTGCAAAGTAGAAGGGCATCATGTTAGATCTTGCCCATTGAATAAGAAGGCCATTAGTGTCAAGCAACAAGGGAAGAGGGCACAAGTTCAATCTCATGCTCAACCTCAAGTTGAAGAAAGGCCTCTTCCCAAGAAGACTCAAGTTAATGCTTCTCTTGTTGAGAAATCAAGTGAGAAGAAAGTGAAGAGTAGACGTTGCTACTTATGTCGTGAGAAAGGCCACGTCGCTTCTTCATGCACTAGTGGTAACTTATCCAACCCAATTATTATTGATGATATCTATTCTCTTGGGAAGTATAAGGTTGGCAATGTGTTTTCCAAGTTTGTTGGTACTCAAAGTGGTGTCAAGAAAAGAACCATTTGGGTAGCCAAGCCTATTGTGACTAACCTCTTAGGAACCAACTTGGTTGGGGACCAACAAGCTCAAACTTGATCAATAGGTGTTGTTGGAGGTCATTGGAGACTTGGCTACATTATGAAGAATTAAGGGGACTTCATCATTCTTGTTGTCTCAAGCCAAGTCAATTGGGTTGTCAAGTTTCTATCTTATATCCAATGTGCCTCCTTGCGGTAACTTGTACTTAAATTGTTTACATTGAAAGTTACTTGCCCCTATGCATGTTTTGGTTATGTTCCTTGCATGTGTTTGTATATGTTGTGCTTCCAATTTGCTTATCTTGAGCAATCAAGTATGTGTGTGTTGGTTTGCACATCATGTACGTGTGCATCGTGCGTTGAGCCTTTTTGCTTCTTGTTTGTATCCTAGTTGGCTCATGTGAGAGATTAATGGAACATCTCATTTTGGGGGAGTGATGTGCTTTGTGCACCTCACAATCCTATAAATGTGTGTACATGAGGAATACCATCTAGTATTGATATTACAAGATTATCTAGTCGCTAGGTGGTACATCTCTCATGAGAAATTCAAATTCTAAAAATTCCATTGATTATCTCGTGTTGGATCCTCTTATTGCCTCTTGTTAAGTTCTTATTGGTATCACATTATGGGGGAGTAATATGCTATGTGCATATTACAAGCCTAGAAAATGTGTACATTTGAGATATTGTCTCCTAGAATTGATATTGTAAATTATATTGTTCCTAGGTGACATGTTAGCTCTACAAGTGGCAATTTGCTTGTATTTGTTGTAAAGATGATGTTGGTTATCCTTGTTATCTACCACCGGGAATTATTTCCAAATACTTCTTGTCTTTTGACAATTGGTAGTCACTTATGTGTGGTAGAATTTATTGATCATCTTTACATTGGCTTTTGCTTTTATATGCCTTATCTCTTGCCAAGGATTGTGTCAACTCATGTTTTCTTCCATATCACTTGTGGATCTTGTTAATTTCTTGGTCTTATCTAGTGTTTTCTAGATATAGTGAAAGTGGTGATCCCACCTTGTGCGTTTTGTATTCAAATGTAAATTCTCTATAATGCACTACTCCTGGGGGAGCTATGGTATTTTCTCTAGAACACTCATCTTGTGATCCTTATCAAGTGTGTTGGTGGAAGGTAAGCCGTTTCCTTTTGGTACTTTGTGCCATCATGAAACTTTGTAGAGAGCTTGGTTTGTTTGGAACCAACCTCTCTTTTGGGGGTTTGACATCTTTTTTTTGCATGTTTAATGGATATCTCATTCCTTGATTTATCTTTTAGTGATATCTTCCAAGTGATGGTTTATCCATTTGGTATTCTATTTTCACTTGGTATTTCTTTTTATTTGGTTTCGGTCCTTGAAAGTCTTGAGCATGCATATATCCTTCATGTATTTTCTTTGGCATGCTTTCTTTCTTTGACCCATTATATAGGGGAAACTCCACCAAGTCTCAAATTGGATGAGATGTGCATGAAATTCTATTTCCTATCTATGTGCACATATTTATGTGGAGTTTGTCCTATGTATTGGTGTTTCTAACTCTTTGGTCCCAATGAGTTTGGGTACCATTTCGTTTGTGCTTTTGTTCTAGGAACAATTGAGATGCATTGGATGCTCGTCTCACTCACAAGGAAGGTGTTGTCACCATGTGCTTGCTGTAGTCAAGCTAGGATCATCAATGAACTACTATCTACCTTCATTGGTATCTACTATATCCTTCCAATGGTATCTCGGTAACAAGTATCATCATCTACTTCATGCACACATTTCTTGCATCAACCTTGTGTAGGTTGTATCATGGCATGTTATTCATTCTTTCTTGTGTTACTTGTTTCCTTTCTCAAATCATCCCAACAATGATCTCTTGTTGCTAGTTGTGATGTCTTTGATGTTCGTGTGGTTGAAATTCATTTATATACAATAAGACCATATCTAGCCATGTGCTATGCTCTCTAGCAAATTTCTTATTGGTATATTTATGACTTCCTTGTGGATATCTTGTTCTTTCCTTTTTGTAACTATTTCATGTGTATATCCCTCTTTGTGGATTGATATCATCATGATTTTCATCTACCTAGAATCTTATACACTTGAGAGAAGGTACATCTCTAGTTGATATCCCTTTCTTTCACGTCCATCGTTTCTTTCTCATGTTATTTCTTTGGTGGCTCCGTGAAAGTGTGTGCCTTGAGTGCGGGTCTTATCTCGTTGCATCTTGTTGCACTCTTGTGTGGTGAAGATCTTTTTCTTCATGCTTGTCTTGATGAGGTTTTTCAATTGGTATCCCTCGTCTTGATGAGGCTTTCACTTTCTATCTTCACAATGGGTTGTCACAAGTGTTGGTTATTCTTTTTGCATATTTAGTGTGCTTGTGATCACGTTTGCCTGGTGTGTGTGGGAAGGACATGTCATGCACCTTGTATCTCCACTTTTCAACAATATGTTGATGCTTAATGCTCACCCTTACATTAGTCTTCTCAAGTGCTTTGACATGACTCACACACATCATTTTGGTTGAGCCTACTCTTAAGTTGCCTCTTTTATATGTTGCTCAACCATGTGTTTGTTGCAAGTACTAGGCTTAGTTTCCTATATGCTCTCTTGCACTTGTTGTAAGTTTCTATTGATTTTGGGGGAGCTATGATCCTATTTTCTGCACTTTGTATCCAAATACAAAAATTCTTGATGTGCACAAATCATGGGGAGCTTCTCTAGTTTCTTTAGAACATTGCTCTGCTCTTATCATAATATCCTTTATTCATGTGGCTCGTAGGATCATTGGCCTAGTTGGTTCAATTGGTATATTTTGATAGCTTGCTTCAATAGGTATCTTTTGATTGCTTGATTGCTTGTTTCTCTCTTTGTTATGTCTTTGTGGCATATCTTCCTTTTGCAATCATTGGGCCTCAATATAGTTTGTCTTCCTCCAAGTATTTACCGTTGGATATGTGTATTGCATTCCACTCTCCTGTTGAGAAATACACAATTTATGGAGGAACACATTTTATGTTGGCCTTCTAAGCTTTTAGCCCATTTTGGCAACGATGCCAATGGGGGAGAAGTTTCAGAGAGTTTTGTGGAGAAGTTTAGAGAGTTGTCTCTTCTGGCTTTGGTTTGTTCCTAAGCATACGCATCTCCTACGCATGCATTATTGGTTGTTGCATTGCACGGTGATGCAAAATTCCTTATATAAACTCTCTTGAAAGTGATTGTCATCAATTACCAAAATGGGGGAGATTGAAAGGACATGCGGTGCCCCCATGTGTGGTTTTGGTAATTGATGACATTCTCTATGGACTAATGGTTTCATTGAGTTATATTTGAAGGATTTTTACATAGGCATTTCTTGAAGTCCATGTGTTGGTTTCAAGGAGTTTATGGGTTGACCAAGGTGCTATTAAGGAATTATCCAAATATTGGTCATGTGAGTGTTGAGCTTATTGCAAGCATGTCTTGAAGAAGAAGATTGTGTTATCATTCATGTTTACCTTGAAGACATCATCCAAACAAAGAGAGTTGGAAAGATTCAAGGTTGATCAAGACTAAGTCAAGAGTGAATCAAGTTGATCAACTCACAAAGCGTAGAAGATGTACCGAGAGGGATCAAGTGATCCCATGGTATGGTAAGCATTGTCTATTGCACTTTGTGTACTAACCCATGGTCTATGTGAGAGTCTATGTGGGGTTAGGTACGTGTCCATGGGCTTGCGTCAAGAGGAAGATATCATACAACCCATGGAAAGGATGACATCAAGTGGTGATCATCACCAAGATTGCCGTGTGCAAGTTCAAGTGGAGCATCACGAAGAGATCAAGTGCTTGAAGCTTGCCATCCATTGTGGTGTCAATGGACTTGTGAAGATGTGTCGAAGAGTGGCTCACCCATAGTGGAGTATGGGGGAGCAATCATCTAGTCTCCATCGACCCAACACAATCAAGAAAGGTGGTCCATCTCGAGGAGGAAAAGATCGTCATCATCTAGCTCAAGTGGATCATGTGCAAGGCAAAGGTTTTCCCTTGATAGGTTTTCTATTTTACCGGCCTCATGGTGGTAGTTGGGAGACCGGGTTATAGGATCGATAGCCGTACTATCAAGTGGGGCTCTCAAGTGAGTAGCTTGATCGTATCGTTCGTCGAGAGCTCAAACCATTGCATCCTTGAATCATGTTTCTTGGTTCTTGTTTGGTTCTCTTTGTGAGTCTTAGAGCTTATGGTCATCTTGATGACAAGCTTGAGTTCATCGAAAACGGAGTTCGCATGCGTCTTGTATGATGTTTCCGGTGTTGGAGGTTTTACCGGTCTTATCCGAGAAAGGGTTCTCACCTTTTTCTTATGGGCCTTTACTAATTTGCTTCTTATTGATATTTATTTCAAGATTGTGTTAACCCTTGTTGCTAGCTTTCCAACAAACTTGGTTTCATCGAATTCGGAGCTCGGATGCGGAAGTTGTGGCTGTTTTGATATTGCGTGTTTTACATAGAGAGGTTGTACCGCTCCATAGAGAGGTTGTACCAGTTGACCGGTACAAGCGGTGTTTGGAGCGGTTGTACCGCTCCAGAAATGGTCCGGAGGTTGTACCGGCCATGTACCGCTCTACCACCGGACTAGCTTATGTTGTGGTGCGGTTGTTGGGCGGTTGTGGGCCGGTTGTTCCGCTTATTGCCTGTTACCGGTTGTACCGGTGCTCATAGCAGTTGTACCGCTCCTATGTCTTTCTGCACATAACGGGCAGATTCGTGGGGACCTATTTAAGGGGTCTTCTTCCCCAATGGTTCCCCATCTCTTGAGCTCGTTTTTGCCCCCATTGTTGACCTTCTTTGAGCTTGCTAACTCTCAATCCCTCCATGGATTCTTGCTAGTTTTTGAGGGAAAAGAGAGAGGAGATCTAGATCCACACTTCCACCAATCACTTTCTCTTCTATGTGAGGGGAACCCCCTGGATCTAGATCTTGGAGTTCTTTGTGTTCTCCTTCTTATTCTTCCTCTTACTTTCCTCCCTAGCATTAGTTGCTTTGGTGGGATTTGAGAGAGAAGGACTTGGGTACTCTGTGTGCCCTTGCCATTGCATTTGTGCATCGGTTTGAGTTCTCCACGGTGATACGTGGAAGTTACAAGTTGAGAAGCTTATTACTCTTGGGTGCTTGGTACCCTTGAGTTTGTTCCTCTTGGGTGCTTGGGCACCCTAGACGGTTGGTGGTGTTTGGAGCTCAATCATTGTGGTGTAAAGCTCCGGGCAAGCGTCGGGGTCTCCAATTAGGTTGTCGAGATCGCCCCGAGCAATTTGACGGGTACCGGTGACCGCCCCCAAGGGTTGACAAAGTGTACGGGTTCGGTGACCGCCCCCAAGGGTCGCCATTTGTAAGGGTTCGGTGACCGCCCTCAAGGGTCCCTTAGTGGAATCACGGCATCTTGCATTGTGCGAGGGAGTGAGGAGATTACGGTGGCCCTAGTGGCTTCTTGGGGAGCATTGTGCCTCCACACCGCTCCAAACGGAGATTAGCATCCGCAAGGGTGTGAACTTCGGGATACATCGTCGTCTCCGAGTGCCTCGGTTATCTCTGACCCGAGCCCTTTACTTATGCACTTTACTTTGTGATAGCCATATTGTTCTTTGTCATATATCTTGCTATCACATAGTTGCTTATCTTGCTTAGCATAAGTTGTTGGTGCACATAGGTGAGCCTAGTTGTTGTAGGTTTTGTGCTTGACAAATTAACCATTAGGTTTATTCCGCATTTGTTCAAGCCTCTACCGTAATTATTTTAAAACGCCTATTCACCCCCCCTCTAGGCGACATCCACGATCTTTCACCTCCCATGCTCTTATTGCCACTTTTTTTGCTGTTAGTATAACGCCAGCAGTCAAGTCAAGCAATGCTACTGCTAAAGTGATGCCACATTTAACTAATGTCGTTCTCAGTCTAATGCCACCCATAAATTTAAGCAATGCCATTTAATGTCACTGGATTATTTCAGGGTTAGCTGTTGATTGTGGATGTATTAAATATTTTTCAGCTATAAGGCATTCTAATGCTGTTGCACAGCCAGTATACCAACGATGAAACTTGTTACTCCCGTCATATTTTTGCACTGTTAATGCTTATAGATTACATACCTCACTTTCATGAGATAAGTTAATTTTTTTTACAGTGTCACCAAAATGCCAAGGCGCTGATGACATTTTATTTTGGTTAAACCGCATGCACAATTATGAAGACAAGAGGAAAGGTCAAGAGTGGGCACCTCCTCCTCCGGCTGTTCTCTTGAGGAGGTCTGTATGTTTGTCTCTAATGCATGTCGACTACATACCTGACATCATGATGTAATGTTAAGTCATTTCCTTTTGTACAGGGTCACTGAATTGTCAAGGCGGTGATGGCATTTTATTTTAGTAGAACTGCACAAAATTTTCTTAAAAGAAGAGGAAAGGTCAGGAATGGCTCACTTTTCCAGAAAAAACTATGCATGCCTTCCTCACATCAGCCGTTGTTGCTTTATTTATTCCTTCAAACAGGTGGTTAGAATCAGTCTTGCTACCTTTTCCCATTAAGAAATTAGAATTCTTATATTTGTGAGTCTATGCTTCAACTAGTGCCACTTTTAGAGTAATCATACTTTCAATATCTATGCAAACAGGGATGCTCGATTTTAGTGGAACTGCACAAAAAGTCCAACTGGTTCAACATTAGGAGCATGTTTTTTCCCAACCTTTATATCCAATTGGTGGCACTATGAGCTGTTCATTACGAAGGTACATGGTTTGCTACTATCTTGCTACTCTTTTTGTACTGTCATTAGATAGTAATACTAGTGGTTTGCATGTGAATTTATTGGCAGGGTGGACCTACATTGGAGGTGCAGGACAAGATTCAATGATTGGATGCTCAATTTCGGTTGTATCGATTTCACCTCTTCCATCACTGTGAACATGGATATCCTTGGTTTGATGAAGAATAGGCGCTATATTTCTGCTCTGAACCAGCAAATCGATTCAGTATGAAATTGTCCAGGGCAAAACATAATCAGATCAAATTGTCCAAAGGCGTAACATGACAGATGCTAAGCGGAAGAGACATGTTTAAACTGAAAATACAAGGTGTGGTATATGTTTACTAGCTGCTTGATATTTGTGCAGACAGAGATGTCTGCCTGTTGCTATTTGGCAAACAAATAAAGTGCCCGCAATTTTGGTTGAACTGCACAAGAGAATAGTATAGTCACTGCATGCAGTGCCATTTGAAAATAGACACAGAAAGATTGGATATTCACTTCATGGACTACAGAAAAGTAGTACTGTACTATTTATTGGCCAACACTAGGTGCTTCACTGCTCTTGTCTGATTATACAATGGGCATCATTTTGCCTAAGTTAAAGTTTGTATTCCGAAAATAGTCTCGCAGTGTGATCGAGGGAAGACCAAATCATATTGCAGTGCATGTTCCTCCATCATGTCTGGTTCATTCTCATGGTTCCAAATGTTGGTGAAACCACTTACGCTTGCAAGAGGAATTGTAGACTTCACAAACAAATTTGCCTTTCGATGCATCTTGAATGTTGGCCAATAGAAGCATCCATGTTAGTAGGAAGAACAGATGTTTTTCTAGATCTTTGCTTTTGGAGCTACATATTTGTATATGATCTGTGAGTCATTGAGATGCATTAACATGTTGATCTTATGTATGGGAATCGCATTAGTTAGTTTTAGTTGCACGCAAGATCCGAAGTGGCTGATCTTTGCTTTTGGAGCTACATATTTGTATATGATCTGTGAATCATTGAGATGCATTAATAGCTACTTATTTCTGTTCGCTCGGTGTTTACAAGTTATTGATCGATCACTAGCTAGCCTACAAATGCGCCTCCCGGCAGTTTTATTTATGACGAAGATGCGAAGTGGCAGTTTTAGAATAAAAATGCCTACCTCTGAAGAAACTGACAAGCTCGTACGCAAGAAAGTGCCTCCTTATTTCAAGCCAATAAAAAAAATTGCTCCTCCTAGTGGATTTCTGACATCTGGGTCCCATGCTATTGTCAACGTAGTCAATAAACGAGAGAATTGCACAACAAGCGGCTGACACCAGGGACCCAGCAGCTCGCCCAGTTATTTTTGTTTTGGGTTAATTTGATAAATGCCACTCCAAATCTGGTGTATCCGAGAAATGCCACTGCAATTTCCAAACTTTGAAAAATGCCATTTCATGCCATTTCTAGTGGCATTTTTCGAAGTCTGGAGTGGCGTTTTTCAAAGTTTGCAAACTGCAGTGGCGTTTTTCAAAGTTTGCAAAAATTGCAGTGGCATTTTTCAAAGTTTGGAAATTGCAGTGGCATTTTTATGAATCGCCATAATTGGAGTGGCATTTATCTAATTCGTTTTTGAGACGGAAGCACTGGGTCAAAGGGACACTCGCCTGCCTAGACAGCCTTTTCTTTTATGTTTACCACAGACCAGCGCAGTAGTTTTTTTTTGTTTCTGAAAATGGCTAGCCCAGTTTTTTTGTGATTTTTCAAGTAAGTCGCTTTATCAGGCCTGTTGGGCTGCAAATCTTTCAAGACGAGGAGAGCTTCATTCGGCTGGCCGAGAAAATGGCCTATCAGTAATGAGAAATGGGCTGTACATTTTTAAAACACATCAAACCGGCAATTATTTTCAAATATCTTTTTTTTATTTCGAGATTTTAAATTGCATTGATTTTTTATGCGTGGACAATTTATTGGATTTTATATTGATATACATTTATTTTTAAAATCAGTCTGAATGTCACTTGAAATTTCGGGATTAAAAACAGTTCAGTCCGCACCGACATATGCAAAATTTCGTATAACTTTTTAATCGTGGCCACAATATGGGCTGTAATGCTAACATAAAGAATATGGGCTCCAAAAAACCCGTAAGAATTAGCAAATGGGCTGTAAATTATTTGAAATAATGGCAGATGGGTTGTATGCAGTTTTCCACAGATTTGAGGCTTTCCACAGATGGCCTGTATACTGTTGGATGTCCATCCAACGGCCGTCGTGCTTCTTTAATCTCTGCTCTTCTTGCTCCAGCTGCTCAAACAAGCACCGGCGGGACTGCCTGCTCCCTCCTCCCCGCGGCCGGCTGTGCTGCCGCACAGACCTCACCGCCCGACCGTACTCCCATCGCTGGCCTAGCCATCCCTCTACTCACCCACACCTGTTGTTATTCTCCGCGACAAAGAGATGAACCAAGAACCCTCGTGACAACAGATTCTCCCCTCCGCGTGAAAAAAAACAACAACAGCCGAGTCTTCCCTGCCTCTGTGTTGTTCCCTTCCTAGGCCTCGCCGTCGTCCACCGCCCTGGTGCTCTCGGCGTGGCGTGGTTAGCATGGTCAACGACCGACATGCATCTGAAGTGGATCAGACGTGGAGAGGCCGACAGCTGGGTCCACGGCCGCACGCAAGGAAATGCCTCCTTATTACGCCGCAAAATAATGATTTCCTCCACCGACATCGGGACCCACCAAACGGCCTCAGATTTCGCGAAAAAACGTTATCACCACCGACTCGGACCCACCAGCTATATCTTCGCACGCAAGGAAGTGCCTCCTTATTACGCACAAAAAGAATACTCCCCGCCACCGGGACCCAAGATAGTGGGCCTACTAAGTTGACAGGACAAAGGGCTTTGTCAACTTAGTCAATATGCATGATTCTAGCTCGACCGACCGACGATGTCCATCCAACGGCCAGAGTGCTTCTTCAACCTCTGGTCTTCTTGCTCCACCCGCCAAAGCAGCGCCGGTCGTGCCGCTTGCTCCTGCCCCGTGGCGGGGTCAGGCCGCAGAGGCCTCACCGCCCCATACTACTCCCACCGCTGGCGTGCCATCCTCCACTCCACTCACCCACACCCCTCGTCATTCTGGGCGACGGCAGCGCGCAGCAACCAAAGGAACACTCAGATTCCTCTCTGCGTGGGCATCCACCGCCGCGTCTTCCGGCTCCACGTCGTCCCTTCCTAGGCCTCGCCGTCGTCCACCGCCATGGTGCCGCGGTGCAGCGTGGTTAATGTGGTCAACGATCAATTCCATCGGAAGAATATCAGACGTGGAGAGGCCGACAACCGTGTCCACGGCAGCCGCAAGGAAGTGCTTCCTTATTATGCGGAAAATAATTATTCCTCCACCGACAAGAGGGACCCACCGACGCCCACCAAGATATCGCAAAAAACATTTGCCCTCGATCTGCTGGGACCCACCCGACGGGCCACCGATTTCGTGAAAAAACGCCCCCTCATTGTCACTCGACCCACCGGAAGTGCCTCCTTATTATGCACATAAAATGAATACCCCCTGCTAGCTAGGACCCACCTTGGTGGAGGCTGACTTAGGGCCTACTAAGTTGACGGGACGGAGGGCTTTGTCAACTTAGTCAATATGCACGATTCTAGCTCCATTGACCATACGATGTCCATCCAACGGTCAGTGCTTCTTCACCTCTGGTCTTCTTGCTCCACCGCCCAAAGCAGCGCCGGTCATGCCGCCCGCCTCCTGCCTCCCGTGGCGGGTGTGGTGCCCATGAGGCCTCACCGCCTCTACTATTCCCACCATTAGCCGGGCCTGCGGCGACGGCAGCCTCACAAAGCAGCTGAACGAGTGAACCTCATACTCCTCTCCGCGTGGGCATCCATCGCCGCGTTTTCACCGGCTCCGCCATCCCTTCCTAGGCCTCGCCGTTGTCCACCGCCTGGTGCTCTCGGCGCGGCGTGGTCAACGTGGTCAAGGAACGACTTCCATCGGACGTGGATCAGACGTGGAGAGGTCGACACCGGGTCCACGGCGGCAGAAGGAAGTGCCTCCTTATTACGCGGAAAATAATGATTCCTCCACCGACAAACAGGGACCTATCGGATGGGCCACCGTATTTCGCAAAAAACATTTCCCCACGAGTGCTGGGACCCACCAGCTACACCTTCGCACGCAAGGAAGTGCGTCCGGGCAAAAAAAATGATTCGTCCCCCTGACTGCTGGGAACCACCAGCTACATCTTCGCAAGCAAGGAAGTGCCTCACAGTCGGGACCCACCTGGTCGAAGCGTACGTAGTGTTGTCGCTTCGTCGCGAACGGTACGCACATATATACTTGGTCGATGTAGAGGCGCGACGCAGTCGTAGTAGAGGCGCCGCGACGTAGCATGTACACGCACGCATGCCGCCGTGGTGCAAGAAAGAAAATACGGCCACGTATGTGTACATACAGGCGGGGTCTCGAACGCCTACTCGCGCATATGTACGGAGAGGGCTCATTGACATGGCTGGGTCGGAACGGAGAAACAACGTCATCGTCGTGTTCATGGGGAGGCAACGGAATGCGTCGTGTTCATGGGGAGGCAACGGAATGCGTCGTGTTCATCGGGAGGCAACGCGGCTGGGTCGGAACGGAATGTGTGGTCGTGTTCATCGGGAGGGCTTGGACGGAAGAGGTGATGGAAACGAGGCCTGGCGTACCGCACAACGGAGGAAACAGACCTCCTACGGTCGAAACGGGGGTCCTGTTGATCGGGAGGGTGTGGCGACGCTGTGGAGGAAACGGACCTCCTACGGTCGAAACGGGGGTCCTGTTGATCGGGAGGGAGTGGCGATCGCAAACGGAGGAAACGGACCTCCTACGGTCGAAACGAGGGTCCTGTTGATCGGGAGGGGTGTGGCGTACCGCAAAACGGAGGAAACGGACTTGTGTTGGAGCGCTACGGTCAAAACGGGGTCCTGTTCATCGGGAGGGGTGTGGCGTACCGCAAAACGGGACTCCACGGGATACTGTTCATCTCCACCGTCGACCCCCTCCAGCCTCCACGAGCTATTGTTCATCCACCGTCGACCTCCTCCAGCCTCCACGAACTCCTATTCATCCAGCCTCCACCGCGCTTACTCCACCGGCCATCGCTCAACCACCCTCCACCGCTCACTGCTCATCCAGCCTCCACACCACGGGTCCTGTTCAACCACCCCTACGGGCACCCTCCACCGCTCACTGCTCATCCTGCCCTCCACGGGTGGTCCTGTTCATCCAGCCTCGCACGGGTCCTGTTCATCCAGCCCCAACCGCTCGATCGATCGGGTGCTGTTCATCCAGAGGCAACACCACGGGTCCTGTTCATCCACCCCCACCGAACTGTTCATCCAACCCCCGCAACGCCACTTTGCTCATCCAGAGGCATCGATCGATCTTCGATTAGCAGCAGAGCTGGCGAATCGCCGATCGGGTTCGCTTAACAGCCATCGATTGATCGCCGGGTTCGATGAACGCGTAGCCTGCAGCTCAATCGCCGGGTTCGATTAGAGCCCAACGCCGCTTCGGGTTCGATTAGAGCTAACGCCGCACACACGCACGTCGCAGCGAGAACGCGCATCGCTTCGCCCCGACCTCCCACCGTAACCGGAACTCCCGAAATTCCCCCTCCCCTCGCTTCTACCATGATTTTTTCCATCATGGACGGCCCAAAGAATGTCATGCAGCTGCGTCTCCGGCCCACCTAGGACGAAAAGCCCATTTTCTATCATGATTTTTTGTCATAGAAGTAGGAGCCCACCACATCTATGATGATACCGGTTTTGTCACAATTATCGTCATAGAAGTGTCATATGTATGATAGAAAAAAAATTCGTTCGGCCCAAAATGTCACGGATGTGTCTTTTTTTTGTAGTGTGGGCACGACGAACTTTGGCAACGGTGCATACTCAAGGAGAACACTTTTATCTTGAAATTTAGCGAGAGATCATCTTATAATGCTACCGTCAATCAAAGCAAGATAAGATGCATAAAAGATAAACATCACATGCAATCAAAATATGTGACATGATATGGCCATCATCATCTTGTGCCTTTGATCTCCATCTCCAAAGCATCGTCATGATTTCCATCGTCGCCGGCATGACACCATGATCTCCATCATCTTGATCTATATCAATGTGTCGTCACATGGTCGTCTCACCAATTATTGTTCTTGCAACTATTGCTATCACACAACGATAAAGTAAAGCAATTATTTGGCGCTTGCATCTTATGCAATAAAGAGACAACCATAAGGCTTCTGCCAGTTGCCGATAACTTCAACAAAACATGATCATCTTATACAAAAACTTATAACTCATCACGTCTTGACCATATCACATCACAACATGCCCTGCAAAAACAAGTTAGACGTCCTCTACTTTGTTGTTGCAAATTTTACGTGGCTGCTACGGGCTTAGCAAGAAGCGTTCTTACCTACGCATCAAAACCACAACGATAGTTTGTCAAGTTGGTGCTGTTTTAACCTTCGCAAGGACCGGGCGTAGCCACACTCAGTTCAACTAAAGTTGGAGAAACTGACACCCGCCAGCCACCTGTGTGCAAAGCACGTCGGTAGAGCCATTCTTGCGTAAGCGTACGCGTAATGTCGGTCCGGGCCGCTTCATCCAACAATACCGCCGAACCAAAGTACGCAATGCTGATAAGCAGTATGACTTATATCTCCCACAACTCACTTGTGTTCTACTCGTGCATATGACATCTACGCATAAAACCAGGCTCGGATGCCACTGTTGGGGAACGTAGTAATTTCAAAAAAAATCCTACGCACACACAGGATCATGGTGATGCATAGCAACAAGAGGGGAGAGTGTGCCCACGTACCCTCGTAGACCGTAAGCGGAAGCGTTATATCAACGCGGTTGATGTGGTCGTACATCTTCATGATCCGACCGATCCAAGCACCGAAAGCACGACACCTCCGAGTTCTGCACACGTTTGGCTCGGTGACGTCCTCGCCTTCTTGATCCAGCAAGAGGGGCAAAGTAGTAGATGAGTTCCGGCAGCACGACGGCGTGGTGACGGTGTTGGTGAAGAACAATCTTCGCAGGGCTTCGCCTAAGCACTACGAAAACTATGACGGAGGATAAACTAGAGGAGACGGGGTTGCCGGCAAACGACTTGGTGTTTCTTGATCTGTCTTGGGTGCTAGCCCTACCCCTCTATTTATATGTTGAGCCCTGGGGTCGAAACATGGAGTAAAAGCCTCCTCAAAGTCGGTTTCACCCGAAAGGCAAGAGTCCTTCTCGGACTCCAGGGCTAGACGCCAGGGTTCCCGGCGTCTACTCCCAAGACGCCAGGGTTCCTGGTGTCTAGCCTCTGGTCTCCGCAAAACTTCCTTTTGCACTTTCCAAAAGCCTCGTGGGCTTTCCCCTTTGGCCCAGATAAAGTGTTCTCGTGCCCAAACATTTCAGGAAACATCAGGAACCCCTTCCGGTGAATTCCGGAACCCTTCCGGAGATCAAACACTACTATCCACATATCAATCTTTACTTCCGGACCATTCCGGAGTTCCCCGTCATATCTGTGATCTCGTCCAAAACTCCGAACAACATTCGGTCACCAACATACATAACTCATAGTACTATATCGTCAACGAACGTTAAGCATGCGGACCCTACGGGTTCGAGAACTATGTAGACATGACCGAGACACCTCTCTTGTCAATAACCAATAGCGGGACCTGGATGCCCATATTGGCTCCTACATATTCTACGAAGATCTTTATCGGTCAGACCGCATAACAACATACGTTGTTCCCTTTGTCATTGGTATGTTACTTGCCTGAGATTCGATCGTCGGTATCTCAATACCTAGTTCAATCTCGTTACCGGCAAGTCTCTTTACTCGTTCCGTAATACATCATCCCGCAACTAACTCATTAGTTGCAATGCTTGCAAGGCTTATAGTGATATGCATTACTGAGTGGGCCCAGAGATACCTCTCCGACAATTGGAGTGACAAATCCTAATCTCGAAATACGCCAACCCAACAAATACCTTCGGAGACACCTGTAGAGCACCTTTATAATCACCCGATTCGCTGTGATGTTTGGTAGCACACAAAGTGTTCCTCCGGTAAACGGGAGTTGCATAATCTCATAGTCATAGGAACATGTATAAGTCATGAAGAAAGCAATAGCAGAATACTAAACGATCGAGTGCTAAGCTAACTGAATGGGTCAAGTCAATCACATCATTCTCCTAATGATGTGATCCCGTTAATCAAATGACAACTCATGTCAATGGCTAGGAAACATAACCATCTTTGATCAACGAGCTAGTCAAGTAGAGGCATACTAGTGACACTCTGTTTGTCTATGTATTCACACATGTATTATGTTTCCGGTTAATACAATTCTAGCATGAATGATAAACATTTATCATGATATAAGGAAATAAATAATAACTTTATTATTGCCTCTAGGGCATATTTCCTTCAAGGACTGTGTGTCCTTAGCTCAATGGGAATAAGGTGATGACGCGGTTTTCTGAGTTGAATCTCAGCCTCCCTAACCAGACGTACATTTGTCACAGCAACTGGAACTGGTCCAACAAATCATGTGTCCTCAACAAGCGACTGTTCTATCCTCTCCCTCTCTTCACTTAAAGTTTGTCTTCGTGAAGTCATTGCCTGTTTGCTTTACCTGTTTGACTTCACTGTGTGACTACTATTGTTGTTTGGCTTCATACCATCTTCCATCCAGATCCTTGCTACCTAGCTGCTATTAGTCTTCGTGCTTTCACTTCATTGCATACTTGACTATGGCTTGCTTAGTGTAGTTTACCTTCCGCTGCATATCAATAGGATCATTTCTATCGTTTCTCTTCGAAACTTCCATGTTTTGAAGACTTCCATAAAAATCGCCTATTCACCCCCCCTCTAGTCGATAACTAGCACTTTCAAATACCGCCGAATCAAAGTAAGACATTGGTTGTAAGCAGTATGACTATTATCGCCCACAAATCTTTGTGTTCTACTCGTGCATATCATCTATGCATAGACCTGGCTCTGATACCACTGTTGGGGAACGTAGCATGCAATTTCAAAAAAATTCCTACGATCACGCAAGATCTATCTAGGAGATGCGTAGCAACGAGACGGGGAGAGTGTGTCCACATACCCTCGTAGAACGAAAGCGGAAGCGTTAGATTAACGCGGTTGATGTAGTCGAACGTCTTCATGATCCAACCGATCCAAGTACCGAACGTATGTCACCTCCGTGTTCAGCACACCTTCAGCTCATTGACGTCCCTCAAACTCTTGATCCAGTAGAGGGTCGAGGGAGAGTTCCGTCAGAATGACGGCGTGGCGACGGTGATGGTGATGTGATCCGCGCAGGGCTTCGCCTAAGCACTACGTCGCTATGACCGGAGGAGTAAACTATGGAGGGGGCACTGCACACGACTAAGAGAACTATTGGTGCGCCTTTGGGGTGCCCCATGCCCACGTATATATAGGAGGGGGGAGAGAGGCCAACGGCCAGGAGGGGCGCGCCATGGGGGGAGTCCTACATGGACTCCTAGTCAAAGTAGGATTCGACCCCCCCCCCCCTTTTTTCCTTTCTCCACCGGAGGGAATAGGAAGGAGAGGGATAGGGAAAGGGAAGGAGGGCGCCGCCCCTCCTCCTTGACCTATTTGGACTCCCTAGGAGGGGGCACGCGGCCAACCCCCGCGGGCTTCCCTCTCTCTCTCCCTTAGGCCCATGTTGGCACAACACTTCCCCGGGGGGTTCTGATAACCCCTCGGTACTCCGGTAAAATACTCGAATCACTCAGAACCATTCTGATGTCCAAATACAACCTTCCAATATATGAATCTTTACCTCTCGACCATTTCGAGACTCCTCGTCATGTCCGTGGTCTCATCCCGGAGTCCGAACAAACTTCGGTCACCAAAACACATAACTTATAATACAAATCATCATCGAACGTTAAGCGTGCGGACCCTACATGTTCGAGAACTATGTAGACATGACCGAGACACATCTCCGGTCAATAACCAATAGCGGAACCTGGATGCTCATATTGGCTCCTACATATTCTACGAAGATCTTTATCGGTCAAACCGCATAACAACATACGTCATTCCCTTTGTCATCGGTATGTTACTTGCCCGAGATTCGATCGTTGGTATCATCATACCTAGTTCAATCTCGTTACCGGCAAGTCTCTTTTCTCGTTCTGTAATGCATCATCCCGCAACTAACTCATTAGTCACATTGCTTGCAAGGCTTATAGTGATTTGCATTACCGAGAGGGCCCAAAGATACCTCTCCGATACACGGAGTGACAAATCCTAATCTTGATCTATGCCAACTCAACAAACACCTTTGGAGACACCTGTAGAGCATCTTTATAATCACCCAGCTTCGCCAGGACGCTTTGATAGCACACAAAGTGTTCCTCCGGTATTCGGGAGTTGCATAATCTCATAATCAGAGGAATATGTATAAGTTATGAAGAAAGCAATAGCAATAAAACTAAATGATCATAATGCTAAGCTAACGGATGGGTCTTGTCCATCACCTCATTCTTTAATGATGTGATCCCGTTCATCAAATGACAACACACGTCTATGGTTAGGAAACTTAACCATCTTTGATTAACGAGCTAGTCAAGTAGAGGCATACTAGGGACACTCTATTTTGTCTATGTATTCACACATGTACTAAGTTTCCGGTTAATACAATTCTAGCATGATTAATAAACATTTATCATGATATAAGGAAATATAAATAACAACTTTATTATTGCCTCTGGGGCATATTTCCTTCCGGTTTGTGCTCTACAATTTCTTCGCCACGTCATCGGTGAATCATCGAAATGCAAAAGTTTGAACTCGAGATGATAACCTCGGGTAAGCCTGATATAACTTTTAGTTCTACTACTTGTTGTTTTTCTTTTTTGTGTCACTTTGTTCCATCTAATGTACTTTGCTTTGCTGAATCAATAGATGGAATAGTTTTATTGGGATGGCCCTGCCATGTATGGTATGTCGGGGGTGTAATAGGAAGAACCAGATGAGGGCATTTCTACCGCAACTACACACACAAGACATAGAGTCACACCTAACTTAAATATCAAGTACTTCTGTTCCTAGGAATTTTAGCTAACGTTGATGAGAATATGATACTATCCAAATCAAGTATGTTTTTATTACCAAGGAATGAATGGCCTAGCATGTGCGAGAGAGACAAGCATTGGAGCAAGAGTAGGCATGGAGATGGCAGCAAGCATGAGTAGATTGAAGATGGTATTTTAAGTGGAGATTTCAAGACTTTGAGTCTGTCATAATGATGCATGCATCTGTTGGGGAACGTAGCATGCAATTTTAAAAAAATCCTACAATCACGCAAGATCTATCTAGAAGATGCATAGCAACGAGAGGGGAGAGTGTGTCCACGTACCCTCGTAGACTGAAAGCGGAAGCGTTAGTTTAATGCAGTTGATGTAGTCGAATGTCTTCACGATCCAATCAATCCAAGTATCGAACGTACGACACCTCCGTGTTCAGCACACGTTCAGCTCGATGACGTCCCTCAAACTCTTGATCCCGTAGAGGGTCGAGGGAGAGTTCCGTCAGCACGACGACATGGTGATGGTGATGGTGATGTGATCCGCGCAGGGCTTCGCCTAAGCACTATGAAGCTATGACCGGAGGAGTAAACTGTGGAGGGGGCACCACACACGGCTAAGAGAATTCTTTGTGTGCCTTTGGGGTGCCCCCGCCCCCGCATATAAAGGAGGGGAGGAGGAGGCCGGCGGCTAGGAGGGGCGTGATACGTCTCAACGTATCTATAATTTTTGCTTGTTCCATGCTATTATATTATCAATCTTGGATGTTTTATAATCAATTTATAGTCATTTTATATCATTTTTGGTACTAACCTATTGACATAGTGCCAAGTGCCGCTTGTTTATTTTCGCATGTTTTTACATTATGGAAATCAATATCGATGAGTCCAAACGCAATGAAACTCCACGGAGATTTTTTATGGACCAGAAGGAACATAATGGGCCCTGGCTACGCCTCGGGGTGCCTCGAGGAGGGAACAACCCACCAGGGCGCGCCAGGAGGCCCAGGCGTGCCCTGGTGGGTTGTGCCCACCTCGGGTGCCCCCCGGACCACCTCTTTGCTCTATAAACACCCCAATATTCCCAAAACCCTAGGAGAGTCGACGAAATATTCATCGAGTCGCTGCAGAGTCCAAAACCACCAGATCCAATCTAGACACCATCTCGGATGGGGTTCACCACCTCCATTGGTGCCTCTCCGATGATGCGTGAGTAGTTCTTTGTAGACTTTCGGGTCCGTAGTTAGTAGCTAGATGGCTTCATCTCTCTCTCTCTCTCTGAATTCTCAATACAATGGTCTCTTGGAGATCCATATGATGTAACTCTTTTGTGGTGTGTTTGTTGGGATCGATAAACTTTGAGTTTATGATCAGATCTATCTTTTTATATCCATGAAAGTATTTGAGTTTCTTTGATCTGTTTTATGCATGATCTCTTATAGCCTCGTATTTCTTCTCCGATATTTGGGTTTTGTTTGGCCAACTTGATCTATTTATCTTGCAATGGGAAGAGGTGCTTTATAGTGGGTTCGATCTTACGGTGCTTGATCCCAGTGACAGAAAGGGAACCGACACGTATGTATCGTTGCTACTAAGGATAAAACGATGGGGTCTATCTCTACATAGATAGATCTTGTCTACATCATGTTATCGTTCTTATTGCATTACTCCGTTTTTCCATGAACTGAATACACTAGATGCATGGTGGATAGCAGTCGATGTGTGGAGTAATAGTAGTAGATGCAGGCAGGAGTCGGTCTATTAATCTTGGACGTGATTCCTATGTAATGATCATTGCCTGGATATCGTCATGAGTATTTGAAGTTCTATCAATTGCCCAATAGTAATTTTTTCACCCACTGTTTGCTATTTTTCTCGAGAGAACCACTAGTGAAACCTACGGCCCCCGGGTCTCTTTCTCATATATTTGCCTTTGCGATCTACTTTTTCCTTGCATTTATTTTCAGATCTATTAAACCAAAAATACAAAAAATACTTTTTTGCACTTTATTTTATTTGCTATCTATTTATTCAATCTATTACAACTTTCTCCCGTCCGCGCATCGTTTTTGGCGCCGTTACCCGAAAGGGATTGACAACCCCTTTAACACGTCGGGTTGCGAGTGTTTGTTATTTGTGTGCAGGGGCTGTTTACGTTGTGTTGCTTGGTTCTCCTACTGGTTCAATAACCTTGGTTTCATAACTGAGGGAAATACCTACCGCCGCTGTGCTGCATCATCCCTTCCTCTTTGGGGAAATACCGATGTAGCTTCAAGCGAAATCAAAAGGAATTTCTGGCGCTGTTTCCGGGGAGGATCTTCAACATATACCAGGTTCCTAATCACAAATTTCATCTCCTTGCAATTTACTTTATTTGCCATTTGCCTCTCGTTTTCGTCTCCCCCACTTCACAAAAAATTGCCGTTTTATTTGCCTCTCTTTTCCGTTCGTTGTTTTCTTGCCGGATCTGTTTTTGAGTGTAATCTTGTTGTGTGGTCATCATGACTCAAGAGAACACCATGTTGTGTGATTTCTCAAATACCAACTACAATGATTTTATCGGCACTCCGATTGCTCCTCCCGCCACTAGTGCGGAGTCTTGTGATATTAATACTGCTTTGCTGAATCTTGTTATGAAAGATCAATTTTCCGGTACTCCTAATGAGGATGTCGCGTCCCATCTTAATACCTTCGTGGAATTATGCGATATGCAAAAGAAAAAAAAATATGTGGACAATAATGTGGTGAACATGAAATTATTTCCGTTTTCTTTGCGTGATTCTGCAAAAAATTGGTTCTCTTCTTTGCCTCGCAATGGTATCGATTCTTGGAATGAGTGCAAAGATGATTTTATCACTAAGTATTTTCCGCCCACAAAAATTATTTCCCTTAGAACCCATATCATGAATTTCAAGCATCTTGAACATGAGCATGTTGCACAATCTTGGGAAAGGATGAAAATGAGCTAAGGAATTGCCCAACTCATGGGTTAAATCTTTGGATGATCATACAATTTTTTTATGCGGGTTTGAATTTTGTTTCTCGTAATCTCTTAGATCTCGCCGCGGGTGGTACTTTTATGGAAATTACTTTGGGTGAAGCCACCAAATTTCTTGGTAATATTATGGCAAATTATTCGCAATGGCATACCGAAAGGGCTCCTACTAGTAAAAAAGTTAATTCAGTTGAATAAATTTCTTCTTTGAGTGAAAAAGTTGATGCTCTTATGAAATTGATTGCTAGTAAAAGTGCTCCTATTGATTTGAATGATATGCCTTTGTCTACTTTGATTGAGCAAAATAGTGATGCCATAGATGTGAATTTTATCTCTCGAAATAATTTCAACAACAATGCTTATAGAGGTAATTTTAATCCTAGGCCTTTTCCTAGTAATTCCTCTAACAATTATGGTGATTCCTATGGAAATCAATCTTATAATAATAATAGAAACACCTTTGATCTTGAGAATAATATTAAAGAACTTGTCAACATGCAAAAAGTTTTCAACACTTCCATAGAAGAAAAGTTGAGTAAGATTGATGATTTGTCTAGAAGTGTTGATAGAATTGCTCATGATGTGGAAAATCTCAAGATGAAATTTGTTGTGCCTAAAGTGGATGAATCAATTAACGCTCTTTATGTTTCTATGGATGAAAGTAAGAAAAGTACCGCTATGCTTAGAGCTAAAAGAGAATTTTTAGAAAAAGCGTTTTCTAGTGATTTCTTTCGCAAAAGTGAGGAAGATCTTAAAATGATTGGTGTTTCTTCTATTGATTGCTTGTTTAGTAAAGTTAAGATTGATGAAAAAGGGACTGGAGAAGAGTCAACTTTAGGTAGAAGGCGTCCCAATATTTCGGAGGGTGAAAATCTTATTAAGAAAATTGATGAAAGTGGGTTTGAAGAGGTCAAAACTTTAGCTAGTGACGTGCCCACTCTTTTGGATTACAAAGACTTTAATTATGATAGTTTCTCTTTGATTGATTGTATTTCTTTGTTGCAATCCATGATAAATTCACCCCATGCTTATGAACAAAATAAACTTTTACTAAACATATTGTTGACGCTATGATGAAAGCTTTTGAAGAAAAATTGGAATTAGAAGTTTCAATTCCTAGAAAATTGCATGATGAGTGGGAACCTACTATCAAAGTCAAGATTAAAAATTATGAGTGTTTTGCTTTGTGTGACTTGGGTGCTAGTGTATCTACAATTCCGAAATCTTTATGTGATGTGCTTGGTCTTACCGATCTTGAAGAATGTTCTTTAAATTTGCACTTGGCGGATTCTACTTTTAAAAAGCCTATGGGAAGAACTAATGATGTTCTTGTTCTTGCAAATAGGAAATATGTGCCCATAGATTTTATTGTTCTTGATATTGATTGCTATCCGTCTTGTCCAATAATTCTTGGTAGACCGTTTCTACGCACTATCTTGATATGAAAGAAGGCAATATTAAGTTCCAATTTCCTTTGAGGAAGGGTATGGAACATTTTCCTAGAACAAGAATTAGTCCTTCATATGAATCAATCATGAGAGCATCTTAGGGATCTCGAACCAAAGATGACAAAACTTAGATCCTTGATTTATGCCTAGCTAAGGGCGTAAAACTATAGTGCTTGTTGGGAGGAAACCCAATGAATAAAATTTATTTTTTCTTTTTGCTTTCTGTTCTTGAGTGTTAGCACAATTATGGTACTGTTATGATTGTGTTTTTTGTGTTTTAATTAGTGTTTGTGCCAAGTAGAACCAATAGGATCTTCTTGGGTGATAGTTGTTTGATCTTGCTGAAAAACAGAAACTTTTGCGCTCACGAAAACAGTTCTTATTTTTTACCAGAGCGTGATAAAATGCTAATTATTTTTGCAGAAGATTAATATAAAAATTTCTCAGGTCGTCCTATTTTTTCAGAATTTTTGAGTTCCAGAATTTTTCGAAATAGTCAGATTGCTACAGACTGTTCTGTTTTGACAGATTCTGTTTTCTTTGTGTTGTGTGCTTATTTTGATGGCTCTATGGTTTTCTTTGATAAGTTTTTGCCATAGAAAAGTTGGAATACAGTAGATATAATGAAAAAAACAAAATATGAATTGGTTTGGTACAATACTTATAGTAGTGATTTGCTTTCTTTTACTAACGGATCTCACGAAGGTTTTGTTGAGTTTTGTGTGATTGAAGTTTTCAAGTTTTGGGTTATCTTACGATGGATGAAGGAATAAAGGATAGAAGAGCCTAAGCTTGGGGATGCCCTGGCATCCCAAGCCATTATCCAAAAAATGAGCAACCAACTAAGCTTGGGGATGCCCCCGAGTGGCATCCCCTCTTTCTTCTAATGACCATCGGTATTTTACTTGAAGCTATATTTTTATTCATCACATGATATGTGTTTTGCTTGGAGCATCTCGTATGATATGAGTCTTTGCTTGTTTTATTTTGTGTTTTAAGTCTTGATCCCTTGATGGACACACCTATTTGGGTGAGCCAAAATCATGTCATGACTTGTTAGAATTGCTCTCTATGTTTCACTTAAATTTTTATGAGCTATGGACTTGCTCTAGCGCTTCACTTATATCTTTTTAAGCACGGTGTGCTTAGTATTTTTGAAGAAATGCTCTCTTGCTTCACCTAGATTTATCTGAGAGTTAGTAAACTTTTCAAGAAATTCTCTCTTGCTTCACTTAAATTATTTTGAGAGAAAGAAAAATTATGCTCATTATCTTCACTTATATATGTTTGAGCTTATGAAAAGCAACACATGAAAATTAGTCCCGAAGTGATAGATATCCAAGAAGGATATAATAAAAACTTTCATGAAGATCATTGGACAAAATAAACTTGATTCTTAGTAATAGTTTTGAGATATGAAGATGTGATATGTGAGTCATCTTGATGAGTAATTATGCTTTAGTAAGAATATTGGTGTTAAGGTTTGTGATTCCCTATGCAAACGAGAAAGTCAATAATTATGCAATGAAATTATATCCTACTTGTGGTGCATTATTCAGTGTTATTTATGCTTAATGCTTGCTTATGAGATTATCTGTTTCTTGGTTGGTCGCTTCTCAATCTTTTGCTATCCTTCATTTTGCACTAAGTATGATCTCTACTTGTGCATCCAAAATCCTTTAAACCAGTTTTGCCACATGACTCCACTATATCTACCTATATGCGGTATTCTTTTGCCTTTCTAAGAAAATTTGTATGTGCCATCTCTAATTTTCAAAAAATACTTCTCTTTTGTGTGTTTGTTTCGCTCGCGGAGCGGTGAGGGGTGGCTAATATTTTCCATGCTAGATGTGTTATTCTCACAATGAGTGTTTATTCACTTGTCATTGCATGAGAGTAAGGCAAAGGTATTAGGGATGCCCAGTCCCGAAATGAAAAATGAATTTACTTTATGTTGTCAAATAATAAATTCCTTGGAAAGTGTTGGTATGGAGTGATACGGCTAGCCATGGAAAGTGAAAGTATGGTTGAAAAAGGAATAAACTTTATTTTCTGTTTGGGAACCGCCTATGATATATCTAGCATGGAAAGTGTTGGGAACTCTAAATCGTTTTCGTTGGTGGGATGGATACACCTCCCAAAATGTTTTTATCGCTAATATTTTTTTCACTTTGAGCTCCGCACCTCTAAAAATCCCTACTTCCCTCTGCGAAGGGCCTTTTTTTACTTTATGCAATCTTTATCTTGAATTTGAGTCTCCATTTAGAGACATTACAACCGAGCACTTTTCCTCCCCTCTGAGGCCATCAACGGTTTTTGCTGTTGGATCTTGTGTATGAACATTTTCTGGCCGTCCAATCAACTCCTAGGTGGATGTCTCTAGGGTAGTTACTCCCGTAACAAATTCTGCCGTATATGGTTAATTGGGCCAATGTGGGCTTTCTCATTGCACCCGTGCTTGGTTGCCCTCGTAGTCGTACGTCTCCTTCCGCTCTCTCCATCTCGCAGGTCGCAATTCAGGTAGCGGCGGCAGTCGCGCAAGGCAGGAAGCCGATGACAACTCAACCGAGGCCCTCGTGATGTGTCTTCGTCCTCGCGCTGGTGGTAAATTCCTCCCCTTTCTCCTCCCAACCTTGCCCCTTCATCGTGAGCTGGACGGATCATGGTGCCCCCCCGCTGCCCGTCTTTGATCTCCTCATCGCCATCATAGCACCCCCTCTCGTGCCTCCCGTTGTACCGTCCGCCGCTTGTTCGACCCCTCCACTTCATCTCTTATCTCGCGAGTGCTAGGACAAAACCTAGCCATGCTTTAGCGCCGGAGCAGCTTCCCTTGCAATGCACATCTGCGATGTTGCAACCGTCACATCAGGCAAGCCCAAGCTTAAAAAGTACAGCACCCTCATCACGGAGCACAAGTCACAGGGGCATCGCTGGTCATACTTAGACTGATTATGGCCGTTTCAGCTCGTACCGAGGTGTTGACAATACTAGGCGGCCGGTCGCTGATGAAGGAAATGAAACCCAATGAAGGTATCCTATATGTCCATGGTACACATCATGTTAGCAACATTTATTTGGAAAAAAACACATACAAGGGTTATCATTTTTGTTCTTGATATTTTGTTAATTCAGAGGATACAGTTCGTAGTTCTGGACTTTGCTTGAACTCTGCTGGTTTGCTAGATATTGCTCTTAGATTATTACTCATGGCCTAAACTTAACCTTTGATAAATGGGTACAGTTAACATGGCTAAATGATCTGCAGAGTCCCAAGATGTAGTCCACTAAGACACTAGAAAGGTTCTTATCTGATAAGTAAACTACATAATGATTACACCAGTAGCTTTTTTAGGCATATCTATCTCAACTGTTTCTATTGAAATGTCTAAAGAATGGCATAGCATTGTCCTTACCGGTGTTTTTAAAAAAGAGTTACCAGCAGTTTTCTTTCTGATAACAACGAGGTTGCAATACTACTAGCCCGAGTATAGTTTAATAACTGTTACTAGCTAATTTGGCCAACATAAAATTACAGTCAGTTCTACCAGACAACAATCAAACATTTATAAGGACTCCTATGTGGAAGTTCTATTGCGAATGAAGGTAAGACTCCTTGAGCAAAATTTCTTTCTTCTTAAGTAATGGAGACATATACAGTTGTAGATTTTGGCCAGTTTTTGCACGGTTTCTATTGAGTATTTATTTTTGACAGGCTTATTATCTGCATGGGGTAGTCATCCCATCTCTAAGATTGTAGGGGAGCTAATACAACGACATTACACAGAATATATGATGTATCTCTTTAGGTAATCTTGCTTGGATCTATGAAAAGTTATTAATTTTGTGTGGTGAATTAACCATTCTAAAAATCAAAACTGCATACCCTGTCATCATTGCAGAAAAGGTGTTTTTGTCAATGCAAACAGTGGGTTGAAGTTTATCTGGAACAAGGCATTGTGGCACACCATGCACTGTCCTCTTCATCATGTTTGAGGGTGCCATCACGATGTTTACATTCACCTGTGCTGGCTACTTAATCTTGGATCTCCAATCAATTGGTATACATACTCCATATTCAATTGATGTCTGCAGTTTGGCAACTTTTGAAAAATGTGAAGCTGCACTCATGTGATCTAGCATCTTCCTCTATACTTATATGGGTAATATATGTGAACATGTTTAATTGTTGGGCTAAAAATGTTTCAATTGATATGTATGCTACTTCAATCCTATGGTGGGATTTTATTAATGCTATTGTAGCTTGGAATTGTTACTTAAGTCTCGTGATGCTACCATCCAGTTATGCATTTGGCCAATATGTGCCTGTAGTAGTACAATCTCCTTGAATGTCATGTTTTGTGTTCCCCTACGACCAACCCTATGGGTAACTTTATTGTTACAAGCAATCTCTACATCAAAGAATAGTCTCTCACCCAGATGCCAACAAATCATGCTATCATCCTTATATATATGTAAAAACTGGGGTTTAAGTGCATGACATTTGCATTATATAGATTGCAATTATATATCCGCACATTGCTTACTTGATATATCAAAGGTTCAAATTTTTTTAGTGATGCAGACAGGTCTGCATCCGTCCATGAAGAGAAAATTACAGAAGGACGACTATTAAAGAATCAACAAGTTAGTATATTTCCGGCTTTACGGACGGATGTGATGTTGTGGACGCGTCGTCTGCTTGGATCAAGGTTTTCTATCTGATTTTTTTCTTCAAAAGCTAGATATCAAGCTTTCAACATTGTTCAGTTTCATGCATACATTCAGGTTTGATTTTCTTAAAAAATAATTTTACTATAAGTTAGATTTCGGGCTTTCAATATTGTTCAGCTTCATGTGTAAATTTAGGTTTGATTTCCTTATGGAATGATTTTCTTGTAGGTTTGATTTCAAGCTTTAAAATTTTCTTTTAAGCACAAATTGATGTACTAAATCATAAATAAGTGCCAGAAGGCCTTTGATGTTCTGACCAACAATAGTCATGTTGCATTGACAACTATTACATCGTGTTATTTATATTACCTTATGTTTCATTATTCTGAAATAGAAAAAATATAATCTTCATGCTGTTTATGCCTATTTATGTTTGAAACACCTACCATTGTATTGTCAAAATATACAGGCGCAGCAACGCGCACCATCAATAATCTAGTCTTCTCTTATAAAAGCACCAACTAGGAGGCAATATGATCGTACTTAAGTATTAGGTGTAACTAATACGCGAGTGTGTTTCATGAATGGATCAATGGTTGAGCATGATGGGCTAGGGATAACTTATTTTAGCGTTGATATTTTGAAAGACATGCTTGCTTGTTGATATGCTTGAGTATTTAAATTATCATGTCAAAACTAGACTATTGCTTTGAACAACATAAAAGTCCAAATGTCCATGCTATAAACAAAAGAATTATGATATGTGATACGTCTCCATCGTATCTACTTTTCCAAACACTTTTGCCCTTGTTTTGGACTCTAACTTGCATGATTTGAATGGAACTAACCTGGACTGACGCTGTTTTCAGGAGAATTGCCATGGTGTTATTTTTGTGCAGAAATAAAAGTTCTCAGAATGACCTGAAACTTCACGGAGAATATTTTTGGAATTAATAAAAAATAATGGCGAAAGAATCAAGACCAGGGGGCCCACACCCTGTCCACGAGGGTGGGGGCGCGCTTACCCCCCTGGGCGCGCCCCCTGCCTCATGGGGCCCTGGAGCTCCACCGACCTCAACTCCAACTCTATATATTCATGTTCGGGAGAAAAAATCATAGAGAAGGAATCATCGCGTTTTACGATACGGAGCTGCCGCCAAGCCCTAATCTCTCTCGGGAGGGCTGATCTGGAGTCTTCGGGGCTCCGGAGAGGGGAATCTGTCGCCGTCATCATCATCATCCTTCCTCCATCACCAATTTCATGATGCTCACCGTCGTGCGTGAGTAATTCCATCGTAGGCATGCTGGACGGTGATGGGTTGTATGAGATTTACCATGTAATCGAGTTAGTTTTGTTAGGGTTTGATCCCTAGTATCCACTATGTTCTAAGATTGATGTTGCTATGACTTTGCTATGCTTAATGCTTGTCACTAGGGCCCGAGTGCCATGATTTCAGATCTGAACCTATTATGTTTTCATGAATATATGTGAGTTCTTGATCCTATCTTGCAAGTCATTATTCACCTATTATGTGTTATGATCTGTTAACCCCGAAGTGACAATAATCGGGATACTTACCGGTGATGACTGTAGTTTGAGGAGTTCATGTATTCATTGAGTGTTAATGCTTTGGTCTGATACTCTATTAAAAGGAGGCCTTAATATCCCTTAGTTTCCAATAGGACCCCGCTGCCACGGGAGGGTAGGACAAAAGATGTCATGCAAGTTCTTTTCCATAAGCATGTATGACTATATTCGGAATACATGCCTACATTACATTAATGAACTGGAGCTAGTTCTGTGTCACCCAAGGAACTGTTGCATGAGGAATCATATCCAACATAATTATCCATCACTGATCCAATGCCTATGAGATTTTCACATATTGATCTTTGCTTAGTTACTTTACCGTTGCCATTGTTACAATTACTACAAAACTGCTACTGTTACTTTCTCCATCGTTACCGTTACTTCCGTACTACTTTGCTACTAAATACTTTGCTGCAGATATTAAGTAATCCAGGCGTGGTTGAACAACTGCTAATACTTGAGAATATTCTTTGGCTCCCCTTGTGTCGAATCAATAAATTTGGGTTAACTACTCTACCCTCGAAAACGGTTGCGATCCCCTATACTTGTAGGTTATCAAGACTATTTTCTGGCGGTGTTGCCGAGGAGCATAGCTCTATTCTTTGAGTCACTTGGGATTTATATCTGCTGATCAGTATGAGGAACTTGAAAGACGAGAAAACCAAAATTTATCCCTCAACTATGAGGGGAGGTAAGGAACTGCCATCTAGCTCTGCACTTGATTCTCCTTCTGTTTTGAGTAAACTTGCGACACCTAAACCTGCTTCTGCTATTAATTCTAATATGTCACATGTTATTGATGATGCCACTTCTGCTATGCATGATACTTATGATGAAACTACTTCTATGCTTGATAATACTGTGCCACTAGGTGAATTTCTTGATGAACAACTTGCTAGGGTTAGAGAGAATGAAATTATTGAAACTGATAATAGTGATGAAAGTGATGATGAAGATTCTCCCCCTGGATATGAATTGCATGTTGTGCCTGAGGGTTATGTTATGGATGAAGAAACTGCTAGAGATTTTCTTGCTTGCAATGATAGATATGATCTTAGGAAATTATTAGCTAAGCTAAAAGAAAAATCTTTGAATGTTAGAATGAAATATGACCCTGCTTTTGCTACTTCACCTATCTGTATTTCCGATAAGGATTATGATCTCTCTGTCGACCCTGAGATAATTACTTTGGTTGAATCTGATCCTTTTTATGGCTATGAATCTGAAACTGTTGTGGCACATCTTACTAAATTAAATGATATAGCCACACTATTCACTAATGATGAGAAAACTCGTTACTACTATATCCTTAAGCTATTTCCGTTCTCATTAAAGGGTGATGCTAAAACATGGTTTAATTCTCTTGATCCTGGTTGTGTGCGTAGTCCCCAGGATATGATTTATTACTTCTCTACTAAATATTTCCCCGCTCATAAGAAACAAGCTGCTTTAAGGGAAATATATAATTTTGTACAAATTGAAGAAGAGAGTCTCCCACAAGCTTGGTGGAGGCTTCTCCAATTACTTAATGCTTTGCCTGGTCATCCTCTCAAGAAAAATGAAATACTTGATATCCTTTATAATGGACTAACCGATGCTTCCAGAGACCACCTGGATAGTTGTGCTGGTTGTCTTTTCAGGGAAAGAACTGTCGATCAAGCTGAATTGCTATTGAATAATATGTTGACTAATGAAAATAATTGGACACTTCCTGAACCAACTCCTAAGCCAACTCCGAAGAAAAGGGGTATTCTATTTCTCAGTCCTGAAGATATGCAAGAGGCAAAGAAATCTATGAAAGAAAAGGGTATTAAAGCTGAAGATGTTAAGAATTTACCACCTATTGAAGAAATACATGGTCTTGATAACCCAACACAGGTAGTAAAGGTAAATTCTCTTTATAGATTTGATGAAAGTGATATTCCTCATTATAAGTCTGCTAGCCAATGCTTAGATGAGTTTGATAATTTTATTGTTAAAACAAGAAAACTTCAATGCTTATGTTGGTAGACAATTGAAACGTAATGCTTATATGATTGAACACTTGAGTGATTATATGTCTAGATTTAAAGGTGAACCTAAACTCATTAGTAAACATGCTTCTATGGTTACCACTCAAGTAGAGCAAGTGCTTAAAGCTCAAAATGATTTGCTTGAATTAAACAATAAGAAAAATGATAATGATGTTAGAGTTATGACTAGAGGGGATAAAATGACTCGGGAACCTTTGTATCCTGAGGGCCACCCTAAGAGAATTGAGCAAGATTCTCAGAGAACTAATGTTGATGCACCTAGTCCTTCTAAGAGGAAGAAAAAGAAAAATTATAGGACTTTGCATGCTTCTAGTGAACCTGTTGTTGCCACACCTGAGAATCCCATTGATATTTCTATTTTTAATGCTGAAATACAACCTGGTGATGAACATGAACCTAGTGAAAATGCTAATAATGATGTTCATGTTGATGCTCAACCTAGCAAGAAAAATGATGTAGAGATTGAACCTGCTATTGATCTTGATAACCCACAATCAAAGAATCAACGTTATGATAAGAGAGAATTCGTTGCTAGGAAGCACAGGAAAGAAAAAGAACCATGGGTTCAGAAACCCATGCCATTTCCTCCTAAACCATCCAAGAAAAAGGATGATGAGGATTTTGAGCGCTTTGCTGAAATGATTAGACCTATCTTTTTGCGTATGTGTTTCACTGATATGCTTAAAATGAATCCTTATGCTAAGTATATGAAAGATATTGTTACAAATAAAAGGAAGATACCGAAGCTGAAATTTCCACCATGCTTGCAAATTATACTTTTAAGGGTGGAATACCAAAGAAAATGGGAGATCCAGGAGTACCAACTATACCATGCTCCATTAAAAGAAACTATGTTAAAACTGCTTTATGTGATCTTGGAGCCGGTGTTAGTGTTATGCCTCTCTCTTTATATCGTAGACTTGATTTGAATAAGTTAACACCTACTGAAATATCTTTGCAAATGGCCGATAAATCAACTGCTATACCTGTCGGTATTTGTGAGGATGTGCCTGTTGTGGTTGCAAACATTACTATTTTAACGGACTTTGTTATTCTTGATATTCCTGAGGATGATAGTATGTCGATTATCCTTGGTAGACCCTTTTTGAATACTGCAGGGGCTGTTATTGATTGCAACAAAGGCAATGTCACTTTTCATGTTAATGGTAATGAGCATACGGTACACTTTTCGAGGAAACAACCTCAAGTCCACAGTATAAATTCTATTAGAAAAATTCCAACAATTACTATTGGAGGTTTTAAATTTCCTCTTCCCACTGTCAAGAAGAAATATGATATTCTTATTATTGGGGACGTGCATATCCCTGTTGAGGTAACCTAGTGCTATTAAAAAATTCTCCGGTTTCATGCGATTCGGAATGAGTTTGTTAACAAGACTTGATCAACCTTGTTAGTGGATTCCTTTTGATGAGCATGAGATGGATGAAGTTAGAAAGCACAACTTTCTGTACCCTCCTTTTATTTTCTGTTATTTAGATTAAATAAAGCAAAAATAGTACTTTTTTTGTCTCTTTTCTGAATTATCCATGCAATAAAAAATACCCGGAAAATAAAAGTTCTCCAAATGTCCCGAAAATGAAATATGATTTTTTCTAGAATATTTAAGAATATCTGGCACTGAGAACACATCAGGGTGAGTAGCCACCTGGCCATGAGTGTCCAGGGCGTGCCCACCCCCCTGGGCACGCCCCTGCCTCATGGGCCCCTCGTGGCCCCCTCCACTTATTCCTGCACCCACACACTTTGTCTTCCTCCAGAAAAAATCACCACACAGCTCAAACTCGTGTTCTAGCTCGTTTTGCTGCGATTTTCGATCTCCTTGCTCAAAGCTCCACTCACAAAACTGCTTAGGGAGATTGTTCTTCGGTATGTGACTCCTCCAATGGTCCAATTAGTTTTTGTTCTAGTGCTTTATTCATTGCAAATTTTTGCTGCTTAGGTGACCCTGTTCTTGAGCTTGCATGTCAAATTTATTTGGTCCCAAGTAGTTCTAATGCATGATATAGTCTCTAGGCACTAGTGGGAGTAGTTTCTATCAATTTTTTTGAGTTTAGTTCACTTTTAGCTTGAGTCACTAAAAATTTCAGAAATTTTCAAAGGAAGAAATATGTTTAGGAAAATGTACCAAGGTGGTTCTTCAAGGAAGCAAGGACCCAGGCCCGCAATACGTGAGCCAGACTATGAACTACCAAGAGAAGCTCAAGTGCGTCCTTGTGAATGGCCGTCAGAAAATTTCATGGTCCAAGCAGGAATTAAGGAGGAATTTGACGTATATGTGCGTAATGCTGAATGATACGTCTCCAACGTATCTATAATTTTTGATTGCTCCATGCTTTATTATCTTCTGTTTTGGGCTATATTGGGCTTTATTTTCCACTTTTATATTATTTTTGGGACTAACCTATTAACCGGAGGCCCAGCCCAGAATTGCTGTTTTTTGCCTATTTCAGTGTTTTGAAGAAACAGAATATCAAACTGAGTCCAAACGGAATGAAACCTTCGGGAACGTGATTTTCTCACCAAACGTGATCCAGGAGACTTGGACCCTACTCCAAGGGAGTCTAGAGGCGGTCACGAGGGTGGGGGGCGCGCCCCCCCCCTAGGGCGCGCCCCCTACCTCGTGGGCCCCTCAGAGCTCCACCGACGTACTCCTTCCTCCTATATATACCTACGTACCCCCAAACGATCAGATACGGAGCCAAAGACCTAATTCCACCGCCACAACTTTCTGTATCCATGAGATCCCATCTTGGGGCCTGTTCCGGAGCTCCGCCGAAGAGGGCCGTCATCACGGAGGGCTTCTACATCATCATAGCCTCTCCAATGAAGTGTGAGTAGTTTACCTCAGACCTTCAGGTCCATAGTTAGTAGCTAGATGGCTTCTTCTCTCTTTTTGGATCTCAATACAATGTTCTCCCCCTCTCTTGTGGAGATCTATTCGATGTAATCTTCTTTTTGCGGTGTGTTTGTTGAGAACGATGAATTGTGGGTTTATGATCAAGTCTATCCATGAATAATATTTGAATCTTCTCTGAATTCTTTTATGTATGGTTGGTTATCTTTGTAAGTCTCTTTGAATTATCTGTTTGGTTTGGCCTACTAGATTGGTTTTTCTTGCCATGGGAGAAGTGCTTACTGTTGGGTTCGATCTTGCGGTGTCCTTTCCAAGTGACAGAAGGGGCAGCAAGGCACATATTGCATCGTTGCCATCAAGGATAACAATATGGGGTTTATTTCATATTGCATGAATTTATCTCTCTACATCATGTCATCTTGCTTAAGGCGTTACTCTGTTTTTAACTTAATACTCTAGATGCATGCCGGATAGCGATCGATGAGTGGAGTAATAGTAGTAGATGCAGGCAGAGTCGGTCTACTTGTCTCGGACGTGATGCCTATATACATGATCATACCTAGATATTCTCATAACTATGCTCAATTCTGTCAATTGCTCAACAGTAATTTGTTCACCCACCGTAGAATACTTATGCTCTTGAGAGAAGCCACTAGTGAAACCTATGGCCCCCGGGTCTATTCTCATCATATCAATCTCCATCACTTTATTATTGCTTTGATTTTTTACTTTGCCTTTTACTTTTCGCTTTGCATCACTATATCAAAAATACCAAAAATATTATCTATCATCTCTATCAGATCTCACTCCCGTAAGTGACCGTGAAGGGATTGACAACCCCTAATCGCGTTGGTTGTGTTGAGCTATTGTTTTGTGTAGGTATGAGGGACTTGTGCGTGGCCTCCTACTGGATTGATACCTTGGTTCTCAAAAACTGAGGGAAATACTTACGCTACTCTGCTTCATCATCCTCTCCTCTTCGGGGAAATCCAACGCAAGCTCAAGAGGTAGCAAGAAGAATTTCTGGCGCCGTTGCCAGGGAGTCTACGCAAAAAGTCAACATACCAAGTACCCATAACAATCCCTATCTCTCACATTACATTAGTTGCCATTTGCCTCTCGTTTTCCTCTCCCCCACTTCACCCTTGCCGTTTTATTTGCCCTCTCTTTCTCCCCCTCCTCCTCCTTCTCTTTTTCCGTTTGCCTTTTTCTCGCTTGCCTTTGTTTGCTCGTGTGTTGGATTGCTTGTTTGTCGCGATGGCTCAAGATACTACCGAATTGTGTGACTTCACCAATACCAACAATAATGATTTCCTTAGCACTCCGATTGCTCCTTTTGCCAATACTGAATCTTGTGAAATCAATACTGCTTTGTTGAATCTTGTTATGAAAGATCAATTCGCCGGCCTTCCTAGTGAAGATGCCGCTACTCATCTAAATAGCTTCGTTGATTTATTTGATATGCAAAAGAAGAAAGATGTCGATAATGACGTTGTTAAATTGAAGCTATTTCCTTTTTCGCTTAGAGATCGTGCTAAAGCTTGGCTTTCATGTTTGCCTAAAAATAGTATTGATTCTTGGAACAAGTGCAAAGATGCTTTTATATCTAAGTATTTTCCTCCCGCTAAGATCATCTCTCTTAGAAACGATATTATGAATTTTAAGCAACTTGATCATGAACATGTTGCACAAGCTTGGGAGAGAATGAAATTAATGATACGTAATTGCCCTACTCATGGTTTGAACTTGTGGATGATTATACAATTTTTTTTATGCCGGATTGAATTTTGCTTCTAGAAATCTTTTAGATTCAGCCGCGGGAGGCACTTTTATGGAAATCACTTTAGGAGATGCTACTAAACTCCTAGATAATATTATGGTTAATTATTCTCAATGGCACACTGAAAGATCTACTAATAAAAAAGTGCATGCGATAGAAGAAATTAATGTTGTGAGTGGAAAGATGGATGAACTTATGAAATTATTTGCTACTAAGAGTGTTTCTTCTGATCCTAATGATATGCCTTTGTCTTCTTTGATTGAGAATAATAATAAATCTATGGATGTGAATTTTGTTGGTAGGAATAATTTTGGTAACAACGCATATAGAGGGAATTTTAATCCTAGGCCTTATCCTAGTAATCCTTCTAATAATTATGGAAATTCCTACAACAACTCTTATGGAAATTATAATAAGATGCCCTCTGAATTTGAGAATAGTGTTAAAGAGTTTATGAATTCACAAAAGAATTTTAATGCTTTGCTTGAAGAGAAATTGCTTAAAGTTGATGATTTGGCTAGGAACGTTGATAGAATTTCTCTTGAGGTTGATTCTTTAAAGCTTAGATCTATTCCTCCTAAGCATGATATCAATGAGTCTCTCAAAGCCATGAGAATTTCCATTGATGAGTGCAAGGAAAGAACCGCTAGAATGCGTGCTACAAAAGATGCCTTTATTAAAGTGTGTTCTTCCAATTTCTATGAAAATCAAGATGAAGATCTAAAAGTTATTGATGTGTATCCTATCAAATCTTTGTTTTGCAATATGAATCTTGATGAAACTGAATATTATCTTCCTTTACCTAGAAGGCGTTCCAAAAATTCGGAGTATTTAGATCTTTATGATGAAATTTATGAAAGTGGGATTGAAAGAAATAAAACCCTAGATGTTGCTAAACCCACTATATTGGATTTCAAGGAATTTAATTATGAAAGTTGCTCTTTAATTGATTTTATTTCCTTGTTGCAATCCGTGCTAAATTCTCCTCATGATTATAGTCAAAATAAAGCCTTTACCGAACATATTGTTGATGCCTTGATGCAATCTTATGAAGAAAAACTTGAGTTGAAAGTTTCTATCCCTAGAAAACTCTATGATGAGTGGGAACCTAATATTAAAATTAAAATTAAAGATCATGAGTTTTATGCCTTGTGTGATTTGGGTGCTAGTGTCTCCACTATCCCCAAAACTTTGTGTGATTTGCTAGATTTCCGTGATTTTGATGATTGCTCTCTAAACTTGCATCTTGCGGATTCCACTATTAAGAAAACCTATGGGAAGGATTAATGATGTTCTTATTTTTACAAATAGGAATTATGTGCCCGTATATTTTATCGTTCTTGATATAGATTGCAATCTTTTCTTGCCCTATTATTCTTGGTAGACCTTTCCTTAGAACGGTTGGTGCGATTATTGATATGAAGGAAGGGAATATTAGATTCCAATTTCCATTAAAAAAGGGCATGGAACACTTCCCTAGAAAGAAAATAAAATTTCCATATGAAACTATCATGAGAGCCACTTATGGATTTCCTACCAAAGATGGCAATACCTAGATCTATCCTCGCATTTATGCCTAGCTAGGGGCGTTAAACGATAGCGCTTGTTGGGAGGCAACCCAATTTTATTTTTGTTTTTTGTTTTTGTTTCTGTTTAGGAATAAATAATCCATCTACCTTCTAATAGATGTGGTTTTGTGTTTTAATTAGTGTTTGTGCCAAGTTAGACCTATTGGATCTTCTTGGATGATGGTTATTTGATCTTGCTGTAATTTCCAGAAACTTTGCGCTCAGTGCCCGAATTATTAAAAATCCCCATAAAGTGATAAAATACTGATTCCAATTGCTGCTGATCAATAAACAAATTTTCTAGGTCGTCCAATTTTGGTAGATTTTTAGAGTTCCAGAAGTTTGCGTTAGTTACAGATTACTACAGACAGTTTTGTTTTTGACAGATTCTGTTTTTCGTGCGTTGTTTGCTTATTTTGATGAATCTATGGCTAGTAAAATAGTTTATAATCCATAGAGAAGTTGGAATACAGTAGGTTTAACACCAATATGAAGAAATAATGAGTTCATTACAGTACCTTGAAGTGGTCTTTTGTTTTCTTTCTCTAACTGAGCTCACGAGATTTCTATTGAGTTTTGTGTTGTGAAGTTTTCAAGTTTTGGGTGAATTCTTTTGATGGATTATGGAACAAGGAGTGGCAAGAGCCTAAGCTTGGGGATGCCCATGGCACCCCCAAGATAATCTAAGGACACAAAAAAGTCAAAGCTTGGGGATGCCCCGGAAGGCATCCCCTCTTTCGTCTACTTCCATCGGTAATTTACTTGGAGCTATATTTTTATTCACCACATGATATGTGTTTTGCTTGGAGCGTCTTGTATTATTTGCGTCTTTGTTTGTTAGTGTGCCACAATAATCCTTGCTGTACACACCTTTTGAGAGAGCCATACATGAATTGGAATTTGATAGAATACTCTATGTGCTTCACTTATATCTTTTGAGCTTGATAGTTTTGCTCTATGTGCTTCACTTATATCTTTTTGAGCGTTATAATTTTGCTCTATGTGCTTCACTTAGATCTTTTAGAGCACGGTGGTGGATTTGTTTTAAAGAAACTATTGATATCTCATGCTTCACTTAGATTATTTTGAGAGTCTTAATAGCATGGTAATTTGCTTAACAATAATATGCTTGGTGTTCAAGATTTGTGAAACTTTCTTTTGAGTGCGTTGAATACTAAGAAAATATTGATGCTTGATAATTGTTTTGAGATATGAAGATGGTGATATTAGAGTCATGCTAGTTGAGTAGTTGTGAATTTGAGAAATTCTTGTGTTAAAGTTTGTGATTCCCGTAGCATGCACGTATGGTGAACCGTTATGTGATGAAGTCGGAGCATGATTTATTTATTGATTGTCTTCCTTATGAGTGGCCGTCGGGGACGAGCGATAGTCTTTTCCTACCAATCTATCCCCCTAGGAGCATGCGTGTAATACTTTGCTTTGATAACTTCTAGATTTTTGCAATAAGTATATGAGTTCTTTATGACTAATGTTGAGTCCATGGATTATACGCACTTTTTCCCATCCTTCCACCATTGCTAGCCTCTCTAATACCGTGCACCTTTCGTCGGTATCATACACCCACCATATACCTTCCTCAAAACAGCCACCATACCTACCTATCATGGCATTTCCATAGCCATTCCGAGATATATTGCCATGCAACTTTCCACCGTTCCGTTTATTATGACGTGCTCCGTCATTGTCATATTGCTAGCATGATCATGTAGTTGACATCGTATTCGTGGCAAAGACACCGTTCATAATTCTTTCATACATGTCACTCTTGATTCATTGCATATCCCGGTACACCGCCGGAGGCATTCATATAGAGTGATATTTGTTCTAAGTATCGAGTTGTAATTGTTGAGTTGTAAGAAAAATAAAAGTGTGATGATCATCAATTTTTAGAGCATTGTCCCAAGTGAGGAAAGAATGATGGAGACTATGATTCCCCCATAAGTCGGGATGAGACTCCGGACAAAAAAAAGAGGCCATAAAAAAGGAAAAGGCCCAAATAAAAAAATGAGAGAAAAAGAGAGAAGGGACAATGTTACTATCCTTTTACCACACTTGTGCTTCAAAGTAGCACCATGATCTTCATGATAGAGAGTCTCTCATTGTGTCACTTTCATATACTAGTGGGAATTTTTCATTATAGAACTTGGCTTGTATATTCCAATGATGGGCTTCCTCAAATTGCCCTAGGTCTTCGTGAGCAAGCGAGTTGGATGCACACCCACTTAGTTTCTTTTGTTGAGCTTTCTTATACTTATAGCTCTAGTGCATCCGTTGCATGGCAATCCCTACTCACTCACATTGATATCTATTGATGGGCATCTCCATAGCCCGTTGATACGCCTAGTTAATGTGAGACTATCTTCCCCTCCTTTTGTCTTCTCCACAACCACCATTCTATTCCATATATAGTGCTATGTCCATGGCTCACGCTCATGTATTGCGTGAGGATCGAAAAAGTTTTGAAAATGTTAAAGTATGAAACAATTGCTTGGCTTGTCATCGGGGTTGTGCATGATTTAAATACTTTGTGTGGTGAAGATAGAGCATAGCCAGACTATATGATTTTGTAGGGATAACTTTCTTTGGCCATGTTATTTTGAGAAGACATAATTGGTTTGTTAGTATGCTTGAAGTATTATTATTTTTATGTCAATATGAACTTTTTTCTTGAATCTTTCTAATCTGAATATTCATACCACAATTAAGAAGATTTGCATTGAAATTATGCCAAGTAGCACTCCGCATCAAAAAATCTCTTTTTATCATTTACCTACTCGAGGACGAGCAGGAATTATACTTGGGGATGCCTGATACGTCTCCAACGTATCTATAATTTTTGATTGCTCCATGCTATATTATCTACTGTTTTGGACTATATTGGGCTTTATTTTCCACTTTTATATTATTTTTGGGACTAACCTATTAACCGGAGGCCCAGCCCAGAATTGCTGTTTTTTGCCTATTTCAGTGTTTCGAAGAAACGGAATATCAAACGGAGTCCAAACGGAATGAAACCTTCGGGAACGTGATTTTCTCACCGAACGTGATCCAGGAGACTTGGACCCTACTCCAAGGGAGTCCAGAGGCGGTCACGAGGGTGGGGGTGCGCCCCCCTGCCTCGTGGGCCCCTCGAAGCTCCACCGACGTACTCCTTCCTCCTATATATACATACGTACCCCCAAACGATCAGATACAGAGCCAAAAACCTAATTCCACCGACGCAACTTTCTGTATCCACGAGATCCCATCTTGGGGCCTGTTCCGGAGCTCCTTCGGAGAGGGCCGTCATCATGGAGGGCTTCTACATCATCATAGCCTCTCCAATGAAGTGTCAGTAGTTTACCTCAGACCTTCGGGTCCATAGTTAGTAGCTAGATGGCTTCTTCTCTCTTTTTGGATCTCAATACAATGTTCTCCCCCTCTCTTGTGGAGATCTATTCGATGTAATCTTCTTTTTGCGGTGTGTTTGTTGAGAACGATGAATTGTGGGTTTATGGTCAAGTCTATCTATGAATAATATTTGAATCTTCTCTGAATTATTTTATGTATGATTGGTTATCTTTGCAAGTCTCTTCGAATTATCAGTTTGGTTTGGCCTACTAGATTGATTTTTCTTGCCATGGGAGAAGTGCTTAGCTTTGGGTTCGATCTTGCGGTGTCCTTTCCCAGTGACAGAAGGGGCAGCAAGGCACGTATTGCATCGTTGCCATCAAGGATAGCAAGATGGGGTTTATTCCATATTGCATGAATTTATCTCTCTACATCATGTCATCTTGCTTAAGGCATTACTCTGTTTTTAACTTAATACTCTAGATGCATGCTGGATAGCGGTCGATGAGTGGAGTAATAGTAGTAGATGCAGGCAGGAGTCGGTCTACTTGTCTCGGACGTGATGCCTATATACATGATCATACCTAGATATTCTCATAACTATGCTCAATTCTGTCAATTGCTCAACATAATTTGTTCACCCACTGTAGAATACTTATGCTCTTGAGAGAAGCCACTAGTGAAACCTATGGCCCCCGAGTCTATTCTCATCATATCAATCTCCATCACTTTATTATTGCTTTGCTTTTTTACTTTGCGTTTTACTTTTCACTTTGCATCTCTATATCAAAAATACCAAAAATATTGTCTATCATCTCTATCAGATCTCACTCCCGTAAGTGACCGTGAAGGGATTGACAACCCCTAATCGCGTTGGTTGCGTTGAGCTATTGTTTTGTGTTGGTACGAGGGACTTGTGCATGGCCTCCTACTGGATTGATACCTTGGTTCTCAAAAACTGAGGGAAATACTTACGCTACTCTACTACATCATCCTCTCCTCTTTGGGGAAATCCAATACAAGCTCAAGAGGTAGCACTGAACTCGAGGGCTTCATGTCAGATAAGTGCTCCCAATATTACCACCTAACTGATTCCTTTGTGAGAAGGTTTAAATTTACATCCTCGCGCAATTCGCACACTATACTATTTGATCTCTATGATAAATCTTATACCATGGACTTAGAAGATTTTAATACTGCTTGTAAACTTCCGCAATGGGGTAGTGCTAGTGAACCTCGCAAATCTGAGTTTAAAGATTTTCTTGCTAGTATCACTGTGGGGGAAACTAGAGAAATAACACAAGCTACCATAGGGAGCATTCATTTTCCCGCTATACATTATTTTGCTCTCCTTATAGGTAGATGCATTAACGGCAAGGACGAGGCATGTCACATGTGTGTTCCCGATCTTAGTGTTCTCAAGAGTGATGTATTAGGAGATAAAAAATATAACTTGGGGGCTATTATTGCACGAAGGTTGCATCATAACAGTATTAGTGGAGATTTGTTTGGTGGAATTTATGCAACCCGTGTAGCTAATTATCTTGAGATACCCATACATGAAAATGATATGGAATTGCCTCCTGCTTATTTAGATTTTAATGCTATGGTTCGTCATCAGTTTGTTGAGAGGAATGAACAATTCCTCCAATACCGACTAACCTTTGACACACGCCGCACTGTCCATGTTGCTCTCACTGCTCCTGCTTTCTTTGACTTTCAGTCAAAAGGGAGATATGTCATAACCAGGGAGGAGGCAAACGAGTACGAGAGGAGGGCAGAAGCAGCTCGCCTCCAAGCTGCAGCTCTTGAGGCAGTAGTTGCTGCATCTCAGTACGACCCCAGTTATAATTTTGGGTATCCGCCAGGCCATCCATGGGCATACACTACAAAAAAATACACTTCCGTGATGATACGTGTTTGTCACAGTAGGTCACGTTTTCTGCCATGCATGTACATCCATGACAAATTTATGATGAGAATCAAGATAGTCATACCTGTCTTTGTCGTAGAAGTGTTCCATGACATTACCAAAATTATCATCATGGAAGTGTCCACTTCCATGACGATAAATCGCGGCGTCCGTAAGTGCTTTCGTCAAGGGTGATGACCGTGGCATCCACCGTAACGAACGCCGTTAAGCTATCGAGTCCGGTTTTGGATCCGATAACCCGTTAACAGCCCCGACCAATGGGGATTTTCCATGTGTAAAATCATCATTGGCTGGAGGAAACATGTGTCGGCTCACCGTTGGGACAGATGTCATCCACTCATTGGACACAAAGCACCTATGATACGTCGACACGTGGCACGGCCCAACAGAGGCACATTCCTGTGAAAAGGCCGGCCCGTTTGACTTGGTCAAAAGGTGTCGGGCCGGCCCACGGCAAGCCTGTTAATGACCTGTTCGCATATAGCCCATTTACAGCCCGCTAACCCAGGGCCCGTTGACGGCCTATCCGAATTAGGCCCAGTAGCGTCATCTGGGCCGTCCAATATAATTCCAGCCCGTTTTAACTTCCGACCCATGTATGGCCCATGACGTCTTTTGGCCCATATGAGGCCCTTAGTAACCCCTCGGCCCATTAACGACCCGTGGTAAAACTGGCCCGTAATGAACAGTGTATCACTTTATACCCATTAACGGCCCATTATTCCGTTGGGCCGTTTCCAGCCATGTTATCTTTCGGCCTTCTCAGGGCCCATTTATTCTTGGGCTCATTTCCAGCATTTGGTTACTTACGGCCCGTTACTATCATTTTCTGCTTGTGGGCCAAATTCAGCCCGTGCTTATAGTCAGCCCGTTTGTGGCCCGTTAATACGTTGGGCCGTTTTCATAGCGTCATCAAATACGGCCGATTAACGACAACCCATTATGGTCGGCCCATGAACGGACGATTCCAACTCTAGCCCGTTTATGGCCATAAAGCGGTATGTTATTGTCCATGTTTGGGCAATCGATCATACGGCCCGTATAAGGCCCATTGATGATACAACCCGTAGAAGGCCCATTGATGATACGGCCCGTAGAAGGCGCATTGATGATACGACCCGTACAAAGCCCATTGATGATAAGGCCCATAGAAGGCCCATTGTTTCTACGCCCCGTAAAAGGCCCATTGTTTCTACGGCCCGTAGAAGGCCATTGTTTCTACGGCCCGTAAAAGGCCCAGTGTCACTATAGTAAATGTGTAGCCCATGGTTATTGTGGCCTAGTTTTAAAAAAATAGGTTATTGCGGCCACAAGCAAACCGCGGAAAAAGAACAGCACTGACTACAAGCAAACAAATAAACAAGGCAACAAGGAAATAAATAAGCAAGCAACTTACGCTAGGCTATCACGGCTATTACACATATTACATCCACTGGGCATCAAAGTTCGCCACCAATGCAAATATAGGGAACAAAGCAGCATATCATATACCTTTGGTTGTCAAAGTTGGCGACCAAAGGCAAATAAACACCACAGAAAAACAAGTCCAGAACTGAAACCACTTCATAAGATCTCAAGAAACAATATCCTGGGTACCCATAATGCTGGCAAGAAGCTTAGCAAGCTTATTAACTTTCTCTTGTTTGGCGCTTTGATACGTCTCCAACATATCTATAATTTTTTATTGTTCCATGCTATATTATATTCTGTTTTGGATGTTTAATGGGCTTTATTATACACTTTTATATTATTTTTGGGACTAACCTACTAACTAGAGGCCCAGCCCAAATTGCTGTTTTTTGCCTATTTCAGTGTTTCGCAGAAAAAGAATATCAAACGGAGTCCAAACAGAATGAAACCTTCGGGAACGTGATTTTCGAAACAAACATGATCCAGAGGACTTGGAGTCTACGTAAAGCAATTAACGAGGAGAGCACGAGGCAGGGGGCGCGCCTACCCCCCAGGCACGCCCTCCACCCTCGTGGGGCCCATGTTGCTCCACCGACGTACTTCTTCCTCCTATATATACCTACGTACCCCCAAACCATCAGGGGCATCCACGAAAACCTAATTCCACTGCCGCAACCTTCTGTACCCGTGAGATCCCATCTTGGGGCCTTTTCCAGCGTCCTGCCGGAGGGGGCATTGATCATGGAGGGCTTCTACATCAACACCATAGCCTCTCCGATGATGTGTGAGTAGTTTACCTCAGACCTTCAGGTCCATAGTTATTAGGTAGATGGCTTCTTCTCTCTCTTTGGATATCAATACAAAGTTCTCCTCGATTCTCTTGGAGATCTATTCGATGTAATCTTCTTTCGCGGTGTGTTTGTCGGGACCGATGAATTGTGGGTTTATGATCAAGTTTATCTATGAACAATATTTGAATCTTCTCTGAATTCTTTTATGTATGATTGGTTATCTTTGCAAGTCTCTTAGAATTATCAGTTTGGTTTGGCCAACTAGATTGATCTTTCTTGCAATGGGAGAAGTGCTTAGCTTTGGGTTCAATCTTGCGGTGTCCTTTCCCAGTGATAGTAGGGGCAGCAAGGCACGTATTGTATTGTTGCCATCGAGGATAACAAGATGGGGTTTATATCATATTGCATGAGTTTATCCCTCTACATCGTGTCATCTTACTTAAAGCGTTACTCTATTCTTATGAACTTAATACTCTAGATGCATGCTGGATAGCGGTCGATGTGTGGAGTAATAGTAGTAGATGCAGGCAGGAGTCGGTCTATTTGTCGCGGACGTGATGCCTATATACATGATCATACCTAGATATTCTCATAACTATGCTCAATTCTATCAATTGCTCGATAATAATTTGTTCACCCAACGTAATACTTATGCTCTTGAGAGAAGCCACTAGTAAAACCTATGGCCCCCGGTTATATTCTCTATCATATTAATCTTCCAACACTTACTTATTTTTATTGCCTTTTATTTTACTTTGCATCTTTATCATAAAAATACCAAAAATATTATCTTATCATATCTATCAGATCTCACTCTCGTAAGTGACCGTGAAGGGATTGACAACCCCTTTATCACGTTGGTTGCGAGGTTCTTATTTTTTTGTGTAGGTGCGCGGGACTTGAGCGTGGTCTCCTACTGGATTGATACCTTGGTTCTCAAAAACTGAGGGAAATACTTACGCTACTTTACTGCATCACCCTTTGATACGTCTCCAACGTATCTATAATTTTTGATTGCTCCATGCTATATTATCTTCTGTTTTGGACATTATTGGGCTTTATTATTCACTTTTATATTATTTTTGGGACTAACCTATTACCCGGAGGCCCAGCCCATAATTGCTGTTTTTTGCCTATTTCAGAGTTTCGCAGAAAAATAATATCAAACGGTGTCCAAACGGAATGAAACCTTCGGGAACGTGATTTTTGGAACGAACATGATCCAGGAGACTTGGACCCTAAGTCAAGGAAGCTTCGAGGAAGCCACGAGGTAGGGGGCGCGCCTACCCCCCAAGCGCACCCTCCACCCTCGTGGGCCCCACGTTGCTCCACCGATGTACTCCTTCCTCCTATATATACCTACGTACCCCCAAACTATCATAAACGGAGCCAAAAACCTAATTCCACCGCCGCAACCTTTTGTACGCACGAGATCCCATCTTGGGGCCTGTTCCGGAGCTCCGCCGGAGGGGGCATGTATCAAGGAGGGCTTCTACATCAACACCATAGCCTCTCCGATGAAGTGTGAGTAGTTTACCTCAGACCTTCGGGTCCATAGTAATTAGCTAGATGGCTTCTTCTCTCTTTTTGGATCTCAATACAATGTTCTCCCCCTCTCTCGTGGAGATCTATTCGATGTAATCTTCTTTTGCGGTGTGTTTGTTAAGACCGATGAATTGTGGGTTTATGATCAAGTTTATCTATGAGAAATATTTGAATCTTCTGAATTCTTTTATGTATGATTGGTTATCTTTGCAAGTATCTTCGAATTATCAGTTTGGTTTGGCCTACTAGATTGATCTTTCTTGCAATGGGAGAAGTGCTTAGCTTTGGGTTCAATCTTGCGGTGTTCTTTCCCAGTGATAGTAGGGGCAGCAAGGCACGTATTGTATTGTTGCCATCGAGGATAACAAGATGGGGTTTTATCATATTGCATGAATTTATCCCTCTACATCATGTCATCTTGCTTAAGGCGTTACTCTTTTCTTATGAACTTAATACTCTAGATGCATGCTGGATAGCGGTCGATGTGTGGAGTAATAGTAGTAGATGCAGGCAGGAGGTCTACTTGTCTCGGACGTGATGCCTATATACATGATCATACCTAGATATTCTCATAACTATGCTCAATTATGTCAATTGCTCAACAGTAATTTGTTCACCCACCGTAAAATACTTATGCTCTTGAGAGAGGCCACTAGTGAAACCTATGGCCCTCGGGTCTATCTTTATCATATTAATCTTCCAACACTTAGTTATTTCCGTTGCTTTTTACTTTGCTTTTATTTTAATTTGCATCTTTATCATAAAAATACCAAAAATATTATCCTATCATATCTATCAGATCTCACTCTCGTAAGTGACCGTGTAGGGATTGGCAACCCCTTATCGCGTTGGTTGCAGGGATTTATTTGTTTTGTGTAGGTGCGAGGGACTCGCGTGTAGCCTCCTACTGGATTGATACCTTGGTTCTCAAAAACTGAGGGAAATACTTACGCTACTTTGCTGCATCACCCTTTCCTCTTCAAGGGAAAACCAACGCAATGCTCAAGAGGTAGCAAGAAGGATTTCTGGCGCCATTGCCGGGGAGGTCTACGCAAAAGTCAACATACCAAGTACCCATCACAAACCCTTATCTCCCGCATTACATTATTTTCCATTTGCCTCTTGTTTTCCTCTCCCCCACTTCACCCTTGCTGTTTTATTCGCCCTCTCTTTTCCGTTCGCCTTCTTCTTTCCTTTTTGCCCCTCGCTCTTTCTGTCGTTATGTCTGAAATTGGGGAAATTATTGTCGATATGGACAATAATAATATTATGGAAAACTCTGATGCTCCTGCTGAAGAACCCCCTACCTTGCATACAAATTTTTTTCGAATTGGTAGTGGTAATATTATTGGAAAATGAGTTATTCAAGATTTCTTTACTTGTGCCGGTGCTTTGCCTTCTATGGGCAGTTCCATTCTTCATAGAACTACTAGTCTTGCTGACGCTATTGCCATGCTTATCGTTGAACTTGAAAGGCAATTTATGCACTTGCACCCTTGCATACAAAGGATTTTCCTAGAATTTTCTAATATAGAGCATTCTTCTGTTAAGCGTGCCGCTACTATCTTTTTGGCTCATGAGTTCAGATTTATAATAAAAGAGGCCAAGGAAATCTTTGTGCATTATAGGGTGGACGCTGGCCATCCTCCCATAGAGACTATCCTCTTTGATCAAGAAGAAATAATGCGTTTTCAATCTCTAGACTATGTCGCTTTCAATGAAAACCTTAGAAAAAAGGTCCCTACCAATGTTCTAGTTGATAGAATTTCTGAACTTAATGATAACTTGGCTATTCGAAATAATGAGCTAGGATATTCTCTCGAGTATAGGCTCACAAAGTTCTGTCAAAAGAATGCTTATAATGATGAATTGGTTGTGCAATATGAAGGGCCGAAGGAGGAACCTATACCTCCTAAAATTGATCTTGGGGACTTTTGTCCCATTAAATTTAGCCTGTTTGATTACTTTTGCTTGCCTCAAAGGAAACTTGCTGCTGAACGTAGAGAATACGAAATGAGTTTTAATGATCTATCCTATTACTATGGCACCACCTAGATCTATCCTTGCTTTTATGCCTAGCTAGGGGCGTTAAACGATAGCGCTTGTTGGGAGGCAACCCAATTTTATTTTCAGTTTTTTTGCTTTTTGCTTCTGTTTAGGAATAAATATTTGTTCTAGCCTATGGTTAGATGTTTTTTTATGTTTTAATTAGTGTTTGTGCCAAGTTAAACCTATAGGATCTTCTTGGATGATAGTTATTTGATCTTGCAAAAATTTCCAGAAACTTTCTGTTCATGAAAAAAATTGTTAAAAATCACCAGAACGTGATAAAATATTGATTCCAATTGCTGCTGATCAATAAACAAATTGTATAGGTCGTCCTATTTTGGCTGTTTTTTTGGAGTTCCAGAAGTTTGCGTTAGTTACAGATTACTACGGACTGTTCTGTTTTTGAAAGATTATGTTTTTCGTGTGTTATTTGCTTAAGGCGTTACTCTGTTCTTATGAACTTAATACTCTAGATGCATGCTGGTTAGCGGTCGATGTGTGGAGTAATAGTAGTAGATGCATGGAGGAGTCGGTCTACTTGTCTCAGACGTGATGCCTATATACATGATCATACCTAGATATTCTCATAACTATGCTCAATTCTGTCAATTGCTCAACAGTAATTTGTTCACCCACCGTAAAATACTTATGCTCTTGAGAGAAGCCACTAGTGAAACCTATGGCCCCCGGGTCTATCTTTATCATATTAATCTTCCACCACTTAGTTATTTCCGTTGCTTTTTACTTTGCTTTTATTTTACTTTGCATCTTTATCATAAAAATACCAAAAATACTATCCTATCATATCTATGAGATCTCACTCTCGTAAGTGACCGTGTAGGAATTGACAACCCCTTATCGCGTTGGTTGCGAGGATTAATTTGTTTTCTGTAGGTGCGAGGGACTCGCGCGTAGCCTCCTACTGGATTGATACCTTGGTTCTAAAAAACTGAGGTAAATACTTACGCTACTTTGCTGCATCACCCTTTCCTCTTCAAGGGAAAACCAACGCAGTGCTCAAGAGGTAGCACCCTTTCCTCTTCAAGGGAAAACCAACGCAGTGCTCAAGAGGTAGCAAGAAGGATTTCTAGCACCGTTGCCGAGGAGATTCGCGCCAAGTCAATTGAAGTCAAGACATACCAAGTACCCATCACAAACTCTTATCCCTCGCATTACATTATTTGTCGTTTGCCTCTCGTTTTCCTCTCCCCCACTTCACCCTTGCCATTTTATTCACCCTCTCTTTCCGTTCGCTTTTTTTTTGCTCGCTTCTTGTTTGCTCGTGTGTTGGATTGCTTGCTTGTCACTATGGCTCAAGACAATACTAAATTGTGTGACTTTACCAATACCAACAACAATGATTTTCTTAGCACTCCGATTGCTCCTCTTACCGATACTGAATCTTGTGAAATTAATGCTGCTTTGTTGAATCTTGTCATGAAAGATCAATTCGCCGGCCTTCCTAGTGAAGATGCCGCTACCCATCTAAATAGCTTTGTTGATTTGTCTGATATGCAAAAGAAGAAAGATGTGGACAATGATACTGTTAAATTGAAGCTATTTCCTTTTTCGCTTAGAGATCGTGCTAAAGCTTGGTTTTCGTCTTTGCCTAAAAATAGTATTGATTCTTGGAATAAGTGCAAAGATGCTTTTATCTCTAAGTATTTTCCTCCCGCTAAGATCATCTCTCTTAGAAACGATATTATGAATTTTAAGCAACTTGATCATGAACATGTTGCACAATCTTGGGAGAGAATAAAATTAATGATACATAATTGCCCTACACATGGTTTGAATCTTTGGATGATTATACAAAAAAATTATGCCGGATTGAATTTTGCTTCTAGAAATCTTTTAGATTCGGCCGCGGGAGGCACTTTTATGGAAATCACTTTAGGAGAAGCTACCAAACTCCTAGATAATATTATGGTTAATTATTCTCAATGGCACACCGAAAGATCTACTAATAAAAAAGTGCATGCGATAGAAGAATTAATGTTTTGAGTGGAAAGATGGATGAACGTATGAAATTATTTTCTAATAAGAGTGTTTCTTCTGATCCTAATGATATGCCTTTGTCTACTTTGATTGAGAATAATAATGAATCTTTGGATGTGAATTTTGTTGGTAGGAATAATATTGGTAACAAAGCGTATAGAGGAAACTTTAATCCTAGACCGTATCCTAGTAATTAATCTAATAATTATGGTAATTCCTACAACAACTCTTATGCTAATTTTAATAAGATGCACTCTGAATTTGAGACTAGTGTTAAAGAATTTATGAATTCGCAAAAGAATTTCATTGCTTCGCTTGAAGAAAAATTGCTTAAAGTTGATGAATTGGCTAGGAACGTTGATAGAATTTCTCTTGATGTTGACTCCTTGAAACTTAGATCTATTCCACCTAAGCATGATATCAATGAGTCTATCAAAGCCATGAGAATTTCCATTGATAAGTGCAAAGAAAGAACCGCTAGGATGCGTACTAAGAAAGATTGCTTTGTGAAAGCGTGTTCTTCTAATTTTTATGAGAATAAAGATGAAGATCTAAAAGTTATTGATGTGTCCCCTATTAAATCTTTGTTTTGCAATATGAATCTTGATAATTATGGGACTGAATATGAGCCACCTTTACCTAGAAGGCGTTCCAAAAATTTGGAGTTTTTAGATCTTGATGCTAAAATTTGTAAAAGTGGGATTGAAGAAGTCAAAACTTTAGATATCAATGAACCCACTATTTTGGATTTCAAGGAATTTAATTACGATAATTGCTCTTTGATAGATTGTATTTCCTTGTTGCAATCCGTGCTAAATTCTCCGCATGCTTATAGTCAACATAAAGCTTTTACCAAACATATCGTTAATGCTTTGATGCAATCTTATGAAGAAAAACTTGAGTTGGAAGTTTCTATCCCTAGAAAACTTTATGATGAATGGGAACCTACTATTAAAATTAAAATTAAAGATCATGAATGCTATGCTTTGTTTGATTTGGGTACTAGTGTTTCCATGATTCCAAAAACCTTGTGTGATTTGTTAGGTTTCCGCGAATTTGATGATTGCTCTTTAAACTTACACCTTGCGGATTCCACTATCAAGAAACCTATGGGAAGAATTAATGATGTTTTTATTGTTGCAAATAGGAATTATGTGCCCGTAGATTTTATTGTTCTTGATATAGATTGCAATCCTTCATGTCCTATTATTCTTGGTAGACCTTTCCTTAGAACGATTGGTGCAATCATTGATATGAAGGAAGGGAATATTAGATTCCAATTTCCGTTAAGGAAAGGCATGGAACAATTCCCTAGAAATAAAATAAAATTACCCTATGAATCTATTATGAGAGCCACGTATGGATTTCCTACCAAAGATGGCAATACCTAGATCTATCCTTGCTTTTATGCCTAGCTAGGGGCGTTAAACGATAGCGCTTGTTGGGAGGCAACCCAATTTTATTTTAGTTTTTTGCTTTTTGCTTCTATTTAGGAATAAATATTTGATCTAGCCTCTGGTTAGATTTGTTTTTATGTTTTAATTAGTGTTTGTGCCAAGTTAAACCTATATGATCTTCTTGGATGATAGTTATTTGATCTTGCTGAAAATTCCAGAAACTTTCTGTTCACGAAAACAATTGTTAAAAATTACCAGAACGTGATAATATTGATTCCAATTGCAGCAGATCATTAAAAAAATTATTTAGGTCGTTCTATTTTGGCAGAATTTTTAGAGTTCCAGAAGTTTGCGTTAGTTACAGATTACTACAGACTGTTCTGTTTTTTACAGAATCTGTTTTTCATGTGTTGTTTGCTTATTTTGATGAATCTATGGCTAGTAAAATAGTTAATAAACCATAGAGAAGTTGGAATACATTAGGTTTAACATCAATATAAATAAATAATGAGTTCATTACTGTACCTTAAAGTGGTGTTTTGTTTTCTTTCGCTAACGGAGCTCAAGAGATTTTCTGTTAAATTTTGTGTTGTGAAGTTTTCAAGTTTTGGGTAAAGATTTGATGGAGTATGGAACAAGGAGTGGCAAGAGCCTAAGCTTGGGGATGCCCATGGCACCCCAAGATAATCCAAGGACACAAAAAAGCCAAAGCTTGGGGATGCCCCGGAAGGCATCCCCTCTTTCGTCCTCATCCATCGGTAAATTTACTTGGAGCTATATTTTTATTCACCACATGATATGTGTTTTGCTTGGAGCGTCTAGTATGATTTGAGTCTTTATTTGTTAGTTCGCCACAATCATCCTTGCTGTACAAACCTTTTGAGAGAGACATACATGATTTAGAATTTGTTAGAATACTCTATGTGCTTCACTTATATCTTTTGAGCTATATAATTTTTGCTCTAGTGCTTCACTTATATCTTTTAGAGCATGATGGTGGATTTGTTTTATAGACACTATTGTTCTCTCATGCTTCACTTAGATTACTTTGAGAGTCCTACAAAACAACATGGTAATTCGCTTTAATTATGATAGGCATCCAAGATTAGATTTTTTTCTTATAAGTGTGTTGAATACTATGAGAAGTTTGATGCTTGATAATTGTTTTGATATATGAAGATGGTAATATTATAGTCATGCTAGTGTAGTAGTTGTGTATTTGAGAAATACTTGTGTTAAAGTTTGTGATTCCCGTAGCATGCACGTATGGTGAACCGTTATGTGATGAAGTCGGAGCATGATTTATTTATTGATTGTCTTCCTTATGAGTGGCAGTCGGGGACGAGCGATGGTCTTTTCTTACCAATCTATCCCCCTAGGAGCATGCACGTAATACTTTGTTTTGATAACTAATAGATTTTTGCAACAAGTATATGAGTTCTTTATGACTAATGTTGAGTCTGTGGATTATACACACTCTCATCCTTCCACGATTGCTAGCTTCTCTAATACCGCACACTTTTCACCGGTATCATAAGCCCACCATATATCTTCCTCAAAACAACCACCATACCTACCTATTATGGCATGTCCATAGCCGTTCCAAGATATATTGCCATGCAACTTACCACCGTTCCGTTTACAATGTCATGCTTCATCATTGTCATATTGCTTTGCATGATAATGTAGTTGACATCGTATTCGTGGCAAAGCCACCGTTCATAATTCTTTCATACATGTCACTTTTGATTCATTGCATATCCCGGTACACCGCTGGAGGCATCCACATAGAGTCATATTTTGTTCTAAGTATTGAGTTGTAATTCTTGAGTTGTAAAGAAAATAAAAGTGTGATGATCATCATTATTAGAGCATTGTCCCAAGTGAGGAAAGGATGATGGAGACTATGATTCCCCCATAAGTCTGGATGAGACTCCAGACTAAATAAAAAAAAATGTAGCGACCCGACCTCAGACGGTCAAGCCTCTGTGTATACGTGCCATCCCTGGATCAGTATGCTGGCACACACAGTACATCAATGTATATATCAAAGTGCAATCACATGTATAAATAATGTAAAACTGATATATACCTCAATAGTCTCAGCGGAAACAAGTAATCGGGGGTGGAGTCCCATCAACGCCATCGGCAGGTTGAGTGTAGACCGTAACCCTGTACCGTATTCTTACTCGTCGGAAGAAAGTATCTGCAACATGATACGTTGCAGCCGTGTAGGTCAGTACATTGAATGTACCGGCAAGATCACAACATGAGAAACAGATGATAAAACTATACTATACGCAGTATGGCTTTGTGGCTCTGTATCTGAGTTTTGTTAGCGTAAAAACTGGTTTTATTTTCCCTACATCAAAGGAATAAATGAAGTCTGTACTATTGAGTTTTCTATCATGACATGGTTCCGCCAACCGATGTCTCATAGCCCAAATTCATCATAAGTTGCCCACAATTAAGTTATCATCCGGTGTTGAGAGTTCCGAGATAGATCCAAGTCCGGATGCTCAAATTGTCCGTGAATCGGGACACGGCTAATCGATTAGGTTTAAACCCTCTGCAGAGGTTTGTACACTTTACCCGCAAGATTCGATCCTCTTTTACGTTCTCGCACTTCGGGTGTTTGAGAACAAGACGATCGAAACATGGTCTTCCGAAGAGTTCCTCTGACCACTGTCCGGTACTCATCCCATCCTACCGTAGTTCTACATCTGCTAGTACCGTCCCAGCCAGAGTCACCACTAAGGTCAACCAAGCCAGAGCCCATAATGACTTGCGGTTGCACAGGTAAGCTTCCGGGCATGAAGTATTCTTCCGTCTCTTTGAGTCTGGGTGAAGCTTTCCGCAAGATGTCATGGCGCTTCTCCATGCATCCCGGCCAACCACTGGTTACTCCAGGTGCCCACAACCGCCCTTCACCCAGAGTGTGTATTGAATTCTTGTCTTGAGTCTTGAAGTCTTGAGGCCTTGAAAATGCAGTCCTTGCAGATGCCATCATGGAGTTGTCGTCATTGACGAGAGTCCTCCTTCTTCACACCACTCTCGAGCACTCATACCAAACCCCGTCTACCATAGCGTAGCATTAAAATAAATAACGTCCCGGGCTTGGTAACAGGGTGATGGGTTCCTGCCTCATGCATACTACTCAACTACAAGAATCAATACACTACTAGAGGTGGTTGCAAAGATGCCACTAAATGCAATAAAACATAGGTATGAAAACATGGTCAAAGTGAACTTGCCTTGTTGACGATCTTCGAAACTAGGGATTCGTGGTAGCAAGCTTCGCACTCCGGAAATTCTACCAAGGCAAACAAATACCTTAATAAGCACAAAGCATATGATCACTTAGCACAATAGCATAGTATCATAACACACCAAAACAATCGAATCAAAACCCAAAGGAAAACTCGAGGAAATCCAACTCAAAGTTTTCCTACTTCAAGCAACAACTAGAAATAGTTTTATATAACAAAATTTTTCTTAACATAACCTAGGCATGGTTTTATGTTACCTAACAGAAAAGAATGCATTATGCAACTAGGAGCAAAAAGAATCAATTTAAAAGCTATTATAAAACTCCTATTAGGCCTAATTCAAATTCTATTAAGAAAAATAAAATAAAAGTTTTATTTAATATAAATAAAAGTTCATGCTCTAAAGTGACAGAAACTAACCTAGAATAATCAATCACATGTGAAAAATAAATTTATTTACTAATTAAAATAATAGGAAAACAGTAGCTAGTTAATTAATTAAGAATAGCATGATTCTGCTAGAAACTATTTTTATTAATCCTAAAATGCCCAAATAAATTCCTACAGTTAGGTAATGTCAAAATAAAGTTGGGACAAAAAGAGTCATAAAAAATAATTTTCCTAACTCATTTTATAGCAGATTTACTATTCTGACTAAATCTAAAATAAAGCAATTATAAATAATTTTAACATAGCTAATTATATTTTCTACAGAAACTATAAGAAATTTGCAAACCAACAAAAAAAGAATCACTCAAAAATATTGAGTAGAATAAAAGATATGAATTTTTCAAATCTGGAACTATTCTGCTAAAACAGAAAAACGAAAATAAAGAAAAATGGCCTAATGGGCCTAACCTACGCACTGAGCGTAATATAACTAAACGGGCCCTAGGGTTAAACTGAATCGGGCCGGTCTAAAAATAAAAACCCTAACTTAAACTAAACCGTAACGAACCGGAGCGAACCGGGTTTATTTTAAAAGAAACATACCCCTTCGGGGGTTCTAATCTGCGCCGCACAAACGAGATCGGACGGCGGGGGAGAGGTCCGGTGGCTCACCGGTCGGCGGCGGCGGCGGAGGCTTGGGCGGCGATGGTTCCGGCGACTCCGGTGGCCGGGGAGGTCGGCGGAGGTCTTCGGCGGGTGCAGCGCGGGAGGGAGTCCGGGGTGGGGTCAGGCGAGCTCGGGGTGGCAGGGTGGGTCAGGCGGCGGAAATGGCGGCGGCGCTCTCGGGCTCGCGAGGCCTTGCGGGAGAGGGAGAGGTCCGCGAGGGGAAATGGGGTGAGGGGAGGGCTTTTATAGGGCGGGGCGTCGGGGGCGTGGGAAGTGAATCGGGGAGGATCGGGCGGATCCGGAGATCACGGATCTGCGGCGAGCGGCGCGCCTCGTCTTGTGGGGGGTGCGGCCTGGTTATTGGGCCGGCTCGGCCTGGGTGGGCCGGCTGGTGGGCTGCCAAATGGCGCGTGAGGTGAGCGGCCCAGTCTTGGCTGGGCCACTGTCGGCTGGCTGGTGCTGGGCATTTTCTTTTCTATTTTAATTCTTTTGAAAAATAAAAACAGAGGGAAATATAAATATTTATATAAGACATATATATATCAAAATGATCAGGGGAATATTCCCTATCATTTGAACATTTTTCCAGGGGCAAAATCCAAAGTTTATAAAAAATCATTTTTTTCCAAATTCAAATAAAACTCAAATTTGAATTCAAAACTTTTGGCATTGTTTTCCTCTGATATTTTTGGAGTGTCATGTTTACTCCTCTCATACTTTTGCTCAAGTATTTATCAGGCATGGTTTTTGAAATGATTCCCACTTTCCAAAGTTTGAATTCAAATTCCAAAACTCAAAATCTTTTGAAACTCCAAATGGCACTTTCAAATGACTTTCAATTTGATACTTTTTTTTAACTTCCAACTCATATTTCATATACTTGAAGAAGTCATTTTATCTTCCCTCATGAAAATCATTGAGTTGCATAAAGCTTTGAATTTGAAATATTCTCAAATGAAATTCAAATCTTTTCAAAACCCTTTTCATTCCAAATGGAAGAAGTCATGTCATCTTCACTCTAGGGTTTGGTGTTGGAATGAACTTGAATTCATTGGGATCCAAAAAGGCAAAGAGGAAGGTTTGGGAAAGTCATTTCAATCCCTCTCATTCAACTTTCAAAAGTTTTAAATTTCCACTCAATTTCACTCAATCAATCGAACAAGCAATCAGACAACAAGCATAGTTATTTATTTAATATAACATTCCAAAATTTAGAATTTTGGGATGTTACAAACCTACCACACTTAAAATGAATCTCGTCCTCGAGATTCGAAAGGGGCTAGCAAGAAAAGGTTAGGGGTTGGGGGTCTTCTAGTAAGTATTCTGGTCGAAAAGGTCAGAGGTGCTTCCACACTTAAAAGCAAGGTTACAGTTCCAATAAACTCAGATACTTCCTCTGGAGTGCGGACAATGTATGTCTCTGCACACATCTTACAATAGCTCCTTCATTAATGCTCTTCTGTCAGAAGTATAGAGTTTTCCTCAGAATCTTGGGTCGGTTCGTCAAAGTTGAAGTTCGTCCGGGATTGGATCTTCTTTGCTGATAGGTCCGTGTCCATTCTAGACAACTATCGAAATACTCATGGTGGTCTACAATTTATGGTTTCTCCTGCAGAAAACGGGCCTGGGTTGAACCTCACTGTATAACCTACGATTGGCAACGGTTGCCTGTAAAGGTGTTCCATCGTCCTACCATTCTATGGTTTTATGGTTTATCGCGTCGACACTCTTCTAAGGTTTTCGAGGCTCTCTGATTTTCCATCAACATATGATAGTTCATGATAGAAGTCTTCGGTATGGGGGCCAATCCATCCCGTACTTGAATCATTACCACATACGTAAACAGTGAATCACGTATTCTAACACTTGGGCATACTCACAAGCATTGAAGAATTTCTCTTGTTCTCGAACTGGGTTCGAGTAAATCTATGGTTTCTGCAAGCTGAACAAACATCTATCGTTACTTCACCACTCTCAGGTTTTTGCGTAACCTCCTACGAAACGTATGCTGATTGAATCACCGATTCTTCCAAATTTCTTCCTTCATCAAGGTTACATCTGTTCCTTTTTAAAATCCTGGGCCTGTGGGTTATGGCCCACTTCAGCTCTTGTACAAGCTTGATTCATCCTTCCTAGGATTCCATATTTCAACGTTACATCTCCTGTAAATCCAATAGTACTTCTTCCTTCATACTCTTGTGGTGACGATCATACAAAACTCCAACTTATTTTGGTCCAGCTCCCTTCTATGGACCGTCATGAATAACACATTTCTTTCTTCATTGATCCTGTGGCTTTACGGAGTACTACGACACCAAAGGAAAATGCACTAGTTTATCCATAAATCTCTTTATTATCATCTCAATCTTTTATTACATCCTTAACCATTTTTCGTGAATCCAAATTCCAAAAAGTTTATTACAAATGCAGCCACCCACATGGTTCGGTATGGTCAGACATTACTTCCAACTTTATTCATTTTTCCTCCTTAAGGATTCTTCAGTTCCACTGGAATTGTGCGACATGCGCCTTGAAATCTTCAATCTTCTGTTTCATCGTGGTGGCCTTGAGCTTCACCTCCATCATCTCCGTATGTACTTCGCTTAGGTATTCCTGAGTATAACCGAGTCTTGCTTCAAGTATTTCTCCGATCTGGCGTATGGCTTCCATGGCTGCTTCACGAACATCATCGAAGAAAGTTGCTTGGGGCACACGTGAAATGAAAAAGTACTGCCCCATCATCTTTGGGCAAACTCCTTTCAAATGGTGGAGGTGTACCTCCACATACCAAAGTTCCACTCCCTTTTGCATGAAGCGGTAGCCTTTGTAGACTGCATCTCCTTCAAGGTGAATATGCTTCATCATGTCCTTCAGGATCCTTGGGTAATCATGATCACTTGTCAGGGTCATGATTGTTTCCGGACCTTTAAGGAAAGACTCATAAAGGGTCGTCATCTGTAGTTGTAAAACAAAAAAGGTGCTCAGAGTAAGGTACATATCTCCTGGGGCACACATTCATATCATCCAAACAAAACTTCAAACTCAATTTCCAATATCCAGTTTACGCATCACAACTCACCTTCTTCCATGTTCATCAAGAATATTAATTTCCAAGATAAAATATGACAACTCCTTAAAGTTTTTCAGCATGTGACATTACAACTTTATTGAGTCATGAACTATTACAATCTCAGAGTAATCTATTACATAACTCAACTCATCGAGCTCATGAAAATGAAATTGCTTTCTACTACTCTTATTATCCATATCAAAATTCCAACTACTCAACTTCAGCTTTCATCTTGTCGGGACATTTAATAGCATAATGTCCTGCTTCCTTGCAGCGAAAACAAATGACTTCCGACATGTCTCGGGGCTTCTTTGTGATTATGCGGGCTCCTTGGATTCTTGGCTTCTTTTCTGGACATTTACTAGCGTAATGACCTAAATCCTTGCACCTGTAACAAGTGATATGACTTGGGTCCTTCTCTGCAAAAATTGCGTTGTTCTCGGGTTGCCTTCTTTTTCTCTTCCTGGATTTCTCTGTAATGATCAGAGCTTCTATTTCCCGAGGGTCAAACTTCACTTCTGCTGTCGGGAAATATCCTAGATACTCTTTTCTTTCCTTGGGACAATACTGCGAAAAATGTCCTTCTCCTCCACATGAATAGCAGGCATTGGAGTAAAATCTGTTGAGGCCTTCTCCATCAAGGTCTTCAACACTTTCATTCATCACTGGTTCTTTCATAACTTCTCGGAGAGCTTCTTTCATTCCTCCTTCCTGCTCCGGAATAGTTTGTGGCACCATGGGGTAAATGTGACACTGAGTCGGGTAGTGGGTGGTTCCTTCACACAAGAAACAAGTCACCTTAATAGTTGGGCATTCCTCAGCTGGGTGTTTCTCCTCACAATGAGGGCATCCATCCTTGTGTTCCTCCTGGGTGTGTCCTATTTCTCCGCAAATCTTGCAGGCACAAGGTTTATTTCTTGGTGTATCATTGTGCTTCCGGATAAGACGTGATCTCATCAGGGTCTTCTTGAATTCCTCCCAAGATCTTGCTCCATTATATCCCTGTATGGCTTGATGCATTTTCCACCTGGTTGCAGCTTTTTACGTAAAATCTTGAGCGTATTGGACCTCATACTTCCTTGAAACCAAATTGCACCCGAAGTGATTTTCCATGTTCTGCATCCATAGCTCGCCTCCATTGAGTCTTGATCCGAGAATATCAGTCCAACTTCATTCATCATCTATGGGGTTCAAGGGTTTTAGGGTGAGATAGGAGAGAGAGGTGGGGAGTGATATACACACAATACAAACAATATTTTTTGAAGAAACAGGTTTTATTTTGGGGCTGTCGGAAAACATCAAACAAATGACAGCTCACAAATCATCGCATCTAACGTAGGTGTATAACAGGGTTTGGTCTTCTAAAGGTCAAATATTTCTTCAGAACTTAAAACTTGAGTCTTCAACTGTTGTAGCTTCTAATACATGGTGAAATCCTCTTTACTCAAGGGTCATCAGTTCTCCGATATCAAATCCTTCTTGGGCGTCTTGATTGATCCTCCGGGTGATCAAAGGGTAAGGGTATATTCTAACTATTTGAGATGAGAGGGTCTATTTGATAAATTCAGAAAAGATGAGAAGTAAGAGTCTTTTGTAAATAAAGTTTTAGAAATTTCCTGTCCTAGGGCTTTCCGATTTCTAGGGTCACGTCCTCATACCAACATGTGCTCGATACCATATCAGATGCGACCCGACCTCAGACGGCCAAGCCTCGTGTATCCGTGCCATCCTCGGATCAATCTGTGGCACACACAAGACATCAATGTATATATCAAAGTGCAATCACATGTATAAATAACGTAAAACTGATATATACCTCAATAGTCTCAGCGAAACAAGTAATCGGGGTGGAGTCCCATCAACGCCATCGGCAAGTTGAGTGTAGACCGTAACCACTGCATCGTATTCTTACTGTCGGAAGAAAGTATCGCAACATGATACGTTGCAGCCGTGTAGGTCAAGACATTGAATGTACCGCAAGATCACAACATGAGAAACAGATGATAAAACTATACTATATGCGGTATGGCTTTGTGGCTCAGATCTCGAGTTTTGTTTGCGTAAAACTGGTTTTATTTTCCCTACATCAAAGGAATAAATGAAGTCTGTACTATTGAGTTTTCTATCATGACATGGTTCCGCCAACCGATGTCTCATAGCCCAAATTCATCATAAGTTGCCCACAATTAAGTTATCAGTCCGGTGTTGAGAGTTCCAGATAGATCCAAGTCCGGATGCTCAAATTGTCCGTAATCGGGACACGGCTAATCGATTAGGTTTAAACCCTCTGCAGAGGTTTGTACACTTTACCCGCAAGATTCGATCCCTCTTTTTACGTTCTCGCACTTCGTGGTGTTTGAGAATAAGACGACCAAACATGGTCTTCCAAGAGTTCCTCGACCACCGTCCGGTACTCATCCCATCCTACCGTAGTTCTACATCTGCTAGTACCGTCCCAGCCAGTCACCACTAAGGTCAACCAAGCGAGCCCATAATGACTTGCGGTTGCACAGTAAGCTTCGGGCATGAAGTATTCTTCCGTCTCTTTGAGTCTGGGTGAAGCTTTCCGCAAGATGTCATGGCGCTTCTCCATGCATCCCGCCAACCACTGGTTTCTCCAGGTGCCCGTCAACCGCCCTTCACCCGAGAGTGTGTATTGAATTCTTGTCTTGAGTCTTGAAGTCTTGAGGCCTTGAAAATGCAGTCCTTGCAGATGCCATCATGGAGTTGTCGTCATTGACGTAGAGTCCTCCTTCTTCACACCACTCTCGAGCACTCATACCAAACCCCGTCTACCATAGCGTAGCATTAAAATAAATAACGTCCCGGGCTTGGTAACAGGGTGATGGGTTCCTGCCTCATGCATACTACTCAACTACAAGAATCAATACACTACTAGAGGTGGTTGCAAAGATGCCACTAAATGCAATAAAACATAGGTATGAAAACATGGTCAAAGTGAACTTGCCTTGTTGACGATCTTCGAAACTAGGGATTCGTGGTAGCAAGCTTCGCACTCCGGAAATTCTACCGAGGCAAACAAATACCTTAATAAGCACAAAGCATATGATCACTTAACACAATAGCATAGTATCATAACACACCAAAACAATCGAATCAAAACCCAAAGGAAAACTCGAGGAAATCCAACTCAAAGTTTTCCTACTTCAAGCAACAACTAGAAATAGTTTTATATAACAAAAATTTTCTTAACATAACCTAGGCATGGTTTTATGTTACCTAACAGAAAAGAATGCATTATGCAACTAGGAGCAAAAAGAATCAATTTAAAAGCTATTATAAAACTCCTATTAGGCCTAATTCAAATTCTATTAAGAAAAATAAAATAAAAGTTTTATTTAATATAAATAAAAGTTCATGCTCTAAAGTGACAGAAACTAACCTAGAATAATCAATCACATGTGAAAAATAAATTTATTTACTAATTAAAATAATAGGAAAACAGTAGCTAGTTAATTAATTAAGAATAGCATGATTCTGCTAGAAACTATTTTTTATTAATCCTAAAATGCCCAAATAAATTCCTACAGTTAGGTAATGTCAAAATAAAGTTGGGACAAAAGAGTCATAAAAAATAATTTTCCTAACTCATTTTATAGCAGATTTACTATTCTGACTAAATCTAAAATAAAGCAATTATAAATAATTTTAACATAGCTAATTATATTTTCTGCAGAAACTATAAGAAATTTGCAAACCAACAAAAAAAGAATCACTCAAAAAATATTGAGTAGAATAAAATATATGAATTTTTCAAATCTGGAACTATTCTGCTAAAACAGAAAAACGAAAATAAAGAAAAATGGCCTAATGGGCCTAACCTACGCACTGAGCGTAATATAACTAAATGGGCCCTAGGGTTAAACTGAATCGGGCCGGTCTAAAAATAAAAACCCTAACTTAAACTAAACCGTAACGAACCGGAGCGAACCGGGTTTATTTTAAAAGAAACATACCCCTTCGGGGGTTCTAATCTGCGCCGCACAAACGAGATCGGATGGCGGGGGAGAGGTCCGGTGGCTCACCGGTCGGCGGCGGCGGCGGAGGCTCGGGCGGCGATGGTTCCGGCGACTCCGGTGGTCGGGGAGGTCGGCGGAGGTCTCCGGCGGGTGCAGCGGGAGGAGGAGTCTGCGGGTGGGGTCAGCGACCTCGGGGTGGCAGGGTGGGTCGGGCGGCGGAAATGGCGGCGGCGGCGCTCTCGGGCTCAGGCGAGGCCTTGCGGGAGAGGAGAGGTCCGCGAGGGGAAATGGGGTGAGGGGAGGGCTTTATAGGCGGGGGCGTCGGTGGTAGCGGAAGTGAATCGGGAGGATCGGGCGGATCCGGAGATCACGGATCTCCGGCGAAGGCGGCGCTCGTCTTGAGGGTGCGGCCTGGTTCATTGGGCAGCTCGGCCGCTGGTGGGCCGGTGGTGGGCTGCCAGTGGCGCGGTGAGGTGAGCTGCCCAGTCTTGGCTGGGCGATCGGCTGGTGGTGCTGGGCATTTTTCTTTTCTATTTTAATTCTTTTGAAAAATAAAACAGAGAGAAATATAAATATTTATATAAGACATATATATATCAAAATGATCAGGGAATATTCCTATCATTTGAACATTTTCGAGGGCAAAATCCAAAGTTTATAAAATCATTTTTTCCAAATTCAAATAAAACTCAAATTTGAATTCAAAACTTTTGGCATTGTTTTCCTCTGATATTTTTGAGTGTCATGTTTACTCCTCTCATACTTTTGCTCAAGTATTTATCAGGCATGGTTTTGAAATGATTCCCACTTTCCAAAGTTTGAATTCAAATTCCAAAACTCAAAATCTTCTAAACTCCAAATGGCACTTTCAAATGACTTTCAATTTGATACTTTTTTTTAACTTCCAACTCATATTTCATATACTTGAAGAAGTCATTTTATCTTCCCTCATGAAAATCATTGAGTTGCATAAAGCTTTGAATTTGAAATATTCTCAAATGAAATTCAAATCTTTTCAAAACCCTTTTCATTCCAAATGGAAGAAGTCATGTCATCTTCACTCTAGGGTTTGGTGTTGGAATGAACTTGAATTCATTGGGATCCAAAAAGGCAAAGAGGAAGGTTTGGGAAAGTCATTTCATTCCCTCTCATTCAACTTTCAAAAGTTTTAAATTTCCACTCAATTTCACTCAATCAATCGAACAAGCAATCAGACAACAAGCATAGTTATTTATTTAATATAACATTCCAAAATTTAGAATTTTGGGATGTTACAAAAAGAGGCCATAAAAAAGAGAAAAGGCCCAAAAAATGAGAGAAAAAGAGAGAAGGGACAATGCTACTATCCTTTTACCACACTTGTGCTTCAAAGCAGCACCATGATCTTCATGATAGAGAGTCTCATATGATATCACTTTCATATACTAGTGGGAAATTTTCATTATAGAACTTGGCTTGCATATTCCAATGATGGGCTTCCTCAAAATTCCCTAGGTCTTCGTGAGCAAGCGAGTTGGATGCACACCCACTTAGTTTCTTTTGTTGAGCTTTCATATACTTATAGCTCTAGTGCATCCGTTGCATGGCAATCCCTACTCACTCACATTGATATCTATTGATGGGCATCTCCATAGCCCGTTGATACGCCTAGTTGATGTGAGACTATCTTCTCCCTTTTTGTCTTCTCCACAACCACCATTCTATTCCACATATAGTTCTATGTCCATGGCTCACGCTCATGTATTGCGTGAAAGTTGAAAAAGTTTGTGAAACGTCAAAAGTATGAAACAATTGCTTGGCTTGTCATCGGGGTAGTGCATGATTAAATACTTTGTGTGATGAAGATAGAGCATAGCCAGACTATATGATTTTGTAGGGATAACTTTCTTTTGCCATGATATTTTGAGAAGACATAATTGCTTAGTTAGTATGCTTGAAGTATTATTATTTTTATGTCAATATTAAACTTTTGTCTTGAATCTTTCGGATCTGAACATTCATACCACAATTAAGAGAATTACATTGAAAATTATGCCAAGTAGCATTCCACATCAAAAATTCTGTTTTTATCATTTACCTACTCGAGGACGAGCAGGAATTAAGCTTGGGGATGCTTGATACGTCTCCAACGTATCTATAATTTTTGATTGTTCCATACTATATTATATTCTGTTTTGGATGTTTAATGGGCTTTATTATACACTTTTATATTATTTTTGGGACTAACCTATTAACTAGAGGCCCAACCCAAATTGTTGTTTTTTGCCTATTTCAGTGTTTCGCAGAAAAAGTATATCAAAGGGAGTCCAAATGGAATGAAACCTTCGGGAACGTGATTTTCAGAACAAACGAGATCCAGAGGACTTGGATTCTACGTAAAGCAATCAACGAGGAGAGCACGAGGCAGGGGGCGCGCCTACACCCCAGGCACGCCCTCCACCCTTGTGGGGCCCATGTTGCTCCACCGACGTACTTCTTCCTCCTATATATACCTACATACCCCAAACCATCAGGGCATCCACGAAAACCTAATTCCACCGCCGCAACCTTCTGTACCCGTGAGATCCCATCTTGGGACCTTTTCCGGCGTCCTGCCGGAGGGGGCATTGATCACGGAGGGCTTCTACATCGACACACCATAGCCTCTCCGATGATGTGTGAGTAGTTTACCTCAGACCTTCGGGTCCATAGTTATTAGCTAGATGGCTTGTTCTCTCTCTTTGGATCTCAATACAAAGTTCTCCTCGATTCTCTTGGAGATCTATTCGATGTAATCTTCTTTTGCGGCGTGTTTGTCGGGACCGATGAATTGTGGGTTTATGATCAAGATTATCTATGAAAAATATTTGAATCTTCTCTGAATTCTTTTATGTATGATTGGTTATCTTTGCAAGTCTCTTCAAATTATCAGTTTGGTTTGGCCTACTAGATTGATCTTTCTTGCAATGGGAGAAGAGCTTAGCTTTGGGTGCAATCTTGCGGTGTCCTTTCCCAGTGACAGCAGGGGCAACAAGGTACGTATTGTATTGTTGCCATCGAGGATAACAAGATGGGGTTTATATCATACTGCATGAGTTTATCCCTCTACATCATGTCATCTTACTTAAAGCGTTACTCTGTTCTTATGAACTTAATACTCTAGATGCATGCTGGATAGCGGTCGATGTGTGGAGTAATAGTAGTAGATGAAGGCAGGAGTCGGTCTATTTGTCGCGGACGTGATGCCTATATACATGATCATACCCAGATATTCTCATAACTATGCTCAATTCTATCAATTGCTCGACAGTAATTTATTCACCCACCATAATACTTATGCTCTTGAGAGAAGCCACTAGTGAAACCTATGGCCCCCGAGTCTATTCTCTATCATATTAATCTTCGAACACTTAGTTATTTTTATTGCCTTTTATTTTACTTTGCATCTTTATCATAAAAATACCAAAAATATTATCTTATCATATCTATCAGATCTCACTCTCGTAAGTGACCGTGAAGGGATTGACAACCCCTTTATCACGTTGGTTGCGAGGTTCTTATTTGTTTGTGTAGATGTGCGGGACTTGAGCGTGGTCTCCTAATGGATTGATACCTTGGTTCTCAAAAACTAAGGGAAATACTTACGCTACTTTACTGCATCACCCTTTCCTCTTCAAGGGAAAACCAAAGCAGTGCTCAAGAGGTAGCACGCTTAAATCCTCCAGTGCTTGCTATTGCACCAGAAAGTATGCATCTGAATTCTGTAGGGACTTCCTCAGTCCTTCAGCTTCCTGTCGCAACACATCTGATCGATGTCTTTAAACTTGAAGCTGAGACTCAAGAAGACGAACTGATTTAGGCAGCGAGTTCGAAGAGCCCGTGCCAGCAGTAGTGGCCAGTAACTCGAACACTACATCAAGACAGGACTTCTGGGTTTTCTCACTGTCGTCAATGTAGTTTTTATCAGCTTTCTTGGAGACCAACAGGGATGTGTCACTATCTTCAACCTTATCTGCATTACTTCATTCACGATTGCATAACGGGGTACTGTTCTCCAATATTTTGTCCGCATTCTAAAAGAGAAACAAGCAGACACATCACAGGTTTACCATGTTGTATATGAAACTCATTTTGGTAAATCAGTTCAGTAGTAAAGTGCACAGGATAACAGCATGAAACAAACATATATCTATGTACCATGGTCACTTTATGGTCTATATCATTCTAGTTTTGTTTGCCAAATCAAGATAGAGACACAGTTCAAATAATATTTGTTCAAGACAAAGCAGAATAGACAGAATATAAGTGTGGGAAACTATAGAGACACTTGTAATGTGCATGACATGAGAACATAACTGTTTATTCAATTGAAACTGAAATCAATATAGAGCAAGTTACAACAGCAAACCAGTTAAATAAACAAGTTCAAAACATACCTGTTGCGCCATTGGAGTTTCAATTCCATCCTTCAAATTTGAAAATAGTTGGTCTGAGTAAATACAGTGATGCAAGAGCAAAGGAGTATGAACCATAGCTAAAGAAGCTGACCTGAGAACAATTCTTCTTCTCCTTTAAGCATTGAGTTGGGATTCGGAGTGGTGGTCCTCGTGCTTTGGGCACTGCAGTTCCCTTACTAACTGGTCGTGTTTGGGTGCTTTGTGGTGGAGACGGTGCTATGTCAACTGGAACTGGGTTACTATCTGCTGGGGTTGGGGTTAGAAGGGGTGTAGCTGGTTCTCTGTCCAAGTGGGTAGGGGTACAATCTGCGAGAGTCTGGGTTATGTGTGGTGGGGATGGTTCTTGGGCAAGTACAACCGTGGTTCTATCTGCATCAACTGGTAGCACTATCTTTTCTGAAGACCGTGTTGTTACTCCCTTAGATACTGCCATCACCCTCTCCAATTCAAATGGCTGATAAACAAGAAAAGTAATAGAATGTACAGACATTGTATGATAGATAGGTGCAATGGATAGTGGGGAATAAAAGAGGGCATGAAATAATTCACATTTATGTTGTCTAACCAAATAGGATAGCATGACACAATTTCACATATATGATGCCTAACTAAACAGGATAGCATGATACAATTTCACATTATGATGGCTAACTAAAAAAGATGGAAAGACATAGTTCAAAATATGATGACTATGTAAACAGGATGACATGATATAACTATATAATGTGTTTATTAAATAGGTTGACATGCCATAATTCACATACATGCCGCCTATGGAAACATGATAGCATGATATAATTCCCGGATAGAGTGACATAATTCAAAATATGATGACTGTAAACACTAAACAGGATGAGATGATATAACTATATGATGTCTTTATTAAATGGGTTACCATGCCATAATTCAGATAGATGTTGTGTATGTAAACATGATGGCATGATATAATCCAAATATATGATTTATATAGTAAGCAAGTAAGCAGATGGCAATCCATATATGATGTAAAAACTAAGCAATGCAAGACAACATGCATGACATGGGTAATATAACCCTGCCAAGTTTGAGCATAGACCTCAGGTGGAAATAGGACTGGTCATCAGTCTCTGAATCCTCCTCTGATGAGCTCTCTGTATCCAGCAAAATGTCTGCTTTAGCAGGTAGCATTGTCTCCTCTGAATACCTTGTTTTCACTCCAGATACTTCCATCACCGCTTCAAATGGCTGATGCACAGGAAGAGTAGTTGAATATACAAACGTTGTCGACAAATGGAACACGTAATACAAAAAATGATAGCATGATATAATTCACATACATGATGATTGGCTCAATAGCATGGCATTGCATAATTCACATATATAATGCCTTTGCAACAAGATAACATTGCATAATTCACATATATAATGTCTTGCGACAAGATGGCAATGCATAATTCACATATATGGTAATTAGACACTAAACAGGTGGCATTCACACAAAGCATGTCTAAACTAATCAAATGACATCGCAATGCAAGACACCATACACACGATATGAGCAACATAACCCTGCCAAGTTAATTAGAGCATACACCTCGGGGGGAAATAGGACGGGTCATATGTCTCTGAATCCTCCTCTGAGGAGCTATCCGTAACCAGTGAGATATGTGCTTCGTTAGATAGCATAGTCTGCTCTAAAGACCTTGTTTTCACTCCAGAATTTTCCATCACCGTGTCAAATGGCTGATGCACACGAAGAGTAGTTGAATGTACTAACATTGTTGACAAATGTAATACCTAACGGAAAAAAAGGATGGCCTGATATAATTGACATATAAGATGACTGGCTAAGCAGGATGGCATTGCAAAATTCACATATGTGATGCCTGGCTAAACAAGATGGCATTGCATAATTTACATAAACAATGAATAAACTAAACAGATGGCATTCACACAAAGCATGTCTAAACTAAGCAGTTGACATATTTGATGTATAAAGTAAGCAATGCAAGGCACCATATGCATGATATAACCAACATCAGCATGCCAAGTTAGAGCGAAGACCTCATGGGGTAAATAGGAGTGGTCTTCTGCTTCTGAATCCCCCTCAGAACAATTATATTCCTCTTGATTACGATCCGAAATGGGTGGAGGGGGGCTGCCTTTGCGCCCACCATGGAGCGACGTCTGCATGAAATTTTATTGCCACGCAAGGCTCGTCTCTTTTGCTCTACATGTTCAGTTCCATTGTGTACAATAACTGACATGCATAGGAATAAAACATAGTGAGATTATGTAAGGAGTGCATGCACAAATCCAGAGTGATGGTAGAAAGCTGTGGATAGACCCAAAACCAATGATAGCAGGCAGATAATAGCTTTAGTTAAAAAATACAGATAATGGCTCCTTTAATGTTTGTTTGCACCCAACATGAAACTCATAGTAGACACCCGAGATTAACCAGATAGTACTGATTGCTGCCCCAATATGTACCCCACAACCATTTAAAAACTCAAGTTTCAGCATAAGTTTGGACCTGACTCGGAGTCTAATAGGTGAACACGACGATAAAGTAGCATGTCATCATATTAAGCGATGCATAAAGTAGCATGCGGCCTCTCTTGTGGACCCGTGTAGTCCTCAAGGTCATCTGCTTAGTTGATGATGGTAATGCAGTTGTCGTGGCTGCCGGCGGCGGGGAAGAAGATCTAAGGCGGCGAAAGATAGTATGGAGAGCGGATCCCTACTGTGGTGTACCCTTCCGTCGTTGGAGCAGCTGAGCTGGAGTGGAACACAGCACCGCAGGAGCAGGACAAACCACACAAGGTTTTCTTTGACACATATCTGTAATAGAAGTAATTGTGTAAGGGCTTGTTTGAATTTGAGGATTCTAACAACGCAGGGATAGGAAATAGACAGGAATAGGATCGGAACGCACGTGCAAAACAGAGAATTTAAAAACAAAAGATTTCTACCAATCTGGGTGTTTGGTTCACAAGAATTGGAAGATCACAGGATGCAAAGAAGCATGGTGAGATGAAGTCAAACCATAAGAAAATGTACGGTTATAATGCTATTATGCTACTATCTCTTAGTCGTGTGCTTCATGAATAGGAATTTGAAAAGGAGGACAAGTGGAAATTAAAATTCCTACGGTTTTTCTTTCAAGGAGATACTAAAGGAACAAATCCTACAGTTTTCCTTTGCTCCATTCCTTTGCACCAAATGCATGAATAGTAGTACCATAGGAAACTTTCCAGCTCCTATGTTTTTTCTTCACTTTTCCTTTTAAGCACTGGCGATTCCAGTAGGCAGGCTTGAGCAAGGAAAAGCCTATACTAAAAAAAATGTTTTTGTGCTACTTCTATTACTTTGGACCCAGGCCACTGCCCTACTAGCTCAACTCCCAGGGCCATCGACAAATGCACAACTCAAACGCGCAGAGATAAATAATGATGGCGTTCAAGAGAGTCCATCACGCATCACTAAGTTGCCTGGTACCTCACTACTTGTCATATAGTAGGATAAAATAATCGTATTTCTCGTTACTCCGTGTGCTCAGTGGACAATATATATAACATGTAGAGTAAAAAAGATATGCAACAAGTGTACAACCTCTTTGGCGAAGCCATGTCGATCTCAGCATGATTGGGTTGGCCGGTGAGGATGCTGCAGCTGACTTGGCTGTCGGAGGAGGGGAAGAAGATCTTAGGCGTCTGGAGATGGAGCCCGAGGTACTGCTCCGCTGTGATGGAGGGTTTCGTCGTTGGAGCAGCTCCAGTGAGTTGTACGACGCCGAGGCTGAAGCAGGACAAGAGAGACAACGTTAGCCTGAGTGGAATTCTAATAGCATCTCCAATAGATGACGTAAAATACATAACCACAAAGTGCTAGATGTATACATCAGCCGCTCATCTCTGAACTTAACTGTCAAAACTGAATTTTACTATTGAAACTGAACTTAACTGTCGAAACTGAATTTTGCTGTCAAAACTGAATTTTACTGTCCAAACTGAACACACTACAGGCGAGGCAACACGTCAGTCGACTGACTTTTTCATCTCTGGTCAGTCGATTTTGTAGCCGTTGGATACGAAATCAAGGGCCTGCAGTTCATCTTCAACCTCCACCCCCCTGAGCCGCCAGCCACCACCGGCCAAACAGCCGCCCCGCCACCATGCGCCAAGGCGGTGGCCGCCTCCCGCCCAAAACACTCCCCACCACCAGTCCGCTGCCGCCTGCCATCCTCAGCCCCCCGTGCCGAGCTTTTCTCTGGCGATCCCCACGCCACCGCCCCACCAGCGCCAATGACCACCGCCCCCACCATGAACCCTAAGATAGATAGTGGGGTACCTCTCCGGTGAGCCCCCTCCCGCTGCGGCTGGTTCTTCCTTAACTCCTGCGAGCCCCCCCCCCCCCACCCCCGGAAAATCGACTGACCCAAAAGTCGATTCAGTCGACTGAAGTGTAGCTAAATCGGAGTAGCATCGCAAGCAAGAGCAAGAGCGAGAGTAGCAGCGTGAGCAAGAGCAAGAGCAAGAGCAGACCAGGCAGGGGACCGAGAGCAAGAGCAAAGCAGCAGCGCGAGCGAGAGCTAAAGCAGCAGCAACTCCTACTGATGTGGACGTTGCCGCCGAGGGAGCGACACCGTGGAGGAAGTGGACGGCTACGCCGCCGTGGATGGAGCCGCGCTGTGTCGGCTCGGGACCGAGCGCCGGCAGCACCGTGAGATCGAATCAAGAAGAAAATCCGGTGATTAGTGTACAACCTCTTTGGTGGCGCCGATTAGGCCGCAACTTCATCCGAGGAAACGGTGATGATGATGCTCTTCCGGTGGTGCAGGTGAAGACGGCGGTGTGGGAATGGAGGTGGCGCGAAAGACAAGGGGAACATCGGGGCAGCTCCTTGGAGGTGGAGGACGGGGTGGCTGAACCGGTGGGATGACCAGATAGACGACGGATCCTCATCCGGTACGGTGGATGAGGGACGTCGAGGTGTTGCTGTGGATGACATCGTCGGGGAAGAGGCTCCGGCTGGGTGGCGGATGGAGGAGGGTGTGGGGCTTCCCGGGTTTTCCCGACCTCAGTGTACGAATGGGTGGGCGGATGGGATGAGAGTGGGGAACCATAGCTTAGGGACGCGCTTGTCCGAAATGTGGGGTAAGTTACAAAAGTACCCCCACCGATTTGAGGCGGTTCATTCGGTTCAGGGGTATCACGGTCATTTCACGTGTTGGGATTTCACAGGAGGTGGGAGTTTTTGCGCGTGTTGTAATTTTGGAATAGCAAGGCGCGGGTTGAGATGGAGGGAGTTGTCGGAGCACAACGAGACAAAGATATATCTTAAATATTTCGGGCTAACAAGGCGCGGGTTGAAATTTCCGGACAAGCCTAACGTGTATTGTACCAAATCAATTCGCACTACAAATGTCATTCCAAAACTTTGAATTCATGTTAGGTTCAATTAAAATATTTTGCTACGTGTATAATGCATGCAACCTAGTACTCAAATGAACGTTTTAGTGCATTCCAAACGTATATACTACCGCTTCAATATGAACTAAATTTGAATTCATTTCTCTATTTGAACTAAATTTGTATAATGTGTTTATCACATTATGTATGGTGCCCCGCCCCCTACGCCTACAAGTATTTAGATGTGAGTTGCAAACACCACACATTACCACAAATTCAAATAAAATGTGAGAATGTTCGATATATAGTATTGTTTAGATTATTCGATATTTAGTTGTAAGCTGCAAATGCCACACATTATCACAAATTTAAATAAAATGTGATATTGTTCGATGTATAGTATGGTTTAGATTGTTCGACATTTAGCTGTGAGTTGCAAACGCCATGCATTATCACATTATGGTATAACATGTGCAAAACCACAACACACATATCACCGCTATATTCATGCATGCATATGTTTAAAACACTATGATCTCCTGTTCAAATATATGAATCCACTTTCATATCAAATTATGATATTTGTTAGTCTCTTACACCCACACAATCCTCTAACCTTTGTAGCTACCACTAACTTTCTCTCATGCATGCACACGCCTCCTCGCCTCCCCTCCCTCAAAGATTCTATCCATCACAAGCACATTCTTTTTTTTTTTCTTTTTAGGTCGTTCTCCCACAGTCTCCACAACTCCTTTCCGACACACACAGATCGATAAACCTCTCCAGCGATGTCTGCCTACAACATACACACGCACCTTCAATCTCCTCCTTTATGTGTCCTTGCCTCGTGTCTCTCATACGGTCCCACACACGTGTAAACTCTTGCCCCTCTTTTCATCGATCTCACAACCGCACACTCCTCCCCCTATCTAGCTAGTAGCTGGGCCTCTCGCACCACCTCCTAGCTCCATTCTCTCTGTCTATCCGTCTTGCCGGGCCTTATTTGCCTCTAACAAATGGACGTACACAGATCGATCTCCCGCTATACATATAGCTAGCTAGGTCCTTATAACTCGTTTTCCCCCACGCGTCGATCGATCTGCCTGATTAGTTATGTCTCTCCCTTCCTCCGACAAACAACAATTGATCTACTGATCTAGTTAGGTTTGCTTACCAAACACATGGTTCCCCTTCATCATCCATGGATGTGTCCCGACAGATCTACCACGCACAGGCACACACAGAAACACATCCCCACTCTTATTGATAATATTGCAGTTCCACCCTCAGTTTGTCTAGTAGGCCTCTCCCACCATCTTCGAGAAGCAACTCCATCACCCATCCAGCACTCTACCCCTCTCCCTCCCCCTCTCTCTCTCTGACATAGCTGGGTCTCTCCTTCTCAACACATATACGAGTCGTTCTACCTCTATAGTTAGGCCTCTACCTACCCCTCCCCCACCCCCTCGCACACACACACACACACTGATACATCGAGCGCCCTAGTCATGTCTCCCTGCCACACACAAACTTGACCGTGCCCTCTAACGTTCCGGTAGCTAGGTCAGTCGCCCTATATCTTTGACTTGCACACACACACACACACACACACACAATTTTGATGGCTCTCTTCATCGATCTCGCGCCCACCCACTTGATCCTCTCTTCGACCCTATCGTCTATGCCCCCTCCCTCTCTTCTCGTGGATCGCCCGACCCTCTATATATGATATGGATAGGCCTCCATTTCACACACATTGCATGCAAAATTTGATTGAGATGTCATCAACACATATTCCCACAAATACATTCACTAAATCAACCTCCCCCCCCCAAACAAAAAACACTCATGAACGCACAAGCCATTTGTCTAGGTTTGTATCTCTCACACACACCCATGTAGGTGGGGGACGTGCACGAAGAGAAGAGGTGCATGCACGGCGCACATACTCCCGTCTCTTTCCCAACCACACCCGCGCGGGTATTCGTTGGAGCTCATTTTTGTACGAAAAGGCAGCCCACGTGGTAATTTGACATGTGTACTAGTTGTCCACTAGATGGAGGGAGGATCGTCTACCACTGGTGAGCAAACAAATTGCGACTTGACGCGTTATGGTAAAAGAGATCCAGTCATAGTCATACCCAATATAAATTAAAAGTAATGAATGCAAATGATAGTTGTGCTCTCCAGCTAGTGCTTTTTAATAAGAGGGTGATAACTCAACATAAAAGTAAATAGATAGGCCCTTCGCAGAGGGAAGCAGGGATTTGTAGAGGTGCCAGAGCTCGGTTTTGAAATAGAGATAAATAATATTTTGAGCGGTACTTTCATTGTCAACATTACAACTAAGAGATGGCAATATCTTCCATGCCACACACATTATAGGCGGTTCCCAAATAGAATGGTCAAGTTTATACTCCCCCTCCACCAACAAGCATCAATCCACGGCTTGCTCGAAACAACGAGTGCCTCCAACAAACATCAGGTCGCAGGGGGAGTTTTGTTTGCAATTATTTTGATTTAGTTTGCATAAAGCATGGGACTAGGCATCCCGGTGACCAGCCATTTTCTCGTGAGTGAGGAGCGGAGTCCACTCCTCTTGAGAATAACCCGCCTAACATGGAAGATAAGGTCAGCCCTAGTTGATACATGAGCTATTCGAGTATACAAAACAGAATGTTTATTTGAAGGTTTAGAGTTTGGCGCATACAAATTTACTTGGAACAACAGGTAGATACCGCATATAGGAAGGTATAGTGGACACATATGGAATAACTTTGGGGTTTAAGGGATTAGATGCACAAGCAGTATTCCCGCTTAGTACAAGTGAAGGCTAGCAAAAGATTGGGAAGCGACCAACTAGAGAGCGACAACAGTCAAGAACATGCATTAAAATTAATAAACATTGGATGCAAGCATGAGTAGGATATAATCCACCATAAACATAAATATCGTGAAGGCTATGTTGATTTGTTTCAACTACATGTGCGAACATGTGCCAAGTCAAGTCACTTAAATCATTCAAAGGATGATACCACCCCATCATACCACATCACAACCATTTCGATAGCATGTTGGCACGCAAGGCAAACCATTATAACTCATAGCTAATCAAGCATGGCATTAGCAACTATGATCTCTAATTGTCATTGCAAACGTGTTTATTCATAATAAGCTGAATCAAGAACGATGAACTCATCATATTTACAAAAACAAAAGAGGTCGAGTTCATACCAGCTTTTCCCATCTCAGTCAGTCCATCATATATCGTCATAATTGCCTTTCACTTGCACGGCCGAACGATGTGAACAATAATAAGAGTGCGCGTGCATTGGACTAAGCTGGAATCTGCGAGCGTTCAATAAACAGGAGAAGACAAGGCAATATGGGCTCTTGGTTAAATCAACAATAATGCATATAAGAGCCACTTCGACAATTTAATTATGGTCTTCTCCTATCGACCCCAAAGAAAAGAAAAGAAATACAACTATTTACATGGGAAAGCTCCCAACAAGCAAAAGAAGAACAAGAAATATTTTTGGATTTTCTTTTCAATTATTACTACTACAGCAAGAAAAGTAAACTACTACTAATTTTTTGGTTTTTCTTAAGAATTATTAAACACACAAGAAGAAAGCAGGAAAAAGAAAATAAACTAGCATGGATATTACAGTGAAAAAGTATGAGCACCGACATCTAGCAATGAGTGTGTGTGAACATAAATGTAATGTCGGTGAGAAATACGTACTCCCCCAAGCTTAGGCTTTTGGCCTAAGTCGGTTTATTGCCAGGGATAGCCTGGCGGATACCCGTAGGTGTAGCTGGGGTTGTACTGAGATGCAGCGACTATCGCCGCCTGAGCTGCAGCGTGGCGTCGGGCTGCCTCCGCCCTCCGCTCGTACTCATCTGCCTCCTCTCTGGTGATGGTATATCTTCCTTTTGTCTGAGAATCAAAGAAGGCAGGAGCAGGGAGAGTAATACGGACAACATGCCGTTTGTTGAAGATTAGTCGATACTGGAGAGGTGATTCAGTCCTCTCGACAATCTGGTGGGAGGCCATAGAATTAAAATCCAAATAAACAGGAGGCAGCTCCATATCACCCTCACGAACGTCCACTTCAAGAAAATTAGCTAAGCGGGTTGCATAAATTCCTCCAAAGAAATCTCCATTATATCTATTATGATGCAACCTACTAGCAACAATGGCTCCCATATGATAAGATTGGTCTCCTAACACAGCACTCCTGAGAATGCTAAGGTCAGGGACACACATGTGACATGCTTCATCCTTAGCATTTATGCACCTACCTATAAAGAGAGCAAAATAATGTATAGCAGGAAAGTGAATGCTCCCTATGGTAGCTTGTGTTATATCTCTAGACTCTCCCACAGTTATACTAGCAAGAAAGTTTCTAAATTCAGATTTGCGAGGATCAATAGTACTACCCCATTGTGGAAGTTTGCAAGCAAGAGTAAAATCCTCTAAGTCCATGGTATAAGATTTGTCATAAAGATCAAACATGACTGAAGGAGAATTACGCGAAGATGAAAATTCAAACCTCCTCCTCACAAATGAGCTTGTGAGATCATGATACTGTGGGCATTTGTCTGCCTCGAAGTCCACAAGATCGGCGTTGCGCAAATATGCGTTAAATTCTTCTTTGATTCCTACTCGATCCATGAAATTTTCCGACGGCCATTCACAGGGCCGCACTGGAGCGTCCCTTGGGGGATCCTCATCGACATCACGCATTGCAAGCCTAGGGCCTTGCTTCCTTGAAGAACCACCTTAGAACATCTTCCTAAGCATATTGTTTTCTCTGAAAAATTTCTGAAATTTTTAGTAACTTCAAACAAAAGTGAACCAACTTCAATAAAATTGATAGTAACTACTCATACAAGTGCCTAGAGCCTATATCAAGCATTAGAACTACTTGGAACCATATAAATTTGACATGCAAGCTCAAGAACATGGTCACCTATGCAGCACAAATTTGCAATGAATAAAGCACTAGAACAAAAACTAATTGGACCAATGGAGGAGTCACATACCAAGGAACAATCTCCCCAAGCAGTTTTGCGAGAGGTGCTTTGAGCAAGGAGATCGAAAATCGCAGCAAAGTGAGCTATAACTCGTGCTTGAGCTGGTTATTCGGGTTTGTGGGAGGAAGAAGAAGAGGATGGGTGCAGGAATAAGTGGAGGAGGGTCACCATGGGCCCACGAGGCAGGGGGCGCACTCTCCACCCTCGTGGCAGCCTGCAGCTCCCCCCGCGGTGATTTTTGCACCATAAATCCTCAAATATTCCCGAAAAAATCATATTAAATTGGCATGGCATTTGGAGGACTTTTATTTTCGGGATATTTTTATATTGCACGGATAAATCAGAAAACAGACAGAAAAATACTATTTTTACTTTATTTCAACTAAATAACAGAAAGTATAAAGAGGGTACAGAAGTTTGTGCTTCTAGTTTCATCCATCTCATGCTCATAAAAAAGAATCCACTAACAAGGTTGATCAAGTCTTGTTAACAAACTCATTCCGATTAACATGGAACCGGAGAAATTTCGAATAACACTATGTTACCTCAACGGGGATATGCACATCCCCAATAATAAGAATATCATATTTCTTCTTGACAGTAGGAAGAGGAAATTCAAAACCTCCAAATATAATCGATGGAACTTTTCCAATAGAGTTGATACTATGAACTTGAGGTTGTTTCCTCGGAAAGTGTATCGTATGCTCATTACCATTAACATGAAAAGTGACATTGCCTTTGTTGCAATCAATAACATCACCTGTAGTATTCATAAAAGGTCTTCCAAGAATAATAGACAAACTATCGTCCTCGGGAATATCAAGAATAACAAAGTCCGTTAAGATAGTAACGTTTGCAACCACAACAGGCACATCCACACAAATACCGATAGGTATAGCAATTGATTTATCAGCCATTTGCAAAGATATTTCAGTAGGTGTCAACTTATTCAAATCAAGTCTACAATATAACGAGAGAGGCATAACACTAACACCAGCTCCAAGATCACATAAAGCAGTTTTAACATAGTTTCTTTTAATGGAGCATGGTATCGTGGGTACTCCTGGATCTCCAAGTTCCTTTGGTATTCCACCCTTAAAAGTATAATTAGCAAGCATGGTGGAAATTTCAGCTTCCGGTATCTTTCTTTTATTAGTAACGATATCTTTCATATATTTAGCATAAGGATTTGTTTTGAGCATATCAGTCAATCGCATACGCAAAAAGATAGGTCTAATCATTTCAGCAAAGCGCTCAAAATCCTCATCATCCTTTTTCTTGGATGGTTTGGGAGGAAACAGCATGGGTTTCTGAACCCATGGTTCTCTTTCTTTGCCATGTTTCCTAGCAACAAAGTCTCTCTTATCATAACGTTGATTCTTTGATTGTGGGTTATCAAGATCAACAACAGATTCAATTTCTACATCATTATCATTACTGGGTTGAGCATCATCATGAACATCATCATTAACATTTTCACTAGGTTCATGTTCATTACCAGATTGTGTTTCAGCATCAGAAATAGATATATCATTTGGATTCTCGGGTGTTTCAGCAATAGGTTCACTAGAAGTTTGCAAAGTCCTATCATTTTTCTTTTTCTTCCTTTTAGAAGAACTAGGTACATCAATATTATTTCTCTGATAATCTTGCTCAATTCTCTTAGGGTGGCCTTCAGGATACAAAGGTTCCTGAGTCATTCTACCATTTCTAGTAGCCATTCTAACAACATAATCATTTTTCTTACTATTCATTTCATCGAGCAATTCTTTTAGAGCTTTAAGTACTTGTTCTACTTGAGTGGTAACCATAGAAGCATGTTTGCTAACAAGTTTAAGTTCACCTCTAATATTAGCCATATAATCACCCAAGTGTTTAATCATATAAGCATTTTGTTTTAATTGTCTACCAAAATAAGCATTGAAGTCTTCTTGCTTAAACATAAAGCTATCAAACTCATCCAAGCACTGACTAGCAATTTTAGTAGGAGGGACTTCAGCTTTATCATATCTATAAAGAGAATTTACCTTTACTACCTATGTCGGGTTATCGGGATCATGAGGTTCTTCAATAGGTAATGGATCAAGATCATATGTTTCTTCAATAGGCGGTGAATTAAGACCATGTATTTCTTCAATAGGAGGCAAATTCTTAACATCTTCAGCTTTAATACCTTTTTCTTTCATAGATTTCTTTGCCTCTTGCATATCTTCGGATCGAGAAATAGAACACCTCTCTTCTTGAGTTGGTTTAGGAATAGGCTCGAGAATTGGAGCAGGAGCTGGCTCAGAGGTGCCCAATTATTTTCATTTGTCAACATATTATTCAATAAAATTTCAGCTTCATCCAGTGTTCTTTCCCGAAAAGAGAACCAGCACAACTATCCGTAATCTCTGGAAGCATCGGTTAGTCCATTATAAAAGATGTCAAGTATTTCATTTTTCTTAAGAGGATGATCAGCAAAGCATTATAACTTGAGAAGCCTCCCCAAGCTTGTGGGAGACTCTCTTCTTCAATTTTCACAAAGTTGTATATTTCCTTTAAAGCAGCTTGTTTCTTATGAGCAGGGAAATATTTAGCAGAGAAGTAATAAATCATATCCTGGGGACTACGCACACAACCAGGATCAAGAGAATTAAACCATATCTTAGCAGCACCCTTTAATGAGAACGGAAATATTTTAAGAATATAAAAGTAGCGAGATCTCTCATCATTAGTGAACAGGGTAGCTATATCATTTAATTTGGTAAGATGTGCCACAACAGTTTCAGATTCATAACCATGGGAAGGATCAGATTCAACCAAAGTAATTATATCAGGATCAACAGAGAATTCATAATCCTTATCGGGAACACAAATAGGTGAAGTAGCGAAAGCAGGGTCAGGCCTCATTCTATCTCTAAGAGATTCCTTGTTCCATTTAATTAATAGCCTCTTAAGTTCACGATCATCTAAGCTAAAATAGCGGCAGAAGATTCCATATCAAAAATATAACCTTCAGGAATAACAAGCCTATCTTCATCATCACTTTCATCAATATTATCAGTTTCAATAATTTCTTTCTCTCTAGCCCTAGCAATTTGTTCATCAAGAAATTCACCAAGGGGCATAGTAGTATCAAGCATAGAAGTAGTTTCATCATAAGTATCATACATAGCAGAAGTGGCATCATCAATAACATGCGACATATCGAATCTAATAGCGTAGCAGGTTTAGATGTCGCAAGCTTACTCATAACAGAAGGTGAATCAAGTGCAGAGCTAGATGGCAGTTCCTTACCTCCCCTCGTAGTTGAGGGATAAATTTTGTCTTCTCGTCTTTCAAGTTCTTCATAGTGTCCAGCTGATATAAATCCCAAGTAACTCAAAGAATAGAGCTATACTCCCGGCAATGGCGCCAGAAATTGTTCTTGATAACCCACAAGTGTAGGGGATCGCAACAGCTTTCGAGGGTAGAGTATTCAACCCAAATTTATTGATTCGACACAAGGGGAGCCAAAGAATATTCTCAAGTATTAGCAACTGAGTTGTCAATTCAGCCACACCTGGATAACTTAATATCTGCAGCAAGGTAATTAGTAGCAAAGTAATATGATAGTGGTGGTAGCGGTAACAAAAGAGTAATGAAAGCAAAAGTAATATTTTTGGTGTTTTGTAGTGATTGTAACGGTAGCAACGGGAAGGTAAATAAGAGTAAACCAGTATATGGAAAGCTCGTAGGCATTGGAACGGTGATGGATATTTATGCCGGATGCGGTTCATCATGTAACAATCATAACATAGGTTGACACAGAACTAGCTCCAATTCATCAATGTAATGTAGGCATGTATTCCGAATATAGTCATACGTGCTTATGGAAAAGAACTTGTGTGACATCTTTTGTCCTACCCTCCCGTGGCAGCGGGGTCCTAGCAGAAACTAAGGGATATTAAGGCCTCCTTTTAATAGAGTACCGGAACAAATCATTAGCACATAGTGAATACATGAACTCCTCAAACTATGGTCATCACCGGGAGTGGTCCCGATTATTGTCACTTCGGGGTTGCCGGATCATAACACATAGTAGGTGACTATAGACTTGCAAGATAGGATCTAGAACTCACATATATTCATGAAAAGATAATAGGTTCAGATCTGAAATCATGGCACTCGGGCCCTAGTGACAAGCATTAAGCATAGCAAAGTCATAGCAACATCAATCTCAGAACATAGTGGATACTAGGGATCAAACCCTAACAAAACTAACTCGATTACATGATAGATCTCATCCAACCCATCACCGTCCAGCAAGCCTACGATGGAATTACTCATGCACGATGGTGAGCATCATGAAATTGGTGATGGAGGATGGTTGATGATGACGACGGCGACGAATCCCCCTCTCCGGAGCCCCGAACGGACTCCAGATCAGCCCTCCCGAGAGGTTTTAGAGCTTGGCGGCGGCTCCGTATCGTAAAACGCGATGATTTCTTCTCCTTGATTTTTTTCTCCCCGAAAGCAAATATATAGAGTTGGAGTTGGCATCGGAGGAGCTCCAGGGGGCCCACGAGGTAGGGGGCGCGCCCTAGGGGGGGGGGCCGCCCCCACCCTCGTGGACAGGGTGTGGGCCCCTTGGTCTTCATCTTTGGCAAGGATTTTTTTATTATTTTTAAGTAGATGTTCCGTGGAGTTTCAGGTCATTCTGAGAACTTCTGTTTTCTGCACATAAAACAACGTCATGGCAATTCTGCTGAAAATAGCGTCAGTCCGGGTTAGTTCCATTCAAATCATGCAAGTTAGAGTCCAAAACAAGGGCAAAAGTGTTTGGAAAAGTAGATACGACGGAGACGTATCAATGCTTAGTGTAGATGCGGTCGCCGACAGCAAAAACCCACTGTCGGCACGTCCCGATCAGGGGTCCCCACCATTCTCTCTCACAAAGCCGGTGAGGTTGCCTTTCTCCATTGCTCCCTGCCGCGACGTGGGTAGTTGCCTCCTCTCGCCGCCCTCCTCTAGGTTGAGCTACGTCCCGACATCCCTCAGGTACAACTCCCTTTACAGCCGGCTTGCACCACTGCTCCAGCTGCCCACATCACTCCGTGTGGATATTTCTCTACTTCTTTGACCCGCACATACCTCTACTGGCTTCTACGTACTATATTTGTGATGAGTTTATGTCTCATCAACTAGTCCCAGTAATCTTATTCTAATCACGCTTCTTCAATTTCTTTGCCAAGGGGATGCTCATCTCGATTTTGGTGAAACTGCACAAAATAATCCGATGGTCAAAGTGTTGCAAACTTCATTTCTTAGGAAGCGCCGACGTTGCCAGCAAATTAAAGCCTGGTTAGGGTTTACGGTTCAAGGGCTAGGGACTGCATGGATCGTTTTTTTCTTTAGCTGTCTCTGTTTCAATGGCTAGGGACTGCATGAGTAGTAGTAGTACTGTACGCCTTACACCCGCTCACTCACCCACGCGCGCGGTGGCTCGTAGGACGAGGAGAAAATTTTACTACTCCCTCCGTTTACTCCTCATCCCTACTACCTTGGTTAGAGAGATTATCATATTGTTTGGAATATATATGTCCTTTAGAAGATTTCAATATGAAATACTAGTACATACTCCAAACACTGATGTATATAGACGTATTTTAGAGTGTAGATTCACTCATTTGCTCCGTACGTAGCATAAAGTTGAGACACTTATTTTGGAATGGAGGGAGTACATATTTGCTATGATCTGTCAATCATTGAGATGCAATAGCATGCATGTTAGTCTCCTTTGTATTTGATGAAATGTTGCAACGGGCAACCTTGGACGAAGATACATGTAATTAGTGGAAGCTTCATAGCATTGTACTATCTCACGATAAATTACAGACGTACTATACAAGTACTTCCTCCGTTCCTAAATATAAGTCTTTGTAGAGATTTCACCATGAACCACATACGGATGTATATAGATGCATTTTAAGTGTAGATTCATTCATTTTGTTCCGTATGTAGTCCACCTAGTGGAATCTCTACAAAGACTTATATTTCCATACGGCTAGGGATTATTCCTCTAAAGGTTGTGCTGCTTCGCTCAATGCGGTTCCAGTCTATTTCCATTTTTCGGAGGGTTCCCTCATAGATGAGGTTTAGTCCACTGCCGCCATCCATGAGTACCTTGGTAAGGCGAAAGCCGTCCACTATCGGGCTGAGGACCAATGCGGCTGGTGCCCGGGCTGTTCGGAATTTAGGTTCATCACTGGCATTAAAGGTAATAGCCGTGTCACTCCATGGATTTATTGTTGCTACTTGGTAGACTTCGGCAAGGTTGTGGAGTGTTCGTTTCGCATGTTATTTGATGCGAAAGTCTTGAAGACTATTAACACCGTCTTTGGTGTTGCTGGGCTGGGATTACGAAGCTAGAAGCTCCTCGCCACTTTTGGCCACCGCCGAGTATCCAGCATGCTCAAGGCTATGAGTTGGAGTGGCGCCCTCGTGCTATGAATTTTGCAGGTCCGCTTAGCCAACCCTCCAAGACGGTTCCGCACTTTTAGGGGTTTTGGTTTTTGGTATTTGACCCAGTGCTTGATAATGGTGCACCCTTTTGTTTCGGACTAGGGATGTATTCAAATGGATTATCCCAAAATTTACTTTCGGTTTTCTAGGCGCTCTCCATCGCACAAGACTTTTGTACTATGGTCACCAAGTCAAGAAAGCGTGTAATTTCGCAATGACTTATGGCGTTTAGGATTCCTTGTCCATGCAATTATTGCAGAAAATTGGGATTAAGTCCTCCTCTCGGCAGTCCTTTATCCTGTTCATAACCGGAGGAATCGCCCAAGAATGATGTAATGTTTCAGCGGGCTCTTGCCAATTCGAGAGAGATCGCTAATGTTTGGGTGGGCGGGTGGAACTAGATCCGAGCACCGTCAATTTAGGACTCAGAGGCGAGAAGTTTCGAACTCGGAAGTTTGGATTTTTGAGTGTTATCCAATGAGTCCGACCCGCTACCGACTTTAAGTTCGTGGCTTGATCGACATCCGCCCCTCCGCTGGAATCCGCATGGAGGGATCGGGAATCGGACGAACTAGTCCTTAAGATAGAAGAAGAGTCGCCGCATTGTTCCTCTATCACAGCAACGTGATGGGTAGCCTGGGGAGAGTTGATCTCTCTCAGATCGGTTTTAGGCCCGATCCGGTCGTAGTCTGTGGCGACTCCCAGGGCGGCGATTCGATCCAAGAGCTCGTTTACGGAGGAGAGCTCGATCGGTCGGCAAGTTCCGAATTGACATGGAGATTGGTTTCGATGACTCGAGAGGTCATCGTCGGCGCGGTGGCCAGATTGGTGGTCATAAGAAAACCACCTAGCCGAAGAGTCTGGCCAACGGCCAAGGCTCCTTTGGCGATGGCATCATCTTTAAAGACGAGATGAGGCATCCTACCTGATGGCGAAGACACAGAGGAACTCTCAATGAAAGCACCAATGTCGATGTCAAAACCGGCGGATCTCGGGTAGGGGGTCCCAAACTGTGCATCTAGGCGGATGGTAACAGGAGACAAGGGACACGATGTTTTACCTGTGTTCGGGCCCTCTCGATGGAGGTAATACCCTACCCTGCTTGATTAATATTGATGATATGGGTAGTACAAGAGTAGATCTACCACGAGATCAAGGAGGCTAAACCCTAGAAGCTAGCCTATGGTCTGATTGTTGTTCGTCCTCACGGACTAAAACCCTCCGGTTTATATAGACACCGGATAGGTTAGGGTTACACAGTCGGTTACAATGGTAGGAGATCTACATATCCAGATCGCCAAGCTTGCCTTCCACGCCAAGGAAAGTCCCATCCGGACACGGACGAAGTCTTCAATCTTGTATCTTCATAGTCCAGAGTCCGCCAACGGTAAGAGTTCGCTATCCGACACCCCATAATCCGGACTCCTCAAGAGCCCCGAACCAGGCTTCAATGACGATGAGTCCGGCGCGTTGATTGTCTTCGCATTGCGGCGGGTTCTTCTCCAAATTCCATATACTTGTCGAATAGTGTCCGGCTTCTTATAAATGTTGCGCTCCTCGGCTTCTACGCCCAATAATGGCCATCTTCCACGTGTTTGAATGAATGCGAAAAGCTAGGGTATTTTTACAATTACCCCCCTAGCCGTGCAAATGAGCCGCCTATAAAAGGGGCAAGTATCTAGATCTGAGTCACACCATCCCCCCCTTGCGAGCTTTCATCAGAGCGCCTCTGACCAAAGCCCATTCCATCATGGACGGTCGACGCTCCTCCTCCTCTCGCCCCAAATTCAGCCAGAAATTGGGAGAGATGCTCACCCCGATAGCGAGCTAGTTATACTCCAAGCCAAGGGATTTCTTCCCCGCCTTCATGGTTCCGGTTCGATCCGGACTTGCCACCTACCGGGCGGAAAGCAAGCGGAGAGCGCCCCGATCCCTCTAAAGGAGAGCGGTATGCTTCATCTCTTATCTAGTAAGAGGACTCGGATTTCCAATCCATCCGTTTCTCCGGGGCTCTCAGAGTTCTACGGCCTCGCTTGCACCATCTTACTCCTGCCTCCATCTTGCACATCAAGGGCTTCATGGCCCTTCTGAACTATTCTTGGCGCCGAGGCTCATTTCGGACTGTGGAAGAGGATATTCTGCCTAGTACCCGTTCTCATGAGGGGTCAATATATCAAGTGGGCGGAGCCGAGCTATGGCGCATCGCCGGACCGGATACCTATCCGAACCCCAAAGAAGGCATCCAAGACTGGCCTTCGAATGGTTTTACATGGAGGACGCCCCGCTGCGGATCCTGTTCGGATCGGCCTTCCGGAGTTTAGCAATGCTCCTCTGAAGAAGTGCCTAAGTGGCGCCCTCGGAGCCCCGGAGAGAAGATGACCGATGTCCTTTATTTGATGAGCCGAATAAGGTTATCGGCTCATGCCGGATTGACCATGATAGGAGTCATGGCAATCTGCATTATGAGGAGTGCAGCCGCCCAATACTGGGGCCACCCATGTGGGACTTCAACAGGAGGACGATGCCACCGCCATGGCCGCAAAGGGCCAGGATCGGTCACCGAACTGGTGAAGATCTTGTCTGCCATGTATAAAGGGGAGGAGGAGGATTTCCTCCGTGTCAATCCACTGAAGGAGTTTTCTTCGGATAATCCTCGAAACTGGGTAAGCAAACATCTTTGTGACCTGTCCGATCCATATTCCCATGATTAAATATCTCATTTCGTGGTTTCTACGCAGGAACTGCGCCGGACTGTGGAGAAGATACACAGCCCGCCCCCACAACCCGAGGATCCGGAACGGTCCCTTGATCCGACCTCCGAAGAGGATCCGGATATAAAGGTGGAGTTGATCGACGGGGTATTCCACCAACTTAGCATCGACAACGCTTTGGTTGCCATTACGGCTGATTACCCCGGAATACTTCTAGCCTCACAGGTAAATGAGACCGAGGTCCCAAAAATCTTGATAATGACCCATCCATGCTTATTTTTTATCACCGTATACCAATGGTGCTTCGCAGGGGGCACCTTCGAGGCAGAAGCCGAGCCAGCGCGGCTGGCCAACAAAGGCGGTCTTGGCCTCGCGAGCTAAAAAGAAGTGCGGTCCGGATCGAAACTCCGCCGCAACGGTATGGCGTGTCACCATACTCCCCGGATTGATTCCTGGAAGGCGCACTAACGCTGGTGCCCTTTTCAGGAAAAAGAGCGCTCGCCGGGCTGAGTCCGGAGAGGTTGCCAATCGAACCGTCACCGGCCAGGCTTCAAAGCCGGGTCCGGAGGCTGAGGCGAGCACGAGACGTGCGTCGGATGCTCCTCCGACAGAGGATACCGACAGGTTGTCCGCCACCAACTTCGAGGTGGAGAGCGCCTTGAATCAGAGGCGCCGCCAGACAGTTCTTCGTGACGCATGTTTCTCCCAGGAGGCCTTGAATGCCTTTGATTCGGGAGATGCGCACCTCCGTGCCGCTCAAGATGGTCTAGCCAGAGCCACGGAGCAGTATGTAAAGGACATACGGGTAAGGAAATATGACAGTTATATATGCCAAGAGTCCCTTGAGACTTAAAATAGTTAGAATAACTGATTTAAGGATCATTTGTTATGCAGGATCTTCTGAGAAGAATACCCGATTGTCCTGTGAGCTTGAAGAGTGCAAGGCCCAACTTGAGGCCGCACTAGCCGCCATGAGGGAGCCGCAGAGACCCCCACCGGTAATATACACTTTAAAAGATAAATAGGTTATGAAGTGCGGCGGTGTACAAATCGACAAAACATTGCAGATGGCGCCGGATCGATCCGGACGAGCAACAGCTCTTGCGCCAGCTAAAGGCCAGCGAGAGCGTGCTTACAAGGGTGCGGCAGGAGAAAAATAACCTCCAGATGCCAACACCAAGCTGGGTGAGGAACTAAAAGATGTTCGTGCTCAGTTTGTCCGACCAGAAGGAGAATCGGCAGCTTCATCGCGGCATTTTCAAGAGTGCTTGAACGAACTTTGAAAAGAGTTCGGCGAGGAAGGCGACTAACATAAACATGTATGTAGGTTTGCTCACGTGTCGCCCCGAGGAGGAGATGCCCAGTTCTTGGTGATCTTCTTCCCGAACTGCGTCGGTACCGCACGAACGAGTCCGGCAGGTGATGAAAGGCATCGGCCAGCCTTGTGGCTATCTATCTCCCCGCCAAGGCATTGGGGAGCTGGCAGAGCGGCTTCAAGGAGCACGGCGGCGCTCCGGCTATGGAAGATATCAGCCTGCCGTCAAGGCGCCAGGAGGCTCGGGCCATGGTAAAGACGCTGTACACGGTTGACCCAAACCACATGGCCGAGGTCGGACCTGTGGGGCGGATGGGATGGAGATCCTCAGAAGCTTAGTGTACGCCAAGTAGAATTGGCCGCCAAGTATTCCCAGCAAGATTGTAAATTAGATAGCCTATTAGATGGCATTGAGGAGGAATACAATGAGTCGAGTTGACTATGTAAAAATATGACATGAAAGAATGTCTTCTAGCCGGATTGTAGATCGCTTGTCATAGCGGACCTTTTAAGCCGACCTCCGGACCCAATAGTCCGGAGTGTGTCCGAATACCTTCGTGGTTATATAAGAACCGTGGTATGCGTGGAGACAAGGCGTAGGGGTCATTGTTGCTGTATCGCATAAGTGCCCAACTAGTTATGTTATATTACATGGGTAGTAAGAAACATCTTCCGTGGAGAATAGTTCCGTTAAGGGTTCCTTTATTTGGGATGCATGCCCTAAAGTGCATGTCAAAGATGCTATGAAAGCAGAAAATCATCTGGGGGCAGATGGGTAAATAGTTAAAAATCATCTTTCAGTTCACCAACCGAATATTCCCTTAAGAACGCTAGCTTTCGGCTTCACCCAGTCTGAGGTACACATCCGCTGACCCGCAAGAATAATCGCAGAGGTGCTCCTTTACCACCTAGCCGAACAATCGAGAACGTAGGGTAAGCACAAGAGCCAGCAACCCGGCTTGGCCAAAACTTAAGTCATATCGATGCATATAATGGTGAATAAAAGGTACATGCGGAAGTTTAACGCATGTGTTGGGCGTGAAAGCCCTTATAAATAAGCTTCATTAAAGAAGCCCCGTGTATAATGAGCGCGACAGCGCCAAAGTGTGTCTTGCGAAAGCGCAAACGAGCCTCTAGATGCTTCGAGAAGAAGAAGGAGGAAGGAGAGAAATAAAAGACAACAAAATAAAAATGTGGACGGAGGAAGGAGACGAACTTGGAGTCCGCACTTAGGCGTAGAATCTTCAAGACGGGCTGCGCTCCATGGGTTCGGCTCAAGTCGGTTATCCGATCGCGCTTACAGACGGTATGGTCCGCCGGTCGACCTGGTCGATGATGAAGGGACCTTCCCATTTGGGCTTGAGTTTGTCCTTTTTCTTGTCCGCAGCGAGAACTAGTTCGCCAACGTTATAAGCTTTGGCCCGCATTTCCTGCTTTGATATCTTCGAGCCTGCTGTTGATAGAATGCGGACGAGCTTTTGCCATGTCGCGCTCCTCCTCCAATGTGTCCAAACTGTCCTGCCGATCAAGCTCGCCTTCTCTTTCTTCATACATGCGCACGCGAGGTGAGTCATGTATTATGTCGCAGGGCAAGACTGCCTCTGCGCTGTACACCATGAAGAATGGTGTGTATCCGGTAGTGCGATTCGGCGTGGTCCGCAGCCCCCAGAGTACGGAGTCGAGCTCCTCAACCCAGTGCGTGTTAGATTCCTTGAGGGACCGCACTAGTCCGGGTTTAATGCCGCCATGATTAGACCATTTGCCCGCTCGACTTGGCCGCTGGTTTGAGGGTGATAGACTGAGGCGTAATCGAGCTTGATGCCCATGTTTTCGCACCATGATTTGACCTCATCGGCCGTGAAATTGGTGCAATTATCAGTGATGATACTATGGGGGACACCGTAACGGTGAACTACCCCGATATGAAGTCTATCACCGGTCCGGATTCGCCGCTTTAACAGCTTGGCCTCTATCCATTTGGTGAATTTATCCACCATGACCAATAGGTATTTTTGCTTGTGGGTTCCTCCTTGAGGGGTCCAACCATGTCAAGCCCCTGCATCATGACGGCCAAGTGATGGGTATAGTTTTAAGGGCGGTGGGTGGCATGTGGCTTTGATTAGCAAAAGCTGGCAACCGACGATCGTTGGACTAAGTCCTGCAGATCTGCCTCGGCCATCGGCCAATAAAATCATGTACGGAAGGCCTTGCCTACAAGGGCCGGGCTGCGCGTGGTGCCCACCCAGTCCGGCATGAATTTCAGCCAGAGGTTTCGCCTTCCTCTTGGAGATACACCTTTGAAGGACTCCGTAGTGCTTTTCTTATAAAGCTCTCCCTCATGGACTTTGTAGGCTTTAGATCGCCGTACTATGCAGCGAGCCTCATTTTGGTCTTCGGGGAGTTCCTGCCTAGTTAGGTAGGCTAGGAATGGTTCCGTCCACGGGGCGATAACCGCCATTATTTCATGAGCGAAGGGTGTTATCTCGGGGGCAGAGCCTCCGGTTGTGTCAGAGTGTTCGGCGTCAGGCAGTGCGGTTGGGTCCGATTTGTTATTGCCGGACTCCCCTTCCCATAGTACGGATGGCTTGAACAGCCGTTCCAGGAAGATGTTGGGCGGGACGGCATCGCGTTTTGCACCGATGCGTGCCAATATATCCGCTGCCTGATTGTTATCCCGGGCTATATGATGAAATTCGAGCCCTTCAACCGTCTTGACATTTTAGGACCGCATTGCGGTATGCTGCCATTTCGGATCTTTGGCATCAAAGTCTCCGCTTATTTGAGATATTGCGAGTTTGAATCGCGCACCTCTAGGCGTTGAATGCCCATGGAGATCGCCATCCGGAGGCCGTGCGTAAGGGCCTCGATTCGCCGCGTTGTTGGAGTCCGATATATTATCGAAGGACGATTGGACTGTGTCCCTGGTTGGGGACGTCAGGACGACGCCAGCCCCCAGGCCGGTCAACATTTTGGATCCGTCAAAGTGCATGATCCAATTGGAGTATGCGCCGTACTCTTTAGGGAGTTTGGCTTCAGTCCATTCGGCCACGAAGTCGGCCAAAACCTGCGACTTGATAGCTCGTCGTGGCTTATAAGTTATATCGAATGGAAGGAGCTCTATGGCCCATTTAGCAATCCGGCCCGTCGCGTCGCGGTTGTTTATAATGTCGTTAAGAGGTACTTCGGAGGCTACCATTATCGAATACTCTTGAATGTAGTGTCGCAGCTTCCGGGATGCCATGAACACCGCGTATGCTATCTTTTGATAGTGTGGGTACCGGGACTTGCATGGAGTTAGGACAGTGGACACATAATAAACCGGTTTTTGAAGAGGGAAGCGGTGTCCGTCCGTTTCTCGTTCGACAACAAGCACCGCGCTGACAACTTGATGTGTTGCGGTGATATATAATAGCATTGGTTCGCCCACGTTGGGCGCGGCCAGGACCGGATTCGTTGCCAAAATGGCCTTTATTTCTTCGAGTCCGGCCGTGGCGGCATCCGTCCACTCGAAGTGTTCGGTGCGGCGGAGGAGGCGGTAAAGGGGTAACGCCTTTTCCCCCAAACGGGAAATAAAGCGGCTTAGAGCCACTACGCATCCCGTCAGTTTTTGTATTTGTTTGAGGTCTTTTGGAATATCCAATTGTGACAGAGCTCGGATCTTGGCTGGGTTTGCTTCAATTCCACTACCGGACACAATGAAGCCGAGAGCTTTCGGCCGGAACGCCAAGACGATTTTTCGGATTGAGCTTGATGTCATATTTTCAAGATTGTCGAATGTGAGCCTCAAGTCGTCTACTAGAGTTTCGACGTGCTTGGTTTTGACGACCACGCCATCTACATATGCTTCCACCGCTTTTGCCGATCTGGTTTGCCAAACATATCCGAATCATGCGCTGATATGTTGCGCCGGCATTTTGAGCCCAAAGGGCATTGTATTGAAGCAGAACGGGCCGTATGGGGTGATGAATGCTGTTGCAGCTTGGTCTGGCTCCGCCATCTTGATTTGGTGGTAGCCGGAGTACGCGTCGAGGAAGCACAATGAGTCGTGTCCTGCTGTAGCGTCAATAATTTGATCAATTCGAGGGAGGGGGAAGGGATCCTTTGGGCAAGCCTTATTAAGGTCTTTAAAATCAACACATAGGCGCCAGGACTTATCCTTCTTTGGTACCATCACCAGGTTTGCTAGCCAGTCCGGATGTTTTATATCTCTGATGAATCCGGCTTCCAAAAGTTTGGCTAGCTCCTCTCCCATGGCCTGTTTCTTGGGTTCGAAAAGCGCCAAGAGCCTGTTTGACCGGCTTGAATCCTTTTAGGATATTTAGGCTGTGCTCGCCAGGTGACGTGGGATACCCGGCATGTCCAAGGGTGCCGAGCAAAGATGTCCCGCTTTCTTGTAGAAATTCTCGTAGTGCGGCGTCTACATCAGGGTTTAATTGTGCCCCAATGGAGGCCGTCTTTGCAGGGTCCATTGGGTGGACTTGGAATTTGACTATTTCATCTGCTGGTTTAAAAGAAGTGGACTTGGATCTTTAATCAAGTATCACATCGTCCCTGTTCACCGTGGAGCGCATCGCGGTGAGTTCCTCGGCCGCTAGGGCTTCGGATAGTGCCTCGAGGGCTAGTGCCGCTGTCTTGTTTTCGACGCGGAGTGCTATGTTCGGATCACTAGCGAGAGTGATGATTCCGTTAGGTCCGGGCATTTTAAGCTTCATGTACCCATAATGGGGTATAGCTTGAAAAATTGTGAATGCCTCTCGTCCTAATAAAGCATGATATCCGCTGTTGAACTGGGCCACTTGAAATGTGACCTCCTCGGACCTGTAATTGTCCGACGAGCCGAACACTACGTCCAGCGTGATTTTTCCTGTGCAGCATGCTTCCCGGCTAGGGATTATTCCTCTAAAGGTTGTGTTGCTTCGCCAATGCGGTTCCATCTATTTCCATTTTTCGGAGGGTTTCCTCATAGATGAGGTTTAGTCCATCGCCGCCATCCATGAGTACCTTGGGAAGGCGAAGCCGCCCACTATCGGGATGAGGACCAATGCGGCCGGTGCCCGGCAGTTCGAATTTAGGTTCAATCCGGCATTAAAGGTAATAGCCGTGTCCCCATGGATTTATTGTTGCTACTTGGTAGACTTCGCAAGGTTATGGAGTGTTCGTTTCGCATGTTCTTTGATGCGAAAGTCTCAAGACTATTAACACCGTCTTGGTGTTCTTTGGGCTGGGATTCGAAGCTAGAAGCTCCTCGCCACTTTTGGCCACCGCCGTAGTATCCAAAGATGCTCAAGGCTATGAGTTGGAGTGGCGCCTCGTGCTATGAATTTTGCAGGTCCGCTTAGCCAACCCTCCAAGACGGTTCCGCACCCTTTAGGGGTTTTGGTTTTTGGTATTTGACCCAGGTGCTTGATAATGGTGCACCCTTTTGTTTCGGACTAGGGATGTATTCAATGGATTATCCCAAAATTTACTTCGGTTTTCCAGCGCTCTCCATCGCACAAGACTTTTGTACTATGGTCACCAAGTCAGAAAGCGTGTAATTTCGACGACTTATGGCGTTTAGGATTCCTTGTCCGTGCAATTATTGCAGAAAATTGGGATTCGTCCTCCTCTCGGCAGTCCTTTATCCTGTTCATAACCAGGAGGAATCGCCCAAGAATGATGTAATGTTTCAGCGGGCTCTTGCCGAATTCGAGAGAGATCGCTAATGTTTGGGTGGGCGGGTGGAACTAGATCCGGAGCCCGTCCAATTTAGGACTCAGAGGCCGAGAAGTTTCCGAACTCGGAAGTTTGGATTTTTGAGTGTTATCCAATGAGTCCGACCCGCCGCCTGACTTTAAGTTCAGAGCTTGATCGACATCCGTCCCTCCGCGGGAATCCGGCATGGAGGGATCGGGAATCCGGACGTAGCTAGTCCTTAAGATAGAAGAAGAGTCGCCGCATTGTTCCTCTATCACAGCAACGTGATGGGTAGCCTGGGGAGAGTTGATCTCTCTCAGATCGGTTTTAGGCCCGATCCGGTCGTAGTCTGTGGCGACTCCCAGGGCGGCGATTCGATCCAAGAGCTCGTGTACGGAGGAGAGCTCGATCGGTCGGCAAGTTCCGAATTGACATGGAGATTGGTTTCGATGACTCGAGAGGTCATCGTCGGCGCGGTGGCCGGACTGGTGGTCATAAGAAAACCACCTAGCCGAAGAGTCTGGCCAGCGGCCAAGGCTCCTTTGGCGATGGTATCATCTTTAAAGACGAGATGAGGCATCCTACCTGATGGCGAAGACACAAAGGAACTCTCAATGAAAGCACCAATGTCGGTGTCAAAACCGGCGGATCTCGGGTAGGGGGTCCCAAACTGTGCATCTAGGCGGATGGTAACAGAGACAAGGGACACGATGTTTTTACCTGTGTTCGGCCCTCTCGATGGAGGTAATACCCTACTCCTGCTTGATTAATATTGATGATATGGGTAGTACAAGAGTAGATCTACCACGAGATCAAGGAGGCTAAACCCTAGAAGCTAGCCTATGGTCTGATTGTTGTTCTGTCCTACGGACTAAAACCCTCCGGTTTATATAGACACCGGATAGGTTAGGGTTACACAGAGTCGGTTACAATGGTAGGAGATCTACATGTCCGTATCGCCAATCTTGCCTTCCACGCCAAGGAAAGTCCCATCCGGACACGGGACGAAGTCTTCAATCTTGTATCTTCATAGTCCAGGAGTCCGGTCAACGGTAAGAGTTCGGCTGTCCGGACACCCTCTAATCCTGGACTCCCTCAGTCATCCTACGGAAATCATATATTCCCAAAATGTTTAGGCGTCGTCCATTAACTTCGCATCTCAATCCCCTCCCGGCCTCATTGCTAGCGAGCGTTGTTACTTAGGGAGCATTTGGATTCTTAGCAAGAACAACTTATATCATAGCCGGGCAAGGTTAGGCGTTTGTTAGTATTAAAATATGTTAGCTTTTGTGGGCCAGCTAGCTTGGGTGGGCTAGAAAAACCTTGCTAGCTCAGGAGAGCCAGATCAGCACGCTTCTGATGGCTGCTACCTCTTGAGCACTGCGTTGGATTCCCCCGGAGAGGAGAGGACGATGCAGCAAAGTACCGTAAGTATTTCCCTCAGTTTTTGAGAACCAAGGTATCAATCCAGTAGGAGGCTACACGCAAGTCCCTTGTACCTACACAAAAATAATAGCTCCTCGCAACCAACGCGATTAGGGGTTGTCAATCCCTTCACGGTCACTTACGAGAGTGAGATCTGATAGAGATGATAGATAATATTTTTGGTATTTTTGATATAGAGATGCAAAGTGAAAAGTAAAAGGCAAAGTAAAAAATCAAAGCAAATATAAAGTGATGGAGATTGATATGATGAGAATAGACCTGGGGGCCATAGGTTTCACTAGTGGCTTCTCTTAAGAGCATAAGTATTCTACGGTGGGTGAACAAATTACTGTTGAGCAATTGACAGAATTGAGCATAGTTATGAGAATATCTAGGTATGATCATGTATATAGGCATCACGTCTGAGACAAATAGACCGACTCCTGCCTGCATCTACTACTATTACTCCACTCATCGACCGCTATCCAGCATGCATCTAGAGTATTAAGTTAAAAACAGAGTAACGCTTTAAGCAAGCTCACATGATGTAGAGGGATAAATTCATGCAATATGATATAAACCCCATCTTGTTATCCTCGATGGCAACAATACAATACGTGCCTTGCTGCCCCTTCTCTCACTAGGAAAGGACACCGCAAGATTGAACCCAAAGCTAAGCACTTCTCCCATGGCAAGAAAAACCAATCTAGTAGGCCAAACAAAACTGATAATTCGAAAAGACTTGCAAAGATAACCAATCATACATAAAAGAATTCAGAAAAGATTCAAATATTATTCATAGATAGACTTGATCATAAACCCACAATTCATCGTTCTAAACGAACACACCGCAAAAAGAATATTACATCGAATAGATCTCCACGAGAGAGGGGGAGAACATTGTATTGAGATCCAAAAAGAGAGAAGAAGCCATCTAGCTAATAACTATGGACCCGAAGGTCTGAGGTAAACTACTCACACTTCATAGGAGAGGCTATGATGATGTAGAAGCCCTCCATGATGACGGCCCTCTCCGGCTGAGCTCCGGAACAGGCCCCAAGATGGGATCTCGTGGATACAGAAAGTTGCGGCGGTGGAATTAGGTTTTTGGCTCCGTATCTGATTGTTTGGGGGTACGTAGGTATATATAGGAGGAAGGAGTACGTCGGTGGAGCAACAGGGGGCCCACGAGGCAGGGGGCGCGCCCCCCAGCCTCGTGACCGCCTCTATTACTTCTTGGAGTTGGGTCCAAGTCTCCTGGATCGCGTTCGGTGAGAAAATCATGTTCCCGAAGGTTTCATTCCGTTTGGACTCCGTTTGATATTCCGTTTCTTCGAAACACTGAAATAGGCAAAAAAAAGCAATTCTGGGCTGGGCCTCCGGTCAATAGGTTAGTCCCAAAAATAATATAAAAGTGGAAAATAAAGCCCAATATAGTCCAAAATTGTAGATAATATAGCATGGAGCTATCAAAAATTATAGATACATTGGAGACGATCGCATCCCCAAGCTTAATTCCTGCTCGTCCTCGGTAGGTAAATGATAAAAGAGAATTTTGATGCGAGTGCTACTTGGCATAATTTCAATGCAAATCTTCTTAATTGTGGTATGAATATTCAGATTCGAAAGATTCAAGACAAAAGTTCATATTGACATAAAAACAATAATACTTCAAGCATACTAATAAAGCAATTATGTCTTCTCAAAATAGCATGGCCAAAGAAGGTTATCCCTACAAAATCATATAGTCTGGCTATGCTCTATCTTCACCACACAAAGTACTTAAATCATGCACAACCCCGATGACAAGCCAAGCAATTGTTTCATACTTTAACATTTTCAAAACTTTTTCGATCTTCACGCAATACATGAGCGTGAGCCATGGACATAGCACTATAGGTGGAATAGAATGGTGGTTGTGGAGAAGACAAAAAGAGAGGAAGATAGTCTCACATCAACTAGGTGTATCAACGGGCTATGGAGATGCCCATCAATAGATATCAATGTGAGTGAGTAGGGATTGCCATGAAACGGATGCACTAGAGCTATAAGTATATGATAGCTGAACAAAAGAAACTAAGTGGGTGTGCATCCAACTTGCTTGCTCACGAAGACCTAGGGCAATTTGAGGAAGCCCACCATTGGAATATACAAGCCAAGTTCTATAATGAAAAATTCCCACTAGTATATGAAAGTGACACAATGAGAGACTCTCTATCATGAAGATCATGGTGCTACTTTGAAGCACAAGTGTGGTAAAAGGATAGTAACATTGTCCCTTCTCTCTTTTTCTCTCATTTTTTTATTTGGGCCTTTTCCTTTTTTTATGGCCTCTTTTTTTTTGTCCGGAGTCTCATCCCGACTTATGTGGGAATCATAGTCTCCGTCATTCTTTCCTCACTTGGGACATGGGCCAGAGAATGGAGGGAGTACAAATATGTCACTTCAAAGTATATGAAGAAATTTGCACTCAATCCTCCATGCCCAAGAGCTCCATTGGCACCTGGCCAAGTGGCTGATCCCACTAGCGTCAAGCGCGGTGAGGAATATCCTGATGAATGGGCAAAGCGCCAAGCCAAGCTGGCCAAGCAAGCCAGAGAAGCAGTGAGGAAATTCAACGAAGACACTGCTGCTGCTGCTGCCACTGAGGCCTTTGTCAAGCCGAGGAAATCTATGCCAAAGAAGCCTGCTCATAAGCCAAGTGCTTCACCAACAGTTCCCTCACGGCCAAGCTCCTCAGCGATGCCCTGACGGTCTGAAGTTTCAAAATCTTCAAGACCAATTCCTCATGCTGCTCCTGCTCCTCCAAAGTCCTCAGCTGCTCTGACAAAGTCCTCAGCACCTGTGCATCTGGCCACGTGCCAAAGGACTGCAGGTTTCTCTATCGCCTCCAGTGTCTCAGCAAGTTCCTCAGCTGCACCAAATTCTTCATCAGGTCCCACTCTGCTAAAGACAAAGGCAACGACTGGACGAGGTCCTCGGCCAAGTCCGAAGAAGAAACAGGTTGCCTTCCAAGTGCCATCTGATGATGAAGCTGATGATGATGAACTTGCAGAAATCATCAAAAACAGACAAGAAAGGGCCGCTAGAGCCAAAGGCACACCTGTGCCACTGCTTTTGGATCCTAAGATGATCCTCGATTACATTGATCTCTGGCACAAGGATCCAGACACCCCTATGCCTGATTTTCCTTTGACTCCTGGCCAAAGTCACATGCTGACTCATTTCCTCACTGAAGAGAAATGGAAATTTGAGAAGGCCAGGCAGATCAAGAAAGCTCAGTTCAGGAAAGAGAAGTTCCTGAGGAAAAACGTTGACAAAATGACACCTGATGAACTCCTCAAGACCCAGTCTGAAATCAAAACCCTCAGCGACAACTTCAATGCATATTATGCTGATTGGCAAGGAGCCAAGGTCAGGTTTGTGAAACTGACAGAGAAGTTCACAAATGTTGCAGCTCCAACGCAACCGGAAGTTCCTCAGGCTGAAGCGTCTGTTCAGCCTACTGAAGAACATGCCAAGACCGCCGATGACTTTCAAAGGTCAAGAAAATGCTAGTTCGAGGCTGATGACTCCATTCCAGCCGCCGAAGAAATTGCCGTGGCATCCACTAGTGGTGCACCAAGAAATCTGAAGAAGTCGAGGCAATCGCATCGATTCGCCTTAGGAAATTCAAACTGATTCCTCAGCTCCACCTGCGCCTACACCAACTCCAGTCCTTCCATCTGCATCAGATGTGAAGAAGACCAAGGCTGCAGAGCGAGCTGCAGTGAAGAAAAGGAAAGCATCAAGTGCTTCAAAATCTTCAGCTCCAAAGAAGATGAAGCCTATGACCAGCTCTTTTGCAAATCCGATCGATGCTGTTCCGATTTCCACCATGCCATCAAAGGACCTTGTTCCTTTAGATCCCCAGCGGATCTGATGAAGAAACTCAATCTGCTGCTTCGTCAGAGCAGATTGATGAGGAAATTGAAGTAGATACGATCCCTTCAACCCCAGTGGTATCATCACCAATGCCTCAGTTTACTGCTAAAGAGGCTGGTGTTGAAGAAATTGAAGATGAAGACGTGGATATTGGATGCACTACGCCAGTGATGAATGATAACTTTTGGGAAAGTCAGCATCCCAATTCCCCACTCTTCACCCCACTACAGCAAATACCTCAGTCCCCTGCACCAATAGTTCAAATGGGCTCTGAAGAAACTCAACCCATCTCGTCTGTCCGTGAAGAAATTCCAGCCACTAGTGCTGAAGAAATTGCTGTTACTGATCCTTTGAACACACATACTGCAAATGAAGAGGAATCAGAAATTCCTCAGCCTGAAGAACCTGAGATTGCGATTCCTGAGGTCGTGCTGCAACTCACCGATACACCTCTGCCAAAACCAAAGGATCCATTCTCGCGCAAGCAAAAGTTCAAGGCTGAAGACTTCTTTAGCGAGCATGTTTTCTTCACTGATTACAACCCTTATGATTCTGCTCGCATAAGGAAGAGGCGTTTCTGGACTGCTAGTCAAGCCAACTTGTATTCCTCTGTGCTATTCAACAAAGACAAAGTCTTCGATCATGCACACATTCCTCACGTGGACATGGAATCTATGCCAGCTTGAGCCACCCTCGGTATTCTTCACGATCTTTGGATTGCTAAATTTCTGCACTGACATATGTGATTGGAATGAAGAACTTATTCTTCAATTCTATGCAACGCTGCACATCACAGGAGATTCTGAAGATGTGAATTCATGGGTTCTGGATTGGATGATGGAAAATACTCATTACAAGGCACCAACGTCTAAATTGCTTCGTGCCCTCCCACTTAGTCCTCCCCTTGAAGGTGCTATTGTGTTTACAGTGAACCTGAGCTTACAAATCACTACATGCAAGTATTGATGAAGCCTTTGAAGCCAGGGCAGGCTCCTCGAACCAAATTCCTCGTCAAGGAATTACTGTATGTGCCTCGGACTGTCTATCGCATTCTGACGAAGACAATGAGTCCTATCAAAGGCCACGACTCAAATGATGAAGAAGTCGTTGGCATCATGAAGAATCTGCTTTTCAATATCATTCACGGCGTTCCCGTCAACTTTCACGATTTCTTCATGAGGACTCTGGCAAATATTGCAATGTCACCTTTTGAGCTGAAGCCTTATGCACCATGGATTATGAGGTTCATCAGGACAAGGTCTTCACTCAATTACAAGGCTGATACTCGAACCACTGCAGCTACCTTGCCCCAATTGAAGTCCTCAAACGGACATTTTCCTCAACGATGACAAAGGCAAGGCCACTCTGCTGTGATAGATGAAGGCATTCGTCCATTGGATGGTCAATTTCGTAAGGCTGCATCCTACTCCACCAATGATGACTCTGCCACACATGACTCTGCCGCCAACAACTCGCAAAGCAAAATCCTCAAGCCACAAAGACCTGTGGTGATGACTGATCGTGAGTTACTCCTCAGTCTTCATCAAAAGGTTGATCGCAATCACAAATGGGTCAAGCGTCAGTTTGGTTCAATTCTTCACAACATGACTGCTACATACAATGCACTGAAGAAAAACCACTACTACCTCCATGAAACCCTCAACCGCACCTGGGCTGTTCTGTCTCAAGTCTACAATGCTGAAGATCTCAAGGAAATGGGTCTCAAAGAAGAGTTTGACTAGTCTGCACCTCCTCCGAAGAAATTCAAAAAGGTCAAGGTTCCTTCTTTGGTGGCTAGCTCCTATTCTTCATCACGCGACACTGATGAAAATGAAGAGTTGGACGACACTGCGGCAGGCCCTCCTTCAACTACCGACCCCGACAACGCTGGCCAAGTTACTCACCACTATGACCAGCCTAAGCAATGTAACAAAACGCTCCTTACTCTGCCTTGTTATCTCCCCTGGAAACCCAATGCATGGAGCGCAACTACGCGTTGATCAGTCAAGAAATCAAAGTCGACTTGCATGCGAGTTAATACGTGGCCCTGCATGGTAGCTAAAACAACATCTCTTAGTTGTTTGGATTAGTTGTTGCGTTTAGAGACAGAAATCAGGGCTTTGATTGGAGGAATGACCGGTCAAGTTTCTCCTTCTCCTCCAATCTGCTTGCACCTTGGTCCCGCTGCACCTTCTAACGTGACTTATTACACCTAGAAGGAGGGAATCGTACGAGATATGGTGGCACACCGACTTAGGTCGAATACAAGTGCCCAAAATTGTGTGCATGTTATAATAAGGATTCACTTAAAATAGTACGTGAGCGAACAGAGGCATCAATTGTATAGTGTTCCTGAGCAGTAGCGAGATGTGTGAGGTAAGATACACTGCTGGCGCTTTTAATTTTTCTTATTAATTTGTTTGTTTCACCCTCTGACTGGTGGGACCCAACGTACTACATGGAGAGAGGTAAGGTGACTAAGGCTGCATTATGTCTGCACCACTGTGGATAGTCTTACCACCAAAGCCACATGACACGATTATGATTTAAATCCCAATGACTCCCACACACAAAAAAACACGGCATGCTTGTCACACGAATGTAGGAATGTATAAAAGGTTATTTTTCTCTCGTTGAACATAACGGGAGGGTTGTGTAGCTGGTTAGCCTATTCGCTCATCAAACTTGAGGTCTCGGGTTCGATAGCTACACTTGAGCATAATTCGTGCCAGTTGGATTCTTTGACTTGTCAAAATGGATGGATACGGAGCTATATGATCTCGTAGTGACTGTATAATCACCTCATCACATATAAGCTGCAGCCTCGGCGCTTGTTTTCTAGGGTTTGCACTCTTCACACTCTCTCCAGTATATATATACACGCTGGAGCCTCAGTGCTTGTAGTTGCTCTCTTCACACTCTCTCACCCTCTCCAGATCTAAACAAGACTTTGTTGGCCTCTCTCTCTCCCCTCACCGCTGGTCTGCTTGTAGTTGATCTCTTCACACTCTCTCACTCTCTCCAGATCTAAACAAGACTTCGTTGGCCTCTCTCTCTCCCTCACTGCTGGTCAAAGAGCCGGCAGGATCCATCCACCGGGAAGGGAAGGAGGCTTAACGTTGTCGCCATCGGCGAGGGAGGGAATCCACTACCGGCGCAGCTGTTCACTTTCACCCAACAGCGGCGCGGGAGGGCCTCTGACCCCTTCTTCTTCACCGCCGTACATAGTGTGGGTCAAACGGCCTCCGGTCGCCCACCGAACCACACCCCAAGAACCTTAAGGTATAATTTACTTATTCCACATGCATTGCTCTAGCTGCATGTGGGCTTTTTCCGCTTCTGCACTCGAATCTAGGTGTTGGATCAAACATGAAAGTAGTGGGGAAAGTTGTATACCATGAATCTAGGATGTGGTTCAAAGAGGAAAGGAATGTGGGAAAGTAGTGGGAAAGTTGTATAGCATGAATCTAGGACGTGGTTCAAAAAGCAAAGGAAGGGGGAAAGTAGTGGGGAAAGTTGTATCGCATGAATCTAAACGTGGTTCAAAGAGGACAGGAATGGGGGAAAGTAGCGGGGAAAGTTGTATAGCATAAATCTAGGATGTGGTTCACAAAGGAAAGGAAGTGCGGAAAGCACTAGTATAGACTGGCTATCCAGCACCTACGTTGGTCGAAAAGGGAAAACAATGACAAACACAGTACACACATCTGTAACGAATTGATCTTTTGTTTTGGGGGACAAGGCTGTAGAGTTTGAGCAGGACTAGATTTGCTATGCTCACGTAGGGAAAGGTGTCTAAAGATAAGAAAACTAGGACCAACACAAATATGCTCCTTGGTTCTTTGTTCTTTGTTGCAAGAGACTGTGCATCACCCAAGTACATCGGTAGATGCACATGGTGCTGGTGCGTCCACTGTCCCGTGCAACTCTTTAGCTGTTGTTAATCTAAGGCCCTCTTTGGTTAAAAACTCCCTAGTCACTACCTGCTTGGTTCCAGGGACTAAACATGGACTCGAGGTTATTAAATGACATGCTAAAAGACTATGTTACCCCTAGTAATGAACTAATAGAGACAAGGTGCGATGCGTGGCAGGGCAACTGTTGGAAAAAGTCCCAAAAAGACTCTCCCTCGGGGTCTTCTTTCCTTAGTCCCAAATGCCCACTTTTAATCCCTAAAAGTCCCTCCTATTTGGTTTAGATGGGACTGACACGGAGTTGTTTTAGTCCCTCCACCAAAATGTCCCTGTAAACAAGCACCCTCTAATAATGCCGCTGGAAAATTGATGCAATGCCACAGTTAAAAGCAAATTACATGTTTAACAAATTTTATTGTTAATATAATCTCTCTGTTAATATTAATCAATGCCACCATTTGAGAAATGCTACTGTCTTGCTTTCTTTCCCATTTAGATAAGGTAGATGCTTCTTTTTGTTAGCTTCTGTGTCATCCACGGTTATTGACCACTAGTTGTTTCCTTTGCACCTCTGTGTAAACAGGGTTATCTACTTCACCTTGTTGTCATTGTGACCTTTTGTTGCACTGCACGAAACACTTTTGTTTTAAGAGTGTTTTGTGCAGTTCAACCAAAATGTCACACTAACAACGTTGCTTTATTGCTTGATCTTAGTGGAACTGCACATGAGGAGATCTTACTTCCTATCCGTGTTGGCAAATTTGGTTCAGATCTTCTTCTTGTGAGTTGTTTGAATTCCGCGTCATGAGAGGTCAGTGCTAGCCTTCTTTCACATGATTCTGCAGTGTGCTTTCATATGTTGTGCTACTTGTACGATAATGTTGCTTGATTTTAGTGAACTGCACAAATGGAGACAAGACTTCCAATCTGTATGTGCACCGCAATATCCCATTGAGGTAAGATAAGGATATTTCACAACCATTGGCCTGTATTTTGCCACTTTCATCAGAAAATTAATGTCATTGTTTAGTGCTATACTTGTGCAACCTAATTGACATGCCAAATCTTACATTGAAGGTGAAGCTTGTCTGTTGTTGAACCAAGTGATGAAGGGGAAGAACAAGCGGAAGAAAAACAAAAATCAACTCCTGGTGCTGTGATGAAGCACTGGAACTGTGATGACACAAGTAATGATATAGTTTTGCATCTTAATTTATTGCTATGGCTGGAACGAGCAATTGGTTTTCCACTGATTTGATGCCACTCTTAATGTAATACGTAATTATCTCTACTTGTGCAAACATGGATCTTCTTTGAAGATACCATATATTTTAGTGGAACTGCGCAAGAAGATGTTGGAAACATTATTAATCTAATCGAGGAGTATATAGTAAGCATGGCCACCACAGTAGATAACAACAGATGGTTCTGGAGAAGTGCTTCATTTGTATGCTCTACACAATAAGCCTCCTAACAAAGTTTGGTACTCGCCCACTGATTTCATCCATATGTTTGAGCTTTGTAATCTTTATTGGTGTTGAGCTACTGTTTAGATACTATCATCAAAAAGTGGTATTGTCCTTGAGAAGTGCTTCATCTGTGTTGTTTTAAATATTTCCTTTCCTTTTTTTCGAGCAAACAGGAATGCTAGCATTTAGTTATCCTCTTGTCTTTGCACAACAGGATCATCCTCTTCTGAAGAAGAATATGGAGTACGAGAAGTGACTAGTTCCGATTATGCCAGGATGAAGAAGCCCTGTCTATCTTCTCATCAGAAGGAGCAGTTGAAGGATGGTTATATTACCCCCACAAGACCAAACTAACTTCAGCTCGGAAGGACTGAAAATCTCCATTTTCTTGCTGTGATGCTTGTGAGTACAATGTTGTTCTAGGATTGTTTCGGTGACTTCCATTTTCTAAAAGTGTGCTCTACATGGACCATGTCGGTGCCTGTTTAAACTGTCAATTCATAGTACAGTTTGCTTTATACTAATCACTTTTTTTGTATTTGTGCAAACAGGGGTGCTCAGCTTGATTTCAATGGGAACTGCACAAAATGTTCATGAATACATTGAATCATTCATTTCCACCACAAGAAAGGAGGTGCCGATAAGTTCAAGGTGTTGCAACATATAAGGGCGAAATCATACAAGCTACACGTGAATTTGGTTGATTTTGGTGGAACTGCACAAAAAGAACAGCTGGTTTACTTAGCACGAGTTGCCATGTCAATGTCCGAACTGATGGCAAACCCTGCCAATTCCACAATCGTAGGCATTTGATATTTTGGAACGAGAAAACCTTGTCAAATTTTGCTCATTGATTTTAGCAAGAAGACATGCGTTTGATATTTTCGAATGGGACGCCCTTTGCTGTCAGCAGCGTCGAACCATTTTTTCTTTATTCTTTACTTGTGAAGTAAATATTGGCTCTAACATGTGAATCGCTGAGATGCATAATCATCGATTGTTGAATGTTCTCTATGAATTGCCAGGCTTGTGTGTTTGATTGCAATGTACAGGAACGCTAAAAAGCTGCTCAAACTCTTTGTACTCCTGTTCCTTTTTACTTCACACATTGTGAAAGTGCATACATTTTTCTATAAGATTGGTCAAAGTAGAGATACTTTGACTACAGACAAAACTTGTATGCAGACTAGAAAGGACCGGAGGGAGTACATGTGAAACTGATGCAAACGACGTGATCACCCTAGGAATGATGCTAGTACGTATTGTTTTTCATGTTCATCCAATGCTAGTGATACAAGAATTCTAACTAATTGAAATAAATTCATTCATACATGGTCGGATTTCATATAAACATGCCGGATTTCATTACATTTCATAAATTCTTCAACTAAAAAGGGGTGCGCTGGAGGTATAATTAATTAACCGAAGCTACCCACAATGTCCGGTGAGCGAGCAAAAAGCTTAGTGACTTAACTGCAGGTGTAGTTGTGTAACTGACATGTGGCCCAAATGCATGTTGGGACCACGTGTCAGTCAGCCAACTGCACCAGCAGTTAAGTAGAAGCAGCGTCCTTCCCCAACATAGCTCTCCGACTCCACATCGCCGCTAAGAAGCTAACTGGCCGTCAGTGGTCAACCCGCCTAGCTTGGCTTCAACCGAGGGTACCAGCGGTGGCCTTACTTCGACCCGAGCGGCGGCGACCTACCATGTTCTACTCTTCCTTGTTTTCTGTGTGGCGCGGCCTCGCTGGCAGTGGGGCGGGGCCTCGGCGGAGCCTGCGATGTCCTCTGTCTCATTGCCGGCGGGCGGCGCCTCGGCGGAGCGGGGGAAATCCTCCACCTCGTTGCCGGCAGGGTGGGGCCTCGGCGGAGCCGGCGGTGTCCTCTGCCTCGTTGGTGGCACCGCGGGGCCTCGACAGAGCAGGGCCTCGTCGACGCCAGCGGAGCGGGGACTCGTCGAAGCCGGCATTGTCCTCTGCCTCGTCCTCAGTCTCGCCAAACAACGCCTCGCCCGCTTCATCGCCCTCTTTGTAGGCGGCCGCGGCCTCCGCCACCCGCATGTGGTACCGCTAGCGCTCGAGGCGGCCCTCTCGGGCGGAGCGGCACGAGTCGAGTAGCGCCTCCTGCTCCGCCCGCTCTGCGGTGATCTGCTCCTCCGCATGCAGGTGCTCCTGGAGGAGATGGTGGTTGTAGGCGGCGTCGGCCTGCGCCTCCCGGGACTGCTCCTCACGCTTCTGCCTCACCGTGTCCATATATTGGGCACGGGCCTCGCCGATGGTCATGGTGCAATGCACAGGCAAGGATGGCGCGGAGGAGGGGGTTGGCGTCGGATCATCGACTACCATGTTCTCCATTGGGACGTCGTCATCCTATGGCTGCCTGCCAGCCAGCCAGTCGGCAGCAATGGCTGCCATCTCCTTGCGGTCCGTCGTCGCCCGTCCCGAAGAGCGCTGGAGCGCGAGGAAGCCATGGTGGGCAGTAGTGGTGTGGACAGGAGAATAGGAACGGATGCAGATGACTGCGGCTATGGCCGGCGCTGCAGTTTATTTAGCAATTGTGGGCGGCGGAGGGACGGATGTGTGGCGACGGAGTAGCCGCCTCGGCAACCGCGTATCATGAATGTGGGCGGCAGAAGGACGGACGGACGGCACTTGTGTCGTTTGAAGGCGGAGCAATCGCATGCACCGGGAAGCGGGGCAGGCGGCGCTGACCGCTTTCAGCGGCAGCAGCGAGGGGAGGCGGTCAGGTGGGCGAGGCGGTCGACTCGTGCTTGGCAGCGGGTCGGTCCAGCAGCCGGACATCTGGCTCTCCGGCTACCCGTCGAGCTGGCGGCGACAATCGACCATGGGCGTAGCTTCCGACCGAGGCCGCGCCACCGTCCAAGCGGTTCATGTCGTGTTCACCACAGAGCGAGTGCGGCCGCGCCGATGCCCTAATGGCGGAAGAGCTACCAGCGCAGGAGGACCTGTGCTGCAACCTCCGTCTCCTCAACGAGCACCGGTGAACAAGCGAACGACAATGCCGTCGTGGACATGTGGCCCTATGATCCTGGCTTCCCGAATGAGCAGCGGACGCTGTATCAGACCATCCGTAGGGCCTGCAAGGCCGTCTCCGTCGTCCTTCGAGTTTTTGCGCTTGCCGTGGCACCGCCGTCTCGCGTTGTCAACATGGTCAACGGACATGAGGATGAGGAGATGACTTTACTTGGAGAGGATGACAGTGGGGACCCACCAGGGCCATAGCCGCACGTACGCAAGTGCCTCCTTATTAGTATATAAAACTATAATTTTTTTGCTTCCTCCTGGTTTCCTGACATCAGGGTCCCACATCATTGTCAACCTATGTAGTCAATAAACGAGAGAATTGCACAAGAAGCGGCAGACAGCTGGGACCAAGCAGCTCGAGCAGTATTTGTGTTTTTGAGGTTTGAGCACTGCAGAGTTTTTCTTGAGCGATGTTTAGCCTAGATATTAATTTTTCTCCTCTGAACAACAATGAAAACATCGCTGCAGCTATTAACTGGGCGGGCTATGGCCCGTCTAGCCCAGGCCAGATATCCAGCCTAGATATTAATTTTTTTCAAGCTGAAAATGGCTAGCCTAGCTATACTTTTTTTTAGGAATACCCAGGCAAGGTCAAGTTGTTATTCTCCGCTCACTGGCTGCAAATCTTTCCTAGGAGGGATGCATTAGGCTTAACAAGAAAATGGGCTTTAAGAAATAATAAATGGGATGTAATTATAAAAACTGGGCAGTAACTATAAAAAATGCACCAAACACGTAATTACTTTATAAAATATTATTTTTGCATATTGAAAATTTTAATTTCATTAATTGTTGCGAGCGTAATGTTTCGTTGGATTTTTACGTAATAAAAATTTATATTGAAATTGTATTTAATCTGACTAGAAATTTCGGGATAAAAATATTTCGGATCCCATAAAAATGTCGGAAATTTTATTGAATTCTGTTTTGAACGGTTGGTTGAAATGGGTTGTACTTTTAACAAACTGTAAATGGGCTGTAGTTAATTCCATTAGAATTCAAAAATTGGCTGCACATTCTTACAAATCTCAAATGGGCTATAAGTTCTCTGCCACACACTTCTGGCCTTACTAAGTTGACGCGTCCCCTAAAAAAAAAGAGAGTTGACGCGTATGCAAGGCTTTGTCAACTTATAGTCAACACACGGTTCTAGCAGCAGTGGCCGTTGGATGTCCATCCAACGGATGCCGTGCTTCTTCTTCAATCTCGGATATTCTAGCTTCACCCGCCCAAAAAAGGATTCCTCCCCCTGACATCTGGGGCGCACCGTTTTGGAAGCTGACCTATGGGCCTACTAAGTTGACGCGTACCAAGGGCTTTGTAAACTTAGTTAATATAAACGATTCTAGCTGCAGTGACCGTACGATGTCCATCCAACGACCGTCGTGCTTCTTCAACCTCTGGTCTTCTTCTGCAGCCGCCCAAGCAGCGCCGGTCGTGCCGCTTGCTCCTGCCTCCCATGGCGGTTGTCTTTGTCGCGCAGCCTCACCACCCCTACTACTCCCACCATCGCCGTGGCATCCCTCCACTCACCCACACCCCCTGTTATTCTGCGGCGACGACAGCCTCACACCGCAGCCGAACCAGTGAACCCTCGTACTCCTCTCCGCGTGGGCATCCACTGCCGCGTCTTCCCCGGCTCCGTGTCGTCCCCTTCCTAGGCCTCACCGTCGTCCATCGCCCTGGTGCTCTCGGCACGGCGTGGTCAACGTGGTCAAGGAACGACTTCCATCGAAAGAGTACTTTACGTGGAGAGGCTGACAGCTGGGTCCACGGCAGCCGCAAGGAAGTGCCTCCTTATTACGTGGAAAATAATTATTCCTCCACCTGACACCAGGGACCCACCGGACGGCCCACCATATTTGGCGAAAAAACGTTTCCCCCCTGACTGCTGGGACCCACCGGACGGGTTAACGCATTTCGTGAAAAAAACATTCCCCCCGCTGTCAGCTCGGACCCACCGGAGGTGCCTCCTTATTACACAAAAAAAGGAATACTCCCCCTGCTAGTTGGGACCCACCTTGGTGGGAGGCTGACTTGTGGGCCTACTAAGTTGACGGGGATGGAGTGCTTTGTCAACTTAGTCAATATGAACGGTTCTAGCTCCAGTGACCGTACGATGTCCATCCAACAGTCGTAGTGCTTCTTCAACCTCTGGTCTTGTTGATCCAGCCGCCCAAAGCAGCGCCGGTCGTGCCGCATGCTCCTCCCTCCCGTGGCCAGCTATGCTGCCCCGGAGGCCTCACCGCCCCCTACTATTCCCACCGCTGGCCAGGCCATCCCTCTACTCACCCACACCCCCTATTATTCTGCGGCGACGGTAGCCTCACACCGCAGTGAACTAGTGAACCCTTGTACTCCTCTACGTGTGGTCATCCACTGCCGCGTCTTCCCCGGCCCCGCGTCCTCCCCTTCCTAGGCCTCGCCGACGTCCACCGCCCTGGTGCTCTCACCGCGGCGTGGTCAACGTGGTCAAGGAACGGCTTCCATCGGACCTGGACTGTACGTGGAGAGGCTGACAGCTGGGTCCACGGCCGCAGCAAGGAAGTGCCTCCTTATTATGTGCAAAATAATTATTCCTCCACCTGACAGTGAGGACCCACCGGACGGGCCACCGTATTTCGCGAAAAAAACATTTCCCCTAACTCTGGGACCCACTGCTACATCTTCGCACGCAAGGAAGTGCGTCCGGCAAAAAAACGATTAAGCCCCGGCTGCTGGGGACCCACCAGCTACATCTTCGCGACGCAAGGAAGTCCTCGACGGTCGGGACCCACCTGGTCAAAGCGTGCGTGGCGTTATCATTCTGTCGTGAACGGTATGCGTACATCTTGGTCGATGTAGAGGCGCACACGTGTCATAGTAGAGGCGCGCACGTAGCATGCACACGTACGTACAACGGACAGTGTGCAAGAAAGAAAATACGACCACGTACGTACATACGTACAGGGTCTCGAACAGCCGGGGCTCATGTACATGGTTGGGTCAGAACGGAGAAACTGCGTCGTCTTCGTGTACATGGGGAGCCAACCGGCTGGGTCGGAACGGAATGCGTCGTGTTGTTCATCGGGAGGGCTTGGACGGAACAGCCGATGGAAACGAGGCCTGGCGTACCACAGAACGGAGGAAACGGCCTTGTGTTCGACTGGCCACGTTCAAAACGGGATCATGTTCATCAGGAGGGGTCTGCGTACCGCAAAACGGAGAAAACGGACCTCCTACGGTCGAAACGGGGGTCCTGTTGATCTGGAGGGGTGTGGCGTACCGCAAAACGGAGGAAACAGACTTGTCTTGGAGCGCTACGGTCGAAACGGGGGTCCTGTTCATCGGGAGGGGTGTGGCGTACCGCAAAACGGGACTCCACGGGATACTGTTCATCTCCACCGTTGACCCCCTCCAGCCTCCACGGGCTACTGTTCATCCACGGGCTCCTGTTCATCCAGCCTCCACCGTGCACTACTCCACCGGCTACTGTTCAACCAGCCCTCTCCACGGGCTTCTGTTCAACTATAGCGACCAGACCTCAAACAGTCTGATCTGTGTGCTCAGGTGTCATCCCTGGATCAGTAATGCTGACACCACACAGTACTTGAAGGATTTATAACAGAGTAGCAATCACACACTTATTACATCGAATGTCTCAAAGAGAACATATTACAATAAATATGGCTTAAGGCCATCTAATAACGATAACAACGGAAGGCTTGGAAGATAAGCAAGTCCATCAACTCCAACGGCATCACTGAGTATAGAACCACGACCTAAAAGGCACCTTACTCGTCGTCTGAAAAGTCTGCAACATGACACGTTGCAGCCCGACACGGGTCAGCACATGGAATATGCTGGCAATGTAACACATAGAGAGTAATGAAAGATTAAGACTATACTAAATGCATATTTGGCTGATGGAAAGCTCTATGGTTACAGTTTTGCGTAAAGCCAATTTTTCCCTACTGCAAAGGAATAAAAATTTATTTTAACTATCATGGTGGTTGTTAAACATTGAGAATGGTTGACAACATCCTCAATCCCAATTAAAGTAATCATCATTAACCCAACAACATTAATTTAGAGTAACATGATGAGATTCACATGATATCCAAGTACTAGATACTCAAAACGTCCATAACTGGGGACACGGCTAATCATGATTAGTTTGTACACTCTGCAGAGGTTTGCACACTTTTCCCCACAAGACTCGATCGCCTCCGTTGGATTTCTCGCACTACATGGTGTTTGAGAAACGGATGACCGAGACATAGTCTTTCAGAAGCGCTAGCACCTTACGATGGATAGACCGGTACACCTACTTTCCCCTACATCTGCTAGTCTACCCTGTAAGAGTTCGCACGACTTAATCAACTATGCCAGAGCGCATAATGGCTTGTGGCTGCACATGGAAGTTTCTAGTATGAATAATCTCATGATCCCTTTGAGCCTGGGTGGCGGTCCATAAAGAAAAAAAAAACAGTAATCTGGAATACCCGGTACCTCAATCCACCAGATGTGTGTTTAAGTTGCCACCTTAGATAAACCATTAATTAACAAACTCACATCATCATGGATATCACTCACCCAATCCACGTCTACTAGCATAGCATGGCATAATAAGCAAACGTAGAAGTAACTCCCAAGGGTTTGATAATAAAACAGGTAATAGGTACTATCTCAACTACTTACCATCCCACAATTTAATTAGATCCTAATCATGCAATGTTTGAGGATTGATCTAATGTAATAAAACTGGGTAGTAAAGAGGTATGATCAAAGTGTTACTTGCCTTGCTGATGATCCGTGAAACCTAGAGATTCGAAGTAACAGGCGGCGCACTCCGGATATTCTATCACAGACAAACAAACAAGCATACAATAAGTACTCATATAATGCACAAGTAAAACTCAAATAAGAGATCTACCTGAAAGTTCAACTTAAGAACTCCGGTTTGCAAAAAGAATCAAATCGAACGAAGAAACGAAAGTCAAACAGCGAAAGAAAACAACTTCGTTCTACTAATCTGCATCTAAGTCAAATTTTACATAAGCAAAAACTTGTTTAAGTTGGTTAAACGGATAGAGGGTTTCGAGACGAAACTCCAGGCGCTTGAATCGCCTGATGCCGATAAATGAGCGAAAAGTTATACTAAAACGAAAATCGGATCAGAAATCGCGATCAGAAAATAATCGCGGAAAATCAGAGAAAAGAAAAACGACGAACAGATTAACGAACGAACGTTCGTTATGTGGGTCTAAACGATGAACACGTTCGTTAAAACGAACGAATGAGCGAACGCTCGCTATTTAACCTAAACCGAAAAAAAACCGATCTAAATAAAAAAACGGAAACAAAAAAACCGACGGAAAAACCGAACGGTTTTTCGAGAAAAAACGGCGACGCGGATTTCGAGGCACCTCGGTAGCGGGTCGGCGAGGCGGCGGCGAGGTCCGTGGGCGGCGGTGGCGTCGGGCGGCGGCGGCGGCGTCGGGCGCGGGCGGCGGTAGCGGGGCTCGAGGGCGGGGGGCTAGGGTTTCGCCAGGTGGGTCGACTTATAAAGCTCTTTGGGCAGAGTCCTAGTCGGACACAACCCGGTTAGGTCGGTTGCGTTTTTTTAAATAATAACACGCAGAAAAACAATTAAAAGAAATACTAAACGGACTCCAAAAATCCCGAAATAAATTTTCCCCGACTTCTAAAATCAAGCCGGACAAAGTGAACATTTATTTGGGGCCTAAATGCAATTTTGAGAAACGCATATTTTCCTAAATTCAAATAAAATATCGAAAAACTCCGAAACAAAATCTCTTTTGATTTTATTATTAAATCCTCAATATTTCTTTATTTTGGGAAAGTCATTTTATTCCCTCTCTCATATTTTTGTAATAGAAATAATTGATGATAAAATAATTAAAATCAAATGATCCTATTCTCAAAATTTGAGAAAACTCAAATATGAAAATAACAAAATCCCCAACTCTCTCCGAGGGTCCTTGAGTTGCGTAGAATTTCTAGGATCGAAGCCAAAAGCAAATGAAATATGATATGCATTGATGATCTAATGTATAACATTCCAAATTGAAAATTTGGGATGTTACAAACCTACCCCCCTTAAGATGAATCTCGCCCTCGAGATTCGGGTTGGCTAGAAAATAGGTGAGGGTGGTCCTTGAGCAAATCTTCCTCTCGTTCCCAGGTGGCTTCATCCTCCGTGTGGTGGCTCCACTGAACCTTACAAAACTTGATAACCTTGCTGCGGGTGACTCGGCTGGCAAACTCGAGAATCTTAACTGGTTTCTCCTCATAGGTCAAATTGTTATCCAACTGAATTGCTTCCAATGGCACTGTGTCTCTCAAAGGTATGTCAGCCATTTCCGAATGGCACTTCTTCAACTGAGAAACGTGGAATACATCATGAACTCCTGACAATCCTTCGGGCAATTCCAATTTGTAGGCCACTTCTCCCATACGCTCCAAAACTTGGTATGGTCCTACAAATCGTGGCGCTAACTTCCCCTTAACTCCAAAACGCTTAATTCCTCGTAGTGGAGATACTCGAAGATAAAATCTGTCTCCGACTTCGTAAACTGTCTCCTTGCGTTTAGAATCTATGTAGCTCTTCTGCCTGGACTGGGCTACCTTGAGCCTATCGCGAATCAACTTCACCTTCTGTTCAGACTCTTTAATCAAGTCAGGTCCAAACAACTGGCGGTCTCCAACTTCATCCCATGACAACGGTATCGTGCACCTCCTTCCGTACAAGGTTTCGAAAGGGGCCATTTTCAAACTGGCTTGGTAACTGTTGTTGTAAGAGAACTCTGCATATGGCAAATTGTCGTCCCAACTAGATCCATAATCTAGCGCACAAGCTCTCAGCATATCCTCCAAAATCTGATTGACTCTCTCGGTCTGTCCATCTGTCTGTGGATGAAAAGTTGTACTGAACTCTAGCCTGGTACCCAAAGTTTCATGCAACTGCTTCCAGAACTTTGAGGTAAACTGGGTTCCTCTATCTGATATGATACTCCTCGGAACTCCATGCAGACATACTATCCTGGTCATGTATATCTTTGCCAACTTAGCACTGGTGTAAGTAGTCTTTACCGGGATGAAATGAGCTACCTTCGTCAACCGATCAACTACAACCCAAATTGAGTCATAGCCGGAACGAGTCCTTGGTAATCCCGTGATAAAATCCATGCCTAGCTTATCCCACTTCCGTTTGGGTATCGACAATGGTTGTAGCAGTCCTGCTGGCTTCTGATGCTCTGCTTTTACTCTCTGACATACATCACAAACTGCTACATATTCCGCAATATCTTTCTTCATTCCAGTCCACCAGAAAGTATCCTTCAAATCCAAATACATCTTGGTATTTCCTGGGTAAATCGAATACGGTGAATCATGTGCCTCTTGCAGAATTAACTTCCTGATCTTCGGGTCATTGGGCACATAAACACGGTCTTCAAACCATAGGGTATCGTGCTCATCCTCGCGAAATCCTTTAGCCTTTCCTTCGCTCATTTTCTCCTTTATCGTGGCAATCTCCTTGTCAGTCTTCTGAGCTTCTCCGATTCTATCCATCAAAGTTGACTGAATTTCCAATGCTGCTACATAGCCTCTCGGAACTATTTCCAAACATAGCTCACGAAGATCGTCGGCTAAATCCTTTGGTATTTCTCCCATCATTAGTGCATTGACATGGCTCTTATGGCTCAATGCGTCATCTACTACATTAGCCTTTCCGGGATGGTAATGCAATCTCATATCATAATCCTTGATGAGCTCCAACCATCTCCTTTGTCTGAGGTTTAACTCCTTCTGCGTGAAGATGTACTTCAAACTCTTGTGATCCGTGTACACCTCACAATGGTTTCCAATGAGGAAATGTCTCCATGTTTTCAATGCATGCACTACGGCTGCTAATTCCAAATCATGCGTGGCATAGTTCAATTCGTGGGGTTTCAATTGTCGTGAAGCATACGAAACAACTCTTCCCTCCTGCATAAGCACCGCTCCAAGTCCTCAACGTGAAGCGTCGCAATAGACCTCATAATCCTTGGTCTGATCTGGCAAAATCAACACTGGTGAGGTAACCAAAAGTTTCTTCAACTCCTGGAAACTAGCCTCACACTCCTCAGTCCATATGAACTTGGTATCCTCCTTCAACAACTCTGTCATAGGCTTTGCAATCTTTGAGAAGTTCTCAATAAATCTCCGGTAGTATCCTGCGAGTCCAAGGAAACTCCGGATCTCTCCAACTGTTGTTGGTGCTTCCCAATTGGTCACAGTGATAACCTTTGTGGGGTCAACCGCTATTCCTTCTCCGGATATAACGTGTCCGAGGAATCCTACTTCCTTCAACAAAAACTCACATTTGCTGAACTTGGCATATAACTGATGTTCTCTGAGCTTCTCAAGTACTAATCGCAAATGTTCCTTATGCTCCTCTTCATTCTTCGAGTAAACCAGAATATCATCGATGAACACCACGACGAACTTATCCAAAAACTCCATAAACACTTTGTTCATCATGTTCATAAAATAGGCAGGTGCGTTGGTCAGACCAAATGACATAACGGTATACTCATATAGTCCATATCTTGTGGTGAATGCTGTCTTAGGTATGTCCTGCTCTCGAATCTTCAACTGATGGTACCCTGATCGCAAATCGATCTTGGAAAACACTTTAGCTCCTTGCAACCGATCAAAAAGATCGTTGATCATCGATAGTGGGTACTTGTTCTTGATTGTTACCTCGTTCAATCCGCGGTAATCAACAACCATCCTTAATGATCCATCCTTTTTCTCCACTAGAAGTACTGCTGATCCCCAAGGCGAAGAACTTGGGCGAATGTAACCTTTATCCAGTAACTCTGCTTCTTAATCTCCAGCAAATCCTTTGCGGGCATCCTATATGGTCTCTTCGATAATGGCCATGTGCCTGGCAAAAGCTCAATCAAAAACTCAATATCTCTATCTGGTGGCATGCCTGGCAACTCCTCTGGAAAAACATCAGGGAAATCCTTTACCACTGGTACTTCCTCCTGCACAACTCCTGATAAGGAATTTACTTGTGTCCTGTTTGGCGCATGCCGAGATACATACTTGATCCTTCTTCCTTCTGGCGTTGTGAGTAAAATTGTCTTACTGGCGCAATCGATGTTTCCCCCATACATCGACAGCCAATCCATACCGAGAATCAGGTCCAAACCTTGGGATTCCAGAATAATTAAATCCGTAGGGAAAACATGCCTTCCTATACTTAATGGCACTTGAAAACATCCTTGACTGGCCATATACTCCACTCCTGGTGAGCTTACTAGCATAGGTGTTTTAAGAATCCCAGTGGGCAAGCTGTACTTATCCACAAATCCCCTTGATATGTATGAATGCGATGCACCAGTATCAAAAAGAACGAGTGCAGTAAATGACTTAACCAAAAACTTACCGATTACTGCATCCGGCTGAGCTTCAACCTCCTCCACGCTAACGTGGTTCACTTGTCCCCTGTTGAAAGGGTTCGGCTTCTTCCCAGAGCTTCCATTGCCATTCTGGCCTTCAGGACATTCATTGGCATAATGTCCGGTCTTCTGACACTTAAAACAGGTGACTTGGCTCAGGTCTCTCTTGGCTGGGGTTGATGGGGTGGTACGGTTCTGGCCATTGCTTCCTCCATTCCCATTACCATTCTTGGGGCCATTATGGTTGTGCGAGCTACCTCCTCCATGGGTATGCTGAAAATGAACGCCCGGTTTAGGGGTAAGACGGGGCTTCTGCTGAGCTCCTGAGTTGTACTTCCCCTGTCCATACTTCCTCTTGCGGTTTTCAATCTGCTGCTGCTTTCCTTCAATCATAAGAGCATGATCTACCAACTCCTGGTAGTTGTTGAAACTTGCTACCATCAACTGCATGCTCAGCTCGTCATTCAGTCCTTCCAGAAACTTCTCCTGCTTAGCTGCATCCGTAGCAACGTCATCTGTGGCATAACGTGCTAGTTTACTAAAGTCATCCACATATTGGCCAACTGTCCGTCCTCCTTGGCGCAAGTTGCGAACTCACGCTTCTTCATGGCCATAGCTCCTGCTGAAACATGGGCAGTACGGAAAGCTTGCTGAAATTGATCCCATGTGACAGTGTCTACAGGGTAAGTGGCTGTGAAATTCTCCCACCATGCTGCTGCAGGTCCTTCAAGCTGATGGGCGGCAAACTTCACCTTTTCCCCATCTGTACATCCTGCAGTGGTCAACTCCCTCCCTGTCTTGCAGAGCCAATCATCTGCTACTATCGGCTCGGTGCTACTGGAGAACACCGGCGGATTCAGCCTAAGAAAACAGGTTAAGTGATCAACCGGTGGTGGCGGCGGTGGGTTGTTGTTGTTGTTGTTGTTGTTGTTGTTATTGTTGTTGTTGTTTGTTGTTGTTGTTGTTGTTGTTGTTGTTGTTGTTGTTGTTGTTGTTGTTGTTGTTGTTGTTGTTGTTGTTGTTGTTGTTGTTGTTGTTGTTGTTCTGGTTCTGGACTAACAACTGCATCAAAGCATTCTGCTGCTGGATCAACTGAGTGAGCTCCGGTGGAAAAGCAAATCCATTGTCACGTCTCGGAGGCATCTGAGGGTTTAGAAAAGATGAGAATTAAGAATAGAATGAGGTCTAAAGAGAAAACACTACCCAAATGCACATGAGACAAATGCACACAAAATCACTTCATTCAATCAAGCAAGAGCATACAATGGGTCTAGAACTATCGCAAAAGTGTGTGGACTATACTATGTACATGGTGGAACACTACTACTGTTATGGTAGTCTACTAGAAAAACTGCTCCGATGAAGACTCCATGATATCTGCTCTAGCTTCGTCCTCAAAATCATCATCACTTGGATCGGAATCGGTGTCATCGATGATGATGTAGTTCTCTGGGCAGGTGCAATCTTCATCTCCTCCTCCGGGTGCTGTTCCCCATGAGTTCTTCAATCTTCTCCTTAAGATCGCCGTTTTGTCTCACTAGAGCTACAATCTCATCCATGTAGTCCTTGCGAGTGGCCTTCAGTTCTCCTTCTAGCTCAATAATCTTGGCTTTTGCTTTCTTCATCTCCATCATGCCTGCGCACATCTGGTTCTCCTGGCATTGAATGTGCTGGTTTAACTCTTGGATGAAAGCTGCAATGGATCTATCCTTCTTGGTGCTAACTATCTCCCATTGTTCATCTCGGCGTCCGCAAATCTGGTAAATAGTATCCTTGAGGTCTTCTTGGTAGACTTCTCCAATGCGTCCCATGGTTATGTGAGCTGCCATGCTCTTTCCCAGACTCCAGGTTGGTGCATTAAAAACACACTCTATGGGCTCCGTGACTGGCGCGAACGTCCTTCCTGGAACTTGAGCTTGAATCTTCCAACGCTCCTCTTCGGGTAAAGTGGCGTTGTAGGTCCCGGTGAAACTTGGTATTCCAATATTCAGGTACTTAGTGACTTCCTTCAGGTGTCGTCCAAAAGGTGTATCTTCATCCGGTTGCGTGAACTTGATCCTCGCTTCCGTCATCCTAAAAGAGTAGAAAAGATGAGGAGTTAGAAATGAGAAGAGAGTAGTGATCTAGGGCTTTAGCTTAGTGGTCGTGTCCTACAGTCAGCGTGTGCTCTGATACCATCATTGTAGTGACCAGACCTCAAACAGTCCGATCTCGTGCTCGTGTGTCATCCTGGATCAAGAATGTCTTGACACCACACAGTACTTGAAGGATTTATAACAGAGTAGCAATCACACACTTATTACATCGAATGTCTCAAAGAGAACTTATTACAATAAATATGGCTTAAGGCCATCTAATAACGATAACAACGGAAGGCTTGGAAGATAAGCGAGTCCATCAACTCCAACGGCATCACTGAGTATAGAACCACGACCTAAAAGGCACCTTACTCGTCGTCTGAAAAGTCTGCAACATGAAACGTTGCAGCCCGAAACGGGTCAGCACATGGAATATGCTGGCAATGTAACACATAGAGAGTAATGAAAGATTAAGACTATACTACATGCATATTTGGCTGATGGAAAGCTCTATGGTTACAGTTTTGCGTAAAGCCAATTTTTCCCTACTGCAAAGGAATAAATTTATTTTAACTATCATGGTGGTTGTTAAACATTGAGAATGGTTGACAGCATCCTCAATCCCAATTAAAGTAATCATCATTAAACCCAACAACATTAATTTAGAGTAACATGATGAGATTCACATGATATCCAAGTACTAGATACTCAAAACGTCCATAACTGGGGACACGGCTAATCATGATTAGTTTGTACACTCTGCAGAGGTTTGCGCACTTTTCCCCACAAGACTCGATCGCCTCCGTTGGATTTCTCGCACTACATGGTGTTTGAGAAACGGATGACCGAGACATAGTCTTTCAGAAGCGCTAGCACCTTACGATGGATAGACCGGTACACCTACTTTCCCCTACATCTGCTAGTCTACCCTGTAAGAGTTCGCACGACTTAATCAACTATGCCAGAGCCCATAATGGCTTGTGGCTGCACACGGAAGTTTCTAGTATGAATAATCTCATGATCCTTTTGAGCCTGGGTGGCGGTCCATAAAAAAAACAAGAGGCAATCCTGGAATACCCAGGTACCTCAATCCACCCAGATGTGTGTTTAAGCTGCCACCTTAGATAAACCATTAATTAACAAACTCACATCTGTCATGGGTATCACTCACCCAATCCACGTCTACTAGCATAGCATGGCATAATAAGCAAACGTAGAAGTAACTCCCAAGGGTTTGATAATAAAACAGGTAATAGGTACTACCACAACTACTTCCCATCCCACAATTTAATTAGATCCTAATCATGCAATGTTTGAGGATTGATCTAATGCAATAAAACTGGGTAGTAAAGAGGTATGATCAAAGTGTTACTTGCCTTGCTGATGATCCGCGAAACCTAGAGATTCAAAGTAACAGGCGGCGCACTCCGGGTATTCTATCGCAGACAAACAAACAAGCATACAATAAGTACTCATCTAATGCACAGGTAAAACTGAAATAAGAGATCTACCTGAAAGTTCAACTTAAGAACTCCGGTTTGCAAAAAGAAAAAAAATCGAACGAAGAAACGAAAGTCAAACAGCGAAAGAAAACAACTTCGTTCTACTAATCTGGATCTAAGTCAAATTTTACAGAAGCAAAAACTTGTTTAAGTTGGTTAAACAGATAGAGGGTTTCGAGACGAAACTCCAGGCGCTTGAATCGCCTGATTTTGATAAACGAACGAAAAGTTATACTAAAACGAAAATCGGATCAGAAAATAATCGCGGAAAATCTGAGAAAAGAAAAACGACGAACAGATTAACGAGCGAATGTTCGTTATCTGGGTCTAAACGATGAACACGTTCGTTAAAACGAACGAACGAGGGAACGCTCGCTATTTAACCTAAACCGAAAAAAAAACCGATCTAAATAAAAAACGGAAACTAAAAAAAACCCGATGAAAAACCGAAGGAAAAACCGAACGGTTTTTCGAGAAAAAACGGCGGAGCGGATTTCAAGGCACCTCGGCGACGGCTCGGCGAGGCGGCGGCGAGGTCAATGGGCGGCAATGGCGGCGCGTCGGCGGCGTCGGCATGCAAGGGCGCTGGGCTCGAGGGCGGCGGGGCTAGGGTTTCGGCCTGGGGTGGGACGGCTTATAAAGCCTGCCGGGCCAGGAGTCCTAGTCGGACACAGCCCGGTTAGGTCGGTTGCGTTGTTTTTAAATAATAAAGCGCAGAAAAACAATTAAAAGAAATACTAACGGACTCCAAAAATCCCGAAATAAATTTTCCCCGACTTCTAAAGTCAAGTCGGACAGTGAACATTTATTTGGGGCCTAAATGCAATTTTTAAAAATGCATATTTTTCCTAAATTCAAATAAAATATCAAAAAACTCTGAAATAAAATCTCGTTTGATTTTATTATTAAATCCTCAATATTTCTTTATTTTGGGAAAGTCATTTTATTCCCTCTCTCATATTTTTGTAATAGAAATAATTAATGATAAAATAATTAAAATCAAATGATCCTATTCTCAAAATTTGAGAAAACTCAAATATGAAAATAACGAAATCCCCAACTCTCTCCGAGGGTCCTTGAGTTACGTAGAATTTCTAGGATCAAAGCCAAAAGCAAATGAAATATGATATGCATTGATGATCTAATGTATAACATTCCAAATTGAAAATTTGGGATGTTACATCAACCACCCCTCCACGGGCTACTGTTCATCCAGCCCTCCACCGTCTACTGTTCATCCTGCCCTCCACGGGGTGGTCCTGTTCATCCTGCCCTCCACGGTGTCCTGTTCATCCACCCCCACCGGGAACTATTTATCAAACCCCCAAAGAACGCCATCGTTCATCCAGAGTAGCATCGATCGGCTTGATTAGCAGCGATGATCAAGGAATCGCTCGATCGGGTTCGATTAACGACCATCGATCGATCGCTCGGGTTCGATGTCGTAGCCTGCGGTCTGTCAATCGCCGGGTTCGATTAGAGCCCAACGCATCGCTCGGGTTGATTAGTGCCCGACGCCGCACCCACGCAGCGCGTGCGTGTCTGAGAAAGCGTGCATCGCTCGGCCCGACCACCCACCGTAACAGGAACACCCGATATTTTCCTCGCCCTTGCTTCTACCACGGTTTTTCCGTCATGGACGGCCCAAAGAATGTCATGCAGCTGCGTCTCCAGCCCGCCCAGGATGAAAAGCCCATTTTCTGTCATGATTTTTTGTCACAGAAGTAGGACCCCACCACATCTATGATGATACCGGGTTTTGTCACAATTATCGTCATATAAGTGTCATAAGTATGAAAGAAAAGATTTTTGTTCAGCCCAAAATGTCACGGATGTGTCTTTTTTTTGTAGTGATAGACCAACTTAGGCCAAAAGCCTAAGCTTGGGGGAGTACGTATTTCTCACCGACATTACCTTCATGTTCACACACTCATGCCAGTTGTCGGTGCTCATACTTTTTCATTGTACTATCCATGCTAGTTTATTTCCTTTTCTAAGCCCTCTTCTTGTGTGTTTGAATAACCTTGAGAAAAAACAAAAAAAATAGTTGTAGCTTTTAGCTAGTTTACTTTCCATGCTTGTAGTAGTAATAATTAAAAGAAAACCCAAAAAGATTTCACATTCTTCTTTTGTTCGTTGGGAGCTTTCCCGTGTAAATATTTTTAATTATTTTCTTTTCCTTGGGGTCGATATGAGAAGACCATAATTAAAATGTTGAAGTGGCTCTTATATGCATTATTGATTGATTTAACCAAGAGCCATATTACCCTATCTTCTCCTTTGTATTAAATGCTTGCAGATTCCAGCTTATTCCAATGCACGTGCACCATTATTATTATCCATACCGTTCGGTCGTGCAAGTGAAAGGCAATAATGACGATATATGCTGGACTGATTGAGATGAGCGGAGCTGGTATGAACTCGACCTCTCTTGTTTTTGTAAATATGATTAGTTCATCGTTCCTGATTCAGCCTATTATGAATGAAACATGTTTGCAATGACAATTAGAGGTTATAGTTGCTTATGCCATGCTTAACTAGCCAGGAGTTTATAATGGCTTACCTTGCATGCCAACATGCTATTAAAATGGTTGTGATGTGGTATGATAGGGTGGTATCCTCCTTTGAATGATACAAGTGGCTTGACTTGGCACATGTTCACGCATGTAGTTGAAACAAAATCAACATAGCCTCCACGATATTTATGTTCACGGTGGATTATATCCTACTCATGCTTGCACTCAATGTTTATTAATTTTAATGCATGTTCATGACTGTTGTCGCTCTCTAGTTGGTCGCTTCCCAGTCTTTTTCTAGCCTTTACTTGTACTAAGCGGGAATACTGCTTGTGCATCCACTTCCATAAACCCCTAAGTTATTCCATATGAGTCCACCATACCTTCCTATATGCGGTATCTACCTGCCGTTCCAAGTAAATTTGTACGTGCCAAACTCTAAACCTTCAAATGAAATTCTGTTTTGTATGCTCGAATAGCTCATGTATCAACTAAGGCTATCTATATCCTCCATGCTAGGCGGGTTATTCTCAAGAGGAGTGGACTCTGCTCCTCACTCACGAGAAAATGGCTGGTCACCGGGATGCCCAGTCCCATGCTCAAATCAATATAATTGCAAACAAAACTCCCCCATGACTGTTGTTAGTTGGAGGCACCCGTTGTTTCGGGCAAGCCATGGATTGATGCTTGTTGGTGGTGGGGGAGTATAAACTTTACCATTCTGCTTGGGAATCGCCTATAATGTGTGTAACATGGAAGATATCAAGATCTCTCGGTTGTTATGTTGACAATGAAAGTATGCCGCTCAAAATATTATCTATCTCTATTTCAAAACCGAGCTCTGGCACCTCTACAAATCCCTGCTTCCCTCTGCGAAGGGCCTATCTATTTAATTTTATGTTGAGTCATCCTCCTTTCATTAAAACGCACCAGTTGGAGAGCACCGTTGTCATTTGCATCCATTACTATTAGTTTACATTGAGTATGACTATGACTGGATCTCTTTTACCATGAATTACAATGTTTAGTCAGTCCTTGATCTTCAGAGGTGCTCTGCATTTATGTTTTGCGGTCTCAGAAAGGGCTAGCAAGATGCCATCTTGTTGTATCATATTATGATTGTTTTGAGAAAGTGTTGTCATTCGAGATTTATTATTATTGCTCGCTAGTTGATTATGCCATTGATATGAGTAAATATTAGACCTAAGTGTTATTGTGAATATGGTTAGTTCATAATCTTTGCTGAAAACTTGAATGCTGGCTTTACATATTTACAACAACAAGAGCAAACAGAGTTTCTAAAAGTTTTTCTTTATCACTTTCAGTTTATCAACTGAATTGCTTGAGCACAAGCAAAGGTTTAAGCTTGGGGGAGTTGATACGTCTCCATCGTATCTACTTTTCCAAACACTTTTGCCCTTATTTTGGACTCTAACTTGCATGATTTGAATGGAACTAACCCGGACTGATGCTGTTTTCAGCAGAATTGCCATGGTGTTATTTTTGTGCAGAAATAAAAGTTCTTGCAATGAACTGAAACTTCACGTTGAATATTTTTGGAATTAATAAAATATACTGGCGAAAGAATCAAGACCAGGGGGCCCACACCCTGTTGATACGTCTCCGTCGTATCTATAATTTTTGATTGTTCCATGCCAATATTATTCAACTTTGATATACTTTTTGGCAACTTTTTATACTATTTTTGGGACTAACATATTGATCCAGTGCCCAGTGCGAGTTCCTGTTTGTTGCATGTTTTATGTTTCGCAGAATATCCATATCAAACGGAATCCAAACGGGATAAAAACGAACGGAGCTTATTTTTGGAATATTTGGAAAATTCCGGAAGAAAAATCCATGCGAGACGGTGCCCGAGGTGGCCACGAGGCAGGGGGCGCGCCCCTGACCCTCGTGGGCCACACGTAAGGCGGTTGATGCCCTTCTTCGACCGCAAGAAAGCTATTTTTTGGTAAAAAATCACGGCGAAGGTTTCAGTCCAATCGGAGTTACGGATATCCATATATATACGAAACGGTGAAAGGGCAGCAGAACAGAACGCAGAAACAGAGAGAGACAGAGAGACAGATCCAATCTCGGAGGGGCTCTCGCCCCTCCCACGCCATGGAGGCCAAGGACCAGAGGGGAAACCCTTCTCCCATCTAGGGAGGAGGTCAAGGAAGAAGAAGACGAAGGGCCCCCCTCTCCCCTTCTCTTCCGGTGGCGCCGGAACGCTGCCGTGGCCATCATCATCACTGCAATCTTCACCAACGACTTCACCGCCATAATCACCAACTCTTCCCCCCTCTATGCAGCGGTGTAACCTCTCTCTTACCCGCTGTAATCTCTACTTAAACATGGTGCTCAACGCTATATATTATTTCCCAATGATGTATGGCTATCCTATGATGTTTGAGTAGATCCGTTTTGTCCTATGGGCTATTTGATGATCAAGATTGGTTTGAGTTGCATGTTTTATTATTGGTGTTGTCCTATGGTGCTCTCCGTGTTGCATAGCGTGAGGATTCCGTTGTAGGGTTTGCAATATGTTCATGATTTGCTTATGGTGGGTGGCGTGAGTGACAGAAGCACAGAGACGAGTAAGTAGGTTGTTTGCGTATGGGATAAAGAGGACTTGATGCTTTAATGCTATGGTTGGGTTTTACCTTAATGATCTTTAGTAGTTGCGGATGCTTGTTAGAGTTCCAATCATAAGTGCATATGATCCAAGTAGAGAAAGTATGTTAGCTTATGCCTCTCCCTCAAATAAAATTGCAATAATGATTACCGGTCTAGTTATCAATTGCCTAGGGACAAATAACTTTCTCGTGACAAAAAGCTCTCTACTAAAACTAATTTAGTTGTGTCTTCATCTAAACAGACCCTAGCTTTTATTTACGCTCTCTTTTTATTCTTGCAAGCCTACCCAAAAACACCTACAAAGTACTTCTAGTTTCATACTTGTTCTAGGTAAAGCGAACGTCAAGCGTGCGTAGAGTTGTATCGGTGGTCGATAGAACTTGAGGGAATATTTGTTCTACCTTTAGCTCCTCGTTGGGTTCAACACTCTTACTTATCGAAAACTGTTGCGATCCCCTAGACTTGTGGGTATCAAGACCTTTTTCTGGCGCCGTTGCCGGGGAGCAATAGCGCAGGGTGAATATTCTCGTGTGTGCTTGTTTGCTTTATCACTAAATAATTTTTATTTGCTGTTCTTAGTTGTTATTTATCTTTAGTTATGGATATGGAACACGAAATACCAAAAAATTAGGTGTACTTGCTACTCATGGAGATGAGAAACCTCATAAAACCCTCGATGCTCATTATGTGATAGGTATTATGTACTACTTTGATAATCCTGAGAAAACCCCATTCAACTTTGTAATGGGAGTAACGTTGGATCAACGTGAATGCTTTAGGGATTATCGCTTGACACAAAAAGGGAAACTATTATGGGATCAAATTTATATGTTGAAGTGGTATGCTAGGCAACTATGCTTGAGATATGATTATACTTGTTGCTCTAGGACGAAGGCTCCACACCTTCCCTTTTCATGCAAATTTAATGATAATTAAACCTTAGCTTCTTATGCTAATGGTATCTATGATTACTATGATGTGGAACAAATAGAAGAATTTGTTGCTTTTATGGGTGCTTATGAAATTGAATCTATGTTTAAAGAGTTTGAATATTTTGATGATTCGGTTTATAGACCTAAAAATTTAGCTATCCCTAAATATTGTTATGAGAATTATGAATACAATTACGACATTAATGCACTTATTGAGAAAGTCTCCGCTGTCCAAGAAGAGACTAATATTTTGCAGGAGTCTATGGAAGAAGAAATTGATGAAACTGTGAGCTCATTGGATGAAAAAGATGATGAGGAGAGCAAAGAACAAAAGGAGGAAGAGCGGATTAGCTACCCGTGCCCACCTTCTAATGAGAGTAACTCTTCAACTCATACATTGTTTAATTTACCTTCGTGCTTATCGAAGGATGATTGCTATGATGACTATTATGATCCCGTTGATTCTCTTGAAATGTCCCTTTTTGATGATGCTTGCTATGCTTGTGGCCAAGATGCCAATATGAATTATGCTTATGGAGATGAACTTGCTATAGTTCCTTAAATTAAACATGAAATTGTTGCTATTGCACCCACGCATGATAGTCCTATTATCTTTTTGAATTCTCCAAACTACACTATATCGGAGAAGTTTGTGCTTATTAAGGATTATGTTGATGGGTTGCCTTTTACTACTACACATGATGATTCTGATAGATATAATATGCATGTGCTTGCTGCTCCTACTTGCAATTATTATGAGAGAGGAACTATATCTCCACCTCTCCATGTTTCCAACATGGTAAAATTACAAGAAACTGTTTATACTATGCATTGGCCTTTACTATGTGTGCATGAATTGTTCTTTTATGAGATGCCGATGCATAGGAAGAGAGTTAGACTTCGTCATTACATGATATATGTTACTTTGTGCTCACTACTAAATTACAAATCATTGCTAATTAAAATTGGCTTTGATATACCTTGGGATCCGGGTGGATTCACTACTTGAGCACTTTATGCCTAGCTTAATGGCTTTAAAGAAAGCGCTGCCAGGGAGACAACCCGGAAGTTTTAGAGAGTAATTTATTTCTGTTGAGTGCTTTCATATAGTTTAAAAACAACAAAAATAAAGAGGGGAACCCAAAACTTTTCAAAAAGGAAAGTGAAAGTGAGAAAGACAAGCATTGTTGAAGTGGGAGAGCTCCTTGAACTTTGCTCATGCTCACGGCAAATTTGTGAATCTTGATTACAGAAACTTTTCAATAAAAATAATTATCCCCTTGTACAATTCCCTTGTATTATAAAAATAATGTGCCAAGGTTTGCCTTTAGGATGTTTACAATACTTGTTGGTTTGTACGGTGCAGGACAGAAACTTTGGCTATAGTGCAATATTTTTAGTTTTTTACTGGAACGTAAAATGGTTCGGATTATTTTTTCACTGTCTTTCTATACAATTTTTTTTTCCTAATTTTGGCAGAATTTTTCAAGTATCATAAGTATGGTGAATGTTCAGATTATTACAGACTGTTCTGTTTTAGACAGATTCTGTTTTTGATGCATAGTTTGCTTGTTTTGATGAAACTATCAATTTATATCAGTGGATTAAGCCATGAAAAAGTTATACTACAGTAGACACAATTCAAAAACAAAATATTAATTGGTTTGCAATAGTACTTAGAGTAGTGATTTGCTTTATTATACTAACGGATCTTACCGAGTTTTCTGTTGAAGTTTTGTGTGGATGAAGTGTTTGATGATCAAGAAGGTCTCGATGTGAGAAGAAGGAAGAGAGGCAAGAGTTCAAGCTTGGGGATGCCCAAGGCACCCCAAGTAAATATTCAAGGAGACTCAAGCGTCTAAGCTTGGGGATGCCCCGGAAGGCATCCCCTCTTTCTTCAACAAGTATCAGTATGTTTTCGGATTCGTTTCATTCATGTGATATGTGCAAATCTTGGAGCATATTTTGCATTTAGTTTTCATTTTTATTTTATGCACCATGCTGGTATGGGATAGTCCTTGGTTGATTTATAGAATGCTCATTGCATTTCACTTATATCTTTTGAGTATGGCTTTATAGAATGCTTCATGTGCTTCACTTATATCATTTGAAGCTTGGATTGTCTGTTTCTCTTTACATAGACAACCGCCATTTGTAGAATGCTCTTTTGATTCACTTATATTTGTTAGAGCGTGGGCATATCTTTTGTAGAAAGAATTAAACTCTCGTGCTTCACTTATATCTGTTTATAGAGATGACAGGAACTGGTCATTCACATGGTTAGTCATAAAACCCTACATAAAACTCGTAGATCTCTGAATATGATATGTTTGATTCCTTGCAATAGTTTTGCGGTATAAAGGTGGTGATATTAGAGTCGTTCTAGTTGAGTAATTGTGAAATTTAGAAATACTTGTGTTGAGGTTTGCAAGTCCCGTAGCATGCACGTATGGTGAACCGTTATGTAACGAAGTTGGAGCATGAGGTGTTTATTGATTGTCTTCCTTATGAGTGGCGGTCGGGGACGAGCGATGGTCTTTTCCTACCAATCTATCCCCCTAGGAGCAGGCGCGTAGTACTTTGTTTCGATAGCTAATAGACTTTTGCAATAAGTATGTGAGTTCTTTATGACTAATGTTGAGTCCATGGATTATACGACCGTCACCCTTCCATCATTGCTAGCCTCTTGATGCACGTGCATTGCCCTTTCTCACCTCGAGAGTTGGTGCAAACTTCACGGTGCATCCAAACCCCGTGATACGATACGCTATATCACACATAAACCTCCTTATATCTTCCTCAAAACAGCCACCATACCTACCTATCATGGCATTTCCATAGCCACTCCGAGATATATTGCCATGCAACTTCCATCATCATCATATACATGGCTTGAGCATTTATTTTCATATTTCTTTGCATGATCGTAAGATAGCTAGCATGATGTTTTCATGGCTTGTCCGTTTTTTTATGTCATTGCTACGCTAGATCATTGCACATCCCGGTACACCGCCGGACGCATTCATATAGAGTCATATCTTTGTTCTAGATATCGAGTTGTAATATTGAGTTGTAAGTAAATAAAAGTGTGATGATCATCATTATTAGAACATTGTCCCATGTGAGGTTATCAAAATAAAAGTGGCCAAAGAAGCCCCCCCCCCAAAAAAAAGAGAGAGGCCAAAGAAGCCTACAAAGGAAAAAAAGAGAGAAAAAGATAGAAGTGACAATGTTACTATCCTTTTACCACACTTGTGCTTCAAAGTAGCACCATGTTCTTCATATAGAGAGTCTCTTGAGTTATCACTTTAATATACTAGTGGGATAGAACTTGGCTTGTATATTCCAACGATGGGCTTCCTCAAATGCCCTAGGTCTTCATGAGCAAGCAAGTTGGATGCACACCCACTTAGTTTCAGTTTGAGCTTTCATACAATTATAGCTCTAGTGTATCCGTTGCATGGCAATCCCTACTCCTCACATTGACATCAATTGATGGGCATCTCCATAGCCAGTTGACTAGCCGCGTCGATGTGAGACTTTCTCTTTTTTGTCTTCTCCACATAACCCCCATCATCATATTCTATTCCACCTATAGTGTTATGTCCATGGCTCACGCTCATGTATTGCGTGAAAGTTGAAAAGGTTTGAAAAACGTCAAAAGTATGAAACAATTGCTTGGCTTGTCATCGGGGTTGTGCATGATGTGAATATTTTGTGTGGTGAAGATGGAGCATAGCCAGACTATATGATTTGGTAGGGATGAGCTTTCTTTGGCTATTTTATTTCAGTAAGACATAATTGCTTGGTTGGTATGCTTGAAGTATTATTTTTTTATGTCAAATGATAGACTACTGCTTTGAATCACTCGTGTCTTAATATTCATGCCATGGTTAGACATATGATCAAGATTATGCTAGGTAGCATTCCACATCAAAAATTATCTTTTTTATCATTTACTTGGTCGAGGACGGGCAGGAATTAAGCTTGGGGATGCTGATACGTCTCCGTCGTATCTAAAATTTTTGATTGTTCCATGCCAATATTATTCAACTTTCATATACTTTTTGGCAACTTCTTATACTATTTTTGGGACTAACATATTGATCCAAAGGCTCAAAGGCCGTTCTTGTTTGTTGCATGTTTTATGTTTCACAGAATATCCATATCAAACAGAATCCAAACGGGATAAAAACGGACGGAGCTTATTTTTGCAATATTTGAAAAAATCCGGAAGAAAAATCCACGCGAGACGGTGCCCGTGTAACATCCCAAATTTCTAATTTGGAATGTTATATATAGATCATTCCTTCATATCATATTTTATTGCATTTCGTTTTGCGATCCTCGAAATCCTAAGCAACTCAAGGACCCTCGGAGAAAGTTGGGGATTTCCCTGTTTTCATATTTGAGTTTTATCAAATATTGAAACGATGGTTATTGGTTTTAATTAATTTTCTCTCCGAAAATATTTCATATTAAAATATATGAGAGGAGATAATATGACTTCTCCAAAATAATTGAAATATTGGAGGAAAAATATTAAAATCAAATATCGGATTTTATTCGGAGTTTATTGCTATTTTATTTGAATCTAGAAAAAATTGCACGTTTTTCAAAGTTGCATTTTAGGGCCAAAAAAATGTTCATCTTGTTTTAAATATTTTATTTAGATGGCGAAAATTTGTTTTGGCATTTTTAGATTTTTATTTTATTTTCTAGGATTTATTTAAGTTTTGGCGAAATTATTTTAAAAAATCTTGTTGCCTTGGCTCGGCCAAGCCCAACCGAGCCAGTAGACCAATCGCCTCAAGCCGCCTCCTCCTCCAGAGACCGCGATCACCGCCACTGTCCGCCGAGTCCGACCGGACTCTGTCCCGTCTTGCCTTGCCCCTCCCAAGCCAGCCACCCTCCTTATATACGCCGCCCCAACCCCCCCACCACCACCCGACCCGCCGCTTTGCCAAATCGCCGCCAGCTTGCAGCCACCGCCACAGAAGCGCCTTTGCCGTTAGCCCGTGCCACCGCCCCAAGAGCCGGACCGGCCGAGCCGCCCGCCTCGCCGGAGGTATCGCGCCGCCGCCGTCGTTCGGTTTTATTTTTAAACCGATCCGGTTTTTTTTAGAAAACCCTATTTTTTTTCTTTTTTTAGAATAGATCGGTTTTATTTTTCCCGGTTTAGTTTAGTTAGCGGACGTTCGTCCGTACGTTCGTTTTAACGAACGGTGTTCACTCGTTAATGCGCATGTTGACGTTCATTCGTTAGCTTTGTTCGCCGATTTTTCTTTTCTCGGATTTTCCGCGATTATTTTCGATCGCGACTTCTGATCCGATTTTCGTTTTAGTTAATCTTTTCGCTCGTTTATCGGAATCAGGCGATTCAAGCGCCTAGATCTTTGTCTCGAAACCATATTTTTGTTTAATCAACGTGAACAAGATTTTGGTACTGTAAAATTTGACTTTAGTTCAGATTAGTAAACAGATCTTGTTTCTTTCGTAGTTTGAGTTTCGTTGCTCCATTTGATTTGATTCTTTTTGCAAACCGGAGTTCTTAAGTTGAACTTTCTGGTTGGATCTTCTTATTTGAGATTTACCTGTGCTTCTTTGCTTGATTGCTTATGTATGCTATTGTTTTTTTGTGACAGAACACCTGGAGTGCGAAGCCTGCTACTACGAGTCTCTAGGTTTTGCGGATCATCAGCAAGGCAAGTAACACACTGATCATACACTTCTCATACCCAGTTTTTATGCATTAGCTCCAATCCTCAAACATTGCATGATTAGGATGTGATTAACATGTGGATTGGGAAGTAGTTGATGAGGTAGAACCTATTGCCCTGTTATTATCAAACCCTTGGGAGTTACTTCTACGTATTGCCTATATTGCTATGCTATGCTCGTAGACGTGGTCTGGGTGAGTGAATCCATGTCAGATGTGAGATTGTTAATTAATGGTTCAACTTAAGGTGGCAACTTTAATACACATCTGGGTGGATTGCTTGTCGGGCACCTAGAGAATCCAGTGTTGTCCTAGGATATCCCGGAGTACTCATGTGATAATCCTAAGGTCCGCCACCCAGGCTCAGAGGGAACTGAGATTTTCATGCTAGAAACTGCCGTGTGCAGCCACAAGCTATTATGGGCTCTAGCATAGTTGAGTAAGTTGCATGAGCTCTTGAAGAGGTGGATCAGCATGTAGAGGGCTGTATGTTGGTATGGTCTGCCCGGAGTAAAGACTTAATGTTTCTGAAAGACTGTGTCTCGATCGTCCGTTTCTCAAACACCCTGTAGTGCGAGAAAATCCAACGGAGGAGATCGAGTCTTGTGGGGAAAAGTGTGCAAACCTCTGTAGAGTGTACAATCTAATCATGGTTAGTCGTGTCCCCGGTTATGGACAGTCTTAAGTATCTAGTACTTGGATTATCATATGTATCTCATCACTCTAAATTAATATTGTTGGGTTGATAATTACTTCTAATTGGGATTGAGTTGGAGGAACCTTCTCAATGATGTTTCAACTACCATGATAGTTAAATAAAATCTATTCCTTTGTTGTAGGGAAAAATTGGTTTCCGCAAAACTATAACCATAGAGCTTTCCACCAGCCAAATATGCATGTAGTGATATCATTATTCTATTCTTGCTCTACTGTGTTATATTGCCAGCATATTCCATGTGCTGACCCATTTTCGGGCTGCAACGTACCATGTTGTAGACTTTTCAGACGAGGAGTAAGGTTCGTTAGGTCGTTGCCGTGCAGCTCAGCTATGCCGTTGGAGTTGATGGACTCATTTTATCTTCCAAGCCTTCCGCTGTTATCGTATTAGACGGCCTTAAGCCATATTTATTGTAATAAGTTCTCTTTTGAGACATTCGATGTAATAAGTGTGTGATTGCTACTCTGTTATAAATCCTTCGAGTACTGTGTGTGTCAACATTACTGATCCAGGGATGACACTGAAGCACAGAGACTTGACCGTTTGAGGTCGGGTCGCTACAAGATGGTATTAGAGCACACGCTGAGTGTAGGACATGAGCACTAAGCTAAAAGCCCTAGATCACTATTCTCTTCTCATTTCTGACTCCTCTCCATTTTCTAATCTTTAGGATGGCGGATGCAAGGATCAAGATCATGCAACCGGATGAAGACACCCCTTTTGGACGTCAATTGAAGGAAGTCACTAGGTACCTGAACATTGGAATACCAAGCTTCACCGGGACTTACAACGCCACTTTACCAGAAGAGGAATGATGGATGATTCAAGTTGAAGTTCCGGGAAGGACATTCACACTAGTCACTAAGCCCATAGAGTTTTCCTTTGATGCACCAACCTGGAGTCTAGGAAAGAGTATGGCAGCTCACATCATCATGGGACGCATTGGAGAAGTTTACCATAAGGAGCTTAAGGATACTATCTACCAGATTTGTGGGCGCCGAGATGAGCAATGGGAGATGATCAGCACCAGGAAGGATAGATCAATCGCAACTTTCATCCAGGAGTTAAACCATCACATTCGTCGCTAGGAGAATCAGATGTGCACAGACATGATAGATTTGAAGAAGGCAGAGACAAGGATCATCGAGCTGGAAGAAGAACTTAAGTCTACACGTGATGGATATGAGGAGGAAATTGCCACACTATTGGAGAAGAATGACGACCTGATAAAGAAGATCAGAGTATTCATGAGAGACCCCGCGCTAGGAGGAGAGGACGACGACTCAACTTGCCCGGAGAACTACATCATCATCGACGACACCGACTCCGACCCCAGCGAAGATGACTTTGAAGACGAAGCTGGAGCAGACATCATGGAGTCTTCCACCGATCAAAATTTCTAGATGACCACCAAATGATTAGTAGTATTCCCCCCATGTATATAGTATAGTCCGAGCACTTTTGTAACGATAGATTAGATCGATTGTATGCCCTTGCTTGATTGATTGAGTGAAATGATTGTGTTTGTCTCATGTGCATATGGGTAGTGTTTCTCTCATTAGACCTCATTCTATTCTAATCTCTCCCCTCTAAACCCATCAGATGCCTCCGAGACGTGACACCGGATTTACCTTCCCACCGGAGCTCACTCAGTTGATCCAGCAGCAGAATGCCTTGATGCAGTTGTTAGTTCAGAACCAAGGCAACATCAACAACAACCCACCGCCACCACCACCAGTTGATAACCTAGCCCGTTTTCTGAGGTTGCAGCCGCCGGTGTTTTCCAGTAGCACCGAGCCTATAGTAGCAGATGATTGGCTACGCTGTACTGGAAGGGAGTTGACCACCACAGGTTGCACAGATGCTGAGAAGGTGCGCTTTGCCGCACACCAATTGGATGGACCAGCAGCCTCATGGTGGGAGAATTATACGACCACTTTCCCCATAGCCAACGTCACTTGGGACCAGTTTCAGCAAGCTTTCCGTACAACCCATGTCTCAACTGGAGCTATGAGCATGAAGAAGCGTGAGTTTCACAACTTACTCCAGGGGAACCGTACTGTGGCTCAGTACGTGGATGAGTTTAGCAAGTTATCTCGCTATGCCCCTGATGATGTGGCCACAGATGCCGCGAAGCAGGAGAAGTTTATGGAAGGGCTGAATGATGAGATGAGCATGCAGTTGATGGTGGCAACATTCAACAACTACCAGGAGTTGGTAGATAAGGCTGTTATGATTGAAGGGAAGCAACAGCAGATTGAGAGCCGTAAGAGGAAGTATGGACAAGGAAGGTATAACTCAGGAGCTCAGCAGAAACCTCGCCTAACCCCGAACTCGGGAGGACTTGTTCATAACCATAGAGGTCATAACCACAACGGAAGAAGTTCGCACAACCACAATGGTTCCAAGAATGGGACTGGGAACGGAACAAGCAACAATCAGAACCGCCCCAATCCAGCCACACCCGCCAAGAGAGACCTAAGTCACATTACTTGCTTCAAGTGCGGGAAGACTGGACACTATGCCACTGAGTGCCCTGAAGCAAGAATGGAAACGGTAATGGGAGCGCTGGGAAGAAGCCCAATCCATTCAACAAAGGACAAGTGAACAACGTTAACATGGAGGAGGTTAAAGAGCAGCCGGACGCGGTTATTGGTATGTTTTTGGTTAAGTCTTTTACCGCCCATGTTCTTTTTGATACTGGTGCATCGCATTCATACATATCAAGGGGATTCGTGGATAAGTTTAAACTACCAACACAATCCCTTAGGACCCCTCTGTTAGTGAGTTCACCTGGAGCAGAATATATGGCTAGCTGATGGTGTGATCTGATACCCTTAACCATTGGTAGCCATGTTTTCCCGTCAGACCTAATAATTTTGGAGTCACAAGGATTGGATGTGATATTAGGCATGGACTGGATGTCAAAGTATGGAGGAAGCATTGACTGTGCTAGTAAGTCGATTTATCTCACCACCCCTGAGGGAAAAAGGATTAAGTATGTATCTAGGCATGCGCCTAGGAGGAGCCAAGTAAATACCCTCACGGGATTTGTTCAGGAGGAAGTGCCTGTAGTGAAGGATTACTCGGATGTTTTTCCAGAGGAGTTACCAGGCATGCCACCGGATCGAGACATCGAGCTTTTGATAGAACTGTTGCCAGGCACCAGGCCTATATCAAAGTGACCATACCGGATGCCCGCAAATGATCTGGAGGAGATTAAGAAGCAGATCAAGGAGTTATTGGAGAAAAGGTTACATTCGACGGAGTTCATCACCATGGGGAGCCCCAGTGCTTTTGGTTGAGAAGAAGGATAAGTCTCTAAGAATGGTTGTTGACTATAATGCGTTGAATGAGGTGACGATCAAGAACAAATACCCACTGCCGATGATCAATGATTTTTTTGACCAGCTGCAAGGATCTAAGGTGTTTTCAAAGATCGATCTGCGATCAGGATATCACCAGCTGAAGATTCGAGAGAAGGATATACCAAAGACAACATTCACCACACGGTACGGGTTGTATGAATATACGGTCAAGTCATTTGGACTGACTAACGCCCCTGCCTATTTCATGAGCATGATGAACAAAGTGTTCATGGAATATTTGGATAAGTTTGTTGTGGTGTTCATTGATGATATAATGGTATACTCAAAGAATGAGGAGGAGCACGAAGAGCATTTGCATTTAGTTCTCAAGATACTTAGGGAACACCAGTTGTATGCCAAGTTTAGCAAATGTGAGTTTTGGTTGAAGGAAGTCGGATTCCTTGGACATGTTATATCAGGAGAAGGTGTAGCAGTAGATCCCACCAAGGTTCAGTTAGTCACTGAATGGTTGGCACCCACTTCAGTTAGCGAGATCCGTAGTTTTCTTGGACTCGCAGGATACTATCAGAGATTCATTGAGAATTTTTCCAAGATTGCGAAGCCAATGACGGAGTTACTTAAGAAGGATACTAAGTTTAAATGGACGGAAGAACGTGAGGCGAGTTTTCAGGAGTTAAAGAAACGTTCGACTACAGCCCAGTGTTGATTCTGTCAGATATACGCAAGGATTTCCAAGTGTATTGCGACGCCTCTCGCCTAGGACTTGGAAGTGTGCTTATGCAGGACAGAAGAGTTGTTTCGTATGCCTGACAACTAAAACCGCACAAATTGAATTATGCCACACATGATTTGGAGTTAGCAGCTGTAGTGCATGCGCTCAAGACTTGGAGACATTACCTTATTGGAAACCTTTGTGATGTGTACAAGGATCATAAGAGTTTGAAGTACATTTTCACACAGAAGGAGTTGAACCTTAGGCAGAGGAGATGGTTGGAGCTTATAAAGGATTATGACATGAAGCTTCACTATCATCCAGGCAAGGCCAATGTCGTAGCAGACGCTTTGAGTCGGAAGAGTTATGCTAATACCCTAGTAAGCACGGGATTGCCAAAGGAGTTAGTAGAGGATCTCATGGAACTTCGATTGTAGATTGTTCCTAGAGGTTTTGTTGCAATAATGGAGGTACAGTCTACATTGTTAGGAAAGATTCGATAAGCTCAGAAGGATGACAAAGAGATTGCTGAGATAAAAGAGAGAATGGGCAAAGGAAGGCCAAAGGTTTTCGTGAGGATGAGCACGACACCTTATGGTTTGAGGACCGTGTTTATGTGCACAATAACACAGAGATCAGGAAGTTAATACTACAGGAGGCTCATGACTCACCATACTCGATACACCCCGGAAACACCAAGATGTATTTGGATTTGAAGGAACGTTTATGGTGGACTGGTATGAAGAAGGATATTGCCGAGTATGTAGCCGTATGTGATGTATGTCAGAGAGTGAAGGCTGAGCATCAAAAGCTAGCAGGATTGTTACAACCTATGCCAATACCCGAATGGAAGTGGGATAAACTTGGCATGGATTTTATCACCGGATTTCCCAGGACCAAATCAGGATATGATTCTATATGGGTAGTAGTTGATCGATTGACCAAAGTGGCTCACTTTATCCTAGTGAAAACCACCTATACAAGTGCGAAGTTGGCCAAGATATACATGAACAGGATCGTATGTCTGCATGGAGTTCCGAGGACCATAGTATCAGATAGAGGAACACAGTTACCTCAAAGTTTTGGCATCAACTGCACCGGACTTTGGGAATGAGATTGGAGTTCAATACAGCATTCCACCCGCAGACGGATGGACAGACCGAGAGAGTCAACCAGATTCTGGAGGACATGTTGAGGGCCTGTGCGCTAGATTATGGATCTAGTTGGGATGACAATTTGCCCTATGCGGAGTTCTCATACAACAATAGCTATCAAGCCAGTTTGAAGATGGCACCATTCGAAGCCCTGTACGGACGAAGGTGCAGAACACCGTTGATGTGGGATGAAGTAGGAGACCGACAGTTGTTTGGAGCAGATTTGATCAAGGAGTCTGAAGAAAAGGTTAAGTTGATCCGAGATAGATTAAAGGTAGCTTAGTCCAGACAGAAGAGTTATGCAGATTCGAAACGCAAGCAAATAACCTATGAAATTTGAGACAAAGCATATCTACGAGTGTCACCTCTGCGAGGAGTGAAACGTTTTGGAGTTAAGGGAAAGCTAGCCCCGATATTTGTAGGACCGTATCGAATTTTGTAACGTATGGGAGAAGTTGCCTACAAATTGGAGTCACCTGAAAGACTGTCAGGCGTTCATGATGTGTTTCATGTTTCACAGCTGAAGAAGTGTCATGCTGAGATGGCTGATATACCGTTAAGAGATACAGTGCCTTTGGAGGCGATTCAGTTGGACAACGATCTGACCTATGAGGAGAAGCCAGTCAGGACTCTTGAATTTGCCAGCCGAGTCACCCGCAGCAAGGTTATTAAGTTTTGCAAAGTTCAGTGGAGTCACCATACCGAGGATGAAGCCACCTGGGAACGAGAGGATGATCTTCGCAAAGACCACCCACACCTATTTTCTAGCCAACCTGAATCTCGAGGGTGAGATTCATCTTAAGAAGGGTAGGTTTGTAACATCCCAAATTTCTAATTTGGAATGTTATATATAAATCATTCCTGCATATCATATTTTATTGCATTTCGTTTCGTGATCCTCGAAATCCTAAGCAACTCAAGGACCCTCGGAGAGAGTTGGAGATTTCCCTGTTTTCATATTTGAGTTTTATCAAATATTGAAACAAGGGTTATTGGTTTTAATTAATTTTCTCTCCGAATATATTTCATATTAAAATATATGAGAGGAGATAATATGACTTCTCCAAAATAATTGAAATATTGGAGGAAAAATATTAAAATCAAATATTTGATTTCATTCGGAGTTTATTGCTATTTTATTTGAATTTAGAAAAATGCATGTTTTTCAAAGTTGCATTTTAGGGCCAAGAAAATGTTCATCTCGTTCTAAATATTTTATTTAGACAATGAAAATTTGTTTTGGCATTTTTAGATTTTTATTTTATTTTCTAGGATTTATTTAAGTTTCGTCGAAATTATTAAAAAATCTTGATGCCTACCGGGCCGAAGCTCAACCGAGCCAGCCGCCCAACCGCCCGGCTGCCGTCTCCCTCCAGAGACCGCGACCGCCCTTGCCGTCGCTGAGTCCGACCGGACTCTGTCCCATCCCGCCTCCCTCCCAAGCCACCGTTCCCCCTCCTATATCGCCGCCCGATCCCCACCACCACCACCCGACCCGCCGCTTTGCCGGCCGCCGCCACCGCCGCTTGTGGCCGTCGCTTTGCCGTCGCCGCCCGCGCCACCCGCCCAAGCAGCCGGACCCTTGAGCCGCCCGCCTCGCCGAGCCTCGCCGGAGGTATATGCCGCCGCCGCCGTCGTTCGGTTTTATTTTTAAACCGATCCGGTTTTTTTTAGAAAACCCTAGTTTTTGTTTTTTTAGAATAGATCGGTTTTATTTTTTTTACCGGTTTCGTTTAGTTAGCGGACTTCGTCCGTACGTTTGTTTTAACGAACGGTGTTCACTCTATAACCGCAGACAGCGAACGTTCGTTCGTTAGCCTGTTCATCAGTTTTTCTTTTTCTCGGATTTTCCGCGATTATTTTCGATCGTGATTTCTGATCCGATTTTTGTTTTAGTTTAGCTTTTCGCTCGTTTATCTCAATCAGGCGATTCAAGCGCCTAGATCATCGTATCGAAACCCTCTTTCTGTTTAATCAACGTGAACAAGATTTTGGTACTCTAAAATTTGACTTTAGTTCATATTAGTAAACAGATCTTGTTTCTTTTGCAGTTTGAGTTTCGTTGCTCCATTTGATTTGATTCTTTTTGCAAACCGGAGTTCTTAAGTTGAACTTTCTGGTTATATCTTCTTATTTGAAATTTACCCGTGCTTCTTTGCTTGATTGCTTATGTATGCTATTGTTTGTTTGTGATAGAACACCCGGAGTGCGAAGCGTGCTACTACGAGTCTATAGGTTTTGCGGATCATCAGCAAGGCAAGTAACACATTGATCATACTCTTTTCATACCCAGTTTTTATGCATTAGCTCCAATCCTCAAACGTTGCATGATTAGGATGTGATTAACATGTGGATTCGGAAGTAGTTGATGAGGTAGAACCTATTGCCCTGTTATTATCAAACCCTTGGGAGTTACTTCTACGTATTGCCTATATTGCTATGCTATGCTCGTAGACGTGGTTTGGGTGAGTGAATCCATAATAGATGTGAGATTGTTAATTAATGATTCAACTTATGGTGGCAACTTTAATACACATCTGGGTGGATTGCTTGTCGGGCACCTGGAGAATCCAGTGTTGTCCTAGGATATCCCGGAGTACCCGTGTGATAATCCTAAGGTTCGCCACCCATGCTCAAAGGGAACTGAGATATTTCATGCTAGAAACTGCCTTGTGCAGCCACAAGCTATTATGGGCTCTAGCATAGTTGAGTAAGTTGCATGAGCTCTTGAAGAGGTGGATCAGCAGGTAGAGGGATGTAGGTTGGTATGGTCTGCCCGGAGTAAAGAGTTAATGTTTCTGAAAGACTGTGTCTCGGTCATCCGTTTCTCAAACACCCTGTAGTGTGAGAAAATCCAACGGAGGAGATCGAGTCTTGTGGGGAAAAGTGCACAAACCTCTGCAGAGTGTACAATCTAATCATGGTTAGTCGTGTCCCCGGTTATGGACAGTCTTGAGTATCTAGTACTTGGATTATCATATGTATCTCATCACTCTAAATTAATATTGTTGGGTTGATAATTACTTCTAATTGGGATTGAGTTAGAGTAACCTTCTCAATGATGTTTCAACTACCATGATAGTTAAATAAAATCTATTCCTTTGTTGTAGGGAAAAATTGGCTTTCCGCAAAACTATAACCATAGAGCTTTCCATCAGCCAAATATGCATGTAGTGATAGCATTATTTTGTTCTTGCTCTACTGTGTTATATTGCCAGCATATTCCATGTGCTGACCCTTTTTCGGGCTGCAACGTATCATGTTGCAGACTTTTCAGACGAGGAGTAAGGTTCGTTAGGTCGTTGCCGTGCAGCTCAGCTATGCCGTTGGAGTTGATGGACTCACTTTATCTTCCAAGCCTTCCGCTGTTATCGTATTAGACGGCCTTAAGCCATATTTATTGTAATAAGTTCTCTCTTGAGACATTCGATGTAATAAGTGTGTGATTGCTACTCTGTTATAAATCCTTCGAGTACTGTGTGTGTCAGCATTACCGATCCAGGGATGACAATGAAGCACAGAGACTTGACCGTTTGAGGTTGGGTCGCTCTGACCGAGGTGGCCACGAGGCGGGGCGCCTGACCTCGTGGGCCACCGTAAGGCGGTTGATGCCCTTCTTCGACAAGAAAGCTAATTTTTGGTAAAAAATCACTGTGAAGGTTTCAGTCAATCGGATTACGGATATCCATATATATACTAAACGATGAAAGGGCATAGAAACGAGCAGCGAAGCAGAGAGAGACAGAGAGACAGATCCAATCTCGGAGGGGCTCTCGCCCCTCCCACGCCATGGAGGCCAAGGACCAGAGGGGAAACCCTTCTCCCATCTAGGGAGGAGGTCAAGGAAGAAGAAGACGAAGGGCCCCCCTCTCCCCTTCTCTTCCGGTGGCGCCGGAACGCTGCCGTGGCCATCATCATCACTGCAATCTTCACCAACGACTTCACCGCCATCATCACCAACTCTTCCCCCCTCTATGCAGCGGTGTAACCTCTCTCTTGCTCGCTGTAATCTCTACTTAAACATGGTGCTCAACGCTATATATTATTTCCCAATGATGTATGGCTATCCTATGATGTTTGAGTAGATCCATTTTGTCCTATGGGCTATTTGATGATCAAGATTGGTTTGAGTTGCATGTTTTATTATTGGTGTTGTCCTATGGTGCTCTCCGTGTCGCGCAAGCATGAGGGATTCACGCTGTAGGGTTTGCAATATGTTCATGATTTGCTTATGGTGGGTGGCGTGAGTGATAGAAGCACAGACCCGAGTAAGTAGATTGTTTGCGTATGGGATAAAGAGGACTTGATGCTTGAATGCTATGGTTGGGTTTTACCTTAATGATCTTTAGTAGTTGCGGATGCTTGCTAGAGTTCCAATCATAAGTGCATATGATCCAAGTAGAGAAAGCATGTTAGCTTATGCCTCTCCCTCAAATAAAATTGCAATAATGATTATCGGTCTAGTTATCAATTGCCTAGGGACAAATAACTTTCTCGTGACAAAAAGCTCTCTACTAAAACTAATTTAGTTGTGTCTTCATCTAAACAGCGCCTAGCTTTTATTTACGCTCTCTTTTTATTCTTGCAAGCCTACCCAAAAACACCTACAAAGTACTTCTAGTTTCATACTTGTTCTAGGTAAAGCGAACGTCAAGCGTGCGTAGAGTTGTATCGGTGGTCGATAGAACTAGAGGGAATATTTGTTCTACCTTTAGCTCCTCATTGGGTTCGACACTCTTACTTATCGAAAACTGTTGTGATCCCCTATACTTGTGGGTTATCACCTGTCCACAAGTGTGGGGGCGCGCCTACCCCCCCCCCCCCCTGGGCGTGCCCCCTACCTCGTGGGCCCCCTGGAGCTCCACCGACCTCAACTCCAGCTCTATATATTCATGTTCGGGGAGAAAAAAATCAGAGAGAAGGAATCATCGCGTTTTACGATACGGAGCCGCCGCCAAGCCCTAATCTCTCTCGGGGGCTGATCTAGAGTCCGTTCGGGGCTCCAGAGAGGGGATTTCGTCACCTTCATCATCATCGACCTTCCTCCATCACCAATTTCATGATGCTCACTGCCGTGCGTGAGTAATTCCATTGTAGGCTTGCTGGACGGTGATGGGTTGGATGAGATTTACCATGTAATCGAGTTTGTTTTGTTAGGGTTTGATCCCTAGTATCCAATATGTTCTGAGATTGATGTTGCTATGACTTTGCTATGCTTAATGCTTGCCACTAGGGCCCTGCTACCTCTTGAGCACTGCGGTGGTTTTCCCTTGAAGAGGAAAGGGTGATGCAGCAAAGTAGCGTAAGTATTTCCCTCAATTTCTGTGAACCAAGGTATCAATCCAGTAGGAGGACTCACGCAAGTCCCTCGTACCTACACAAACAAATAAGAACCTTGCAACCAACACTATAAAGGGGTTGTCAATCCCTTCACGGCCACTTGCAAAAGTTCTATCTGATAGATATGATAAGATAATATTTTTGGTATTTTTATGATAAAGACTAAAAGTAAAGAAAGCAAAATAAACGGTGATAGAAATAACGGTAGATTAATATGATAGAGAATAGACCCGGGGGCCATAGGTTTCACTAGTGGCTTCTCTCAAGATAGCATAAGTATTACGGTGGGTAAACAAATTACTGTCGAGCAATTGATAGAATTGAGCATAGTTATGAGAATATCTAGGTATGATCATGTATATAGGCATCACGTCCGTGACAAAGTAGACCAACTCCTGCCTGCATCTACTACTATTACTCCTCACATCGACCGCTATCCAACATGCATCTAGAGTTTTAAGTTCATAAGAACGGAGTAACGCTTTAAGCAAGATGACATGATGTAGAGGGATAAACTCATGCGATATGATATAAACCCCATCTTTTTATCCTCGATGGCAACAATACAATACGTGTCGTTTCCCCTACTGTCACTGGGATCGAGCACCGCCTATTTGAACCCAAAGCTAAGCACTTCTCCCATTGCAAGACAGATCAATCTAGTAGGCCAAACCAAACTGATAATTCGAAGAGACTTGAAAAGATAACTAATCATACATAAAAGAATTCAGAGAAGATTCAAATATTGTTCATAGATAATCTTGATCATAAACCCACAATTCATCGGATCTCGACAAACACACCGCAAAAGAATATTACATCGAATAGATCTCCAAGAGAATCGAGGAGAACTTTGTATTGAGATCCAAAGAGGGAGAAGAAGCCATCTACCTAATAACTATGGACCCGAAGGTCTGAGGTAAACTACTCGCACATCATCGGAGAGGCTATGGTGTTGATGTAGAAGCCCTCCATGATCAATGCCCTCTCCGGCAGGACGCCGGAAAAGGCCCCAAGATGGGATCTCACGGGTATAGAAGGTTGCGGCGGTGGAATTAGGTTTTCCTAGTGCTCCCCGATGGTTTGGGGGTACGTAGGTATATATAGGAGGAAGAACTAGGTCGGTGGAGCCACGAGGGGCCCACGAGGGTGGAGGGCGCGCCCAGGGGGGTAGGCGCGCCCCCTGCCTCGTGGCCTCCTTGGTTATTTCTTGACATCCACTCCAAGTCCTCTGGATCATGTTTGTTCCAAAAATAACTCTCCCGAAGGTTTCATTCCGTTTGGACTCCGTTTGATACTCCTTTTCTACGAAACACTGAAATAGGCAAAAAAAAACAATTTGGGCTGGGCCTCTGGTTAATAGGTTAGTCCCAAAAATAATATAAAAGTGTAAAAATATGCCCATTAAACATCCAAAACAGAATATATACTAGCATGGAGCAATCAAAAATTATAGATACGTTGGAGACGTCTCAGGCCCGAGTGCCATGATTTCAGATCTGAACCTATTATGTTTTCATGAATATATGTGAGTTCTTGGTCCTATCTTGCAAGTCATTAGTCACCTATTATGTGTTATGATCCGTTAACCCCGAAGTGACAATAATCGGGATACTTACGGATGATGATCGTAGTTTGAGGAGTTCATGTATTCACTAAGTGTTAATGCTTTGGTCCGGTACTCTATTATAAGGAGGCCTTAATATCCCTTAGTTTCCAATAGGACCCCACTGCCACGGGAGGGTAGGAAAAAAGTTGTCATGCAAGTTATTTTCCATAAGCACATATGACTATATTCGGAATACATGCCTACATTACATTAATGAACTGGAGCTAGTTCTGTTTCACCATAGGTTATAACTGTTGCATGAGGAATCGCACCCGACATAATTATCCATCACTGATCCAATGCCTACAAGCTTTTCACATATTGATCTTTGCTTAGTTACTTTATTATTGCCATTGTTACAATTACTACAAAACTGCTACTGTTACTTTTGCCACCGTTACCATTACTTCCATACTACTTTGCTACTAAATACTTTGTTGCAGATATTAAGTTAGCCAGGTGTGGTTGAATTAACAACTCAACTGCTAATACTTGAGAATATTCTTTGGCTCCCCTTGTGTCGAATCAATAAATTTGGGTTAAATACTCTACCCTCGAAAACTGTTGCGATCCCCTATACTTGTGGGTTATCAATATGACATGTTAGGCAACATTCCACATCAAAAATTCTGTTTTTATCACTTACCTACTCGAGGACGAGTAGGAGTTAACCTTGGGGATACTGATACGTCTCCAACGTATCTATAATTTTTGTTTGTTCCATGTTGTTATATTATCAATCTTGGATGTTTTATAATCATTTTATATCATTTTTTGGTACTAACCTATTGACATAGTGCCAAGTGCCAGTTGTTGTTTTCTGCATGTTTTTTACATCATAGGAAATCAATATCAGATGGAGTCCAAACGCAAGGAAACTCCATGGAGATTTTTGATGGACCAGAAGGAACATAGTGGGCCCTGGCTGCGCCTTGGGGTGCCTCGAGGAGGGCACAACCCACCAGGGTGCGTCAGGAGGCCCAGGCGCGCCCTGGTGGGTTGTGCCCACCTCGGGTGCCCCGGACCGCCTCTTTGCTCTATAAATACCCCAATATTCCCAAAACCCTAGGGGAGTTGACGAAATATTCATCCAGCCGGCGCAGAGTCCAAAACCACTAGATCCAATCTAGACACCATCTCGGATGGGGTTCACCACCTCCATTGGTGCGTCTCCGATATTGCATGAGTAGTTCTTTGTAGACCTTCGGATCCGTAGTTAGTAGCTAGATGGCTTCATCTCTCTCTCTCTCTCTCTCTGAATTTTCATTACAATGGTCTCTTGGAGATCCATATGATGTAACTCTTTTGCGGTGTGTTTGTTGGGATCGATGAACTTTGAGTTTATGATTAGATCTATCTTTTTATATCCATGAAACTATTTGAGTTTCTTTGATTTCTTTTATGCATGATCTCTTATAGCCTCGTATTTTCTCTCTGATATTTGGGTTTTGTTTGGCCAACTTGATATATTTATCTTGCAATGGGAAGAGGTGCTTTGTAGTAGGTTCAATCTTACGGTGCTTGATCCCAGTGACAGAAAGGGAACCAACACGTATGTATCGTTTCTACTAAGGATAAAACGATGGGGTCTATCTCTACATAGATAGATCTTGTCTATGATACATCTCCAACGTATCTATAATTTTTTATTGTTCCATGCTGTTTTATTATCAATCTTGGATATTTTATAATCATTTTATAGTCATTTTATATCATTTTTTGGTACTAACCTATTGACATAGTGCCAAGTGCCAGTTGTTGTTTTTTTCTGTGTTTTTTACATCGTAGGAAATCAATATCAAACGGAGTCCAAATTCCACGAAACTCCACGATGATTTTTTATGGGCCAGAAGAAAGGCAATGAGCCCTGGTTGCACCTGGGGGGTGCCCCGAGGGGGCACAACCCACCAGGGGGCGCCAGGAGGCCGAGGCACGCCCTGGTGGGTTGTGTCCACCTCAGGAGCCCCCCGGACCGCCTCTTTACTCTATAAATACCCTAATATTCCAGAAACCCTAGGGGAGTCGTCGAAATATTCATCCAGCCGCCGCATAGTCCAGAACCACCAGATCCAATCTAGACACCATCTCAGATGGGGTTCACCACCTCCATTGGTGCCTCTCCGATGATGCGTGAGTAGTTCTTTGTAGACCTTCGGGTCCGTAGTTAGTAGCTAGATGGCTCTCTCTCTCTCTCTCTCTCTCTCTCTCTCTCTCTCTCTCTCTCTGATCCTCAATACAATGGTCTCTTGGAGATCCATTTGTTGTAACTCTTTTGCGGTGTGTTTGTTGGGATCTGATGCACTTTGAGTTTATGATCAGTCATATCTTTTTATATCCATGAAAGTTATTTGAGTTTCTTTGATCTCTTATATGTTGGGGAACGCAAGATCCATCTAGGTGATGCATAGCAACGAGAGGGGAGAGTGTAGTCAACGTACCCTCGTAGACCGTAAGCGGAAGCGTTATGACAACGCGGTTGATGTAGTGGTATGTCTTCACGATCTGACCGATCCTAGTACCGAAAGTACGGCAGCTTCGCGATCTGCACATGTTCGGCTCGGTGACGTCCCATGAACTTTCGATCCAACTGAGTGTCGAGGGAGAGCTTCGTCAGCACAACAGCGTGATGAAGGTGATGATGTAGCTACCAGCGCAGGGCTTCGCCTAAGCACTGCAACGATATGACCGAGATGGATTAAGGTGGAGGGCGCACCGCACATGGCTAAGAAATCAATGATCAACTTGTGTGTCTATGGGGTGCCCCCCTCCCCCGTATATAAAGGAGTGGAGGAGGGGGGAGGGCCGGCCCTCTATGGCGCACCCTGGAGGAGTCCTACTCCCACCGGGAGTAGGATTCCCCCCTTCCCTAGTTGGACTAGGAGAGAAGGAAGGGGGAGAGTGGAAGGAAGGAAAGGGGGGCGCCCCCTTCCTAGTCCAATTCGGACCAGAGGGGGAGCGGGCGCGCGGCCTGCCGTGGCTGCCCCTCTCTCTCTCCACTAAAGCCCAATAAGTCCCATACACTCCCCGTGGGGTTCCGGTAACCCCCCGGTACACCGGTATATGCCCGTACTCACTCGGAACCATTCCGATGTCCAAACATAGTCATCCAATATATCGATATTTATGTCTTGGCCATTTCAAGACTCCTCGTCATGTCCATGATCATATCCGGGACTCCGAACTACCTTCGGTACATCAAAACACATAAACTCATAATACCGATCGTCACTGAACGTTAAGCGTGCGGACCCTACGGGTTCGAGAACTATGTAGACATGATCGATACTCATCTTCGGTCAATAACAAATAGCGGAACCTGGATGCTCATATTGGTTCCTACATATTCTACGAAGATATCTTTTATCGGTCAAACCGCATAACAACATACGTTGTTCCCTTTGTCATCGGTATGTTACTTGCCCGAGATTCGATCGTCGGTATCTCAATACCTAGTTCAATCTCGTTACTGGCAAGTCTCTTTACTCGTTCCGTAATGCATCATCCGTAACCAACTCATGTAGCGACCAGACCTCAAACGATCGATCTACGTGCTCGATGTCATCCTGGATCGAATGTCTGACACCACACATTACTCGGAGGATTTATAACGAGTAGCAATCACACACTTATTACAATCGAATGTCTCAAGAGAGAATTTAAATAAAAATAAATATGGCTTAAGGCCATCTAATACGATAACAGCGGAAGGCTTGGAAGAATAAGCGAGTCCATCAACTCCAACGGCATCACTGAGTATAGAACCACAACCTATGCACCTTACTCGTCGTCTGAAAAGTCTGCAACATGAAACGTTGCAGCCCGAAAACGGGTCAGCACATGGAATATGCTGGCAATGTAACACATAGAGAAATAATGGAGTAATGAGTGTAAGTGCATCTAGTGCCCCTTAGTGATTTTGGTGTATTGAAGACTTATAGGTTAAGTAACTAATGCGTTTGTGAGTGTACACAGGTCTATAAGTCTATGAGGAGTTTGATATTTTACAGAGAAAGTCGACCCTAAAATGAATTTCTTCAATTGGAGAATTTGATATTCAAAGACTTTGAAAGTGAAGAAATTGGTGTGATTCGAAGACTTGGTAATCGCTTGAGGAATATGAAGCGTGAAGACTTTTGTTTTCGTAGTTTCATTTTCTCTTTCTTGAGTCATAGGAAACACCGTCTTCGTTAAAGGGGTCGAGAAATACTAAGGAAAAATTTCCATTTGATGCTCAACTCAAAATCCTACACCTACCAATCCCTTGAGTGAAGCTTTTGGAAATCTCATACAGATTCAGTCAATTTCTTGATGTGAGAGACGAAGCTCTTACAGTCCTTTGAGAATTTGTTCGACGAGGAGTTAAAAATTCGCCAGCGTCTTGCCTTGCCTACGAGGAGGAACATGATAGCCCCGAGGAATTTGATATTCCAATTTCCGACCGTTCTTTGTCTTCTTGCATGACTGTCCCAAAATATCTCCACCTAACGGTCATATCATTGAAGGGCATTTATGTCTTATCATGTCGGGCTGCTCCTAGGCTATAAATAGCCGCCCCTACAACCACTAGTTGGTTGGCTGCTCGAGAGAACTTGACACTTGTCATTTGAGAGCAACCCATCCTCCGAGGACTTTGGCGAAAATCATCAAGTGAGGAAAAACCCAAAGTGAGGAAAACCCCAAAACCAAACCCCAACAAACCCAAAGTGATTGAGCATCATCAAGAAATTGATCCAGCGTGGATCCGGCGCTTTTACCTTTGAAGACTGTACTTCTTCCAGACGGTTAGGCGTCACGGTCTAGAAACATCAAGAGGAATTGTGGATCGCCGAGTGACCAAGTATGTGAAGGTTTGGAAGTCGCTGAAGACTTACCACGAGTGATTGGGCGAGTCTGCGTGACCTTAGTTCAAGGAGAATCTGGTGAGGACTTGGTGTCTGAGCTGCGTGCTCAGCGATTGGGTGTCCGGACTGCGTGTCCTCGAGTTTAAATACTCAGCCGCTCCAACCAGACGTACAACTGAGACAGCAGTTGGAACTGGTCTACCAAATCATTGTCTTCATCAACCTAACGGGTTCTATTTCCTCAACCCTTTCATTTCCTCATTACTGTGTTGAGTGTTTGTCATATCTGTGTTTGAAGACTTTGGTGAAGACTTTCTCAATTTCCTCAGTTCAATTTCTTGATCTGTTTGTCTTCATCTTGTGTTATCCTGTGATTACGCTTTACGTACTCTGTGATTGTCTTCATTTCATCATGATGACTATGCATGTAATCTGCTATGCTTACTTCGAGTACTTATTCCGCTGCATGTATTTCTTAGCTAAGGAATTTCCTCACCAGCAAATTCCTCGATGAAGAATTTGTAAAATCTCTAAAATCGCCTATTCACCCCCCTCTAGTCGATATAACGCACTTTCAATTGGTATCGAGCAAGGTACTCCCTTGTTACGTGTGATTTTGGTTTAACCACAGGAGTTTTAGTTATGTCGACCGCAGGTATGATCAAGGTCTCGGCAGGGTGTCCTACCTTGATGGGACGGACTACCCCTCTTCGAAGAACAAAATGCGAATGCATCTTGAAGCAATTGACAACGATCTACGGTATGTTGTGACAAAGGTGTTTCCTCGGTCACACCCTCTACGAATGATCTGATGTGAAGAGATTCAAGCAACTCGATTCTCAAGCGAAGAATATCATATGTGGCCATCGAGCAAAGGTCAATATGGAAGAGTGAGTGCTTTGGAATCTGCCAAACTCATCCGGGACAGGCTGTCCAAAGTAAATGAAGGTGTTTCAACTCAGCGTGACTCTCGAGTTGATGTTCTTGGAATCTCTTCAACCGCTTCAAAAGACTCGACAACGAAAATGTTCAACAAACCTTGATCGCCTCACCGACATCTCAAATGAGCTTCAAGCCTTTGGGTGCTCTTGACATCACCGACCATGAGGTGGTGAAGAAATTACTAAGATCGCTTGATTCCTCATTTGACACTCGCATCGATGATACAAGAACGAGCTGACTACAAGTCTCTTGATCCTGCTGATATCCTCGAAGGCTAAATACTCACGAGTTCCACTTGCTGAAAGAGATCTCTATGGTTACGGCTATGGAAAAACACGTGCCACAAGGCCAAGGCTGAATCTGAATCGAGAGTGAAGACTCGCTAGTAGCCTTGGAGATCTGAAGAATTTGGCGAGGAGCTAGCATTTGCTCGTGAAGAAATTCAGAAATTCACAAGGCGTGGTCGTTTTGGAAAATCCTCAAGAAGCAGTGATTCCTCATCTAGTGACTATAAGCGAAGACTTTGCCACAAATGCAAGAAACCTGGTCACTATATCCAAGATTGTCCTCAGTGGGAAAAGGAATTGAAGAAGAAGATGCACAAGGATTACAGTTCTGATGACGTGAAGAAGAAGAAGAAATCATCAAAATCTTCATCATCAAAATCCTCAAAGCCTTCTTCTCACAAGAAGAGCAGCTCCAAAAAGGCTCGGGCATTCATTGGCAAGGAAATGGACTCTGAAGCTGAATCTGAGGAAAATGAGGAAGAGGAGGAGTCTGAAGAATCCGAATCTGGTGTGGCTAGTCTGGCTCTTGCTACTGCCTATGTTAGCAAGTCCATCTTCAACGCTAAAGAAAATGACTCCGCCGTCAAACCTGATGAGGAAAATGATGACTACGCTCCCACCTATTGCTTCATGGCAAAAGGTGCTAAGGTACTCAATTTCACCTCCTCTGAATCCAGTGAAAATGAATCTGATGAGGATCTTAAGCCCAGCTACTCTAAACTTGCTAAGATTGCTATAAAACAACAAAGGGCTTTTGAAAAGGTTCAAAACATGCTAGATAAGAGTGATGATATGTTAGGTGAAGAAATGGATCGCACTCAAGCCCCGATGAAAATCTTGAGAAGTTCATCTAGGCTTGACAGCCTTCAAGGTCATCATAACACTCTCTTATCGATCATGAAAACTTTCTTATGAATTTCTTCAAAAAAGCAAGATCTTGAGAAGCTAAGAGTGAGTTATGAAGATCTTGAGAGGGAGCGCGATTCATTACTTGCTCAACAAATCAGCGCTTCTCAAGAAGAATTTGTTCCTCCATGCTTAAAGTGCATTGAACGTGAATCTGCTAATTCTTCACCTGAATGTTCAAATGCTTCAACTGTTACAAATTCTTCACCTGCCTCTGCTATCACAAATTCCTCACCTGAGGACATTGCTAGTATCACTGACGATGCAGGGCTGAAGGAATTGTACATGACAGGCATGTACAAAAGCCTCAAAGGGCATCAGACTCTTTGTGATGTGCTTAAAAAGCAGATCCTCAACAGAAACCCTAGGAAAGAGGGTATTGCCTTTGAGAGGAAACTCAATCTTGATGGAACGTCTTTGGAAGCTTTGCGGTATCCCAAAACCTCATGGGTTGCTGCAAAGGGACCTCCATTGATCCATCTACCTTATCTGGTTTTACATGTGAATTTCCTCATTCTGATGATGAGTCATTTGACTCAAACTATAAACTGTTCAAAAATCAGAATGGTGAAGTATTTGCTAGATATGTTGGCACTAATCTGCAGAGCGGTCCCCTATGAAGAAAATCTGGGTTCCCAAGAAATGTCTTGAAAGTCTTGGTGAATGTCCTCATGACACCACCGTGAAGAAAAGGAACCCCAGATCAAATTCTTCATATGGACAAAATTCTTCATATGGATCCAAGTCCTCATACGGACCAAATTCCTCACGTGGATCAAATTCCTCAAAAGGATCAAAGTCCTCATATGATTATCATCGTGCTAATAACTCTGTTTCGCAGGGTAGAGCTAAGGGCTATGAATATGTGCATTATTCTTCAAACCAATATGTTCATAAGTCCTCGAAGAATTTCTCTCGCTTATTCATATGCTTACCCTAACCCGTCTTATGTGAAGCGAAATGGATTGGCCTCTATGCCACCATTCTCATATGGTGCTCGCAGAATGATGAACTCTTTGCCACCCCTTCAGATGTGGGTGGTGAAGAAAAGAACTAATCTCTTCTGCAGGTCAGGTCTCGGGCGTGCCTCAACGTCTGAAGAATTTCTTTGGGGCCCGACAAAATGCTGAAAGGACGCAGCTAATCATGATGAAATGAACTTTCATTTCACACGTCCTCATAATGCTTATCGAATCTTGATTGATGAAATTCATCGATGAACTTGATACCATATTCTTCACCGATGAAGTATATGAGATCGTAAGTTGTACTAATTCATCTGCAGGATGATCAACCCAAAACCACCGAGTGGGTTCTCGATAGTGGATGTACAAATCACATGATTGGTGACAAGAATCTATTGATGGATGCTCCCTTATCACCGTCACATCTGAAGCATATCATCTTTCTTGACAAAGGCAAAAGTCGGTATTGGGACTTGGTAAGGTTGCTATCTCTAAGGACATGCACATGGACAAAGTCATGCTTGTTGAGTCTTTAGGATATAACCTCATGTCAGTCTCAATGCTTTGTGATCTCGATATGGTTGTTATCTTTGGCAAGTATCGTTGTGTTGTGATTATGGAAGCTGACAATTCCAAAGTCTTCGAAGGCTTTAGGAGAGGAGACTTGTATATTGTTGATTTTTCCACAGGACCACAACCAGCCGTGTGCCTACTTGCAAAAGCCTCAGAAGGCTGGCTATGGCATCGACGACTTGGTCACGCAGGCATGAGGAATTTACTGCGCTTGCGAAGAAGAAGCATGTCATTGGCATTGAGAATGTCAAATTCCTCAAGGATCACTTATGCGAACTGTGAAGCGGGAAAAATGACCAAGGCCAAGCATCCAAATAAGACTATCATGACCACTACTCGTCCCTTTGAATTGCTTCACATGGACCTCTTTGGTCCCAACCATTACTCAGCTGTCACTAATGATGCATCTCTTTATGGCTTTGTCATTGTTGATGATTACTCTCGTTACACTTGGGTACACATTGTTACTTACAAAAATCAAGTGCAGGAAATCTTCAAACGATTTTCCTCGAGGGCTTCAACCAACTTTGGTGTGAAGATCAAGCACGTCAGGAGTGACAATGGAACTGAGTTCAAGAATTCGGTCTTGATGATTATCTTGATGAACTTGGTATTACTCATGAGTTATCTGCTCCCTATACTCCTCGGCAAAATGGCGTCGTGGGCGCAAGAACAGAACTCTTGTTGAGATGGCTCGCACTATGCTTGATGAATACAAAACGCCTAGTCGTTTACGGATTGAAGCAATTGACACCGTGCCACATCATCAACAGTATATCTTCACAAATTCTTCAAGAAGACTGCCTATGAACTCCTCAACGACAAGAAACCCAATGTAAGTTATTTCAAAGTCTTGATTGCTAAATGCTGGATTAGAGATCCTCACCACCACTCTAAATTTGCAACCAAAGCACATGAAGGTTTTATGCTTGGTTACGGAAAGGACTCGCACACCTCTGAGTCTTCAACATCACTCTTCACAAGATTGTTGACACTTGTAGATGTGCGGTTCGATGAAACTAATGGCTGCAAAGAGAGCACCTACCTTCGTGTTAGGCGAACCAGCACCGAGGATTCTATCAGGTTCAAGGCAACCGAGGATGTCATTCCTCTTGAAGAAACTGCTGAAGAATTCATTCCTGTCGCCAAGAACGTCGAGCTGATGCACTGAAGATAATCTTGAAGAAAATGGTCTTTGAGGAAAATGATCAAATTCCTCGAAGACAACCAGCTCATCCTCGCGTTGCAAAAGAAGTGCAAGTTGACAAGATCATCGATGACATTGAAGCGCCAGTCCTCTCACTCGCTCAAAAGCTTCACACTTATCTAACTTTTGTGGGCACTATGCTTTTGTCTCTATCACAGAGCCCACTAAGGTAGATGAAGCATTTCGAGCGGAGTGGATTCAGGCCATGCAAGAAGAATTACATCGATTCGAGCTCAACAACGTCAGGGAACTGGTCAAACGTCCAGATCCTCGCAAGCATAATATCATTGGCACAAAGTGGATCTACCGCAACAAGCAAGATGAAAATGGTCTTGTGGTGAGGAATAAGGCACGACTAGTAGCTCAAGGCTACACGCAGTTGAAGGAATTGATTTCGATGAAACTTTTGCACTGTTGCTAGACTTGAGTCTATTCGCAGCATATTACTACGCCTATGCTAACCATCACAATATCACTTTATATCAAATGGATGTGAAAAGTGCATTCCTCAATGGTAAGCTTGAGGAAGAAGTATATGTTGCTCAACCCCTGGTTTTGAAGATCCAAAGAATCGACAAAGTCTTGAGACTAAATAAGGCCCTCTATGGCCTCAAGCAAGCCCCTCGGGCGTGGTATGATACATTGAAGGAATTCTTCGTGAAGAATGGCTTCACACCCGTTCACTCGACCCTACTCTCTTTACTAAATCTTATGATGGTGAACTGTTTGTGTGCCAAATATATGTTGATGATATTATCTTTGGCTGTCTTGACCAACGTTATAGTGATGAATTTGCCTATATGATGAGTGAAGAATATCAAATGTCTATGATGGGAGAGTTGAAATTCTTCTTAGGTCTTCAAATTCGTCAACAACACAATGGCATATTCATATCTCAGAGAAATACCTCAAAGATGTCCTGAAGAAATTCGCATGCAAGATTGCAAAGGCGTCAAAATTCCTATGCCCACAAATGGCCATCTATGCCTTGATGAAAATGGTATTGACTTGATCACAAGGTATACCGCTCCATGATTGGTTCTTTATTGTACTTATGTGCATCTAGGCCAGATATAATGCTTAGTGTTTGCATGTGTGCCCGATTTCAAGCTACACCAAGGAATCACACCATAAGGCTGTGAAGCATATTCTTGATATCTAGCTCACACACCAACACTAGGATTATGGTACCCCAAGGGCTCTACTTTTGATCTCATTGGATATTACGACTCGACTATCTGGTGATCGTGTGGACCGCAAGTCAACATCTGGTACTTGTCATTTCCTCGGACGATCTTTGGTGCATTGGTCCTCGAAGAAAGCAGAATCTGCGTATCACTATCCATCGGAAGCTGAATACATTGCTGCTGGCTCGTGTTGTGCTCAATTACTATGGATGAAGCAAACCCTCAAGGACTACGGCATCAACGTGAAGAATGTGCCTCTCTACTGTGACAATGAGAGTGCCATCAAGATTGCTCACAACCCAGTTCAGCACTCGAAGACAAAGCACATTCAAATTCGTCATCATTTTCTTCGTGATCATGTGTTGAAGGCGACATCTCCATCGAGCACGTGAAGATCAAGAACAGCTAGCTGATATCTTCACTAAGCCCTTGGATGAGAAGAGATTTAGCAAGTTGCGGTGTGAGCTAAATATCTTAGAATCTTGAATGTTCTTTGAAAAGGACACACATCCTAACACTTATGCAAAATTGATGACTTAGATGTGCAACACATGAAGAAACGTTTTCTTCAATCAATGAAGAATAACACTCTAAATGTGAAGAAATTAATGAAGAATTTGATTCTCGAACCCTCGACAATTGTACGCGGTGTCTGAAATCATCATTCTTATCTGATGGGTCACGCCACCACCAAAGTTGAAAATCTTCAATTTGAGTTTTTCTTCGCTTTTGAAATTCTTCAGTTTTCAAATTCATCAGTTTTCAAATTCTTCAACTTTGCAAATTCTTCACTGTTTCCGTCGTCTTTCTTCATTGGCTATATATATATATGGATTTATGTCCTCTACAGATTCACTTATGGCTATTTCTTCAAGTCGCTTTTTACGCTAAGTGAATGTGATCGGACCCTTCCCTCTATGCTATACTCAACCCAATCCATTCACAAATTCTTCATGTGCGTTCTACTTTGAAACTCGTTCAATTTCTTCACCGTGTCCTTGACAATTGAAGAAATTGCGAACGGAACTTTTAAAACGAATCTTATCCAAACTTGATTTTACCGCTCAAACCGTTCCGCATCCCACGATGCATTATTATATCCACCCACGATCGCTTTACGATCTCCACTACCTTGACGTGGGTGACACATGTCGTGAGAAGGAAGCGGTCAGGCACGTTAGTCCTAAATCTTGGACGAGCCGTTTTCATCGTGGCTATAAATACCCTCTCTCCCTTCCTCACTCTTTTACCTCGCTCGATCTCTCTCCGCTCGAGCTCCTCGAAACCCTAAGCGCCGCCGCTTCTCCATCGTCAGCCGTGAGGAAAAGCTTCACCGCCTTGACCTCTTCGCCCGACGTACTCGCGCCGACAAGTGGAATTTCTTCACTCCGCCGTCGCCGTAGCTGATTTCCTCTGCCAAGTTAGGGCGGAGAAGATCTGAACAGACGAACTTCTCAACTGTTCATCTCAGTTAAATCGTGTTCTTCACTTGGGTAAATTAAAATTTACTTTTATTTACTCGCTTTGATTCTCAAATTTTCTTCAAATTCTTCAAAGGTGTTTATTTCAAATTCCTCACACATATGAACACTTCAAATCTCTTGACTCATTTCACTAAGCTATGATTTTCTTCAAGATTCCTCAATTGTGTGGATCTTGATCTATACAACTCGGAACCTAAGATAAAGAACGCTTATTGAAATTCTTCAAAACTCATCTGGTCAAAATCCTCAAACTTGTTCTTTTGAAAAACCCTCCGAGAACGCATATGACCTCTTCAAATTCCTCGCACCTATACTCTGTTCACAGTACAAATGTCTGCTGCTGAATCCCTAGGTTCTCATCAACTTAACTCATTTGCAGCGTTCCTCGAAGAAAAACTGCACACTTCTTGAGAGAACTCAATTGTTCAATTTCCTCACCAAGAAAATGGCGAGATGGTAAGAAGCCGCAGAAGGAGGAAAGAAACCGAGGTCATGACAGCATTCAAATCCACGAGGAAATATATGCTGACTCATGTGACACCGATGAGGAAAGCAAAACCAACGCAAGGTGCGCATTCAGAAAATTGAGCGGAGATGGGCACGGGAATGGAAGGAATACCGCTATGTTACACCTAAGTACATGAAGAAATTCGCGTTAAATCCTCCATGCCCAAGAGCTCCTTTGGCACCAGGCCAAATAGCTGATCCCACTAGCGTCAAGCGCGGTGAGGACTTTCACGATGAGTGGGCTAAGCGCCAAGCAAAGTTGGCTAAGCAAGCAAAGGAAGCGGTGAAGAAATTCAATGAGGATTCTGCCACTGCTGCTTATCGAGGTCTCGGTCAAACCGAGGAAATCGATGCAAAAGAAGTCTGCTAATAAGCCAAGTGCTTCATCATCTGCGCCCTCACGGCCAAGTTCTCGGCAGCTCCCTCAAGGCAAATTCCTCGTGAGCAAATTCCTCACACACCTCTTGTTCCATCAAAGTCCTCAATCTGCTCCGTCCAAACCTTCGGTTCTCGTGCACTGGCTACATGTCAAAGAAAAGGAACTTTCAAATCACTATATGCAAGTGCTGATGAAGCCTTTGAAACCAAGGCAAGCTCCAAGGACCAAATTCCTCGTCAAGGAATTGTTATATGTGCCTCGAGCAGTCTATCGAATTCACGAAGACTATGAGTCCTATCAAGGGCCACGACTCGAATGATGAAGAGGTCGTTGGCATCATGAAGAATATGCTTTTCAACATCATCCATGGCGTTCCGTAAATTTCCATGATTTCTTCATGAGGACTCGCTAACATTGCCATGTCACCTTTTGAGCTGAAGCCTTATCGCCTTGGATTATGAGATTCATCGGTCAAGATCTTCACTGAATTACAAGGTGACACTTTGAACCACTGCAGCTACCGCCCCCCTATCGAAGTCCTCAAGCGGCCAATTGCCTCGGTGATGAAAAGGGAAAGGCTGCTGCTGTGATAGATGAAGGCATTCGTCCATTGGATGGACAGTTTAGCAAAGCATCTTACTCCACCAATGATGACTCGCCACACATGACTCAAAGAAGACAAATACCTCGATTAAGCATAGTCCTCAAGCTATCAAGCACCTGTGGTGATGACTGATCGTGAGTTACTCCTCGGTCTTCATCGGAAGGTTGATCGCAATCATAAGTGGGTCAAACGTCGGTTTGGTACTCTTCTTTACAACATGACCTCAACTCACAATGCGGTGAAGAAAAACCACTACTATCTTCATGAAACCTTCAAGCGCACCTGGGCTGTTCTTTCACATGTATACAATGAAGAAGAACTGCAATCAATGGGACTCAAGGAAGAATTTGACTGGTCTGCACCTCCTCCGAAGAAATTCAAGAAGGTCAAAGTTCCTTCCTTGGTGGCCAGCTCCTATTCTTCATCTCGCGATACTGATGAAAATGAAGATTTGGAAGACACTGCTGCTGGTCCTACTTCAACGAACAACCCCGACAATGCTGGCGCTCCGTCTTCATCTTGAAATTCTTCAAGAGCGTTAGTCCTTAGTTTCGATCCTTTTGGTCATTCGATGACAAAGGGGGAGAAATTTGAGCTAGTCTTCAAGCGGGTCTCGTTTTTGTCTATATACAATATTTTATTAAGTTACAACTCTCGTTCTTCCGAAACCTTTTATTGGATCGAGTTGTAATCTTAAACCCGATGGTGCTTTGATACTTTTGATGCATTATGCTTTTGCTCTATGCTCTGATTACAGTAGTGTTGATATGCGTTGATCCTTGTTATGCTCTGATCCTCATGAGCTCGGTGAAAATCTTCAAATCGATTTGGGATCTGAAAAAGGTTTCAAATTCCTCATACGCATTGGGCTCTGATACTCTTTATGCATTATTTTGCATGCTCTGCATATCATCAAGCACCATATTTCATACACGCATTTCAAATTCCTCATATTATATGTCAAATGCGTGTATGAATTACAAGATATAGGGGGAGATCTCCATGATTCAATTCTTCAAATGTGCATTGCCTCAAAAGCAAATTCCTCACTATGCACATCTTCAGGGGGAGTTCTTCTATATCTTGCAATCAAAATCCTCATTATCAGTAATTACACTTCATATGTTTATCTCCGTTGAAAACTTAACCTGTATTGTCATCAATCACCAAAAAGGGGGAGATTGTAAGTGCATCTAGTGCCCTTAGTGATTTTGGTGTATTGAAGACTTATAGGTTAAGTAACTAATCGTTGTGAGTGTACACAGGTCTATAAGTCTATGAGGAGTTTGATATTTACAGAGAAAGTCGACCCTAAAATGAATTTCTTCATTTGGAGTATTTGATATTACAAGACTTTGAAAGTGAAGAAATTGGTGTGATTCTCAAGACTTGGTAATCGCTTGAGGAATATGAAGCGTGAAGACTTTTGTTTTCGTAGTTTCATTTTCTCTTTCTTGAGTCATAGGAAACACCGTCTTCGTTAAAGGGGTCGAGGAAATACTAAGGAAAAATTTCCATTTGATGCTCAACTCAAAATCCTACACCTACCAATCCCTTGAGTGAAGCTTTTGAAATCTCATACAGATTCAGTCAATTTCTTGATGTGAGACGAAGCTCTTCCAGTCACCGAGAATTTGTTCTCGATCGAGGAGTTAGGAATTCGCCAGTCTGAATTGCCTACACATGAGGAACATGATAGCCCCGAGGAATTTGATATTCCAATTTCCGACCGTTCTTTGTCTTCTTGGCCACCTGTCCCAAAATATCTCCACCTAACGGTCATATCATTGAAGGGCATTTATGTCTTATCATGTCGGGCTGCTCCCTAGGCTATAAATAGCCGCCCCCTACAACCACTAGTTGGTTGGCTGCTCCGAGAGAACTTGACACTTGTCATTTGAGAGCAACCCATCCTCTGAGGACTTTGAGCGAAAATCATCAAGTGAGGAAAAACCCAAAGTGAGGAAAAACCCAAAAACCAAACCCCAACAAACCCAAAGTGATTGAGCATCACTGAAGAAATTGATCCCGTGGATCCGGCGCTTTTACCTTTGAAGACTGTGCTTCTTCCAGACGGTTAGGCGTCACGGTCTAGAAACATCCAAGAGGAATTGTGGATCGCCGAGTGACCAAGTATGTGAAGGTTTGGAAGTCGCTGAAGACTTACCACGAGTGATTGGGCGAGGTCTGCGTGACCTTAGTTCAAGGAGAATACGGTGAGGACTTGGTGTCTGAGCTGCGTGCTCAGCGATCGGGTGTCCGGATCTGCGTGTCCTCGAGTTTAAATACTCGGCCGCTCCAACCAGACGTACAACCGAGACAGCAGTTGGAACTGGTCTACCAAATCATTGTCTTCATCAACCTAACGGGTTCTATTTCCTCAACCCTTTCATTTCCTCATTCTTTGTGTTGAGTGTTTGTCATATCTGTGTTTGAAGACTTTGGTGAAGACTTTCTCAATTTCCTCAGTTCAATTTCTTGATCTGTTTGTCTTCATCTTGTGTTATCCTGTGATTACGCTTTACGTACTCTGTGATTGTCTTCATTTCATCATGATGACTATGCATGTAATCTGCTATGCTTACTTCGAGTACTTATTCCGCTGCATGTATTTCTTAGCTAAGGAATTTCCTCACCAGCAAATTCCTCGATGAAGAATTTGTAAATTCTCTAAAAATCGCCTATTCACCCCCCCCCCTCTAGTCGATATAACGCACTTTCAATGAGCATATACTACATGCATATTTGGCTGGTGGAAAAGCTCTATGTTTACAGTATTTGCAAAAAGCCAATTTTTTCCTACTGCAAAGGAATAAATTTATTTAACTATCATGGTGGTTGTGAAACATTGAGAATGGTTGACAGCATTCGCAATCCCAATTAAAAAGTACTCATTAAAACCCAACAATATTAAATTAGAAGTAACATGATGAGATTCACATGATATAGAAGTACTAGATACTCAAGATGTCCATAACCGGGGACACAGCTAACCATGATTAGTTTATACACTCTGCAGAGGTTTGCACACTTTTCCCCACAAGACTCGATCGCCTCCGTTTGGTTTCTCGCACTACAAGGTGTTTGAGAGACGGATGACCGAGACATAGTCTTTCAGAAGCGCTAGCACCTTACATGTGGGTAGAACGTACCAACCTACATCCCCTACATCAGCTAGCCTACCCGTAAGAGTTCGCACAACTTAATCAACTACGCCAGAGCCCATAATGGCTTGTGGCTGCACATGGAAGTTTCTAGTTTGAATAATCTCATGATCCCTTTGAGCACAGGTGGCGGTCCAAGAAATACAGCAAGTCCTGATAGAAACCAGGTGCCTCAATCCACCCGGATGTGTGTTTAAGTTGCCACCTTAAATAAATCATTAAATAACAATCTCACATATGTCATGGATACACTCACCCAATCCACGTCTACTAGCATAGCATAGCATAATAAGCAACGTAGAAGTAACTCCCAAGGGTTTGATAATAAAACAGGTAATAGGTACTACCTCAACTACTTCCCATCCCACAATTTAATTAGATCCTAATCATGCAAGTTTTTGAGGATAGATCTAATGCAATAAAAACTGGGTATGAGAAGAGGTATGATCAAAGTGTTACTTGCCTTGCTGATGATCCGCGAAACCTAGAGACTCGAAGTAACAGGCGGCGCACTCCGGGTATTCTATCGCAGACAAACAAACAAGCATACAATAAGTACTCATCTAATGAACATGTAAAACTCAAATAGATCTAACCAGATAGTTCAACTTAAGAACTCCGGTTTGCAAAAAGAATCAAATCAAACGAAGCAACGAAAGTCAAACGGCGGAAGAAAACAACTTCGTTTTACTAATCTGGATCTAAGTAAAATTTTACAGAAGCAAAACTTTTTTAAGTTGGTTATTCGGAAATAGGGTTTCGAGACGAAACTCCAGGCGCTTGAATCGCCTGATTCCGATAAACGAGCAAAAGTTATCTTGAAACGAAAATCGGATCGGGAATCGCGATTAGAAAAAATCGCGGATTAAATCGAGAAAAGAAAACGACGAATGGATTAGCGAGCGGACGTTAGTTAACTAAACTAATCGACGAACGCGTTCGTTTAAGCGAACTAACGACGAGCGTCGCTAATTAGCCTAAACCGAAAAAACCGAATCTAATAAAAAACGAAACTAAAAAACCAAAAAACAAAGAAAAACGCCTGGTTTTAGAAAAACCGCGCATGCGGATCGAGGATCGGCGGCGAACCTCGGCGGCGGGTCCGCGAGCCAGCAAGCGGGTCGGCGAGGTCCGGCGACGGCGGCGCGGAGGCCTTGGCGGCGTGTGGCCCGGTGGCGTGCGGCGCTAGGGTTCGGGGGCTGGGGTGGTGGTGGGCCTCGGGCTGTCCTCCCGGCTTATAAAGCCTCCTCGGGCGGAGTCCCATGGACACTGACCCTTAGGTCGGTTGCGCGTTTTTAAAAAAATTACGCGCAGAAAAAAAATAAAAAAAAATACTAAACGGACTCCGAAAATCCTGAAATAAAATTTCCCCAGCTTCTAAAATCAAGCCGTATTTAATGAACATTTATTTGGGGCCTAAATGCAATTTTGAAAAACGTGCATTTTTCCTAAATTCAAATAAAATGGCGAAAGATTCCATAATAAACACTTATTTGATTTTATTATTAAATCCTCATTATTTCTTTATTTTGGGAAAGTCATTTTATTCCCTCTCTCATTGTTGTAATATAAATAATTGAAGATAAAATAATTAAAATCAAATGATCCTATTTTCAAAATTTGAGAAAACTCAAATATGAAAATAACGAAAATCCCCAACTCTCTCCGTGGGTCCTTGAGTTGTGTAGAATTTCTAGGATCGAGCAAAAATGCAACGAAAAAATATGATATGCAATGATGCTCTATGTATAATATTCCAAATTGCAAATTTGGGATGTTACAAACCTACCCCCTTAAGATGAATCTCGCCCTCGAGATTCGGGTTGGCTAGAAAATAGGTGAGGGTGGTCCTTAAGCAAATCCTCCTCTCGCTCCCAGGTGGCTTCATCCTCAGTGTGGTGGCTCCACTGAACTTTGCAAAACTTAATGACCTTGATGCGGGTGACTCGACTGGCATACTCCAGAATCTTAACTGGTTTCTCCTCGTAGGTCAAATCGTTATTCAACTGAATCGCTTCTAGTGGCACGGTATCCCTCAGTGGTATATCGGCCATCTCTGCGTGACACTTCTTCGACTGAGAAACATGAAACACGTCATGAACTCCTGACAATCCTTCGGGTAGTTCCAACTTGTACGCAACTTCTCCCATGCGTTCCAAAACACAATAAGGTCCTACAAATCGAGGTGCTAACTTTCCCTTAACTCCAAAATGCTTAACTCCTCGAAGTGGCGATACTCGAAGATAAACTCTGCCTCCGACTTTGTATTCTGTCTCCTTGCGTTTTGAATCCGCATAACTCTTCTGTCTTGACTGGGCTACCTTGAGCCTATCACGAATCAACTTTACTTTCTGTTCAGATTCCTCAATCGAATCTGGTCCAAACAATGGCGGTCTCCAACTTCATCCCACAACAACGGGTCCTGCACCTCCTTCCGTACAAGGCTTGAAAGGTGCCATCTTGATTGGTTTGGTAATCTGTTGTTATAAGAAAACTCCGCATATGGCAAGTTATCATCCCAACTTGATCCATAATCCAAAGCACAAGCTCTAAGCATATCCTCCAAAATCTGGTTGACTCTCTCGGTTTGTCCATCATGCGTGGATGAAAAGCTGTGCTAAACTCCAGCCTGGTTCCCAAAGTTTCATGCAATCGCTTCGAACTTTGAGGTGAATTGGGTTCCTCTATCGACACGATACTCCTCGGAACTCCATGCAAGCATACAATCCTGGTCATGTATATCTTAGCCAATTTGGCACTTTGCTGTAGGTAGTCTTCTTTGGAATGAAATGAGCTACCTTCGTCAAACGATCGACTACAACCCAAATCGAGTCATAGCTTTGAACGTGTCTGGGCAATCCGTGATGAAATCCATAACTAGCTTATCCCACTTCCATTCGGGTATAGGCAATGGCTGTAACAATCCTCTTGCTTCGATGTTCTCGCCTTCACCCTCGACATACATCACAAACTGCGACGTACTCGCAATATCCTTCTTCATTCCGGTCCACCAGAAAGTATTCTTCAAATCCATATACATCTTGGTATTTCCTGGGTGAATCGAATATGGTGAATCATGTGCCTCTTGCAAAATCAACTTCCTGATCTCCGGGTCATTGGGCACATAAACACGGTCCTCAAACCATAGGGTATCGTGCTCATCCTCACGAAATCCCTTTGCTTTTCCTTCGCTCATTTTCTCCTTTATAGAGGCAATCTCTTTGTCAGTCTTCTGAGCTTCCCTGATTTTATCCATCAAAGTTGACTGAATCTCCAATGCTGCTACATAGCCTCTAGGAACTATTTCCAAACATAGCTCTCGAAGATCCTCGACTAACTCCTTTGGTATTTCTCCCGTCATTAGTGTGTTGACGTGACTCTTACGGCTCAACGCGTCTGCTACAACGCTAGCCTTTCCGGGGTGATAATGCAATCTCATATCGTAATCTTTGATAAGCTCCAACCATCTCCTCTGCCTGAGATTTAGCTCCTTCTGCGTGAAGATGTACTTCAAACTCTTGTGATTCGTATACACCTCACAATGGTTTCCAATGAGGAAATGTCTCCATGTTTTCAACGCATGCACTACGGCTACAAACTCCAAATCATGCGTAGCATAATTTAGCTCATGAGGCTTAAGCTGTCGTGAAGCATACGAAACAACTCTTCCCTCCTGCATAAGCACTGCTCCAAGTCCTCGACATGAAGCGTCACAATACACCTCATTATCCTTGGTCTGGTCTGGCAGGATTAACACTGGTGAGGTAACCAAACGTTTCTTTAACTCTTGGAAACTAGCTTCATACTCATCAGTCCAAATAAACTTGGTATCCTTCTTCAACAATTCTTTCATAGGCTTCGCAATCCTTGAGAAATTCTCAATGAATCTCCCATAGTATCCTGCGAGTCCAAGGAAACTCCGGATCTCTCCAACTGTTGTTGGCGCTTCCCAGTTTGTCACAGTGACAACTTTAGTGGGGTCTCTCGCTATACCTTCTCCGGATATAACATGTCCAAGAAATCCAACTTCCTTCAACCAAAACTCACACTTCTTGAACTTGGCGTACAACCGGTGTTCTCTCGAGCTTCTCGAGTACCAAACGCAAATGCTCCTTATGTTCTTCTTCATTCTTGAGTAAACCAAAATATCATCAATGAACACCACGATTTAACTTATCCAAAAACTCCATAAACACTTTGTTCATCATGTTCATAAAATAGGCAGGTGCGTTAGTCGGACCAAATGACATAACGGATACTCATACAACCCGTGCACAGTGGTAAAAGCCGTCTTAGGTATATCCTGCTCTCGAATCTTCAACTGATGGTACCCTGATCGCAAATCGATCTTCGAAAACACCTTAGCTCCTTGTAATTGGTCAAACAAGTCATTGATCATCGGTAGTGGGTAATTGTTCTTAATGGTCACTTCATTCAATCCTTCTGAATGATCCATCCTTCTTCTCCACTAGAAGTACTGGTGATCCCCAAGGCGAAGAACTTGGGCGAATAAAACCTTTATCCAGTAACTCCTTAATCTGCTTCTTAATTTCCTCCAAATCTTGGGCTGGCATCCTATACGGTCTCTTAGATATCGCCCAATGCTCGGCGATAGTTCAATCGAAACTCAATGTCTCTATCCGTGGCATGCTCGACAACTCTTCCGGAAACACGTCCGGGAAATCCCTTACCACTAGTACTTCCTCCTGCACAACTCCTGTTAAGGAATTTACATGTGCTCTCCTCGGCTCATGCCGTGATACAAACTTGATTCTTATCCCTTCTGGGGTGGTAAGAAAAATTGACTTACTGGCGCAATCTATGTTTCCTCCATACTTCGATAACCAATCCATGCCTAATATCACATCCAATCCTTGGGATTCCAGAACTATTAGGTCCGAGGAAATACATAGTGTCCAATCCTTAATGGCGATCGATCACACCATATACTAGCCGTATTCTCGCTCCGGGTGAGGTTACTAGCATGGGTGACCTAAGGGCTTGGGTTGGTAGTTTATACTTATCCACAAATCCCCTTGATATGTATGAATGCGATGCACCAGTATCAAAAAGAACAACTGCAGTAAATGACTTAACCAAAAACTTACCTATTACTGCGTCTGGCTGAGCTTCAACCTCCTCCACGGTAACGTGGTTCACTTGTCCTCTGTTGAAAGGGTTCGGCTTCTTTCCTGAGCTCCCATTTCCATTACCATTTTGGCCTTCTGGACAATCATTTGCATAATGCCCAGTCTTGCGGACTTAAAGCAAGTGATGTGGCTCAGGTCTACCTTGGATGGTGTTGACGGGTTGGTGCGGTTTTGTCCATTGCTTCCTCCATTCACGTTCCCATTCTTGGTGCCATTATGGTTGTGCGAGCTACCTCCTCCATGGGTATGCTGAAAGTGTCCTCCTGGCTTCGGGGTAAAGCGAAGTTTCTGCTGAGCTCCAGAGTTATTCTTCCCCTGTCCATACTTCCTCTTGCGATTGTCAATCTGCTGCTGCTTCCCTTCAATCATAAGCGCACGATCTACCAACTCCTGGTAGTTATTGAAAGTGGCTACCATCAACTGCATGCTCAGCTCATCATTCAGTCCTTCTAGAAACTTCTCTTGCTTAGTCGCATGTGTAGCAACGCTATCCGGGGCATAACGTGCTAACTTGCTAAAATCATCCACATCTTGCCAACCGTCTGTCCTCCTTGGCGCAAGTTGCGAAACTCACGCTTCTTCATGGCCATAGCTCCTGCTGAAACATGGGCGATCTGGAAAGCTTGTGGCCCGATCCCATGTGATAGTGTCTCTGAGGGTAAGTGGCTGTAAAATTCTCCCACCATGCTGTTGCGGGTCCTTCGAGCTGATGTGCGGCAAATTTCACCTTTTCCCCATCTGTACATCCTGCAGTGGTCAACTCCCTCCCTATCTTACGGAGCCAATCATCTGCAACAATCGGATCGGTGCTACTGGAAAACACCGGCGGATTCAGCCTTAAGAAACGGGTCAAATGGTCAACAGGTGGTGGTGGTGGGTTGTTGTTGTTGCTATTGTTGTTGTTGTTGTTGCCTTGGTTCTGTACCAATGTTTGAATCAAAGCATTTTGCTGCTGAATCAACTGAGTGATCTCTGGCAGGAGAACAAATCCTGGGTCGCGTCTCGGAGGCATCTGAGGGGTTTAAAGAAAAGACGAGAGTTAAGAATAGAATGAGGTCTAGAGAGAAACACTACCCATATGCTCATGAGACAAATCACACAATATCACTCCAATCAATTCAAACAAGGGCATACAACGGTCTATCTATCATTACAAAGTGCTGAAACTAAAACTAATATAAACTAGGGGAATCTACTACTGTTATGGTGGTCAACTAGAAAAACTGCTCCGATGAAGATTCCATGATATCTGCTCCAGCTTCATCTTCGTAATCATCATCACTAGGATCGGAATCGGTGTCATCGATGATGATGTAGTTCTCTGGATAGGTGCTATCTTCATCTTCTCCTCCGGGTGCTGAATTTCCCATGAGTTCTTCAATCTTCTCCTTAAGATCGCCATTTTGTCCCACTAGAGCTACAATCTCCTCCATGTAATCCTTGCGAGTGGCCTTTAGTTCTCCTTCTAGTTCGATAATCTTGGCTTTTGCTGTCTTCAACTCCATCATGTCTGTGCACATCTGGTTCTCCTGGCGTCGAATGTGCTGATTTAGCTCCTGGATGAAAGCTGCAATGGATCGGTCCTTCTTAGTGCCAACTATCTCCCATTGTTCATCTCCGCGCCCGCAAATCTGGTAGATAGTATCCTTGAGGTCTTCTTTATAAACTTCTCCAATGCGTCCCATGGTTATGTGAGCTGCCATGCTCTTTCCCAGACTCTAGGTTGGTGCATTGAAAACACACTCTATGGGCTCCGTGATTGGTGCAAACGTCCTTCCGGGAACATGAGCTTGAATCTTCCAGCGCTCTTCTTCAGGTAAAGTGGAATTGTAGGTCCCGGTGAAGCTTGGTAATCCGATGTTAAGGTACTTAGTGACTTCCTTCAGGTGTCGTCCAAAGGGTGTATCTTCATCCGGCTGAGTGAACTTGATCCTCGCTTCCGTCATCCTAAAAGAGTAGAAAAGATGAGGAGTTAGAAATGAGAAGAGAGTAGTGATCTAGGGCTTTAGCTTAATGCTCGTGTCCTCTGATCGGTAAGTGCTCGATACAATCTTTGTAGCGACCAGACCTCAAACAGTCTGATCTCTGCGCTCAGTCTCATCCCTGGATCAGTAATGCTGACACCACACAGTACTCGGAGGATTTATAACAGAGTAGGAATCACACACTTATTACAATCGAATGTCTCAAGAGAGAACTTAAATAAAAATAAATATGGCTTAAGGCCATCTAATACGATAACAACGGAAGGCTTGGAAGAATAAGCGAGTCCATCAACTCCAACGGCATCACTGAGTATAGAACCACGACCTATGCACCTTACTCGTCATCTGAAAAGTCTGCAACATGAAACGTTGCAACCCGAAAACGGGTCAGCACATGGAATATGCTGGCAATGTAACACATAGAGAAATAATGGAGTAATGAGCCTATACTACATGCATATTTGGCTGGTGGAAAAGCTCTATGGTTATAGTTTTTGCAAAAAGCCAATTTTTCCCTACTGCAAAGGAATAAATTTATTTAACTATCATGGTGGTTGTGAAACATTGAGAATGGTTGACAGCATTCTCAATCCCAATTAAAAAGTACTCATTAAAACCCAACAATATTAAATTAGAAGTAACATGATGAGATTCACATGATATCCAAGTACTAGATACTCAAGATGTCCATAACCGGGGACACGGCTAACCATGATTAGTTTATACACTCTGCAGAGGTTTGCGCACTTTTCCCCACAAGACTCGATCGCCTCCGTTTGGTTGCTCGCACTACAAGGTGTTTGAGAGACGGATGACCGAGACATAGTCTTTCAGAAGCGCTAGCACCTTACATGTGGGTAGACCGTACCAACCTACATCCCCTACATCAGCTAGCCTACCCGTAAGAGTTCGCACAACTTAATCAACTACACTAGAGCCCATAATAGCTTGTGGCTGCACACGGAAGTTTCTAGTTTGAATAATCTCATGATCCCTTTGAGCCTGGGTGGCGGTCCGAAGAAATACAGGCAAGTCCTAATAGAAACCAGGTGCCTCAATCCACCCAGATGTGTGTTTAAGTTGCCACCTTAAATAAACCATTAAATAACAATCTCACATCTGTCATGGATACACTCACCCAATCCACGTCTACTAGCATAGCATAGCTAATAAGCAACGTAGAAGTAACTCCCAAGGGTTTGATAATAAAACAGGTAATAGGTACTACCTCAACTACTTCCCATCCCACAATTTAATTAGATCCTAATCATGCAAGTGTTTGAGGATAGATTTAATGCAATAAAAACTGGGTATGAGAAGAGGTATGATCAAAGTGTTACTTGCCTTGCTGATGATCCGCGAAACCTAGAGACTCGAAGTAACAGGCGGCGCACTCCATGTATTCTATCGCAGACAAACAAACAAGCATACAATAAGTACTCATCTAATGCACAGGTAAAACTCAAATAGATCTAACCAGATAGTTCAACTTAAGAACTCCGGTTTGCAAAAAGAATCAAATCAAACGAAGCAACGAAAGTCAAACGGCGGAAGAAAATAGCTTCCTTTTCCTAATCTGGATCTAAGTCAAATTTACAGAAGCAAAAACTTGTTTAAGTTGGTTATTCGGAAAGAGGGTTTCGAGACGAAACTCGAGGCGCTTGAATCGCCTCATTCCGATAAACGAACGAAAAGTTATACTGAAACGAAAATCGGATCAGGAATCACGATCAGAAAAAATCGCGGATTAAATCCGAGAAAAAGAAAAGCGACGAGCAGGTTAACGAGCGGACGTTCGTTAACTAAACTAATCGACGAACGCGTTCGTTTAAACGAACTAACGGACGAACGTCCGCTAATTAGCCTAAACCGAAAAAACCGGATCTAATAAAAAACGAAACTAAAAAAAACCAAAATAACCAAAATAAAACCAAGAAAACCGCCGGTTTAGCCGGTTTAGAAAAACCGCGGACACGCGGATCGATCTTCTTGGCGGGTCCGCGAAGTCGGGCGGCGGGTCGGCGGGTCCGGCGACGGCAGCGGCAAGGGCGGCGGCGGCGAAGGCGCGAAGCGGCGGCAGCGCGGCGGCGAAGGCGCTAGGGTTCTGGGGGCTGGGGTGGCGGGTGGGCCTCGGGCTGGCCTCCCGGCTTATAAAGCCTCCTCGGGCGGAGTCCCAAGGACACGGCCAGTGGTCGGTTCTTGCGTTTTTTTAATTACACGCAGAAAAAATAAAAAGAAATAGTAAACGGACTCCAAAAATCCCGAAATAAATTTCCCCGGCTTCTAAAATCAAGCCGGATTTAATGAACATTTATTTGGGGCCTAAATGCAATTTTGAAAAACGCGTATTTTCCTAAATTCAAATAAAATGGCGAAAAATTCCATAATAAACACTTATTTGATTTTATTATTAAAGCCTCATTATTTCTTTATTTTGGGAAAGTCATTTTATTCCCTCTCTCATATTTTTGTAATAGAAATAACTGAAGATAAAATAATTAAAATCAAATGATCCTATTTTCAAAATTTGAGAAAACTCAAATATGAAAATAACGAAAATCCCCAACTCTCTCCGTGGGTCCTTGAGTTGTGTAGAATTTCTAGGATCGAGCAAAAATGCAACGAAAAAAATATGATATGCAATGATGCTCTATGTATAACATTCCAAATTAAAAATTTGGGATGTTACAACTCATTAATTACAATGCTTGCTAGGCTTATACTGATGTGCGTTACCGAGAGGGCCCAGAGATACCTCTCTGACAATCGGAGTGACAAATCCTAATCTCGATCTATGCCAACTCAACAAAGACCATCGGAGACACCTGTAGAGCATCTTTATAGTCACCCTGTTACGTTGTGACGTTTGATAGGACACTAAGTGTTCCTCTGGTATTCGGGAGTTGCATAATCTCATAGTCATAGGAACATGTATAAGTTATGAAGAAAGCAATAGCAACAAACTAAACGATCATCGTGCTAAGCTAACGGATGGGTCAAATCAATCACATCATTCTCTAACTATGTGATCCCGTTTATCAAATGACAACTCTTTGTCCATGGCTAGGAAACTTAACTATCTTTGATTAATGAGCTAGTCAAGTAGAGCCATACTAGTGACACTCTGTTTGTCTATATATTCACACATGTACTAAGTTTCCGGTTAATACAATTCTAGCATGAATATTAAACATTTATCATGATATAAGGAAATATAAATAACAACTTTATTATTGCCTCTAGGGCACATTTCCTTCAGTCTCCCACTTGCACTAGAGTCAATAATCTAGATTACATTGTAATGATTCTAACACCCATGGAGTCTTGGTGCTGATCATGCTTTGCTCGTGAGAGAGGTTTAGTCAACGGGTCTGCAACATTCAGATCCGTATGTACTTTGCAAATCTCTATGTCTCCCTCCTTGACTTGGTCACGGATGGAATTGAAGCGTCTCTTGATGTGCTTGGATCTCTTGTGAAATATGGATTCCTTTGCCAAGGCAATTGCACCAGTACTATCACAGAAGATTTTCATTGGACCCGATGCACTAGGTATGACACCTAGATTGGATACAAACTCCTTAATCCAGACTCCTTCATTTGCTGCTTCCGAAGCAGCTATGTACTCCGCTTCACATGTAGATCCCGCCACGACGCTCTGTTTGGAACTGCGCCAACTGACAGCTCCACCATTTAATAAAAACACGTATCCGGTTTGTGACTTAGAGTCATCTGGATCAGTGTCAAAGCTTGCATCGACGTAACCGTTTATGACAAGCTCTTTGTCACCTCCATAAACGAGAAACATATCCTTAGTCCTTTTCAGGTATTTCAGGATGTTCTTGACCGATGTCCAGTGAGCCACTCCTGGATTACTTTGGTACCTCCCTTCTAAACTAATAGCAAGGCACACATCAGGTCTGGTACACAGCATTGCATACATGATAGAACCTATGGCTGAAACATAGGGAATGACTTTCATTTTCTCTCTATCTTCTGAAGCGGTCGGGCATTGAGTCTGACTCAACTTCACACCTTATAACACAGGCAAGAACCCTTTCTTTGCTTGATCCATTTTGAACTTCTTCAAAACTTTGTCAAGGTATGTGCTTTGTGAAAGTCCAATTAAGCGTCTTGATCTATCTCTATAGATCTTGATGCCCAATATATAAGCAGCTTCACCGAGGTCTTTCATTGAAAAATCATTATTCAAGTATCCTTTTATGCTATTCAAAAATTCAGTATCATTTCCGATCAACAATATATCATCCACATATAATATCAGAAATTCTATAGAGCTCCCACTCACTTCTTGTAAATACAGGCTTCTCCAAAAGTTTGTATAAATCCATATGCTTTGATCACACTATCAAAGCGTATATTCTAACACCGAGAGTCTTGCACCAGTCCATAAATGGATCGCTGGAGCTTGCACACTTTGTTAGCACCTTTTGGATCGACAAAACCTTCTGGTTGCATCATATACAACTCTTCTTTAAGTTATCCATTAAGGAATGCAGTTTTGACATCCATTTGCCAAATTACATAATCATAAAATGCGGCAATTGCTAACATGATTCAGACAGACTTAAGCATCGCTACGGGTGAGAAGGTCTTATCGTAATCAACTCCTTGAACTTGTCGAACACCTTTCGCAACAAGTAGAGCTTTGTAGACACTAACATTACCGTCAGCGTCAGTCTTCTTCTTGAAGATCCATTTATTATCTATGACTTGCCGATCATCGGGCAAGTGAACCAAAGTCCATACTTTGTTCTCATACATGGATCCCATCTCAGATTTAATGGCCTCAAGCCATTTTGCGGAATCTGGGCTTATCATCGCTTCCTCATAGTTCGTAGGTTCATCATGGTCAAGTAACATGACTTCCAGAACAGGATTACCGTACCACTCTGGTGCGGATCTTACTCTGGTTGACCTACGAGCTTCGGTAGTAACTTGATCAGAAGTTTCATGATCATCATCATTAGCTTCCTCACTTATTGGTGTAGGAATCACTGGGACTGATTTCTATGATGAACTACTTTCCAATAAGGGAGTAGACACAATTACCTCATCAAGTTCTACTTTCCTCCCACTCACTTCTTTCGAGAGAAACTCCTTCTCCAGAAAGAATCCATTCTTAGCAACAAATATCTTGCCTTCAGATCTGTGATAGAAGATGTACCCAACAATCTCCTTTGGGTATCCTATGAAGACACATTTCTCCGATTTGGGTTCGAGCTTATCAGGTTGAAGCTTTTTCACATAAGCATCACAACCCCAAACTTTAAGAAACGACAACTTGGGTTTCTTGCCAAACCACAGTTCGTAAGGTGTCGTCTCAACGGATTTAGATGGTGCCCTACTTAACATGAATGCAGCCGTCTCTAAAGCATAACCCCAAAACGATAGCGGTAAATCAGTGAGAGACATCATAGATCGCACCGTATCCAATAAAGTACGGTTACGGCGTTCGGACACCATTACGCTGTGGTGTTCTGGGTCGCGTGAGTGGCGAAACTATTCCACATTGTTTCAAATGAAGACCAAACTCCTAACTCAAATATTCTCCTCCATGATCAGATCGTAGAAACTTTATTTTCTTGTTACGATGATTTTCCACTTCACTCTGAAGTTCTTTGAACTTTTCAAATGTTTCAGATTTATGTTTCATCAAATATATATACCCATATCTGCTCAAATCATCTGTGAAGGTAAGAAAATAAAGATACCCGCCGCAAGCATCAACACTCATCGGACCGCATACATCAATATGTATTATTTCCAATAAGTCTGTTGCTCGCTCCATTGTTCCGGAGAACGGTGTCTTAGTCATCTTGCCCATGAGGCATGGTTCGCAAGCATCAAGTGATTCCAAAAGCCCATCAGAATGGAGTTTCTTCATGCGCTTTACACCAATATGACCTAAACGGCAGTGCCACAAATAAGTTGCACTATAATTATTAAAATTATATCTTTTGGCTTTAATACTGTGAATATGTGTATCACTACTATCAAGATTTAGTAAAAATAGACCACTCATCAAGGGTGCGTGACCATAAAAGATATTATTCATATAAATAGAACAACCATTATTCTCTGATTTAAATGAATAACTGTCTCGCATCAAACAAGATCCAGATATAATGTTCATGCCTAACGCTGGCACCAAATAACAATTATTCAGGTCTAAAACTAATCCAGAAGGTAGATGTAGAGGTAGCGTGCCGACGGCGATCACATCGACTTTGGAACCATTTCCCACGCGCATCGTCACCTCGTCCTTAGCCAATCTTCGCTTAATCCGTAGCCCCTGTTTTGAGTTGCAAATATTACCAACAGAACCAATATCAAATACCTAGGCGCTACTGCGAGCATTAGTTAGGTACACATCAATAACATGTATATCACATATACCTTTCACTTTTCCATCCTTCTTCTCCACCAAATACTTGGGGCAGTTCCGCTTCCAGTGAATAGTCCCTTTACAGTAGAAGCACTCAGTCACAGGCCTAGGTCCAGACTTGGGCTTCTTCAATTGAGCAGCAACTTGCTTGCCGTTCTTCTTGAAGTTCGCCTTCTTCCCTTTACCCTTTTTCTTGAAACTGGTGGTCTTGTTGACCATCAACACTTGATGCTCCTTCTTGATTTCTACCTCCGCAGCTTTCAACATTGCGAAGAGCTCGGGAATTGTCTTATCCGTCCCTTGCATATTATAGTTCATCACGAAGATCTTGTAGCTTGGTTGCAGTGATTGAAGAACTTTGTCAATGACACTATCAACTGGAAGATTAACTCCCAGCTGAATCAAGAGATTATGATACCCAGACATTCTGAGTATGTGTTCACTGACAGAACTGTTCTCCTCCATTTTGCAGCTGTAGAACTTATTGGAGGCTTCATATCTCTCAATCCGGGCATTTGCTTGAAATATTAACTTCAACTCCTGGAACATCTCATATGCTCCATGACGTTCAAAACGTCGTTGAAGTCCCGATTCTAAGCCGTAAAGCATGGCACACTAAACTATTGAGTAGTCATCAGCTTTGCTCTATCAGGTGTTCACAACATCTGGCGTTGCTACTGTAGCGGGTTTGGCACCAAGCAGTGCTTCCAGGACGTAATTCTTCTGTGCAGCAATGAGGATAATCCTCAAGTTACGGACCCAGTCCGTGTAGTTGCTACCATCAACTTTAAACTTATCTTTCTCTAGGAACGCATTAAAATTCAACGGAACAACAGCACGGGCCATCTATCTACAACAACATAGACATGCAAAGTACTATCAGGTACTAAGTTCATGATAAATTAAAGTACAATTAATCATATTACTTAAGAACTCCCACTTAGATAGACATCCCTCTAATCATCTAAGTGATCACATGATCCATATCAACTAAACCATGTCCGATCATCACGTGAGATGGAGTAGTTTTCAATGGTGAACATCACTATGTTGATCATATCTACTATATGATTCACGCTCGACCTTTCGGTCTCAGTGTTCCGAGGCCATATCTGCATATGCTATGCTCGTCAAGTTTAACCCGAGTATTCTGCATGTGCAAAACTAGCTTGCACCCGTTGTATGTGAATGTACAGCTTATCACACCCGATCATCATGTGGTGTCTCGGCACGACGAACTGTAGCAACGGTGCATACTCAGGGAGAACACTTATACCTTGAAATTTAGTGAGAGATCATCTTATAAAGCTACCGTAGAACTAAGCAAAATAAGATGCATAAAGGACAAACATCACATGCAATCAATATAAGTGATATGATATGGCCATCATCATCTTGTGCCTTTGATCTCCATCTCCAAAGCACCGTCATGATCACCATCATCACCGGTGCGGCACCTTGATCTCCATCGTAGCATCGTTGTCGTATCGCCAACTATTGCTTCTACGACTATCGCTACCGCTTAGTGATAAAGTAAAGCAATTACATGGCGATTGCATTTCATACAATAAAGCGACAACCATATGGCTCCTGCCAGTTGCCGATAACTGTGTTACAAAACATGATCATCTCATACAATAAAATTTAGCATCATGTCTTGACCATATCACATCACCACATGCCCTGCAAAAACAAGTTAGACGTCCTCTACTTTGTTGTTGCAAGTTTTACCTGGCTGCTATGGGCTGAGCAAGAACCGTTCTTACCTACGCATCAAAACCACAATGATTTTTCGTTAAGTGTGTTGTTTTAACCTTCAACAAGGACCGGGCGTAGTCACACTTGATTCAACTAAAGTTAAGAAACTGACACCCGCCAGCCACCTGTGTGCGAAGCACATCGGTAGAACCAGTCTCGCGTAAGCGTACGCATAATGTCGGTCCGGGCCGCTTCATCCAATGATACTGCCGAATCAAAGTATGACATGCTTGTAAGCAGTATGACTATTATCGCCCACAACTCTCTGTGTTCTACTCGTGCATATAACATCTACGAATAAACCTGGCTCGGATGCCACTGTTGGGGAACGCAGTAATTTCAAAAAAATTCCTACGCACACGCAAGATCCATCTAGGTGATGCATAGCAACAAGAGGGGAGAGTGTAGTCCACGTACCCTCGTAGACCGTAAGCGGAAGTGTTATGACAACGAGGTTGATGTAGTGGTACGTCCTCACGATCCGACCGATCCTAGTGCCATAAGTACGGCACCTCCACGATCTGCACACATTCGGCTCAGTGACTTTCCACGAACACTCGATCCAGCTGAGTGTCGAGGGAGAGCTTCGTCAGCAGTGTCGGATTTCGGGTTCCGGCAGACCCTTGAGGTTCGAACACTGGGGTGCGCGTGGAGATCCAACCCTCCACCGTCTCGTACCTCGCCGAATCGCAGGGACCTAAACTACTAAACAGAACAGCACAAGAGACACGAGATTTATATTAGTTCGGGCCACCGTTGTGGTGTAATACCCTACTCTAGTTTGTGGTGTGGTGGATTGCCTCTTGGGCAGATGAGGAACAATCTGAGGAAGAACAGCCTCATGAGGGTCTGTTCTTGATGGGTGTGATGAACTGCTAGGTGGTGTTCAGTTGCTCTAGCTACTGGTTCCTTGGTGAGGATTCCGATCTCATACCGGGGGGCCGATCCCTCTACCATGGAGATGGCTACTCCTATTTATAGGAGAAGGCCCCGGCCTCTTCCCAAATATTGAGCGGGAAGGGCGCCAACAATTAGCCATTTTGAAGGGGAACAGCGGGTACACTTATCCCGACTAAAGTTGGTCCTCGCCGCCAAAGGCTCTGTGATGACCTTTGCTTGGGCTCCACGATGACTCCTTCCAGCCGTTGGGCTGGTCTTGGTCTTGTTGCACAAACGGATGCCTTTGCTTGATGCTCTCGCTGCGCTTGCTCCCTTTGCACCAAAGGGAAAGGAGGACGCTGCTGGGCTGGCGCCTCGATCGGGCGCCCTCGGTCGTCATGGCTTGCGTCATGGGCACCTCGCGAGGTTCCCCGCCTTGAACTCTCCGCCTCCTCATGAGCCAGCTGGACGAGGCCGTGCTCGAGGAATCTCCTTGTCATCCGCCCCGCTAGGCTTGGCCCCTCGCGAGGGTCTTGAGCTTGCGTAGATGAAGGTGGGCCATCCTGGGCCTCCTTTGAGCCACGCCGCGGGCCGCAGGCAGGCAAGTCTGGGGACCCCCGTTCCCAGAACGCCGACAGTAGCCCCCGGGCCCACGGCGCGCCCGAACTTGGCCGGGCAGAGAGGCAAAAGGGCAAGTGCAAAGCGTCGCGGGCCCTAACAGCCTGCGGCCTTGGGCGACGCGTGGCGGTTGATTGGACGTGGGCGGCACTGTTCCCCCATGCCTCCTTATTTCGTGCCTTGCTAGGCGGACACGCTGCTGCACACATCCGTTCCCCTCTCTGCTGCTTGTGCGCTCCTGTCCTTCCCCCTCTCGAGCTCCAGCTTACATTTCCAATCCAATCTCGAATCTTCCCCCCCCCCCCCCTCTTTCAATCGCCATGGCTCTAACGAAGAAGGGGAAAGGGAAGAAACCTGTGCCTCCGCCTCGCTCGCCGTTGCCGGCGGCATCCGCCGTCGACCCGTCGATCATACTCAATCTAGAGGGCTTGGGCAAGGTCAGTTCGGCTCTGGCCACCACCTTCAACGAATGCGGGAGGACGACGGCCTGGCCCGCGTCCCACTTCTCCATCGACAGGATAGTCACCGAAGTCCGGTATTTCTTCGGCGCCTGTAAGGCAGGGCTGGTTCCCCCCTTTTCTGATTTCTTCAATGACGTGCTTTCCCACTATCAGATCCACATGATGCATCTGGGTCCTGAGTCCATCACTCTCCTCTCGGTCTTCGCCTTCGTTTGCGAAGCAATGATGGGCATCCTTCCTTCGGTTGCCTTGTTGTGCCACTTCTTCTCTCTGCGCCTTGTCGACCCCACCCAATGCTCGGCATGCGTGAGCTTCGTCGCCGCACCCGAGACAGCGGCCTCAGGGATCGACTTCAGCCTGCCTCCGCCCGCGGCTGAGTTCCGCGAGAGGTGGTTGTACATGGATGTGGGGGTGCCCAGCCCCCTGCTATCGGAGCCATCCTCGCCCGCTGTCCCCAATTCAGGCTGGGGCCAGGAGACGCTTTCAAGCCCTCGGCTCATCTTTGTCTGGCACCGCTTGAGTTCTGAGAAAGCTTGGCGTGTGGCCTTGAGGTGGTGAAGGAGTTCTGATGTGCCGCGTTGCTCCTCTCCAACGCCATTCCCACCGGATGTGGGCCTTGGTGAACTGGTGATTGTATGAGGCTCCAGAAGAAGACTGGCGCTGAAGCACTAAGGAAAGTGCCTGGTCTGTTGGCGACCCCAACCATGGTGGCATCCGGCATGGAGGGGCCTTGTTGTACCTCTGCCGAGTAACAGGGTGATTTTGTGAACCAGATGCCTATCTTGATGAACGGGGCGCGCCCCTGGGTCGAGGGCCTCGCGAGAATCCAAAGAAGGTGACAGCCCTTCCGGTCGGCCAAGGCGGCTCCTCCTCAAGTGGCGGAGCAGGAGGCATGAGCCGCCAGAGGTCAGGGACCCCGCGGGTGACAGTGCAGGCGATGCTCATCGGGGCAGCTCACGAGGCTCATGCCGCCATGGTGAGGGCGGCAGCAGCCGCCCGCAGCGCCCGCGGATGGAGCTCCCGAGGCCCTGCTGCTTCTTTGGTGAGGCGACGGTAGAGCGCGTCGGTGGGCGCCCACGCAGGTCGCCTTGATGCTTCTCCTTCGCCTTGGTGACCCTCGCTCAAATCTTGGGTCATTTCAAGTGAACTTTGGCGCCCTCGAAAGAAGAGAGGCCCTAGGCGATGATTACCCTTGTCGCTTTCTTTGAAGCGTAGGAAGTGCCGCCACCGATGAGTAAGCCTTCTCCTTCTCCAGCTCCCGATTCTTCTGCTGCTTGTACTTGATCCTTGCCCTCACAGCCCCTTCCCGCCGAGCTCACGGAGGCGGGTGAGGAGCCGTCCCCCGGCCGCGCCTCCCGTCCTTGAGTGCTCCAAGCGGTGGAGCCCTTGTGGTGAGGGCAACCGGGAGGTGAACTGTCCCGAGGCGCGTCGTGGCCTGCTGCGCCCGACCCTTCCTCGCGAGCCTTCCGTGGCATAGCTAGCTTCTGCCGGGGCTTCTCGCCTGGTCGTGGAGGGCGATTGGCTGGCGCTTCTCGTCCCCTCGTGCAGGGATGGGCTGGCTCGGGCCGGGCTTCTAGCGCGTGCCCGGCCGTCAGCGAGGGTGCCAGCCCAGCCCCCCCGAGGGGAGTGCTGATTTGTAGCTCCGGCGCCTGCACAGGGCGGTCGATGGTGTGGAGGGCGTGCACGAAGCCCGGGGCGCCGGGCGCGCCCTTAGCCAAGGATTTCTTCGAAGGGCGGCTGACGCGGTGAGCCTTCTTGGTGAAGAGCTCGCTGACGAAGACGCACGCCTCGAGGCTGAGGGCCTGCGCCTGGCCGCAGAGAGGCGTGAGCTGGAGGGCGCTGCCGCCCTTGCGCGCCACCAGCGCAATCTTGATGATGAAGAGGCCAAGGCGTCGCTGGCAGCCTCTCGGGAGGCCTGTTCTCGGGCCGTCGAGGAGGCCCGGGCAGCTAACAGGCGGCAAGAGGCGGCGGAGGAGCGGGCACGGGAACTCCTGGCCCGGTGTCACTCATTAGAGGAGCAAGTGGAGCTGCGCGAGGCAGCCCTCGCGTCGATGAAGGTGGCCTCCGGCGACCCGGCGGAGCTCCAGAAGTGTGAGGAGGTGCTGATGCTTGAAGCAGCCGAACGTGCGCGCGAGTACGAGCGCTTGGAGACAAGGGAGCGCCTGGTGACGCGGGCAGAGGATGAGGTCGCTGCGCGGGAAGCCCGTGTCCTGGAGGAGGTCGGACACCGAGTGGCGGCGGCGCTCGAACCTCGAGCGCGAGCTTGAGGAGAGGCTGGGGTTGATCAAGGCCGAGGCTGAGGGCAGGACTGCTGCCTTGAGGGCCAAGCTGGAGGAGGCGACGCGGCGGGCCGATGCTCTTCGGGCCGCCCTCGAGGTGGCGCAGAGGGAGTCCACCACCTCTCAGGCCGAGGCGCTCCTTCTTCGCCAACGGGTGGAGGAGGCCGAGGCTGTCGCGCGCCAGAATGCGGACGAGATGCGTCAGCGGCGAATCCTGGAGCACGAGCACGGCCCTATGCTCGCCACGCTCCGGGAAAGAGCCAACGTAGCCTTGGGTAATATCTGCGAGGCGGCAGTTGGCGAGCCGCACGCGGTTAACTACGCCGGCAACCTTCGCTTCTTCACCGGCGTGGTGGCGCGGCCGGGCGCCGATCGGTCGTGGCTAATAGGTTGGTTGAGGAGAGGATCCGCGCTGCTTGGCGCGCTTTTCTCGTGTCTTCAGCCATCTCCGTGACATGGACCCCTACTTGACTTTGACGCAGTTATCGCCCGCCTCCCGAGGCCGTGCAGGCGACTCAGCGACTGGGTGGAAGACAATGTGGATGCTCTCGTCCGGGCCTTCGCTTCGGACAACGACGGCGTGGTCGTGGCTGCCGATGAGGGCGGCGTGGTGAACGGCCCAGACGCCACCGACGACCACGCAGACAGTGACGGCGAGGCCAACGACGCCAACAACGGCTCGGGAGGTGCTCCTGAGGACGCATTGGGGGATTTATCTGACTGATTATGTATTGTCCCTGTTCCGTTACCCTGCAGGAATAGAACTCAGGTTTTGGCCTGATGGTTGTGAGAGCATTTTGGGAGGGGGAGCCCCTTATGTAAAACTTGTGTTCATCGTATTAGCAGGTGTTACATCACCCATACGCCCGCGCCAAGTGGTTGGCTAAGCGACGTGCTGGTTGGCCGGTTTACCTTTGTTTCGTACGAGCCCCGAGATAGCCCATGGGAGGCTACGGCGACCTGAGTGTCTCCTGATCGAATCCGTAGGATCTGCGATAAAAACCCTCCGGAGAGGACGCGGCGGCGGCAGGCTGGGCTGCGCGCAAGCTAGGCCTGGCCCGGCTCGCGAGGGGCTCGCGAGGGGAGGCAGCTGAGGCGGAGTGGTAACTGAAACGCGAGAGATTTCCTCGAACGAGACTAAGCACCCCTTCCCCGAACACACGCAAATCTCAAATTCGAATCCAATGTAAATCCAGCGGGGGAAAGCGACAACCAAATGGAAAGGCGAAGAAAGCAGAAGAAAAGCCGCGTCCGACACCTAGTCTAGTCTTGGACGTCTTCTCACCAGCGCGGAGCTAAGTGCTGCCACTGGGCGTGGGAGGGAGCCCCAGGGCCTGAGGCCGGCACCCCTGAGACTCCGGGGCGTGTACAGCCCCACTCATTATTACGTGAGAGTGTCACGGGAGGCGAAGCTTCACGAGCACCGGGCCTTCTTCACAGTGTACCGCCTTGCTTCATATCGCCAGACGAGGGCCCCGCCTTGCGCCACACTCTAGTGCCATCAACGACGACCGGAAACCAGGACGCCGCCGATGGGGTTGAGCGGTCGCCAGCGGTTCCCCCGATGACCACGGGTCCTCCGCTAGGGGCAGGCCCTGAGGCGCCTCCCCAGCAGAGGGCCTACCTCCTGAGAACGCCTTGCTCCGAACGCCGCAGTGGTGATGTCGGATCTCTGCCTCTCCGGCAGCCCCTGCGCCCCTCCCGAGGGGTAGGAGATCATGAGCGGGCAGCCGCTCGTCGTGGCGACCTGTACCTCCTGCGACCTATGGTTAGCGTATGTTTGCTCTTGAGGAAGTAGCGGTACCCGATAATCATCGCCCCCGGCGTGACCAGTGGGACCGTCTCGAGGCTCCTGGAAGAGCTCGGCTTCTGGCGCCTCATCCCCCCAGCTCGGGCTGAGGAGCGAGCCTTGTTCTCCCCCATGCTGGTTCCCTTGGTCCATCATGTGGGGCACGTATTCTTCTGGCGCCGTCATCCCGAAGGCCACGCCGTAGTGCTGAGCGTGCCATGCCGCTCTGCCTGATGCCCCCACCGTGGGGTGGTGGCGCGGCGGTCCACCAAAGCCGTGAGTTACGTCGAGTCCTTCTTCTCCACAGGCCGGGGGCGGGGGCAACCCCTCCGCCGGCCCGGTGCTGACAGCTTCGCCGGTGTTGGAGGAGCTTTGGAGCCCGCGGGCATGCGCGGAGCCCCCGTGCGAGCCGCCGTGGGCTGAGATGGAAGTTGGGTGCGAAGGGTGAGCCCCGAGGCGAAGCCAGAGCTCGCCACTCGCTCCAGAAGACGTCGCGGCCGCTCTCCGGCAGCCTGCACTGCAGCAGCTCTCGGCCACTTGTGAGCGCCCCCCTCGAGTTCGCTTCGCTGCCGACGGGTGTACGGTGATGAGGTCGCGGCGTGATTGGAGGCCCTTGCTGCCGACCGCGCTGCCAGCGCGTGAGAGCCGTCGGCTTTGCTCTGCGTCGCCATGGCCCGCAGCGCCCTGGGACCGCGAGCTTCTGGGCACGGGTCGCCCGAGGCGAAGCGGCTCGCATGGGCGGGCCACGCCCAAGGATCTGGGTTGCCCGCTTGGTCGCCAGACAGGGTGATGACGATCGACGGGATACGAGGTGGCGGAAGGCGGATTCCGCGCACCCTACCGGCGCGCCAAATGTCGGATTCGGGTTCGGCAGACCCTTGAGGTTCAACACCGGGTGCGACGAGATCCAACCCTCCACCGCCTCGCACCTCGCCAATCGCAGTGACCTAAACTACTAAAAAGAACAACACAAGAGACACGAGATTTATACTAGTTCGGCCACCGTTGTGGTGTAATACCCTACTCTAGTTTGTGGTGTGGTGGATTGCCTCTTGGGCTGATGAGGAATAAGACAGGAAGAACAGCCTCGAGGGTCTGTTCTTGGTGGGTGTGATGAACTGCTAGGTGGTGTTCAGTTGCTCTAGCTACTGGTTCCTTGGTGAGGATTCCGATCTCATACCAGGGGGCCGATCCCTCTACCATGGAGATGGCTACTCCTATTTATAGGCGAAGGCCCCGGCCTCTTCCCAAATATTGAGCGGGAAGGGCGCCAACAATTGGCCATTTTGAAGGGGAACAGCGGGTACACTTATCCCGACTAAAGTTGGTCCTCGCCACCAAAGGCTCGTGATGGCCTTTGCTTGGGCTCCACGATGACTCCCTTCCAGCCGTTGGGCTGGTCTTGGTCTTGTTGCACCAAAACGGATGCCTTTGCTTGATGCTCTCGCCTGCGCTTGCTCCCTTTGCACCAAAGAGGAAAGGAGGACGCTGCGCAGGCTGGCGCCCGACTGGCGCCCTTGGTCGTCATGGCTTGCGTCATGGGCACCTCGCGAGGTACCCTGCCTTGAACTCACCGCCTCCTCATGAGCCTGCCTGACGAGGCCGTGCCTGAGGAAGCTCCTTGTCATCCGCCCCGCGAGGCTTGGCCCCTCGCGAGGGTCTTGAGCTTGCGTAGATGAAGATGGGTCGTCCTAGGCCTCCTTTGAGCCACGCCGCAGGCCGCAGGCAGGCAAGTCTGGGGACCCCCGTTCCCAGAACGCCGACAAGCACGACGGCATGATGACGGTGATGATGAAGCTACCGGCGCAGGGCTTCGCCTAAGCACTGCAGCGATATGACCGAGGTAGATTATGGTGGAGGGGGGCACCGCAAACGGCTAAGAGATCAATGATCAACTTGTGTGTCTATGGGGTGTCCCCTCCCCCGTATATAAAGGAGTGGAGGAGGGGGGAGGGCCGGTCCTCTATAACGCGCCCTGGACGAGTCCTACTCCTACCGGGAGTACACTACTAGGGAAAACCCTAGTAGTAGCGCGGGTTTTGAGGCTATCAGCAGCGCGGGCACCCGCGCTACCAATAAGGCACTACAGCTAACTGTTAGTAGTATAGCTGTCTGTACCAGCGCTACTACTATTGACTATATCAGTGATGCTTTTCGGAGCAGCTACTATTAGTTAGCTGTAGCGATTTCCTGGTCAGCACTACTGTTATATATTTCACCATTTCCCCATTCATAAACCACTTCAATAATTTGCAATTTCCGAGGAGGTACTACCTATAATGCTTTCATGAAATTGATATCTAGTAGTACCTAGTATCTGAAATTGCAGTTTATTGAAGTGGAATGGGGAAATGGTGAAATATATAACAAAGAGCTGACCAGTGAAATCGCTACAGCTAACTAATAGTAGCGCGTTCCGGAAAAGCACTGCACCGAGGGAGTACTAGATAACAATTTCATATATGCTCAACATGCATCCTCAAGAAGTACAAGGTGACATCGACGACAATCATCATATTTAGTTCTAGATGATATCGACGACGATCATCATATGTAGTTCTACATGATATCGACGACGATCATCATATGTAGTTCTAGATGATATAGCCACACACACATATGTAGTTCTAGATGATATCGACGACGATCATCATCCTCAAGCTTGGGCGGTGGGTGTTCCTGATAGTAATTAGGATGGCCTGTCCAACACGAAGATTCTTGCCAACGAGGAATCTCTTCCACCCAACCGAGTTTAAGTGTGTGCGACCGTCTGTGTCCATGTGGTAAGTACAGGTGGTGACGGAGCCCCTTGCGGTAAGGCGTAGTCCAGCTGAGCCTTCTTCATCAGGCTCGATACCACAACTCATAGATATGTTCTTTGGCAATTTCTGAAGAAGAAAAACATATCAATTAATAAATAGCCTCACACATACTCTTGCAAATATATTTCTATTAAGTCTAGATTTCTACACTATCAAAAGACACAGTACTACGCATTTGTACTAATTAATCATGAATTCTACTAATAAGTATATATGGATTATCTACACTATTAATAGTTCCTTGGATTCTACACTAATAAGCATGTGATCAGACTCTACACTAAAGCATATCATCGACTAGATTCCATGTGACGCCCCCGATTCAATCGTACACTAATCATGCACGCAAATGTGTACGATCAAGATCAGGGACTCACGGGAAGATATCACAACACAACTCTAAAACATAAATAAGTCATACAAGCATCATAATACAAGCCAGGGGCCTCGAGGGCTCGAATACAAGTGCTCGATCATAGACGAGTCAGCGAAAGCAACAATATCTGAGTACAAACATAAGTTAAACAAGTTTGCCTTAAGAAGGCTAGCACAAACTGGGATACAGATCGAAAGAGGCGCAGGCCTCCTACCTGGGATCCTCCTAACTACTCCTGGTCGTCGTCAGTAGGCAACACGTAGTAGTAGGCACCTCCGGGGTAGTAGTCTTCATCGACGGTGGCGTCTGGCTCCTGGACTCCATCGTCTGGTCGCAGCAATCGGGTAGAGATATGGGGGAAAAGCGGGAACAAGGCAACCGTGAGTACTCATCCAAAGTACTCGCAAGCAAGGAGCTACACTACATATGCATGGATATATGTGTAAAGGGCCATATCGATGGACCGAATCGCAGAATGCCGAATAAGAGGGGATAGCTAGTCTTATCGAAGACTACGCTCGTCGCCTCCGTCTTGCAGCAGGTAGAAGAGTGTAGACTGAAGTCCTCCAAGTAGCATCGTATAGCATAATCCTACCCGGCAATCCCCTCCTCGCCGCCCTGTTAGAGAGCGATCACCGGGTTGTATCTCGCATTTGGAAGGGTGTGTTTTATTAAGTATCCGGTTCTAGTTGTCATAAGGTCAAGGTACAACTCCAATTCGGCCCTGTTATCAAGATCACGGCTATTCAATAGATTAACTTCCTTGCAGGGTGCACCACATAGCCCAACACGCCGATCCCATTTGGCCGACACACTTTTCTCGGGTCATGCCCGCCTCGGAGATCAACACGCTGCAGCCCCACCTAGGCACAAGAGAGGCCAGCACGCCGGTCTAAACCTAAGCGCACAGGGGTCTGGGCCCATCGCCCTTAACACACCTTCACGTTGTGTGGGCGGTCGGAAGCAGACCTAGCCTAGAAGACGTTCCAGTCCAATCCGGCGCGGGCGCTCGATCGACGCCACGGCGTTCCGGCGATACCACGACACCGAGTGCCCATATTTTTCCCACGTAGTTGGTTAGTGCGTATAGGCTAGTAGCCAGACTCAGATCAAATACCAAGATCTCGTTAAGCGTGTTAAGTATCCGCGAACGCCGAACAGGGCCAGGCCCACCTCTCTCCTAGGTGGTCTCAACCTGCCCTGTCGCTCCGCCTCAAAGTAACAATCGGGGGTCGTCGGGAACTCATGCCCACCTCTACCGGGATGGAGCCACCTGCCCCTTCAGCCCCCATCTCCAAATAGTATCACAAGTAATGTAACAGTATAAAGTGTATAGTATATGCCCATGATCACCTCCCGAAGTGATCACGGCCCAGTAGTATAGCATGGCAGACGGACAAGAGTGTAGGGCCACTGATGGAACACTAGCATCCTATACTAAGCATTAGGATAAAGGTAAAGGTAACAACGGTAGTAGCAAGGACAAAGCTATGCATCGTAATAGGATTAACGGAAAGCAAGAATATGCTACACTACTCTAATGCAAGCAGAGAGTTAAGAATAGGCGATATCCGTGATCAAAGGGGGCTTGCCTGGTTGCTCGACAAGAAGGAGGGGTCACAACACCATAGTCGATCGGGGTACCAGCAGCAGCATCAGTCTCGGGGTCTACCGGGGAATAAGAGGGGGAAGAAACAGTAAATACGGAGCAAACAAAGCATCACAAAACATAACGAGGCAATACGCGGTGCTAGGTGTGCCCTAAGGCGGTAGTAGGTGATACCGGCGAAGGGGGAGAACATCCGGGAAAGTATTCCCGGTGTTCCGCGTTTTCGGACAAATGAACCGGAGGGGAAGGTTGCAGGTTTGCTATGCTAGGGATGTGTGGCAGACGAACGGGCTGCGTATCCGGATTCGTCTCGTCGTTCAGAGCAACTTTCATGTACAAAGTTTTTTCATCCGAGTTACGGTTTATTTTATATTTATTTTCAAAGTTTAAAATTATTTTTAAAATTAATTTAATTCGAAAATGAAATAAAAATGCCCAGTCAGCAGTAGACACTGACATGTGGGCCCAGTCAACTGCCTAGTCAGCATTTGACTGGGTCAACATTGACTGGTCAAGGGGCGCTGGGGTCCCACCAGTCACTAACTGGGACTGCCCACTTAGCAGGTTTGACTGGTCAAAAGACCAGTGGGACCCATGTGTCAGTGAGACATTTGATTAACAGATTGTTTTGTTTTTCAATTTAAGTAAACTAATTGGTTGTGTGCCCTGCTGACAGTGACTAATTAATGGGGTTGTTGATTAGTACTAATTGGGTTAGCTCCTAATTGATTTTGGGCCGGCGTGGTGGCACATCCAGCCGTGAGGCTCTGCACACAACACGCACACATAGCACACGCCATACTCGGCCATAGCCTTGGCCTTGGCCATGGCCAACCGCAAGCAGCAGCGCAGCGGCAAGATGCAGGAGAGCAGAGAGTGCAGCGGCACAGCAGCAACAACAAGCGCAGCAGAAACAGAACGCAGCAAGCAACAGCACCCGAGCAGCGGCGGCATGGGCAGCACGCTGCAGAGAGTAGTAGCGAGCGCAAGAGGCACTTTCGATGCTGCTGGCGAAGGCACAAAGCAGCCGCGGCCATGGGCAGGAGCAGGCAACAGCAGCAACAACACGTACGCGTACGCGAAAGCGGAGCTCCGGCCATGGCCTTGGGACAGCAACAGCATATAACAGCAGCAGCTAAGCACGAGGAGCAGTAGCGCACGCAGCAGCTAGCGAGCAGCATCAGTTCGCACGCGAGGAGGCGATGCTACGGCGGTTTCGATCGCGACAGCGACGACAGCTACGGAGCGCCAGCGAGGGTGCTCGAGCTCGAATCCGAGCTCGGGAATAAAAGGGGAAGTGGCGGAGCTCACATCGGAGCCCAAGGAGGACTCGGGGATGCCGGAGCTGCTCGAAGATGGGCGAATCGGAGACGAACAGAAGCGGTTATCGACGGAGGGGATCGGCGGATGCGGCACCGTCTTGTCGATCCGGCTCGAGGCAGTCCACTTCGGGGTTGAGTACGATGGCCTGCGTCTCATGGATACGAAGGCTTGGCCGGGGAGTGGTCGAGGCCACGGCAACGGCGACGACACGGCGACGGCAACAGGCGGACGAGCTCGGGAGGGAGAGAGAGCGTGGGGTGGGGATTGGGGCGTGCTAGGGTTCCTCCGCGAGGGAGAGGGGGCTGGGTGCGGCCTTATCCCCTCCGCGGACCGTCAGATGGGCGGCGCGTGGGCGTCGTCGGCAGTGGCGCCGGTCGATGAGCGCCACCCCGTGCCTCCACTCCTGTAGCGAGGAGGGAGGTGACCCGGTTGGGCTGGGCAAGGTCTGCTAGCTGGGCCGGTTGGCCCATGGGGGGAGGGGGTTGTTTTCTGTTTTCTGTTTTCTGTTTTCTTTTTACTTATTTTCCCTTTTTGTCTTCTTTTATTTACCAGTTTACTTTTGTTTTATAAAATACAAAATTTGTACCTAGATTTGTATTTCAATCTAGTCCACTGCCACAAAGTTGAACTCCAAAATAAAATAGTTTAAAATTTTGTTAATTATAAAAAAGGCATTTCAATTACTTTTTTATGTTGTTGTTTTATTTATTTTAGAGCACTTAAATATTTTATAGGAATGTGGTTTCTTCACCACAATTACGTACGATTTATTTTCTAAAACTAGAACTTTTTAGTTTTGACTTTCGAAATTTATAATTATTTGACTTTGTTTTAAAATTGAATTTTGAATCGGTTTGAATCAATGCGAGATTAACATTAGTAACCTCGTGACATGGCATCAGTAGTAGAGGGTTATTGTAGCTTAATTATCCGGGCGTCACAATTCTCCTCCACTACAAGAAATCTCGTCCCGAGATTTAAGAGGTTGTGTAGGGGGGGGGGGGTTCTGGTTACGAAATTCTAACGAGTCTTCTCGATCTTGGATGCCCTTCTCGAAGAGGTCGATCCATTACGTTGATGTCTTCATTTCTCTGCTTTAGGTCATCATGATGAAGTCGACATCCTTTCTTCGGGAGCTCCATCGTACTTACGAAAAAATAAGAGGGGTATTTCGGGAGAACGGACCCTTGCAAGGTTGACTATCTAGTAGATAACATCGGGGAAGGTGGCGGAAAGTAACTTTTGAATTGAAACTTAAGAAGATATCGAGAGCAAAGTAAGAAGGTACCACGAGAAGTTTCAAACGGATAGGCAATCGTTCGATGCCTAATCAGAAGGTGAAAGGGTTTCTAGGCAACGAGATTAAGTATTGCATCTGATACCAGAATAGAACACTAGGAAGGTGACTCGTCAATTACATATGTATCTAGGCCCGAGAATTAACTTTGGAGACAGGGATATACAGAAGAGTTAGGTTCTGATCCTGAGGATCTATGGGTTATGGGCCCACCGTGTGGGTTAAAGTAAGAGGGCAGCGACATCCTGCGTGGTCATGAAAGCAAGGCATGTCGGGGAATTCATCAACGTCGGTACCAAGGGCGAGGGACGAGGAGAACCATTTTCCTGCTCGTTGAACGAGGCGGACCAATAGGCAAGGTTCTCGTCCATCGGTGGCTACCGGAATGTCATCAACAATAGTAACAGGGTTTTACTGAAAGAGTTGTACAACGAGGTGTTTACACAAGCAGGGAATATTACTGCTTATATCATACGGATCACAATAAGGGTTTAAACAAACCAATGGAAAGGAAAAATGGTTGTCAGTTTTAATCAAAACAACTAAAAGGAAAATGTGTTTAAACACATATTTCAGTGGTATATCCTTCTGTGACGCCCCCGTCTCAATCGTACACTAATCATGCACGCACATGTGTACGATCAAGATCAGGGACTCACGGGAAGATATCACAACACAATTCTAAAACATAAATAAGTCATAAAAGCATCATAATACAAGCCAGGGGCCTCGAGGGCTCGAATACAAGTGCTCGATCATAGACGAGTCAGCGGAAGCAACAATATCTGAGTACAGACATAAGTTAAACAAGTTGCCATACGATGGCTAGCACAAACTGAGATACAATCGAAAGAGGCGCTGGCCTCCTGCCTGGGATCCTCCTAAACTACTCCTGGTTGCCGTCAGCAGGCAGCACGTGGTAGTAGTCACCTCCGGGGTAGTAGTCGTCATCGACGGTGGCGTCTGGCTCCTGAACTCCATCGTCTGGTCGCAGCAATCGGCTAAAGAAAAAGGGGAAAAGGGGGAACAAGGCAACCGTGAGTACTCATCCAAAGTACTCGCAAGCAAGGAGCTACACTACATATGCATGGGTATATGTAAAGGGCATATTGGTAGACCGAATCGCAGAAAGCCGTAATAAAAGGGGGATAGCTAGTCTTATCAAGACTACGCTTCTAGTCGCCTCCGCCTTGCAAAGATGTAGAAGAGAGTAGATCAAGTCCTCCAAGTAGCATCGCATAGCATAATCCTACCCGCGATCCCCTCCTCGATGCCCTGTTAGAGAGCGATCACCGGGTTGTATCTGGCACTTGGAAGGGTGTGTTTTATTAAGTATCCGGTTCTAGTTGTCATAAGGTCAAGGTACAACTCCAAGCCATCCTGTTAACGAAGATCACGGCTATTCGAATAGATTAACTTCCCTGCAAGGGTGCACCACATAGCCCAACACGCCGATCCCATTTGGCCGACACACTTTTCGGGTCATGCCCGCCGCGAAGATCAACACGCCGCAGCCCCACCTAGGCACAATAGAGAGGCCAAGACGCCGGTCTCAAACCTAAGCGCACAAGGGTCCGGGCCCATCGCCTTAGCACACCCTGCGCTATGTGACGTGGTCGGAAGCGTAACTAGCCCCTTAATACAAGAGCAGGCCTACGCCCAATCCAGCGCAAGGCCGCCGCCGGCCGACGTCACGGCGTGCTTCGCCGATACCACGACATCGAAAGTGCCCATAACTTTCCCATGTAGTTGGTTAGTGCGATAGGCCAAGAGCTGACTCGCATCAAATACCAAGATCTCATTAAGCGCAGTTAAGTATCCGCTGAACGCCGAACAAGGCCAGCCCACCTCTCTCCTAGGTGGTCTCAACCTGCCCTGCCGCTTCCGCCACAAAGATCCACTCATGGTACTCCTACGAGCCGATCCGTCTTTAGTCACCACATGTATCATGTATAAGTATATAGTATATACCCGTGATCACCTCCCAAGTGATCACGGCCCAAGAGTATAGCATGGCGGACGACAAGAGTGTAGGGCCACCGATGGAACACTAGCATCCTATACTAAGCAAGAGGATAGCAGGTAAAGGTAACAACAAAGAGTAGCAAGGACATGCTATGCATCGTGATAGGAATAACGAAGCAAGAATATGTTACACTACTCTAATGCAAGCATTATAGAGGAGAGTAGGCGATATATGGTGATCAAGGGGGGGCTTGCCTGGTTGCTCTGGCAAGGAGGGGTCATCTTCGGTGTAGTCGAACACACGGACATCGGCACTGGTCTCAGAGTCTACCGGAAAGAAGTAACGGAGGGGGAACACAATAAATAACAGGGCAATCAAATGTAACACAAAGCAAGATGCAGTAATATGCGGTGCTAGGGGTGACCTAACGTAGTGGTAGGTGATACCAGCGAAGGGGGAGAACATCCGGGAAAGTATCCCCGGTGTTTCGTGTTTTCGGACAAGTAAAATGGAAGGGGAAAGTTGTGTGTTTGCTATGCTAGGGATGTGTGGTGGTCGAACGGGCTGCATATCCGGATTCGTCTCGTCGTTCTGAGCAACTTTCATGTACAAAGTTTCTCCATTCGAGCTACGATTTATTTTATATTAATTTTTAAAAGATTTAATCATTTTCTGATTTTAATTATTTAATTAAACCCAACATTATCCGGAAAAGTATGGGATGATGTCAGCATGACGTATGTGTGATGTCAGCAGGTCAACTGGTCGGTTGACCAGTCAAATTGCATGTGTGGGTCCATTGGGACCCACATGTCAGTGATAGTGCTAACTAAACAGGTTTAATTAGTTTAGTTAATTGATTAGGTTAATTAAACACAATTAATTAAGTTTAACTAATTTAGTTAGTTAATTAATTAATTGATTAATATTTGTATTTATTTATTTATTTATTCTTTTTTTTCTTTTTTTTAAAACATTCTCGAGGGCGGGACCCACTTGTCATACACTTATTAGGGGGGTTATTGCATTAATCCAGATTAGGCAATGGCCCCATTAACAAAACAAGGGGAGGTTAGTTCCTAATTAAACTGGGCAGGCCCGCATGTCAGGGGGGAACCGAGCGGCCAAAACGTACGCCCGCGCGGTGGTGCACGCCGGCAACCACCCGACGGGCGGCGATTTCGATCTCGCCGCCGCGACCAAACACCATGCGGAGACGACCCACCGAACGGGCGATGTGGCCCGCGTCGACTGGTGGCTGCGGTTTGAGCGGGAATGGATGGCAAGCGAGCCTACGCGGGTGCAGAGCAACGCGTGCGTGACGCTAGCATAGCAGCACGGCAAAAAAGCGAGGCGCCGGCAGAGGGAAGGGGAGGCGTGGGCCTCACCAAATGATGGAGGGAAGCGGGGCGGCGTGGCTCGAGGAGGTCGGTCGGGGATGATGACGGGGACGCAAGGCGGCGGATCGAGCGGCGATGACCGGCAGATTCATCCGGGGGAGGAGGTCGAGGGCGACGGCGAGGTCGAGGCGATGGTCCAGCGGCGGGGCGGCGTTCGTCGACGGCGTCCGGCGGTGTCGAGGAGGAGGCCGGCGAAGCGGCATTCCAGGCGGCGTGGGGCGGCGGGGATCAGTGTGGTTTGGCCGGGAGGAGGACGGGGACGGGTCGAGGCGGCGAGGTGACGCCAGGGATGGGCGCCGGAATCGGGCGCGGGGTGACGGGGTTAGGCCCAATCCAGTTCTGGATCGGGGGGATGGGAGCGAGAGGGGGAGTGGTGGCGGTTTCGTGGGGGAGTGGGGTTCGATCTAGGGTTTGGTGGGGAGTGGGAGGATAAGGTGAGTGGGAGGGCGGTTGGGCCTAATGGGTCAGCCAGCTAGGCCTTCTGGCCCAGTTGGCCAGGGAGGCCCTTTCTTCTTCTTTTTTTGTTCTGTTTTTTCCTTCTTTTATTCTATTACTTTTCTGTTTTCTTTAATTTTAGTTTTATAAAATTTAAAAGCGACAACTAATGTGGTGTTATTAAATAGGTCACAACCCCAAATATTTTGGCACTTTAAATAAAGTATTTTGCATTTTCTTATTATCTTAAAAGCATTATAGATAATTGTTTTATCGCTGTTTTAGTTTATTTAGTGCATTTAAGTATTTTACTAAAAGATAATTTCTTCACCAACATTTATTATGGATTATTTGACACATTAGGAACAATTTAGTTTTGACTTTTGAAAAGTTTAATTGTTTTGACTTTAATTCAAATTTGAATTTGGAACGGTTCTGAACTAACTCGAGATTATCAACAATAATCGAGGTGACGTGGCATCATTACCAGAGGGTTACTGTAGCTTGGTTACCCGGGTGTCACAATTCTCCTCCACTACAAGATATCTCGTCCCGAGATTTAAGAGGGGGACTAAGGGGAAAATTCTGGTTACGAAATTCTAACGGGTCTTCTCGATCTTGGTTGCTCTTCTCGAAGAGGTCAACCCATTATGTTCATGTCTTCATTTCACTGCTTCGGGTCACCATGATCAATTTGTCATCCTTTCTCTGAAGTCTTCATCGATCGTATGAAGGACAAGGGGTAACTCCGGAGGAATGGACCTCTACAAGCTTGGTTATCTAGTAGATAACCCAAGGAAGGTGGCAGAAAGTAACTCTCAAGTAGGAATGCAAGAAAATATCGAGAGCATGGTAAGAAGGTACCATGATCTCGAGGAAGGTGGCTCGTGATCTACATATGAAGCCAAGTGTGAGGAACAATTTTGGAGAACAGGGATGTACAGGAGAGTCAGGTTTTGATCCAGTGGACCTGTGGGTTATGGGTCCACCATGTGGGTTAAAAGTAGAAGGAGCGGTGACATCTTGCTCGGTCATGACAGCAAGGCATGTCAAAGGGTAGCATGTCAATTATGTCGGCAACAACGTCGGTGCCAAGGGCGAAGGGCGAAGAGAACTATTTTCCTGCTTGTTGAACGAGGCAGACCAATAGGCAAAGTTCACGTCCATCGGTGGTTATCGGAATGTCATCAACAGTAGGAAAAGGGTCTTACTGACACGGTGGTACACCAAGGTGTTTTACATAAGCAGAAGAGTACTACTGCTTATATAATATAGATCACAAGAAGGGTTAAGCAAACCAATGGAAAGGAAAGGTGATTACCAGGTTAAACAGACAATGGAAAGGAAAATGTGTTTAAACACATATGTCAGGGATGTATCCTTCCCAAGGACAAGCAGAGCATGATATCCATGACATGGTATAATGTAGAAAACCCTTTAGGTAAGGAGAGAGAAATTTCATGACATTACCCATACAACGGTGTTTGGATAATTGATCAAGAGACATTTAGCATTGGGCTTCAAATGTTCTTGTTGAAAATCGGAGTACACAGACATGCTTCGAGATAGCATTGACATGGTCATTGGGTAAAGATCAGACTTTGGAAACACAAAGGATCCATCAGGAACAACTTATAGAATAAGTCCTATAATTTCCTCATGGAAGAAAGGATAACCTTGCTGAAAAGGAATCTAGAACAATAGGGCCTCAGGTCAGGGGTGCTAAGCACAGGCACCACCTTACCGGGTCATGTAAAGATGTTATAACTCCTGGAAATATGTTCCAACCATCATATCTGACCGAGATTCAGATCTGATTGGTGTCAGGATACCTCAGACTCAGGATGCCTGAGAAGAAAAGGTGCAACACAAATTGACGACATGTCATTGTAAGATTCTCGGGAAATGAACTAGGGAAGCGAGTTCCAAAACAAGAGTTCATCATTTAACCAAGGATGGGACGAGGAGGTGACTGATGTACTCGATGACAATTCATTGAGATTTTAAAAAGATGGATTTCCACACTTATGTGAACAAGGAGATAACATTTGTCAGATCAAATGGTATAATGATGTATGCTCGAGGAAAACATACACAATTAAACATTGGTTGAGGGTGGGCCCGAAATATGGGTTGGGTTGCATGACCAATGTCAGAATGGTGATTCAATAATCAACAGTCTAAGAATGAAATGTCGACCATTAACTTCAAAGCAATTAGGTTGCTAGAAGTTTTAAAATTACTAGTCCATTTGTCGGTATTACTGTTAGGAACAACAGGGGACCGAGAAAAGAATGGTGATGGTGATAAGTATCACTTATATCGAGAATTCTCAAGAAGTGGTGAAATTCCCATGACATCCTTGACATAAAAGATGGTAATATTCCAAAGTAGAACATAACTCAAGCTGGGTAGAAAGGAACTCAAGGTAATACACAAAACATGAGCAAGTTTGTGTTGGAGGGAGGGCATTAACGTTGCCGATGATAATACAAACCATCGAGGGGCAAGGATGGTATTCCCCATCAAGAATTCAATAGATATTTTGGAAGAGCTCAGAATGTTGATGACCACGACGCCTTTATCGGAAGATTCCATGAGGCTGCCATTGAATAACGACGACATCAAGCAAAAGGAATGGGGAAGCAAAAGACCACTGGAACCACGTATACGACACAACCTCAGAATCAAGTATTGTTGTTCAAGACAGTAATATATGACAAGGAAGATCGACGTAAGCTTAGCTCAGCGTCAAAAAGTGTGTTCCAGGAAGAAGGACCAAGTAGCACAGTTAAGATTTAGCACAATAATGATATAGCCGATCAGGATAGGAATGACATGATCGGGTACAAACTCGTAAGTAAAGAATATCAGTAGGAGTTGTTGAACCGTAATGCGGACTCGGTTCAGTTATCGGTGCCTTTGAGTGTTTAATAACTCGGAGCCCGTGAAAAATTGGAATCGGTGAGAATGTAGCACTTGATGAAGAACTCATAAGAAGTTATGCAGTTCCATTATAACCTCGAGATACCAGGGGGTAACACTCGATGTCAGATCAAAGTAGAGTTTGGACTAGGGTATTGCTTTGCAGAAGACAAGTGATCAAACTTGCACGAGAAATGGAATCAAGGAGAAACATGGTCGGAACCACGTCCACAGGTACAAGATGACCTTATAACAAGGGGATAATTATTTTAAGAGAAGCTTCCATGATCAGGTATACATCGTGTCCATGGGCATGAACACAGGGTTCAAGGTCGACTCCCACTTGTTCAACGCATAACCTTTCATTCACTTCTCGTTTTGATAAGGCATTAGTGTCGAAAGTTTTACCTGGTGAAATACCAAATGAGTATAGCCCGCGAAATTTTTCAGGCTCACATAGATTAGGTAAGGCATTAGTTCAACCCATCGAGGCATCTTAGGAACATATACCACCAACTTCAGGAGTAATTAACACAAGCTCGATAGCAGAGCATGGTTGACAAAGTAGAGGATACAATTTACCCAAGGCATTATGTATCCGAGAAAAGACTCATAAAGTTATTGAATATGAAGGACGTCGTCGGATAAAATCCAACAAAGGATCTGGTGGACCGCAAGGGATCTGACGTGAGCATCAGTACTCAACTAGAGGAAGAAGAATGCAAGGAGATCAGATTATAGAAACAATTGACTAACTCATATCTCAAATGCAAAGGAATTATGATTTCCAAATCAAGGGATCAGAAGCAAACGCTCTGATCAAGGATGGATAAAATTGAATAGACTTAGGGGTACAATCGATGGCAATCTGATTGGTCGATAATCAGCTCATGTTCGAAATGACATCTGAGTTGGAAAGATAATTTAAAAGGATCAACTGATGATTGCGTGCATTCACACTCATGTTGAATAAATAGGATCAAAATGATGGTACCTATGGATAATATCGAATATTGTCAGACACATGGAAAGCATCCATAATGCAAGAAGACAAGTATTGCAGAGCAATAAGCTACTAAGGATTTTTGGAGGATCGAATAATATTTCGAAGACCATTGTGAAACACATGAACAAGTGGGGGATGAGTGGATACTCGATAAGGGCGAGAATTTATCCGTAGGTGTATTCATGTGGCAAAGAACTGCAAGGCAGTAGGCACAAAATATTCTCGGAACAATAGAGAGGATTTCAGGTTATCTTGTAATAACAAGATCAACTGGGAATAAGAGTAAGAATGACGAGTGTATGTATTTTTCCATAGGGATATTTCGGTGGTAGGGAATTGCAAAAGCAACGAGCACAAAGTCTCAAAAGAGTATCGGAGAGTAACTTCAAAATCTTCTGGTGCAGCCGGCGATCATCTGGACGGAAGGGTCTCTCCGGGAGAAAGTGTCTTCGAGAACCTAAAGTTAGTTTTGTTTTTAGCAAATCATTTAGAAGAGAGATTAGAAACCCAGAGCATAGACGAGGAATAAAAGATACTAATACCACCCAATGGCGACGTGGACCCGTAAGACACACAACCATGTTAGTAAAAGTTTTTGCAATGTCTAGACTCGACTTCGGCCAAGGAGTGTGGAAGGGGGATTCCTACAGGCAGTCGGCTCTGATACCAACTTGTGATGCCCCCGTTTCAATCGTACACTAATCATGCACGCACATGTGTACGATCAAGATCAGGGACTCACGGGAAGATATCACAACACAACTCTAAAACATAAATAAGTCATACAAGCATCATAATACAAGCCAAGGGCCTCGAGGGCACGAATACAAGTGCTCGATCATAGACGAGTCAGCGGAAGCAACAATATCTGAGTACAGACATAAGTTAAACAAGTTGCCATAAGATGGCTAGCACAAACTGAGATACAATCGAAAGAGGCGCAGCCTCCTGCCTCGATCCTCCTAAACTACTCCCGTCGCCGCCGCCAGCAAAGACGTAGTAGTAGGCACCTCCGGGTAGTAGTCGTCATCGACGGTGGCGTCTGGCTCCTGAACTCCATCGTCTGGTCGCAGCAATCGGGTAAAGAAAAAGGGGAAAAGGGGGAACAAGGCAACCGTGAGTACTCATCCAAAGTACTCGCAAGCAAGGAGCTACACTACATATGCATGGGTATATGTGTAAAGGGGCATATTGGTAGACTGAACTGCAGAAAGCCAGAATAAAAAGGGGGGATAGCTAGTCTTATCGAAGACTACGCTTCTGGTCGCCTCCGTCTTGAAGCATGTAGAAGAGAGTAGACTGAAGTCCTCCAAGTAGCATCGCATAGCATAATCCTACCTGGCGATCCCCTCCTCGATGCCCTGTTAGAGAGCGATCACGGGGTTGTATCTGGCACTTGGAAGGGTGTGTTTTATTAAGTAACCGGTTCTAGTTGTCATAAGGTCAAGGTACAACTCCAAGCCGTCCTGTTACCAAAGATCACGGCTATTCGAATAGATTAACTTCCCTGCAGGGGTGCACCACATAGCCCAACACACTCGATCCCATTTGGCCGGACACACTTTTCTGGGTCATGCCCGGCCGCAGAAGATCAACACGCCGCAGCCCCACCTAGGCACAACAGAGAGGCCAGCACGCCGGTCTAAACCTAAGCGCACAGGGGTCTGGGCCCATCCCCCTTAGCACACTTGCATGTTGCGTACGCGGCCGGAAGCAGAACTAGCCCCATTAATACAAGAGCAGGCCTACGTTCCAATCAAGCGCGCGCCGCTCAGTCGCTGACGTCACGAAGTGCTTCGGCTGATACCACGACATCGAGTGCCCATAACTTTCCCATGTAGTTGGTTAGTGCGTATAGGCCAGTAGCCAGACTCAGATCAAATACCAAGATCTCGTTAAGCGTGTTAAGTATCCGCGAACGCCGAACAAGGCCAGGCCCACCTCTCTCCTAGGTGGTCTCAACCTGCCCTGTCGCTCCGCCACAAAGATCCACTCGCGGGTACTCCTACGAGCCGACCCGTCTTTAGTCACCACATGTATCATGTATAAGTATATAGTATATACCCGTGATCACCTCCCGAAGTGATCACGACCCAGTAGAATAGCATGGCAGACGGACAAGAGTGTAGGGCCACTATTGGAACACTAGCATCTTATACTAAGCAGTAGGATAACAGGTAAAGGTAACAATAGTAGTAGCAAGGACATGCTATGCATCAGGATGGGAATAACGAAAGCAGTAACATGCTACACTACTCTAATGCAAGCAGTATAGAGGAGAGTAGGTGATATCTGGTGATCAAGGGGGGGCTTGCCTGGTTGCTCTGGCAAGGAGGGGTCATCTTCGGTGTAGTCGAACACACGGACATTGGCACCGGTCTCAGAGTCTACCGGAAAGAAGTAACAGAGGGGGAACACAATAAATAACAGGGTAATCAGATGTAACACAAAGCAAGATGCGGTAATATGCTGTGCTAGGGGTGACCTAACGTAGTGGTAGGTGATACCGGCGAAGGGGGAGAACATCCGGGAAAGTATCCCCGGTGTTTCGTGTTTTCGGACAGGTGAAATGGAAGGGGAAAGTTGCGTGTTTGCTATGCTAGGGATGTGTGGTGGTCGAACGGGCTGCGTATCCGGATTCGTGTCGTCGTTCTGAGCAACTTTCATGTACAAAGTTTTTCCATTCGAGCTACGATTTATTTTATATTAATTTTTAAAAGATTTAATCATTTTGTGATTTTAATTATTTAATTAAACCCAACATTATCCGGAATAGTATGGGATGACGTCAGCATGACGTATGTGTGATGTCAGCAGGTCAACTGGTCGGTTGACCAGTCAAACTGCATGTGTGTGTCCATTGGGACCCACATGTGAGTGTGAAAGCTAACTAAACAGGTTTAATTAGTTTAGTTAATTGATTAGGTTAATTAAACATAATTAATTAAGTTTAACTAATTTAGTTAGTTAATTAATTAATTGATTAATATTTGTATTTATTTATTTATTAATTCTTTTTTTACTTTTTTAAACGTTCTCGGGGGCGGGACCCACTTGTCATACACTTATTAGGGGGGTTATTGCATTAATCCAGATTAGGCAATGGCCCCATTAACAAAACAAGGGGAGGTTAGTTCCTAATTAAACCGGGCAGGCCCACATGTCAAGGGGGAACCGAGCGGCCAAAACGTACGCCCGCGCGGTGGTGCACGCCGGCAACCACCCGACGGGCGGCGATTCGATCTCGCCGCCGGCGACCAAACGCCATGCAGAGACGACCCACCGAACGGGCGCTGTGGCCCGCGTCGACCAGTGGCTGCGGTTTGAGCGGGAATGGACGGCAGGCGAGCCTACACGGGTGCAGAGCAACGCGTGCGTGACGCTAGCAATGAGCAACACGGCAAAAGTAGGCGCCGGCAGAGGGAAAGGGAGGCCGGGCCTCACCGATGGAGGGAAGCTGGGCGGCGTGGCTCGAGGAGGCCGGTCGGGGATGATGACGGGGACGCGAGGCGGCGGATCGAGCGGCGACGACCGGCAGATGCATCCGGGGGAGGAGGTCGAAGGCGATGGCGAGGTCGAGGTGGTGGTCCAGCGGCGGGGCGGCGTCCGGCGGTGTCGAGGAGGAGGCCGGCGAAGCGGCGTTCCAGGCGGCGTGGGGCGGCGGGGATCAGTGTGGTCTGGTCGGGAGGAGGACGGGGACGGGTCGAGGCGGCGAGGTGATGCCGGGGATGGGCGCCGGAGTCGGGGCGTGGGGTGACGGGGTTAGGCCCGATCCAGTTCTGGATCGGGGGGGATGGGAGCGAGAGGGGGAGTGGTGGGGGTTTCGTGCGGGAGTGGGGTTCGATCTAGGGTTTGGTGGGGAGTGGGGGGATAAGGTGAGTGGGAGGGCGGTTGGGCCTGGCCGGTTGGGCCTAATGGGTCAGCCAGCTGGGCCTTCTGGCCCAGTTGGCCAGGGAGGCCCTTTCTTCTTTTTTTTGTTTGTTCTGTTTTTTTTGCTTCTTTTATTCTATTACTTTTCTATTTTCTTTAATTTTAGTTTTATAAAATTTAAAAGCGACAACTAATGTGGTGTTATTAAATAGGTCACAGCCCCAAATATTTTGGCACTTTAAATATAGTATTTTGCATTTGCTTATTATCTTAGAAGCATTATAGATAATTGTTTTATCGCTGTTTTAGTTTATTTAGTGCATTTAAGTATTTTACTAAAAGATAATTTCTTCACCGACATTTATTATGGATTATTTGACACATTAGGAACAATTTAGTTTTGACTTTTGAAAACTTTAATTGTTTTGACTTTAATTCAAATTTGAATTTGGAATGGTTCTGAACTAACTCGAGATTATCAACAATAATCAAGGTGACGTGGCATCATTACCAGAGGGTTACTGTAGCTTGGTTACCCGGGCGTCACACCTTCCCAAGGACAAGCGGAGCATGATATCCATGACAGGATAGAAAGTAGAAAACCATTTAGGTAAGGGGGGAGGAATCTCATGATATTACCCATACAACGGTGTTAGGACAAATGATAAAGAAAATTTAGCATTGTGCTTCAAATGCTCTCATTGAAAATCGGATTACCACAGACATGCTTCAAGATAACATTGACATGGTCATTGGGTAAAGATCGGACTTTGGAAACACAAAGGATTCATCAGGAATAACTTATAGAATAAGTCTTACAGTTTCCTCATGGAGGAATGGATAACATTGCTAAAGGGAACTATAACAATAGGGCCTCTGGCCAGGTGTGCTAGGCACGACATCACCTTACCAGGTCACATAAAGACCATTGTTGTAACTCTTGGAAATATGTTCCAACCATCATATCTGACCGAGATTTAGATCCGATTGGCGTCAGGATACCTCAGGCTCAGGATGCTTGAGAAGAAAAGGTGCAACACAAATTGACGAGATGACAATGTAAGATTCTCAGGAAATGACTATGGAAGTGAGTTCTGAGACAAGGGTTCATCATCATTAAACCAAGGAGAGGATGAGGGGGTGGCTGATGGACTCAGCGACCATTCATCGAGAATTCCAAAAAGATGGATTTCCACAATCATGTGAACAAGGAGATAACATTTTTCAGATCAAATGACATAATGATGTATGCTCGAGGGAAACATACACAATTTAACATTGGTTGATAGGTGCACCCGAAATATGGGATGGGTTGCACGATAAATGTTAGAACGACGACTTAATGAAACAAAATCAATCGACCATTCACTTCAAAGCAATAGGGTTGCTAGAAGTTTTGAAGTCGCACATCATAGTTCAATTGTCGGCTTTCTGGTTAGAAACAACACGTGGACCAAGGAATGAACGGATATGGCAAGAAGTATCACCTGTATCAAGATCTCTTAAGAGGTGGTGAAATTTGTTGGGGAACGTTGTAATTTCAAAAAAATTCATACGCACACGCAAGATAATGGTGAGAGTGTGTCCACGTACCCTCGTAGACCGAAAGCGGAAGCGTTATGACAACGCAGTTGATGTAGTCGTACGTCTTCACGATCCGACCGATCCAAGTACCGAACGTACGGCACCTCCGTGTTCTGCACACGTTCAGCTCGATGACGATCCCCGGACTCCGATCCAGCAGGGTGTTGGGGATGAGTTCCGTCATCACGACGGCGTGGTGACGATGATGATGCTCTACCGGCGCAGGGCTTCGCCTAAACTCCGCGACGATACGACCGAGGTGGAATATGGTGGAGGGGGGCACCGCACACGGCTAAGGAACGATCCGTAGATCAACTTGTGTGTTCTAGGGTGCCCCTGCCCCAGTATATAAAGGAGCAAGGGGTGCGGCCGCCCTAGGAGGAGGCACGCTGAGGAGTCCTACTCCCACCGAGTAGGACTCCCCCTTTCCTAGTTGGATTAGGACTTGGGGAGGGAAGAGAGAAGGGGCGCCGCCTCTTCCTTGTCCTATTCGGACTAGGGGGAGGGGCGCGCCTGCTGCCCTGGCCGGCCCTCCTATTCTCCCTCATGGCCCATTAAGGCCCATTAACCCCGGGAGGGTTCCGGTAACCCTGTGTTAAGAAAATCGATTTCACCCGAACTATTCAAGTCCAAACATAGGCTTCCAATATATCAATCTTTATGTCTCGACCATTTCGAGACTCCTCGTCATGTCCGTGATCACATCCGGGACTCAACAAACTTCGTACATCAAAACTCATAAACTGCATCATCGTAACGTTAAGCGTGCGGACCCTACGGGTTCGAGAACTATGTAGACATGACCTAGAAGTATTCTCGGTCAATACCAATAGTGGAACCTGGATGTCCATATTGGTTCCTACATTTTCTACGAAGATCTTTATCGGGCAAACCGCATAACAACATACGTTGTTCCCTTTGTCATCGGTATGTTACTTGCCCGAGATTCGATCGTCGGTATCCAATACCTAGTTTAATCTCGCTATCGCAAGTCTCTTTACTCGCTCCGTAATACATCATTTCATAACTAACTCATTAGTTACAATGCTTGCAAGGCTTAGGTGATGAGTATTACCGAGAAGGCCCAGAGATACCTCTCCGATAATCGGAGTGACAAAACCTAATCTCGAATTATGCCAACTCAACATATACCTTTGGAGACACCTGTAGAGTACCTTTATAATCACCTAGTTACGTTGTGACGTTTGGTAGCACACAAAGTGTTCCTCCGGTAAACGGGAGTTGCATAATCTCATAGTTGCAGGAACTTTGTATAAGTCATGAAGAAAGCAATAGCAACATACTAAACGATCAAGTGCTAAGCTAACGGAATGGGTCAAGTCAATCACATCATTCTCCTAATGATGTGATCCCATTAATCAAATGACAACACATGTCTATGGTTAGGAGACATAACCATCTTTGATCAATGAGCTAGTCAAGTAGAGGCTTACTAGTGACATTATGTTTGTCTATGTATTCACACATGTATCATGTTTCCGGTTAATACAATTCTAGCATGAATAATAAACATTTATCATGATATGAGGAAATAAATAATAACTTTATTATTGCCTCTAGGGCATATTTCCTTCAGCCTCCCACTTGCACTAGAGTCAATAATCTAGATTACACAAGAATGATTCTAACACCCATGGAGTCTTGGTGCTGATCATGTTTTGCTCGTGAGAGAGGCTTAGTCAACGGTCTGCAACATTCAGATCCGTATGTATCTTGCAAATCTCTATGTCTCCCACTTGGACTTGGTCCCAATGGAATTGAAGCGCCTCTTGATGTGCTTGGTCCTCTTGTGAAATCTGGATTCCTTTGCCAAGGCAATTGCACCAGATTGTCACGAAAGATCTTCATTGGTCCCGATGCACTAGGTATAACACCTAGATCGGAAATGAACTCCTTCATCCGCATCCTTCATTTGCTGCTACCAAGCAGCTATGTACTCCGCTTCACATGTAGATCCCGCCACGACGCTTTGTTTAGAACTGCACCAACTTACAGCTCCACCGCTTAATAAAAATACGATCCGGTTTGCGATTTAGAATCGCTCGATCGGTGTCAAAGCTTGCATCGACGTAACCCTTTACGACAAGCTCTTTGTCACCTCCATAAACGAGAAACATATCCTTAGTCCTTTTCGTATTTCAGATATTCTTGACCGCTGTCCAATGATCCACTCTGGATTACTTTGGTACCTCCCCGCTAAGCTAATAGCAAGGCACACATCAGGTCTGGTACACAGCATTGCATACATGATAGAGCCTATGGCTGAAGCATGGGGACTCTTTCATTTTCTCTCTATCTTCTGCAGTGGTCGGGCATTGAGTCCGACTCAATCTTACACCTTGTAATACAGCAAAAACCCTTTCTTTGCCTCGATCCATATTGAACTTTTTCAAGACTTTATCAAGGTATGTGCATTGTGAAAGTCCAATCAAGCGCCTTGATCTATCTCTATAGATCTTGATGCCCAATATGTAAGCAGCTTCACCAAGGTCCTTCATTGAAAAACTTTTATTCAAGTATCCTTTATGCTATCCAGAAATTCTATATCATTTCCAATCAACAATATGTCGTCCACATATAATATTAGAAATGCTACAGAGCTCCCACTCACTTTCTTGTAAATACAAAGCTTCTCCAAAAGTCTGATAAAACCATATGCTTTGATCACATTATCAAAGCGCTTATTCCAACTCCGAGAGGCTTGCACTGCACCATAGATTGATCGTTGGAGCTTGCACATTTTGTTAGCTCCCTTAGGATTGACAAAACCTTCCGTTGCATCATATACAACTCTTCTTCCGTAAATCCATTCAGAAATGCAGTTTTGACATCCATTCGCCATATTTAATAATCATAAAATGCGGCAATTGCTAACATGATTCGGACAGACTTAAGCATCGCTTCGGGTGAGAAGGTCTCATCGTAGTCAACTCCTTGAACTTGTCGAAAACCTTTTGCAACAAGTCGAGCTTTGTAAACAGTAACATTACCGTCGTCGTCGCCTTCTTCTTGAAAATCCATTTATTCTCTATCGCTGTCGACCATCGGCAAGTCAACCAAAGTCCACACTTTGTTCTCATACATGGATCCCATCTCAGATTTCATGGCTTCAAGCCATTTTATGAATCTGGGCTCACCATCGCTTCTTCATAGTTCGTAGGTTCACCATGATCTAGTAGCATGACTTCCGAATAGGATTACCGCACCACTCGTGCGGATTTTACTCTGTTGATCTACGAAGTTCAAGAATAACTTGATCTGAAGTTTCATGATCATCATCATTAACTTCCTCACTAACTGTGTAGGTGTCACAGAACCGATTTATGTGATGAACTACTTTCCAATAAGGGAGCTGGTACTCATACCTCATCAAGTTCTACTTTCCTCCCACTCACTTCTTTCAAGAGAAACTCCTTCTCTAGAAAGGATCCATTCTTAACAACGAATGTCTTGCCTTCGGATCTGTGATAGAAGGTATACCCAATTGTCTCCTTTGGGTATCCTATGAAGACACATTTTTCCGATTTGGGTTCAAGCTTATCAGGTTGAAGCTTTTTCACATAAGCGTCGCAACCCCAAACTTTCAGAAACGACAACTTTGGTTTCTTGCCAAACCATAGTTCATAAGGTGTCGTCTCAACGGATTTTGATGGTGCCCTATTTAACGTGAATGCGGCCGTCTCTAAAGAATAAACCCAAAACGATAGCGGTAAATCGGTAAGAGACATCATAGATCGCACCATATCTAGTAAAGTACGACACGACGCTCGACACACCATTACGCTATGGTGTTCCGTGTGCGTGAGTTGCTAAACTATTCCGCATTGTTTCAAATGTAGACCAAACTCGTAACTCAAATATTCTCCTCCATGATCAGATCGTAGAAACTTTATTTTCTTGTTACGATGATTTTCAACTTCACTCTGAAATTCTTTGAACTTTTCAAATGTTTCAGATTTATGCTTCATTAATTAGATATACCCGTATCTGCTTAAATCATCTGTGAAGGTGAGAAAATAACGATATCCGACACGAGCTTCAACATTCATCGGACCACATACATCTGTATGTATGATTTCCAACAAATCTGTTGCTCTCTCCATAGAACCAGAGAACGGTGTTTTAGTCATCTTGCCCATGAGGCACGGTTCACAAGTACCAAGTGATTCATAATCAAGTGGTTCCAAAAGTCCATCCGTGGGAGTTTCTTCATGCGCTTTACACCGATATGACCTAAACGGCAATTACCACAAATAAGTTGCACTATCATTATCAACTCTGATCTTTTGGCTTCGACATTATGAATATGTGTATCACTACTGTCGAGATTTAATAAGAATAGACCACTCTTCAAGGGTGCATGACCATAAAAGATATTACTCATATAAATAGAACAACCATTATTCTCTGATTTAATGAATAACCGCCTCGCATCAAACAAGATCCAGATATAATGTTCATGCTCAACGCTGGCACCAAATAACAATTATTTAGGTCTAAAACTAATCCCAAGGTAGATGTAGAGGTAGCGTGCCGACCGCGATCACATTGACTTTGGAACCGCTTTCCCACGCGCATCGTCACCTCGCCCTTAGCTGCTCGCTATTCCGTAGTCCCTATTTCGAGTTGCAAATATTAGCAATGTAACCAGATAAAATACCCAGTGCTATCATGAGCTCTAGTAAGGTACACATCAATAACATGTATATCACATATACCTTTGTTCACCTTGCCATCCTTCTTATACGCCAAATACTTGGGGCAGTTCCGCTCAAAGGACCAGCTTGCTTGCAGAGAAGCACTCAGCTTCAGAGCTTAGGTCCAGACTTGGGTTTCTTTTCTTGAGCAGCAACTTGCTTGCTGTTCTTCTTAAAGTTCCCTTCTTCTTCCCTTTGCCCTTTTCTTGAAACTAGTGGTCTTGGTGACCATCAACACTTGATGCTCCTTCTGATTTCTACCTCCGCAGCTTTTAGCATTGCGAAGAGCTCGGAAGTGTCTTGTTCATCCCTTGCATATTATAGTTCATCACGAAGCTCTTGTAGCTTGGTGGCGTGATTGGAGAATTCATCAATGACACTATCATCCGGAAGATTAACTCCCAGCTTGAATCAAGTGATTATTATACCCGCACATTTTGAGTATATGCTCACCGATGTAACTATTCTCCTCCATCTTGCAGCTATAGAACTTATTGGAGACTTCATATCTCTCAATCCGGCATTTGCTTGAAATATTAACTTCAACTCCTGGAACATCTCATATGCTCCATGACGCTCAAAACGCCGTTGAAGACCCGGTTCTAAGCCGTAAAGCATGGCACACTTAACTATAGAGTAGTCATCACTTTGCTCTACCAGACGCTCACAACTTCGGCGTTGCTCTGCAGCAGGCCTCGCACCCAGCGGTGCTTCCAGACGTAATTCTTCCGGCAGCAATGAGGATAATCTCAAGTTACGGACCCAGTCCGTAATTGCTACCATCATCTTTCAACTTTGCTTTCTCAAGGAACGCATTAAAATTCAATGTAACAACAAAGACAAGCCATCTATCTACAACAAACATAGATAAGCAAAATACTATCAAAAGCTAAGTTCATGATAAATTTAAGTTCAATTAATCATATTATTTAAGAACTCCCACTTAGATGTACATCTCTAGTCATCTAAGTGAACACGTGATCCAAATCAACTAAACCATAACCGATCATCACGTGAGATGGAGTAGTTTTCAATGGTGAACATCACTATGTTGATCATATCTACTATATGATTCACGCCGACCTTTCGGTCTTAGTGTTCCGAGGCCATATCTGCATATGCTAGGCTCGCAAGTTTAACTCGAGTATTCTGCGTGTGCAAAACTGGCTTGCACCCGTTGTAGATGGACGAGAGCTTATCACACCCGATCATCACGTGGTGTCCGGACACTACGAACTTTGGCAACGGTTTATACTCAGGGAGAACACTTCTTGATAATTTTTAGTGAGAGATCATCTTAAAATGCTACCGTCAATCAAAGCAAGATAAGATGCATAAAGGATAAACATCACATGCAATTAATATAAGTGATATGATATGGCCATCATCATCTTGTGCTTGTGATTCCATCTCCAAGCATCATCATGATCACCATCGCCACCGCGCGACACCTTGATCTCCATCGTAGCATCGTTGTCGTCTCGCCAACTATTTCTTCTATGACTATCGCTACCGCTTAGTGATAAAGTAAAGCAATTACATGGCGTTTGCATTTCATACAATAAAGCGACAACCATATGGCTCCTGCCAGTTGCCGATAACTCGGTTACAAAACATGATCATCTCATACAATAAAATATAGCATCACGTCTTAACCATATCATATCACAACATGCCCTGCAAAAACAAGTTAGACGTCCTCTACTTTGTAGTTGCACGTTTTACGTGGCTGCTACGGGCTGATTAAGAACCGTTCTTACCTACGCATCAAAACCACAACGATAGTTTGTCAAGTTGGTGCTGTTTTAACCTTCGCAAGGACCGGGCGTAGCCACACTCAGTTCAACTAAAGTGAGAGAGACAGACACCCGCCACCACCTTTAAGCAACGAAAGTGCTCGCAGCGGTGAAACCAGTCTCGCGTAAGCGACGCGTAATGTCGGTCCGGCCGCTTCATCTCACAATACCGCCAACCAAAGTATGACATGCTGGTAAGCAGTATGACTTGTATCGCCCACAACTCACTTGTGTTCTACTCGTGCATATAACATCAACACATAAAACCAGGTTCGATGCCATCGTTGGGGAACGAGTAATTTCAAAAATTCCTACGCACACGCAAGATCATGGTGATGCATAGCAACGAGAGGGAGAGTGTGTCCACGCACTCGTGAGACCGAAAGCGGAAGCGTTATGACAACGCAGTTGATGTAGTCGTACGTCTTCACGATCCGACCGATCCAAGTACCGAACGTACGGCACCTCCGTGTTCTGCACACGTTCAGCTCGATGACGATCCGACCGATCCACGTCTAGCAGGGTGTCGGGGATGAGTTCCGTCAGCACGACGGCGTGGTGACGATGATGATGCTCTACCGGCGCAGGGCTTCGCCTAAACTCCGCGACGATACGACCGAGGTGGAATATGGTGGAGGGGGGCACCGCACACGGCTAAAGAACGATCCGTAGATCAACTTGTGTGTTCTAGGGTGCCCCCCTGCCCCCGTATATAAAGGAGCAAGGGGTGCGGCCGCCCTAGGAGGAGGCGCGAGGAGTCCTACTCCCACCGAGTAGGACTCCCCCCTTTCCTAGTTGGATTAGGACTTGGGGAGGAAAGAGGAAGGCGCCGCCCCCTTCCTTGTCCTATTCGGACTAGGGGAGGGGCGCGCCTGCCCCCGGCGCCCTCCTCTTCTCCCTCATGGCCCACTAAGGCCCATTAACCCCGGAGGGTTCCGTAACCCCGGTGTTCCGTAAAATCCTGATTTCACCCGAACTATTCCAAGTCCAAACATAGGCTTCCAATATATCAATCTTTATGTCTCGACCATTTCGAGACTCCTCGTCATGTCCGTGATCACATCCGGACTCAACAAACTTCGCACATCAAAACTCATAAAACTGTCATCGTAACGTTAGCGTGCGGACCCTACGGGTTCGAGAACTATGTAGACATGACCTAGAACTATTCTCGGTCAATAACCAATAGTGGAACCTGGATGTTCATATTGGTTCCTACATTTTTACGAAGATCTTTATCGGTCAAACCGCATAACAACATACGTTGTTCCTTTGTCATGGGTATGTTACTTGCCCGAGATTCGATCGTCGGATCCAATACCTAGTTTAATCTCGCTACGCAAGTCTCTTTACTCGCTCCGTAATACATCATTTCATAACTAACTCATTAGTTACAATGCTTGCAAGGCTTAGGTGATGAGTATTACCGAGAAGGCCCAGAGATACCTCTCCGATAATCGGAGTGACAAAACCTAATCTCGAATTATGCCAACTCAACATATACTTTTGGAGACACCTGAGAGTACCTTTATAATCACCTAGTTACGCTAGACGCTTGGTAGCACACAAAGTGTTCCTCCGTAAACGGAGTTGCATAATCTCATAGTTGCAGGAACTTTGTATAAGTCATGAAGAAAGCAATAGCAACATACTAAACGATCAAGTGCTAAGCTAACGGAATGGGTCAAGTCAATCACATCATTCTCCTAATGATGTGATCCCATTAATCAAATGACAACACATGTCCATGGTTAGGAAACATAACCATATTTGATCAATGAGCTAGTCAAGTAGAGGCTTACTAGTGACATTATGTTTGTCTATGTATTCACACATGTATCATGTTTCCGGTTAATACAATTCTAGCATGAATAATAAACATTTATCATGATATGAGGAAATAAATAATAACTTTATTATTGCCTCTAGGGCATATTTCCTTCAAAATTCTCACGACTTTCTTGACATAAAAGATGGTAATACTTCCAAGGTAAAGAAGAACAAGTGTTGGGTAGCAAGGATCTCATGGTATAACACAAAACACAAACAAGTTTGTGTTGAGAGGGAAATCAAGGATGTTGTCGATGATAACACAAATCATCAAGGGGCAAGGATGGTATTTCCCATCATGAATTCAATTGATATCCTGGAAGAGCTCGGAATGTTGACGATGATCCGACACAATTGTTGAGAGATTTCATGAAGGTGTAATCGATCGGCGATGACATCGAGTCAAAGGAATGATGAGGTGAAAGGTTATTGGAACCACGGGTACATCACAAACTCAGAATCCAGCTTGTTGTTCAAGGCAAAATGATATGACGAGGAAAGTGAACATAAGCTTAGCTCATCGTCAAAATTTGTGCTCCGGGGAGAAGGACCCAGTAGCACAATTAAAATTAGCACGGTAATGATGTAGCCGAACAGGCTAGGAATGACGTGATCGGGTACAAACTCGTAAGTAAAGAAGATTACTAAAAGTTGTTGAATCGTAGTGTGGACTCGAGTAGGTTATCGGTGTCTTTGAGTGTTCAATAACTCAGAGCCCGTGAAAAATTGGAATCAATGAAAATGTAGCACTTGATGAAGAACTCATAAGTTATGCAGTTCCGTGATAATCTCGAGATACCAGGGGGGTAATACTCGACGACAAATCAAAGTAGAGGTTGGACTGGGGTATTACTCTGCAGAAGACAAGTGCTTAAACTTGCACGAGAAATGGTATTTAACGGAGAACATGGTCGGAACCACAATTACAAAAGGCCAGATCCCAGATATAAGAACTTATACCAAGGGAATAATTAATTTAAGAGAAGCATTAATGATAAGATCTACATCATGTCCATGGGCATGAACACAAGGTTCAAGGTCGACTCCCACTTCTCCAATGCATAACCTTTCATTCACTTCTCACTTTCGAGGAAGTTGTAGTGTTAAAATTTTATCTGGCAAAATACCAGGAGGGTATGACTCGTGAAAACTTTCGAGTTCACACATATTAAGGAAGGCATAGGTTCAACCCATCAGGGTATCGTGGAAATATATACCACAAGCTTTAATAGTAAATACCACCAGCTCAAAAGCTGAGCATGGTTGAGAATGCAGAGGATACAATTTACCAAAGGCATTATGTATCTGAGGGAAGGCTCACCAGGTTATTGAATATGAAGGACGCTGTTGGATAAAAATCGTACAAAGGATCCGCCGGTCCATAATGGAGCTGATGTGAGTATCGGCACACGATCAGAGGACAAAACAAAGCAAGGGCTTTGGATTATAGAAAAAACCTGACTAATTCAAGGCTCAAGGCAAAGGAATTAAGATTTCCAAATCAAAGGATCAGAAGCAAACACTCTGATTAAGGATGGATAAGTTGAGTAAGCTTAGGGGTAAAATCAATAAAAATTTGATTGGTCGAGATCCAGCTCATGTTTAAGACAATGTCTGAGCCGAAAGGATGAACTCTAGGATCTGATTGAGGATTGCGAGCATTCTCAACATATTAAATCAACAGACTCAAAATGATAATGACAAGGGATGCCAATAAGATTACGAGACTTATGGGATTAACCATAATGCAAGCGAGCAAGAATTTCAAGAGCAATAGGCTGCTGAGGATTCTCGGAAGGTCGGATATTATTGCGAAGACCTTAGTGAAACACATAAACAACTGGGGATGGGCGGATACTCGGTAAGTGCGAGGAATTATCCGTATAGGTATTTCTGCGGCAAGGAACTAAAAGGGCAGTGGTACAAGGGTCTCGGGAATGACCGTAGAGTATCTTCAAAATCTTCTGGTGCAGTAGGCGATCATCTATGGTAAGGGGCTCTCCGGGAGAAGTAGTTACAAGAACCTAGAGTTAGATTTAGTAAAATCATTTAACCCGAATAGAATAGAGATCAGAGTCCCAGAGTATAGGTCGAGGAATAAAAGATCCTACTACCACCCGATGGCGAAGTGGGCCAGTAAGACACACAGCCATGTTAGTAAAAGTTTTTGCAATGTCTAGACTCAACTTCGACCAAGGAGTTGGAAGGGGGATTCCTACAGGTAGTCGGCTCTGATACCAACTTGTGACACCCCTGATTCAATCGTACACTAATCATGCACGCAAATGTGTACAATCAAGATCAGGGACTCACAGAAAGATATCACAACACAACTCTAAAAGATAAATAAGTCATACAAGCATCATAATACAAGCCAGGGGCCTCGAGGGCTCGAATACAAGTGATCGATCATAGACGAGTCAGCGGAAGCAACAATATCTGAGTACGTACATAAGTTAAACAAGTTTGCCTTAAGAAGGCTAGCACAAATCGGGATACAGATCGAAGAGGCGCATGCCTCCTGCTCGATCCTCCTAACTACTCACGGTCGCCGCCGTCGGCAAAAGACGTAGTAGTAGGCACCTCCGGGTAGTAGTCGCCATCGACGGTGGCGTCTGCCCTGGACTCCATCGTTTAGTAGCAGCAATCGGGTAGAGATATGGGGGAAAGGGGAACAAGGCAACCGTGAGTACTCATCCAAAGTACTACGCAAGCAAGGAGCTACACTAAATATGCATGGATATATGTGTAAAGGGCCATATCGATGGACCGAATCGCAGAATGCCGTAATAAGAGGGGATAGCTAGTCTTATCGAAGACTACGCTCGGTCGCCTCCGCCTTGCAGCGAGTAGAAGAGAGTAGATCAAGTCCTCCAAGTAGCATCGTATAGCATAATCCTACAGCAATCCCTCCTCGTCTCCTGTTAGAGAGCGATCACCGGGTTGTATCGCACTTGGAAGGGTCTGCTTTATTAAGTATCCGGTTCTAGTTGTCATAAGGTCAAGGTACAACTCCAAGTCGTCCTGTTATCAAGATCACGGCTATTCAATAGATTAACTTCCTGCAGGGTGCACCACATAGCCCAACACGCCGATCCCATTTGGCCGGACACACTTTTACGGGTCATGCCCGCCTCGGAGATCAACACGTCACAGCCCCACCTAGGCACAACAGAGGTCAACACGCGGTCTAAACCTAAGTGCATGTGTGTCAGGCCCATCGCCTTAGCACACCAAGACGCTTGCGTGGCAGCCGGAAGCGCACCTAGCCTAGAAGGCGTTCAGTCCAATCCGGCGCGCCGCTCGATCGGCCGACGTCACGAAGTGCACTTCGGTGATACCACGACACCGAGTGCCCATATCTTTCCCACGTGGTTGGTTAGTGCGTATAGGCCAAGAGCGACTCGAGATCAAATACCAAGATCTCGTTAAGCGTGTTAAGTATCCGCGAACGCCGAACAGGCCAGGCCCACCTCTCTCTAGGTGGTCTCAACCTGCCTGCTGCCTCCGCCTCAAAGTAACAATCGGGCGCCGTCGGAACCCAGCCCCACCTCTACGGGATGGAGCCACCTGCCCTTCACCCCCATCTCCGAACAGTATCACAAGTAATGTAACAAAGATAAAGTGTATAGTATATGCCCATGATCACCTCCCAAGTGATCACGGCCCGAGAGTATAGCATGGCGCATTTGGACAAGAGTGTAGGGCCATTGATGGAACACTAGCATCCTATACTAAGCATTAGGATAGCAGCTAAAGGTAACAACAGAGTAGCAAGGACAAAGCTATGCATCGAGAATAGGATTAACGGAAAGCGGTAACATGCTACACTACTCTAATGCAAGCAGTAGAGTTAAGAATAGGCGATATCTGGTGATCAAAAGGGGGGCTTGCTTGGTTGCTCAGACAAGAAGGAGGGGTCGTCAACACCGTAGTCGATTGGGGTACCAGCAGCAGCATCAGTCTCGGGGTCTATCGGGGAAGAAGAGGGGGAAGAAACAGTAAATACGGAGCAAACAAAGCATCACAAAACATAACGAGGCAATACGCGGTGCTTGGTGTGCCCTAAGGCGGTAGTAGGTGATACCGGCGAAGGGGGAGAACATCCGGGAAAGTATTCCCGGTGTTTCACGTTTTCGGACAGATGAACCGGAGGGGGCAGGTTGCAGGTTTGCTATGCTAGGGATGTGTGGCGGAGAACGGGTTGCGTATCCGGATTCGTCTCGTCGTTCTGAGCAACTTTCATGTACAAAATTTTTTCATCCGAGTTACGGTTTATTTTATATTAATTTTCAAAGTTTAAAATTATTTTTTAAATTAGTTTAATTCGAAAATGAAATAAAATGCCCAACAAGCGTGAGAAATCGACATGTGGGCCCGTCAACTGCCTAGTCAAGATTTGATCGGTCAACATTGATCGGTCAAGGGCGCTGTCCCACCATCATCGATCGGGACCGCCAATCGGAGGTTTGACTGGTCAAAAGACCAGTGGGACCCATGTGTCAGTGAGACATTTGATTAACAGATTGTTTTGCTTTTCTATTTAAGTAAACTAACTGGTTGTGGGCCCTGCTGATAGTGACTAATTAATGGGGTTGTTGATTAGTACTAATTGGGGTTAGCTCCTAATTGATTTTGGGCCGGCGTGGTGGCACATCCAGCCGTGAGGCTCTGCACACAACCCGCACACATAGCACACGCCATACTCGGCCATAGCCTTGGCCTTGGCCATGGCCAACCGCAAGCAGCAGCGCAGCGGCAAGATGCAGGAGAGCAGAGAGTGCAGCGGCACAGCAGCAACAACAAGCGCAGCAGCAACAGAACGCAGCAAGCAACAGCACCCGAGCAGCGGCGGCATGGGCAAGACGCGATGAGAGTAGCAACATGAGCAATAAGGCACTTTCATGGATAGCAAGGCGGCGAGGCACAGCAGCCACGGCCATGGGCAGGAGCAGGCAACAGCAGCAACAACACATACGCGTACGCGAAAGCGGAGCTCCGGCCATGGCCTTGGGACAGCAACAGCGTATAACAGCAGCAGCTAAGCACGAGGAGCAGTAGCGCAGCGCAGCAGCTAGCGAGTAGCATCAGTTCGCACGCGAGGAGGCGATGCTACGGCGGTTTCGGTCGAGACGGCGACGACTGCTACGGAGCGCCAGCGAGGGTGCTCGAGCTCGAATCCGAGCTCGCGAATAAAAGGGGAAGTGGCGGAGCTCACATCGGAGCCCAAGGAGGACTAGGGGATGCCGGAGCTGCTCAAAGATGGGCGAATCGGAGACGAACAGAAGCGGTTGTCGACGGAGGGGATCGACGGATGCGGCGCCGTCTTGTCGATCCGGCTCGAGGCAATCCACTTCGGGGTTGAGTACGATGGCCTGCGTCTCATGGATACGAAGGCTTGGCCGGGGAGTGGTCGAGGCCACGGCAACGGCGACGACACGGCGACGGCAACAGGCGGACGAGCTCGGGAGGGAGAGAGAGCATGGGGGTGGGGATTGGGGCGCGCTAGGGTTCCTCCGCGAGGGAGAGGGGGCTGGGTGCGGCCTTATCCCCTCCGCGGACCGTCAGATGGGCGGCGCGTGGGCGTCGTCGGCAGTGGCGCCGGTCGATGAGCGCCACCCCGTGTCTCCACTCCTGTAGCGAGGAGGGAGGTGACCCGGTTGGGCTGGGCAAGGTCTGCTAGCTGGGCCGGTTGGCCCATGGGGGGAGGGGGTTGTTTTCTGTTTTCTGTTTTCTTTTTACTTATTTTCCCTTTTTGTCTTCTTTTATTTACCAGTTTACTTTTGTTTTTCTCCCCTAATAATAAAGCATCTATTGCTTCTGGTGGTACGTCACCTAATTTGCCCCCAAAGTTGCTAAATATTACCCACCAATGCCACCTATAAGTGAGGAAAAACGATTCAGTTTTTTTTCATGGCGCTCGACCATGGTTTATGTAAAAGCGGTGTCCCTAGGACACGAAAGGGTATAAGTAGTGCATTGGCTGGAGCATCGGTCCTGTGATTCATGAGAGACGAGGGTTCGAGACCCGACTCCCTCATCTTTTTCACCTTTTTCTGCTTCCTTTTCTGATAGATTTTTTTGTTTCTATTTCTGACAGATTAAAATGGTCTTCAAAATATTTATCTTTCAAACACTAACTCAAAATGTAACATGTTATATATGAAATGGTCTTCTAATATTTATCTTTCAAACACTAACTCAAAATATAACATATTATATATGAAAAAAACCTGAGAAAAAACACAAACTCAAAATATAACATGTTACTCCTATATATGAAAAAAAACCTGAGAAAATGTGTATCTCTATCTAATGTTAAAAGGGGATTGTTTTTCCACTTTTTTCATCATCAAAGTGTTTCAGTATGTGTTATTTTGTTTCCTTTTAAGACGTTGTTCTATTTTGTCGGTCGTTTATGCTTGCACATAAATGAAACTAGGTTCAAAGAGAAATTATGTTGGAAGGAGGAATCGAACCTCGCCTACTTAGAAAGACAACGCTCAATCTAACTAGGTGACCTAACTATAGTTCTTTGAAAATTGTAAGGAAGGAATCCTCTTATCTTAAAGATATTTTCACAACAACAAAAAACCCTTTCAAGCACGCACGCGATAAAATTTACACGCTAGCCTCCCTTCGCACGTAGGACGCTGGCCTCGATCGTCGATCTACACTTTTTTGTGAGTAGCACTATCCTTCTCTTATGGGCTATGACCGAACTAATCCTTTAGAATTTGTGGGAATCAGGGCATTTTATCACCTCATAAAAAGAGAGCGCTTTAGAAGAATATACAAATGATTCTATAAAAAGAATATACAAATTATAGTCTCACCTTGCTATCTCATACCAATTTCCACCAATTTATATATGTTGATAAGTTACTTGTAATATCAACAAGTGGCTTCCGGAGTAAACAAACATATGATGAAAACGGAAGAGAGGCCTTCCAATGAATTAGCAAGCACGGGAGAGACCACTCAAAAAAGAAGCACCGGAGAGACACAAAAGATTAGTTCATGTAGTCAATAGTCCTGCATATTTCATCATCGAGGAAGAACCAGGACCAAAACATCCAATTGCACCGCGAATTGCACTCGCGCACCTAAGTGTGATGCTTCGCCACACAGTTGATGAGCCTATAGATGCGACGGCGGGCATTGAACCCACAACCATCAACTGCAAGGTGGATCACATGGCAACTTTCTTGAAATAGATACAAGGTGTGACTATCATCTTCTCCGTAGAGAATTGTTCGAGCACATGGCAATGGGATGTCTGACATGAATTTCGCATAAACCAGCCTCCTTTTCCATAAAAGGTCTCTAGCCGAGGCTAAGTGGCAATCCTTCTTTAGTATCCATACATCATAGAAAACACAGACGTTGTGAGCTAGCATATTTTGCCAGGGGCATGTGATTTTTTTCTCCCGTTGCAACGCACGGGCCTTTTTGCTAGTATTAATAAAGCACGGAGGGTTTCTGCCCGTCCGTTGCACCGTTTTGCAAAAAAGCCCTTGCATTTTCATGAAATCAACCCGTAATCCGGATTTAAGTCACGCAGAACCGTTATTTTACAGATTTTTGAAAACCCCCCTAACGTTTTAGGTATTCCATCCGCGGGTCATATTTAAGTCAAACAAATGCTTTTCTAAAACATTAATATCTTTTAAACCGTAACTCCGATTTAAACATGTTATATATGAAATTTGATTAGAAAAATATGTAGAATCTGAATATAAGATTATTTTAACCTGTTAAGTATTTATAAATATTATTTTGGAAGATATTTAATTCAAAACAATGGTTTTCTAAATTATACGTATTTTTTAAACCGTAACTCCGATTTTAACATATTATATATGAAATTTGATTAGAAAAATGTGTGAAATCTGAGTATGATGTTAATTTTACCTGTTAAATATGTTTTAAATATTGTTTTGGAAGCAAACTTATAACTATAGCACACAATCCATTTTTCTTTCGTACAGGCAGCGATCCGGATTGCAAATAAACACCCACTATAATCATATAAGAAAAAGAAAACATCGAGAACTACACATGCATACCTCTGAATACGTCGCAGGGGAAAACAATAGATTTCTCATCGTGAATGTGAGAGAAAGAGAGAGAGAGAGAGAGAGAGAGAGAGAGGGAGAGGGAGGAGAGAGGGAGAGAGATACGTCTTAGGATTAACCACATTCAAACATGTTTTGGTTTGTGTAAACACTAAGGCCACTGCCGGCGAGGGTGAGAAGAAGCATAAGCGGCAATACAAATACGATGCGTCGCTAAAATAAAGGAGATGGACCTATTGTGGTCTTAAGTGATGGTTGTTTGGTTAAGAGTGTGTGTTGTGTTTTTTCTCCCGTTGCAACGCACGAGCTCTTTTGCTAGTAAAATACAAAGTTGTACCTAGATTTGTATTTCAATCTTGTCCAATGCCACAAAGTTGAACTCGAAAATAAAATAGTTTAAAATTTTGTTAATTATAAAAAGGCATTTCAATTACTTGTTTATGTTGCTGTTTTATTTATTTTAGAGCACTTAAATATTTTATAGGAATGTGGTTTCTTCACCACAATTACATACGATTTATTTTCTAAAACTAGAACTTTTTAGTTTTGACTTTCAAAATTTATAATTATTTGACTTTGTTTTAAAATTGATTTTTGAATCGGTTTGAATCAATGCGAGATTAACATTAGTAACCTGGTGACGTGGCATCAGTAGTAGAGGGTTATTGTACCTTAATTATCCGGGCGTCACATTCCACAAAGCATATCATTGGACTCTACACTAAGCATATCATCGGATTCACTAAGCATATCATCGAATTACTACAGTCAGTGCGTATAACGTACCATTTCATGCCGATCGACCATGGTACTTGTCAGGCGGGTCACGAATGGCACCCCGACAAAGTCATCACGTGGCGGAATTATGTCCCATAGGTTGCACACCTCCTCCTCGCTCAGCCTAATTTCTTACCGCCGCATGAGAAAACTCGGCTGGAAGTAGATGCCGAATAGCTTGCCAGTTGCAAGGCTGCTGGCGCACCTTGACTTGCACAGTCGACATAGTGATGTTGGTGGTGGCGCCATTTTCCTAAAGCAATATGAGCAAAGGATTAACGATTCACTTCACAGGAAAGAAAAACAGTAGCATGTGATATTTTTGGTTCTACTAAATTGGCACCTACATTTTGCCAAAAAATAACTTATTACAAAAAAACAAAAGCATCTACCTATCCATGTACAGAAAAAATAACAATAAAATCGAGCATACTAAACCAACTAAATCAACAAGCATACTAAATCCACTAGCATAGTAAATCAACTAAATCAAAATGTTCTAAATCAACTAGCCTACTAAATCAACTAAATCAACTAGCCTACTAAATAAACTAAATCAAAATGTTCTAAATCAACTAAATCAACTAGCCTACTAAATCAACTGAATCATATCAACTAAATCAAAATGTTGCATATTGTAACACCCGGATGATTAAGCAACAGTGATCACCTCGGTTACTGTGGCTAACCTCACGTTGATTCGAACCCGGTCTACAACAAATTCAAAACAAAAGCAAACGATAAAAAAAAGTTTCAAAAACTAAAACTAAAATGTTCGGCGGTTGTCTAAAATAGCAAACCTAATTATGGTGGGGTGCACAAAATTTTGTAAAATGTTTTGACATTTTAATTAAACTAAAACAGAAAGTAAGAAAAGGGAAAAGATAAAAAAAACAAAAGGGAAAAGAGAGGTGGGGGAAGGAATCCCCATCGCCCATCTGGGCCAGCCCCCCACCGGCCCAGCCCTCCCACGGCCCGCCCAACCGGGCGCCCCACTTAACCCCCTCCCGGCTAGAAACCCTAGCCGCCCCCCCCGCCTCACTCGCCTCCCGATCCCTTCTCCTCCTCCCCTGATCCAGATCGGGCCGGTCCCTCGTCCTCCTCTCATCATGGCCCCCCCGCCGCCCCAACCGATCGCCTCTGCCCCCTCTGCGCCCTCTCCGCCGCCCGAGCCCCCCCTCGCCACTGTCGCCCCACGCTGGGCGCCGCTGGATCGACCCGACCTCCCGCCTCACCGGATCTCCTCCCGACGCCGGGCGATCCCTTCCCCCTCCTCGCCGGACGCCAAGAAGCTCCACCGCGCCGCCCCTAGACCCCACGGGCCCACTGTGAGCTTCACCTCTCCCCCCCGCTCGCTCCCTCCCTCCGCGCCCATCAGAGCCCAGCCCGTCGCCCTGCCGCTGCCGTCCGTGCCCACGCCACGCCGCTTCCTCTCCTCCCCTCGCCGGAACAGCAGATTCTCCCCCTGTTTACCGCCTACCCTGCCGCCGCCTTGGCCTCACCCCTCTCTCCCCGTCGACGACGCCTCGCGACCGGACTCCACCGTCGGCGACGCCCTCCCCGCCAAAGAACCCCCGCCCTTTCCGACGATCCCCCGGTGACGCTGCACGATGCAGACGCCGTGCCGTGTCCACTCCTCCGCCGCCTTGCGCCACTCCGCCGGCCTCGCCTGGCCACGGCCTCGGCCGACCCCACCGCCTCGCCGGCTCTCGTCGGCCCTCCCACCGCACCGGCGGGATCGGGCGGCGCCACGTCGCGTCCCCCTGGTCGCGCCTCACGGGCACCACGCCCAAGATGCCGTTGGCCCCCACAGGGCCTATGACATGGGGTCCCACCCCACGTAATGAGTTTAATAATAAAAGAAAATGAAAATTAAATAAAACTAATTAATTAATTAATTAAGTAATTAATTAATCTAATTAATTCTGATTAATTAAACCTAATCACTAATTAACCTAATTAACTAATGTTAATTAAATTTGATTAGGTTAATTAGATAACAGAGAATGACATGCGGACCCACTGTCAGGGTTGACTCACCAACCTGTTGATCAAACATCGCCAAGATGACATCATGCTGACGTCATAAATACATTTTCGAATTAATTAATTAATTAATTAAATTCCAGAAATTATTAAAATCTTTTAAAAATCATATCTTTTAATCCGTAACTCGGATTAAAATATTTTCAACATGAAAGTTGCTCAGAACGACGAGACGAATCCGGATACGCAGTCCGTTCGTCCGCCACACACCCCTAACCTATCGAACCTGCAACTTTTCCCCTCCGGCTCCTCTGCCCGAAAACCCAAAACACCGGGATTACTTTCCCGGATGTTTCCCCTAACCAAGACTTCTACCACGTTAGGGCACGCCTAGCATCGCTTCTTGACATGACATGCATCGATATGCATCTGTTTACTTGGTATTCATTGTTTCTTCCCCCTCTTCTCTCCGGTAGACTACGAGACCGATGTCGCACTGGCCGGTTCGACTACGGTGTTGACGACCCTCTCTCTTGCCGAGAGCAACCAGGCAAGCCCCCTTGATCACTGTGATATCGCCTACTCTTCTCTATCCGCTTGCATTAGAGTAGTGTAGCATGTTACTGTTTTCGATACTCCTATACTTTCGCATAGCTTTGTCCTTGTAACTTCATTGTTACCTTACCGCAATCCTATATGCTTAGTATAGGATGCTAGTACTTTCATCTGTGGCCCTACTTTCTTGTCCGTCCGCGCGTGCTATACTATCGGGCCGTGATCACTCGGGAGTTGATCACGGTATATACTATATACTTATACATGATACATGTGGAGACTAAAGTCGGTCGGCCGATGGAGCACCCGCGAGTGGATCTTGAGGCGAGCAACAGGCAGGTTGAGACCGCCTAGGAGAGAGGTGGGCCTGGCCTGTTCGGCGTTCGCGGTTACTTAACACGCTTAACGAGGTCTTGGTATTTGATCTGAGTTGGCTACGAGCTTATACGCACTAACCATCTACGCTGGAGTAGTTATGGGTATCCCGCGTCGTGGTATCACCGGCATTGAGACGTCACGACGGAGCGGCGCGCTACGGATTGGACCGAACGCTGATGGGCTAGGTCTGCTTCGTCACAGACGCAACGCGTGCAGGTGTGCTCGAGGCGATGGGCCTGCACCCTGCGCGCTTAGGTTTAGACCGCGTGTTGGCCTCTCTGTTGTGCCTAGGTGGGGCTGCGACATGTTGATCTTCCGCGGCGGGCATGACCCAGAAAGTGTGTCCGCCAAATGGGATCAAGCGTCTTTGGTAAGATGGTGCACCCTGCAGGAAGTTAATCTATTCGGATAGCCGTGATCTTCGATAACAGGGCGACTTGGAGTTGTACCTTGAGCTTATGACAACTAGAACCGGATACTTGATAAAACACACCCTTACAAGTGCCAGATACAACAGGTGGTCGCTCTCGCTCAGGGATATGAGGAGGGGATCGCGGGTAGGATTATTGCTATGTGATGTTACTTGGAGGACTTCAGATCGTCCTCTTCTACCTGCTGCAAGACAGTGTCCGAGCGTAGTCTTCGATAAGACTAGCTATCCCCTCTTATTCGGCATTCTGCAGTTCAGTCCATCGACACGGCCCTTTACATATATCCATGCATATGTAGTGTAGCTCCTTGCTTGCAGTACTTTGGATGAGTACTCACGGTTGCCTTGTTCCCCTTTTTCCCCTACCTCTATTCGCTTGTCGCAACCAGACGATGGAGCCCAGAGCGACACCACCGTCGATGACGACTACTACTCGGAGGTGCCTACTACTACGCAGCAGCCCACGACGACACCAGGAGTAGCTTAGGAGGATCCTGCGGAGGCCTGCTCCTTTCGATCAGATCCAGTTTGTGCTAGCCTTCTTAAGGCAAACTTGTTTAACTTATGTCGTACTCAGATATTGTTGCTTCCGCTGACCCGTCTATGATCGAGCACTTGTATTCGAGCCCTCGAGGCCCCTGGCTTGTATTATGATGCTTGTATGACTTATTTTATTTGTAGAGTTGTGTTGTGATATCTTCCCGTGAGTCCTTGATCTTGATCGTACACATTTGCGTGCATGATTAGTGTACGATTGAATCGAGGGCGTCAACTAGCCTACTAAATCAAAATGTAGCAGGGAGGAGGGAGAAGGAGGGCGACTCGAGGAGGGAGAAGATAGTAGGACGGAGGAGGAAGGCGGAGCGAGGAGGGGTCGGCCGACGGCGAGTGGAGGGAAGATGGATCAAGGAGGAAGGCCGAGCGAGGAGGGGCCAGCCAGCGGTGAGTGGAGGGAGGATGGAGCAGGAGGCCGGTACCGAGTCCAGCGAGGAGGATGAGGTGACAGCGGCGCAGATCGGGGGAGGGGCGACGGGGGAGGACCGACGGCGCGGGGGGTGATGAGGAGGAGACCGAGTGAGTGTGTGTGAGTGTGATCTGGATCTGGTAGGTGAGTGGGGGGAGATGGAATGGCATAGCAGTAGCGCGCTATAGAAAAATGCGCTACTACTAAACGACCTATCAGTAGCGCCTTTCACCGAGAACGCGCTACTGTTATGTGTCAGTATGTAAAAAGAGACATAGACATAAAAAAATACATTGATCATCAATGGTATTTTTGTGTACAATCTGATTTGTCAATAGGAATCCTCGCCGGTTGGTTTAAGAACTGGCGAGGATTCCTATTGCGGCCACAGGTCTTACACATAGAGTTCAATGAAGACCAAGTGCTTGTGAAAGTTGTAGAAGTAACATATTTAAGGTGGTACAAACTCTCTTCACGGAGCGAGGTGGGACTAAATTTTTGTAGTAAACTTAGCAGTAGCAATTATTGCGTGAATGCGCTACTGCTACGGTCCGTGGCAGTAGCGCTGTTTAATACAACGCGCTGCTGCTATAACTGGCCTCACGGCGGCGGCGTGGGAATTTTAGCAGTAGCGCTCCTTGGAGTGCGCGCACTACTGATAAACTTGTTTCAGCAGCGAGTTTCTAGCGCCTGCGCTACTGATACTTAGCAGCAGCGCCTGATTTTAAAGCGCGCTGCTGGTAAGATTCTGTGTATAGGCTTTTCCCTAGTAGTGGTAGGATCCCCCCCTTCCCTAGTTGGACTAGGAGAGAAGGAAGGGGGCGTCGCCCCCCTTCCTAGTCCAATTCGGACCAGAGGGGGAGGGGGCGCGTGACCTACCCTGGCTGCCCCTAGCTCTCTCCACTAAAGGCCCATACACTTCCCGGGGGGTTCCGGCAACCCCCCGGTACTCCGGTATATGCCCGAACTCACTCGGAACCATTCTGATGTCCAAACATACTCATCCAATATATCGATCTTTATGTCTCGACCATTTCGAGACTCCTCGTCATGTCCGTGATCATATCCGGGACTCCGAACTACCTTCGGTACATCAAAACACATAAACTCATAATACCGATCGTCGTCGAACGTTAAGCGTGAGGACCCTACGGGTTCGAGAACTATGTAGACATGATCGATACTCATCTCCGGTCAATAACCAATAGCGGAACCTGGATGCTTATATTGGTTCCTACATATTCTACAAAGACCTTTTATTGGTCAAACCGCATAAGAACATACGTTGTTCCCTTTGTCATCGGTATGTTACTTACCCGTGATTCGATCGTTAATATCTCAATACCTAGTTCAATCTCGTTACCGGCAAGTCCCTTTACTCGTTCCATAATGCATCAGCCCGTAACTAACTCATTAGTTACAATGCTTGCAAGGCTTATAGTGATGTGCATTACCGAGAGGGCCCAGAGATACCTCTCCAACAATCGGAGTGACAAATCCTAATCTCGATCTATGCCAACTCAACAAGCACCATAGGAGACACCTGTAGATCATCTTTATAGTCACCAAGTTATGTTGTGACGTTTGATAGCACACTAAGTGTTCCTCTGGTATTCGGGAGTTGCATAATCTCATAGTCATAGGAACATGTATAAGTTATGAAGAAAGCAATAGCAACAAACTAAACGATCATGGTGCTAAGATAACGGATGGGTCAAGTCAATCACATCATTCTCTAATGATGTGATCCCATTTATCAAATGACAACTCTTTGTCCATGGCTAGGAAACTTAATCATCTTTGATTAACGAGCTAGTCAAGTAGAGAATACAAGTGACACTCTGTTTTGTCTATGTATTCACACATGTACTAAGTTTCCGGTTAATACAATTCTAGCATGAATAATAAACATTTATCATGATGTAAGGAAATATAAATAAAAAATTTATTATTGCCTCTAGGGCATATTTCCTTCATTATATGCATGATCTCTTATAGCCTCGTATTTCTTCTCTGATATTTGGGTTTTGTTTGGCCAACTTGATCTATTTATCTTGCAATGGTAAGAGGTGCCTGGTAGTGGGTTCGATCTTACGGTGCTTGATCCCAGTGACAGAAGGGGAACCGACACGTATGTATCGTTGCCACTAAGGATAAAAAGACGAGATCTATATCTACTGCCATATAGATAAATGGATCTTGTCTACATCATGTCATCATTCTTATTGCATTACTCCGTTTTTCCATGAACTTAATACACTAGACGCATGCTGGATAGCGGTCGATGTGTGGAGTAATAATAGTATATGCAGGCAGGAGTCGGTCTACTAATCTTGGACGCGATGCCTATGTAATTATCATTGCCTGGATATCGTCATGCGTATTTGAAGTTCTGTCAATTTCCCAACAGTAATTTGTTTACCCACCATTTGCTATTTTTCTTGAGAGAAGCCACTAGTGAAACCTACGGCCCCTGGGTCTTCTTCTTCATATATTTGCCTTGCGATCTATTTTTCCTTTGCAATTTTATTCAGATCTATTAAACCCAAAAATACAAAAATATCTTGTTGCATTGTATTTTATTTGCGATCTATTATTTCAATCTATTACAATTTTCTCCCGTCTCCGTGCCAATTTCTGGTGTCGTACCCGAAAGGGATTGACAACCCTTTAACACGTCGGGTTGCGAGTGGCTGTTAATTGTGTGCAGGGGCTGTTTACGTTTTGTTGCTTGGTTCTCCTACTGGTTTGATACCTTGGTTTCATTACTAAGGGAAATACCTACCCTTGATGTGCTACATCATCCTCTCCTCTTGGGGGAAACACCGACATAGTCTTGGCAAACATCATCAAGGGAATTTTTGGCGCCGTTACCGGGGAGGATCTTCATCATAACCGGGTTCCTAATCACAAATCTCATCTCCTCGCAATTTACATTATTTTCCATTTGCCTCTCGTTATCCTCTCCCCCACTTCACAAAATTTTGCGGTTTTATTCGCCCTCTTTTTCGTTCGCCTTTTTCTCGTCAGATCTTTTGTTTGCTTGTGTTGCCATGTGCCTTCTATATGCTTGCATCTTCGCTTGCTAAAAAACTATTGATATGGATCCCCATCCACTTGCTAATCTTTTTAAAAGATCCAATCATGATGAACCAATTGCTAGTGAGTTGAGTGCACTAGATTATCTTTATGAAGTTTTGATTGAGAATCGTGAACCCGAAAATTGTGATGCAGAAATTTATGAAGTGATTCATGATAGCTCCTTGAATGAAAAGCATGATTGCAATGATTTTACTATAAATTTTATTAATGTCAAGTTTGCTAATAATATGCAAAAGCCCAAGCTTGGGGATGCTAATTTTGCTATGAACACTATTTGTTGCAATGATCACGATTGGGGTGATTCTTCTTATGATCTTGAAAATTTATTTAAGCCTCATGATGACTATGTTATTTGCAATAATTTTGAAAGTGGGTTTGGAAGAGTGTAAACTTTAGGTAAAACTAATCCCACATATTTGAAGAGTGTTCAATCTTATGAATTTTTTTATGAAAGTGGGTTTGGAGAGGTCATGACTTTAATTGATGTTAACCCCACTATCTTTGAAGATCATAAAACTTTTATGCATGTGGATCGTGAAGAGTAAATTTTATATGATAGCTATATTATTGAATTTGATTATGGTCCTACATATAATTATTATGAGAGAGAAATTATGGTTGTAGAAATTTTCATGTTATTAAATTTCCTCTCATTATGTTGAGATTGTCAATGTTTTATTCCTCTCCTTTGCATATGCTAGATATTTCTTTTCTTGACAAATTGTTTTCCTATAAAATTCCTATGAATAGGAAGCATGTTAGACTTAAATGTGTTTGTCACATGTTTCATGATGCTCTCTTTGTGTTTCAATTATTATCTTTCGTGTGAGCATCGTTGAAATCTTATGCCTAGCTAGGGGCGTGAAACTATAGCGCTTGTTCGGAGGCAACCCAATGAATAATTTTTTTTTTTTTGCTTTTTGCTTTCTATTCTTGTGTGTTAGCACAATTATGCTACTGTTATGATTATGTTTTTTGTGTGTTTTAATTAGTGTTTGTGCCAAGTAGAACCAATAGGATCTTCTTGGGTGATAGTTGTTTGATCTTGCTGAAAAAGACAGAAACTTTGTGCTCATGAAAATAATTGTCAAAATTCACCAGGACGTGATAAAATTCTAATTATTTTTGCAGAAATCAATATACAAATTATCTAGGTTGTCCTAGTTTTTCAGAAGTTTTGGAGTTCTAGAAGTATTTGAACAAATCAGATTACTACAGACTGTTCTGTTTTGACAGATTCTGTTTTCTTTGTGTTGTGTGCTTATTTTGATGGCTCTATGGTTTTCTTTGATGAGTTTTTGCCATAGAAAAGTTGGAATACAGTAGATATAATAAAAAAACAAAATAATAATTGGTTCGATACAACACTTATAGTAGTGGTTTATTTTTCTTATACTAACGGATCTCACGAAGGTTTTGTTGAGTTTTGTGTGATTGAAATTTTCAAGATTTGGGTTATCTTACGATGGATGAAGGAAGGATGTAAGAGCCTAAGCTTGGGGATGCCCCGGCATACCAAGCTATTATTCAAGAATGAGGAACCAACTAAGCTTGGGGATGCCCCCGAGTGGCATCCCTGTTTTCTTCCAACAACTATCGGCATTTTACTCGATGCTATATTTTTATACGTCACATGATATGTGTTTTTCTTGGAGTGTCTTGTATGATATGTGTCTTTGCTTGCTTTATTTTGTGTTTTAAGTCATCAATCCTTGCTGGACACACCTATTTGAGAGAGCCAAAATTATAGTATAACTTGTTAGAATCTTTTATGAGCTAGGACTTGCTCTAGTGCTTCACTTATATCTTTTTGAGCATGGTATGCTTTGTTATTTTGAAGAAATGCTCTCTTGATTCACTTAGATTTATTTGAGAGTTAGTAAAATTTTGAAGAAATTCTCTCTTGCTTCACTTAAATAATTTCGAGAGAAAGAAAATTTGTGATGCTCATGATCTCCACTTATATTTGTTTATGAAAAGCAACACATGAAAATTAGTCCCAAAGTGATAGATATCCAAGAAGGATAAAGTAAAAGAAAATTTCATGAAGACCGTTGGACAAAATAAACTTGATTCTTAGTAATAGTTCAGAGGTATGATGATGTGATATGTGAGTTATGTTGTTGATTAATTGTGCTCCAGTAAGAATATTGGTGTTAAGGTTTGTGATTCCCTATGCATGCACGAAAGTCAATAATCATGCAATGAAAATTATATCCTACTTGTGGTGCATTATTCGGTGTTAATTATGCTTAATGCTTTCTTATGAGATTATTCGTTTCTTGGTTGGTCGCTTCCCAATCTTTTGCTAGCCTTCATTTTGCACTAAGTATGACCTCAACTTGTGCATCCAAAATGCTTTAAACCAGTTTTGCCACATGAGTCCACTATATCTACGTATATGCGGTATTCTTTCGCCGTTCTAAGAAAATTTGCATGTGCCATCTCTAACTTCCAAAAATAAACTTCTCTTTTGTGTGTTTGTTTCGCTCGCGGAACGGTAACGAGTGGCTAATATTTTCCATGCTAGATGTGTTATTATCAAGATGAGTGATTATTCACTTGTCATTGCACGAGAGTAAGGCAAAGGTCTTAGGGATGCCCAGTCCCTAAATGCAAAAATGAATTTACTTTATGTTGTCAAATAATAAATTCCTTGGAAAGTGTTGGTATGGAGGGCACCCTTGGATACGGTTAGCCATGGAAAGTGAAAGAAATGGTGGAAAAAGGAATAAATTTTATTTTCTGTTTGGGAACCGCCTATGGCATATCTAGCATGGAAAGTGTTCGGAACTCTGAGTCGTTTTCGTTGGTGGGATGGATACACCTCCCAAAATGTTTTTATCTCTAATATTTTTTTCGCTTTGAGCTCTGGCACCTCTAAAAATCCCTACTTCCCTCTGCGAAGGGCCTTTATTTTACCTTATGCAATTTTTATTTTGAAATTTGAGTCTCCATCTTCTCTTATAAAAAGCACCAACTAGGAGGCAATATGATCGTGCTCAAGTATTGGGTGTAGTTAATATTTGAGTGTGTTTCATGAATGGGTCAATGTTTAAGCATGATGGGCTAGGGATAACTTGTTTTAGCATTGATATTTTGAAAGAAATGGTTGCTTGTTGATATGCTTGAGTATCTAAATTATTATGTCAAAACTATACTATTGCTTTGAATCACATAAAAGTATAAATGTCCATGCTATAAAGAAAAGAATATGATATGACTTGATGAACAACACTCCACATCAAAAATTCTGTTTTTATCACTTACCTACTCGAGGACGAGTAGGAGTTAAGCTTGGGGATGCTGATACGTCTCCAACGTATCTATAATTTTATATTGTTCCATGTTGTTTTATTATCAATCTTGGATGTTTTATAATCATTTTATAGTCATTTCGTATCAATTTTTGTTACTAACCTATTGACATAGTGCCAAGTGCCAGTTGCTGTTTTTCCATGTTTTTTACATCGCATCAAATCAATATCAAACGGAGTCCAAATGCTACGAAACTCCCACGATGAATTTTTATGGACCAAAGGAAAGACAATGGGCCCTGGTTGCACCTGGGGGGTGCCCAGAGGGAGCACAACCCACCAGGGCACGCCAGGAGGCCCAGGCGCGTCCTGGTGGGTTGTGCCCACCTCGGGTGCCCCCCGGACCGCCTCTTTGCTCTATAAATACCCAAATATTCCAGAAACCCTAGGGGGTCGTCGAAATATTCATCCAGCCGCCGCAGAGTCCAGAACCACCAGATCCAATCTAGACACCATCTCGGATGGGGTTCACCACCTCCATTGGTGCCTCTCCGATGATGCGTGAGTAGTTCTTTGTAGACCTTCTGGTCTGTAGTTAGTAGCTAGATGGCTCTCTCTCTCTCTCTCTCGCTTATTCTCAATACAATGGTCTCTTAGAGATCCATTTGATGTAACTCTTTTGCGGTGTGTTTGTTGGGATCTGATGAACTTTGAGTTTATGATCAGTCATATCTTTTTATATCCATGAAAGTTATTTGAGTTTCTTTGATCTCTTATATTCATGATCTCTTATAGCCTCGTATTTCTTCTTCGATATTTGGGTTTTGTTTGGCCAACTTGATCTATTTATCTTGCAATGGGAAGAGGTGCCCGGTAGTGGGTTCGATCTTAGGGTGCTTGATCCCAGTGACAGAAGGGGAACCGACACGTATGTATCGTTGCCACTAAGGATAAAAAGACGAGATCTATATCTACCTCCATATAGATAAATGGATCTTGTATACATCATGTCATCGTTCTTATTGCATTACTCCGTTTTCCCATGAACTTAATGCACTAGATGCATGCTGGATAGCGGTCGATGTGTGGAGTAATAGTAGTAGATGGAGGCAGGAGTCAGTCTACTAATCTTGGACATGATGCCTATGTAATGATCATTGCTTGGATATCGTCATGAGTATTTGAAGTTCTATCAATTGCCCAACAGTAATTTGTTTACCCACCATTTTCTATTTTTCTTGAGAGAAGCCACTAGTGAATTTTCTTGAGAGAAGCCACTAGTGAAAACTACGGCCCCTGGGTCTTCTTCTTCATATATTTGCCTTGCGATCTATTTTTCCTTTGTAGTTTTATTCAGATATATTGAACCCCAAAACACAAAAATATCTTGTTGCACTTTATTTTATTTGCGATCTATTATTTCAATCTATTACAATTTTCTCCCGTCTCCGCGCCAATTTCTGGCGCCGTACCCGATAGGGATTGACAACCCCTTTAACATGTCTGGTTGCGAGTGGCTGTTATTTGTGTGCAGGGGCTGTTTACGTTTTGTTGCTTGGTTCTCCTACTGGTTCGAAACCTTGGTTTCATTACCGAGGGAAATACCTACCGTTGCTGTGCTACATCATCCTCTCCTCTTGGGGGAAACACCGACGTAGTCTTGGCAAACATCATCAGTCTACATCATGTCATCGTTCTTATTGCATTTCTCCGTTTTTCTATGAACTTAATGCACTAGATGCATGCTGGATAGCGGTCGATGTGTGGAGTAATAGTAGTAGATGCAGGTAGGAGTCGGTCTACTAATCTTGGACGTGATGCCTATGTAATGATCATTGCTTGGATATCGTCATGAGTATTTGAAGTTCTATCAATTGCCCAACAATAATTTGTTCACCCACCGTATGCTATTTTTCTCTAGAGAAGCCACTAGTGAAACCTACAGCCCCCGGGTCTCTTTCTCATATATTTGACTTTGTGACCTACTTTTTCCTTGCATTTATTTTTAGATCTATTAAACCAAAAATACAAAAATACTTTGATGCACTTTATTTTATTTGCGATCCATTTATTCAATCTATTACAACTTTCTCCCGTCCGCGCACCATTTTTGGTGCCGTTACACGAAAGGGATTGATAACTCCTTTAACACGTCGGGTTGCGAGTGGTTGTTATTTGTGTGCAGGGGTTGTTTATGTTGTGTTGCTTGGTTCTCCTACTGGTTCGATAACCTTGGTTTCATATCTGAGGGAAATACCTATCGCCGCTGTGCTGCATCATCCCTTCCTCTTTGGGGAAATACCGACGTAGCTTCAAGCGACATCATGGCACGCCATGGGGGGAGTCCTACTTGGACTCCTAGTCCAAGTAGGATTCGCCCCCCCCCCTTTTCCTTTCTCCACTGGAGGGAAAGGGAAGGAGAAGTAGAGGGAGAGGGAAAGGGGGCGCCGCCCCCTCCCCCTAGTCCAATTTGGACTGCCATGGGGGGGGGGGGGCAGCCACCCCTTGCAACCCACCTCTCTCTCCACTAAGGCCTAATATTTCCCTCGGGGGGTTCCGGTAACCCCTCGGTACTCCGGTAAAGTACCCGAATCACTCGGAACCATTCCGATGTCCGAATACTACCTTCCAATATATGAATCTTTACCCCTCGACCATTCCGAGACTCCACGTCATGTCCGTGATCTCATCTGGGACTCCGAACAAACTTCGGTCACCAAAACACATAACTCATAATACAAATCGTCATCGAACGTTAAGCGTGCGGACCCTACGGGTTCGAGAAGTATGTAGACATGAACGAGACACATCTCCAGTCAATAACCAATAGCAGAACCTTGATGCTCATATTGGTTCCTACATATTCTACGAAGATCTTTATCGGTCAAACCGCATAACAACATACGTCATTCCCTTTGTCATCGGTATGTTACTTGCCCGAGATTCGATCATCGGTATTATCATACCTAGTTCAATCTCGTTATCGGCAAGTCTCTTTACTCGTTATGTAATGCATCATCCTGTAACTAACTCATTAGTCACATTGCTTGCAAGGATTATAGTGATGTGCATTACCGAGAGGGCCCAGAGATACCTCTCCGATACTCGGAGTGACAAATCCTAATCTCGATCTATGCCAACTTATCAAACACCTTTGGAGACACCTGTAGAGCATCTTTATAGTCACCCAGTTACGTTGTGACATTTGATAGCACACAAAGTGTTCCTCTAGTATTCGGGAGTTGCACAATCTCATATTCAGAGAATATGTATAAGTCATGAAGAAAGCAATAGCAATAAAACTTAACGATCATAATGCTAAGCTAACGGATGGGTCTTGTCCATCACATCATTCTCTAATGATGTGATCCCGTTCATCAAATGACAACACATGTCTATGGTTAGGAAACTTAACCATCTTTGATTAACAAGCTAGTCAAGTAGAGGCATACTAGGGACACTCTGTTTTGTCTATGTATTCACACATGTACTAAGTTTCCGGTCAATACAATTCTAGCATGAATAATAAACATTTATCATGATATAAGGAAATATAAATAATAACTTTATTATTGCCTCTAGGGCATATTTCCTTAAGTCACCCACATTGAAAAATTCTTATTCAAGTATCCTATTATGCTATCCAGAAATTATGTATTATTTCAAATCAAAAATATGTCATCTACATATAATATTAGAAATGCTACAGAGCTCCCAATCACTTTCTTGTAAATACAGGCTTCTCCAAAAGTATGTATAAAACCATATGCTTTGATCACACTACCAAAGCGTATATTCCAACTCCGAGAGGCTTGCACCAGTCCGTAAATGGATCGCTGGAGCTTGCACACTTTGTTAGCACCTTTAGGATCGACAAAACCTTTTGGTTGAATCATATACAACTCTTCTTTAAGATATCCATTAAGGAATGCAGTTTTGACATCCATTTGCCAAATTTCATAATCATAGAATGCGGCAATTGCTAACACGATTCGGAAAGACTTAAGCATCACTACGGGTGAGAAGGTCTCATCATAGTCAAGTCCTTGAACTTGTCAAAAACCTTTCGAAACAAGTCGAGCTTTGTAGATAGTAACATTACCGTCAGCGCCAGTCTTTTTCTTGAAGATACATTTATTCTCTATGGCTTGCTAATCATCGGGCAAGTCAACCAAAGTCCACACTTTGTTCTCATACATGGATCCCATCTCAGATTTCATGGCCTCAAGCCATTTTGCGGAATCTGGGCTCATCATCGCTTCCTCATAGTTCGTAGGTTCGTCATGTTCTAGTAACATGACTTCCAGAACAGGATTACCGTACCACTCTGGCGCGGAACGTACTCTGGTTGACCTACGAGGTTCGGTAGTAACTTGGTCTGAAGTTTCATGATCATCATCATTAGCTTCCTCACTAATTGGTGTAGGAATCATTGGAACTGATTTCTGTGATGAACTACTTTCCAGTTCGGGAGAAGGTACAATTAACTCATCAAGTTCTACTTTCCTCCCACTCACTTCTTTCAAGAGAAACTCCTTCTCTAGAAAGTATCCATTCTTAGCAATGAATATCTTGCCTTCGGATCTGTGATAGAAGGTGTAACCAATAGTTTCCTTTGGGTATCCTATGAAGACACATCTCTCCAATTTGGGTTCGAGCTTATCAGGTGGAAGCTTTTTCACATAAGCATTGCATCCCCAAACTTTAAGAAACGACACCTTAGGTTTCTTGCTAAACCACAATTCATATGGTGCCGTCTCAACGGATTTAGATGGTGCCCTATTTAACGTGAATGCAACCGTCTCTAAAGCATAACCCCAAAACGACAGCGTTAAATCGGTAAAAGACATCATAGATCGCACCATATCTATTAAAGTAAGGTTACGACGTTCGGACACACCATTACGCTGTGGTGTTCAAGGTGGTGTGAGTTGCGAAACTATTCCACATTGTTTCAAATGAAGACCAAACTCATAACTAAAATATTCACCTTCACTATCAGATCATAGAACATTTATTTTATTGTTACGATGATTTTCCACTTCACCCTGAAATTCTTTGAACTTTTCAAATGTTTCAGACTTATGTTTCATTAAGTAGATATACCCATATCTGTCCAAATTATCTGTGAAGGTCGGAAAATAATGATACCCGCCGTGAGCCTCAGCACTCATCGGACCGCATACATCAATATGTATTATTTCCAATAAGTCAGTTGCTCGCTCCATTGTTCTGGAGAACGGAGTCTTAGTCATCTTGCCCATGAGGCATGGTTTGCAAGCATCAAGTGATTCCAAAAGCCCATCAGCATGGAGTTTCTTCATGCGCTTTACACCAATATGATCTAAACTGCAGTGCTACAAATAAGTTGCACTATCATTATTAACTTTGCATCTTTTGGCTTCAATATTATGAATATGTGTATCACTATAATCGAGATTCAACAAAATAGACAACTCATCAAGGGTGCATGACCATAAAAGATATTAATCCTATAAATAGAACAACCATTATTCTATGATTTAAATGAATAACCATCTTGCATAAAACAAGATCCAGATATAATGTTCATGCTCAACGCTGGCACCAAATAACAATTATTTAGGTATAGAACTAATCTTGACGGTAGATGTAGAGGTAGCGTGCCAACGGCGATCACATCGACTTTGGAAGCATTTCCCACGCGCATCGTCACCTCGTCCTTAGCCAATCTTCGTTTAATTCGTAGCCCCTGTTTTGAGTTGCAAATATGAGCAACAGAACCAGTATCAAATACCCAGGCGCTACTATGAGCATTAGTAAGCTACGCATAAATAACATGTATATCAAATATACCTTTCCCTTTGCCATCCTTCTTATCCGCCAAATACTTGGGGCAGTTCCGCTTCCAGTGACCAGTCCCTTTGCAGTAGAAGCACTCAGTTTCAGGCTTAGGTCCAGACTTGGGCTTCTTCCCTTGAGCAGCAACTTGCTTGCTGTTCTTCTTGAAGTTCCCCTTCTTCCCTTTGCCCTTTTTCTTGAAACTAGTGGTCTTGTTAACCATCAACACTTGATGCTCCTTCTTGATTTCTACCTCCACAGCCTTTAGCATCGCGGAGAGCTCGGGAATTGTCTTTTTCATCCCTTGCATATTATAGTTCATCGTGAAGCCTTTATAGCTTGGTGGCAGTGATTGAAGAACTCTGTCAATGACACTATCATCAGGAAGATTAACTCCCAGCTGAGTCAAGTGGTTATGGTACCCAGACATTCTGGGTATGTGTTCACTGACAGAACTAATCTCCTCCATCTTGCAGCTATAGAACTTGCTAGAGACTTCATATCTCTCAACTCGGGCATTTGCTTGAAATATTAACTTCAACTCCTAGAACATCTTATATGCTCCATGACATTCAAAACATCTTTCAAGTCCCAATTCTAAGCCACAAAGCACACTGAACTATCGAGTAGTCATCAGCTTTGCTCTGCCAGACGTTCATAACGTCCGGAGTTGCTCCTGCAGCGGGTCTTGCACCTAGCGGTGCTTCCAGGATGTAATTATTCTGTGCAGCAATGAGGATAATCCCCAAGTTACGGACCCAGACCGTGTAGTTGCTACCATCATCTTTCAACTTAGCTTTCTCTAGGAACACATTAAAATTCAAGGGAACGGTAGCACGGGCCATTGATCTACAACAACATAGATATGCAAAAACTATCAGGTACTAAGTTCATGATAAATTAAAGTTCAATTAATCATATTACTTAAGAACTCCCACTTAGATAGACATCCCTCTAGTCATCTAAATGATCACGTGATCCATATCAACTAAACCATGTCCGATCATCACGTGAGATGGAGTAGTTTTGAATGGTGAACATCACTATGTTGATCATATCTACTATATGATTCACGTTCGACCTTTCGGTCTCAGCGTTCCGAGGCCATATCTGCATATGCTGGGCTCGTCAAGTTTAACCCGAGTATTCTACACGTGCAAAACTGGCTTGCACCCGTTGTATGTGAACGTAGAGCTTATCACACCTGATCATCATGTGGTGTCTCGGCACGACGAACTGTAGCAACGGTGCATACTCAGGGAGAACACTTGTACCTTGAAATTTAGTGAGGGATCATCTTATAATGCTACCGCCGTACTAAGCAAAATAAGATGCATAAAGGATAAACATCACATGCAATCAAAATATGTGACATGATATGGCCATCATCATCTTGTGCCTTTGATCTACATCTCCAAAGCATCGGCATGATCTCCATTGTCACCGGCTTGACACCTTGATCTCCATCATAGCATCTTTGTCGTCTCGCCAACTATCGCTACCGCTTAGTGGTAAAGTAAAGCAAATACATGGCGATTGCATTTCATACAATAAAGCGACATCCATAAGGCTCCTGACAGTTGCCAATAGCTTTTACAGAACATGATTATCTCATACAACAATTTATATCTCATCACGTCTTGACCATATCACATCACAACATGCCCTGCAAAAACAAGTTAGACGTCCTCTACTTTGTTGTTTCAAGTTTTACGTGGCTGCTACGGGCTTCTAGCAAGAACCATTCTTACCTACGCGTCAAAACCACAACAATTTTTCGTCAAATGTGTTGTTTAACCTTCAACAAGGACCGACCGTAGTCAAACTTGATTCAACTAAAGTTGGAGAAACAGACACCCACCAGCCACCTTTGTGCAAAGCACGTCGGTAGAACCAGTCTCATGAACGTGGTCATGTAATGTCGGTCCGGGCCGCTTAATCCAACAATACCGCCAAATCAAAGTAAAACGTTGGTGGTAAGCAGTATGACTATTATCGCCCACAACTCTTTGTGTTCTGCTCGTGCATATCATCTACACATAGACCTGGCTCTGATACCACTGTTGGGGAACATAGCATGCAATTTCAAAAAATTCCTACGATCACACAAGATCTATCTAGGAGATGCATAGCAACGAGAGGGGGAGAGTGTGTCCACGTACCCTCGTAGACCGAAAGCGGAAGCGTTAGTTTAACGCGGTTGATGTAGTCGAACGTCTTCACGATCCAACTGATCCAAGTACCGAACGTATGGAACCTCCGTGTTCAGCACACGTTCAGCTCGATGACGTCCCTCGAACTCTTGATCCAGTAGAGGGTCGAGGGAGAGTTCCATCAGCACGACGGCGTGGTGACGGTGATGGTGATGTGATTCGCGTAGGGCTTCGCCTAAGCTCTACGACGCTATGACCGGAGGAGTAAACCTTGGAGGAGGGCACCACACACGGCTAAGAGAATTCTTTGTGTGCCTTTGGGGTGCCCCCCGCCCCTGTATATAAAGGAGGGGAGGAGGAGGCCGTCGGCCAGGAGGGGCGCGCCATGGGGGGAGTCCAACTTGGACTCCTAGTCCAAGTAGGATTCGCCCCCCTTTCCTTTTTCCACCGGAGGGAAAAGGAAGGAGAGGGAGAGGCAGAGGGAAAGGGGCGGCGTCGCCCCTCCCCTTAGTCCAATTCGGACTGCCACGGCGGGGGCGGCCACCCCTTGCGGCCCTCCTCTCTCTCCACTAAGGCCCACTAAGGCCCAATATTTCCCCCGGGTGGTTCCGGTAACCCCTCGGTACTCCGGTAAAATACCTGAATCACTCGGAACCATTCCGATGTCTGAATACTACCTTCCAATATATGAATCTTTACCTATTACCATTTCGAGACTCCTCGTCATGTCCGTGATCTCATCTGGGACTCCGAACAAACTTCGGTCGCGGACCCTACGGGTTCGAGAACTATGTAGACATGACCGAGACACACCTCCGGTCAATAACCAATAGCGGAACCTGGATGCTCATATTGGGTCCTACATATCTACGAAGATCTTTATCTGTCAAACCGCATAACGACATACGTCATCCCCTTTGTCATCGGTATGTTACTTGCCCGAGATTTGATCGTCGGTATCATCATACCTAGTTCAATCTCGTTACCGACAATTCTCTTTACTCGTTCCGTAATGCATCATCCCGTAACTAACTCATTAGTCACATTGCTTGCAAGGCTTATAGTGATGTGCATTACCGAGAGGGCCCAAAGATACCTCTCCGATACTCAGAGTGACAAATCATAATCTCGATCTATGCCAACTCAACAAACACTTTCGGAGACACCTGTAGAGCATCTTTATAATCACCCAGTTACGTTGTGACGTTTGCTAGCACACAAAGTGTTCCTCCGGTATTCGGGAGTTGCATAATCTCATAGTCAGAGAAATATGTATAAGACATGAAGAAAGCAATAGCAATAGAACTTAACGATAATAATGCTAAACTAACGGATGAGTCTTGTCGATCACATCATTCTCTAATGATGTGATCTCCTTCATCAAATGGCAACACATGTCTATGGTTAGGAAACTTAACCATCTTTGATTAACGAGCTAGTCAAGTAGAGGCATACTAGGGACACTCTGTTTTGTCTATCTATTCACACATATACTAAGTTTCCGGTTAATACAATTCTAGCATGAATAATAAACATTTATCATGATATAAGGAAATATAAATAACAACTTTATTATTTCCTCTAGAGCATATATCCTTCAATATCCATGGCCCAAATATACAAGATAAAGTTCATAATTCTGTCGATAATCATCCATAGGTGTTGCGCCACCTCACTTTTGAGCCACGCCTTTGTAATTTTAAAATACACGATAATAAGCGGTTTTTTAGTCTGTATAAGTGAAGTAAACCAACGTAGGTTATAAGCCCCCCCCCCCCACTAGCCGAGTTTCTCCTCTATTATTTTTCATAAGCCATTAGGGAATCGTTTTGACTCGAATTTTGTTTATTTAAAAGTTAGGCACTGTTGCAAGTTCATGTAAACTGACGTGTCAAACGAAAGCGGTGAACCGTATGCAAAAACTCCAACTTAATCAATCCTTCATTTATATTCATGGCCAAGCCTATTGAGCTTCCTCCTTCACCGATAACGTCTAAGAGTTCTGGTGTAATGATACATAAGGCACACCATCTAGTGTTCGGTGTAGTTGGATGTCAAATCAATTTTCCGACCAAACCAGAGAACTGCCTTTGACAATCCAACATGACAAATACTACCTAGAAACTAAGATTTTACCTAGAGCCATATACCCTAGGTAGACCCAAAAATCATGTAGGTAAAGGCTTTACATACACCGAAAAGGCTCATTTTCCTACAGGATCTAGCGAAACATTCTTTACCTAGGGGACAAACACAAGGACAGAATTGTGGGGCCCTTTCGAATACTGCCATGCGAGAACTTCCTTTATAGTTCTTTCCGTACCAGATGTTTGAACAATACCATAGGGATACATCACATTCATATATCCCATATACAAGTATACAATTTAAATTAAAATTGATATCTCCCATAATTCAAATAACTAAGTCCCAAGCCATAATTCAAATTTATAAATTGTAGTTAGAACCATCTACACATTAGATTATTGACCAATGAACACATACATCAAATTAATGGTCAATTTAGAGTTAGAATTCAGAAAGTAAAGCTATAGCTAGCAGAACACCTAAATAGGACCAAATATTCAAATATCCCTGCAAATACATGCGTGCATGCACAGGATGATAAAGAAAAAAAATGAAATAAGAAATGTGTTGTGGACTAAGTCGCTATAGCCTCATTCACAATCGGTTTTCACCATTCGCTTTGTATTGTCGAGGGCTTCACAACTAGATCCCATTCGAATATGTTTCACAAACCTTTTTGGGACCCTAAAATTGCCACCGACGATTAATGAAGTTGTAATTGTATTGTGGACCATGTGGCAATTCTGGTAGTAATACACCGGCAACTTCAAAGATCATTAGGCGGCAACTTTTAACATGAGATTTCGAGGCATACACACATGAGGCATATTACCCATGCTCTAGTCGAGACAAAGTCCACAATGAAAACAGATCGTAAATTGGATCAACGGTTTGAGAGATAAATCATTTTGAAGTTTTCAAAATAGCATTTATGACGCTGATGTCATTGACCGTTGTTTGCGGAAACTAATGAGGAATGTACGCTCCCTATTAGTGTCTAGTTCTTTTGGTTAGAAATTCATCTTTCTCTACGGTGCACTACATTCGTCCTGGTTTACTAGTTCCTTCGTATTTGAGTCATATTTTGACCATGATTTTAACCAATAAATTATAAGTTATACGAAAAAAATAATATCATCGAAAAATATATTCAAATACGAATCCAAGAATATAATTTTTGGTGACATACATCGACATTTCGTCAGTCAAATTTGTGAACAAATTTTGATCCAAAGTACAACGATGACTAATCAACCAAGACCGAGATGTAGTACTCTTCATTGCTTTACTATCCCTTGAGAGGCCAATAGACACTAGGTGAAACAATAGTTTCTGGTAAAAAAATTGTTGCAATATAAGACTGCTAATTTTACACCGTTGAAAGAAGAAGAAGAGAACGACGACATACCAACACCAAATCAATCCCCTATGTTCTATTTCGGCCTTGTAAAAGAAAAGTTCACCCGCAAAAAAAGAAAAGAAAAAGAAAAGCTGGGATCACAAGTACTCCATCCATCCCATAAGAGTATAGTGTAGTGTTAGAAAACGTCTTAGATTATGAAATGGATGGAGTAGTATTTATTAGGGGCCTCTAAAGGGCATGTCTGCTACTAGAACACTACAAATTCTTTGAGATATAAATAAATGTGAGCTATCTAAATCCTTGCAAAATTTGTATCTTGTTTCTTTTCTGACGTTTCTACACGTTCTTATGTTCAGGCCCCTATAACCATGAAGTATTCTCTTATGATATTTCTCATTCATCATATTTATTACTCCTTCATTTCATAATGTAGTGCGCCCATGCTTTTTGAGATTTAACTTTAATAATAAATTTAACCGACATGAACGACTGCGGTGGAAGCATGACAGATACCTTCGAATTCGTATTCAAAATAAGTTCTCAAAAGTATAATTTTTCAGTAAAATGATTTATGTACTATTGATCTAATTTATAATTAAAGTTGAATCTTAAAACACGTGAACATAAATTGGATCAGCGCCTAGCCCTTAGGCAACTTTTAACATGAGATTTCAAGGCATACACACATGAGGCATATTACCCAAGTTCTAGTCGAGACAAAGTCCACAATGAAAATAGATCGTAAATTGGATCGACGATTTGAGAGATAAATCATTTTGAAGTTTTCAAAATAGCATTTATGACGCTGATGTCATTGACCGTTGTTTGCGGAAACTAATGAGGAATGTATGCTCCCTATTAATGTCTAGTTCTTTTGGTTAGAAATTCGTCTTGCTCTAGGGTGCACTACATTCGTCCTGGTTTACTAGTTTCTTCGTATTTCAGTCATATGTTGACCCTGATTTTAACCAATAAATTATAAGTTATATGACAAAAATAATATCATCGAAAAATACATTCAAATACGAACCAAGAATATAATTTTCGATGACATACATCAACATTTCGTCAGTCAAATTTGTGAACAAACTTTGACGCAAAATATGATGATGATTAATAAACCGAGACCGAGATGTAGTACTCCTCATTCTTTACGATCCCTTGACAGGCCAGTAGGCTCTAGGTAAAACGATGGTTTCTGGTAACAAACATCGTTGCAATATAACACTGCTAATTTTACACCGCTGAAAGAGGAAGGAGTGAACGACGACATACCAACACCAAATCAATCTCGTATGTTCTATTCGGCCTCGTAAAATAAAAGTTCACCCGCAAAAAAAAAAGAAAAAAAATGGGATCACAAGTACTTCACCGTGGTAGAATTCATGTTTTTAGTATGTTCCCTAGATGTGATCTGTTCATCTACTGTGACGCCCGAATAATTAAGCTACAGTAATTCTTGCTAATGATGTCACGCCACCTCGGTTGCTGTTGATAATCTCGCGATGACTCAAATCCCCTTCAAATTCAAAATTAAAATAAAGTTAAACAACAAAACTTTTCAAATGTCAAAACTAATATGTTCAATCTGTGGCAAATATTCATTTATTAATATTGGTGGTGAACCAACATTTTTGCAAAGTGTTTAAATGCCCTAAAGTAATTACAATAGTGGTCTAAAATATAATTTAATTGGCTTTAAATCATAAAATACTAAACTAATTTAATGTGGGACCAAGCTAAAATGGCAGTGGCCGAATCGTTGATACAGATTTAGGTTCCAACTCTATATTTTATAAAGCTAAGATAAAAATAAAAGCTAAAAACTAAAACTGAAATAAACTAAAAAGGAAAAAAGCCCCCCGCCCCCCCCCCTACTGGACCACGGCCTAGCTAGCCGCCCACTAGGCCGGCCCAGCTCCCCCTCCCTGGCCTATAACACCCACAGCCAAACCATAACCTAACCCGAACCCCACCCACTCTCCTCGATACCCTCTCTGTCTCATCTCCCCGATCTGGATCACGGGTGCGCGCCCGACCCGTCGTCGTCCGACGCGTTGCCGCCTGTAACGCCCTCGCGAAGCTTCCTCGCGGACCGCCTCCCCACCTTCGCTGTCCCGTCTTCCTCCCCGAGCCCCACCGCCTCGTCCCACGGCCCTGCTGTGAGGCCCCGCCTCTCTCCTCCCCACCCACCACCACCCCCGCGCTCGACCCCGTGCAGCGCGCGCCGCCGCGCCGCGCGTTGTCCGCGCCACCGTCCCTAGCCCCGCTCGTCGCCGCGCCCGTCGCGGGCACACGGCTCGCACACCGCCGCCCCATCGCCCACGCATGCTCGCGCTTCGACGCTGCACACCCGCCGCTACCCTGTGGCCTGGCCTCGCCCCGCATCGCTATGGACTGCAGCTGCTGATGTTTTCCCCCGCGCCGCACTGCATTCGCCTACGCCGGCCCGCAACGACGCTCGTCGCTGCTCCCGACCGTCCCGTGCGTCGCGTCCGGTAGGCAGAAGCGCCGCCGCCGCCCCGCTCAACGCCACCGCCTCTACGCTCCACCTCCGACCGCCCCACGACCACTACCCGATTCGCCATTGAACGGGATTTCCAACGCCGCCACCCATGTGAGCTCCCGGGGCCGGAGTCGGCCTACCGGCGATCGGTGGAGCCGCTGGATTAGCATTGGTGGTTACTGAACCCATTAACACCCCCACTGCCACAGACATGTGAGCCCCCACCATTGTTAATTACTTAATTAAAGTAACACAATCCCAAACCTGAGTCTCTGACAAACTAGGTCCACTAACTAATTAGACTATTTTAAATAAATAAAACCTGTTAACAAACTGTCTCACTAACAGTGGGGACCCACTGGTCAGTTTGACCAGCCAATGGTCAAAGTCAAACTTTGACTGCTGACTGGGCTGCTGACTCAAACCCCCTGTCCCCACCTGACGTACCCATACACACTTCTGGGTACACTTCCTGTGCTCCTGTGTACCCATAGCATTTAAATACTAATTTATTTTCGAATTAAATTAAATCTAGGAAATTGGAAAAACAATTAAAACTTTGAAAATTAATATAAAATAATCCGTAAGTCGGATGAAAAAACTTTCTACATGAAAGTTCCTCAGAACGACGAGACGAATCCGAATACGCAGTCCGTTCATCCGCCACACATCCCTAGCATAGCAAACACACAACTTTCCCCCTCCGGTTCATCTGTCCAAAAACGCGAAACACCGGGGATACTTTCTCGGATGTTTCCCCTCTTCACCGGCATCACCTAGTACTGTGTTAGGTCACCTCTAGCACCGCGCATTGCCACATTTTGTTTTATGTTACTTTGATTGCTCTGTTATTTATTGTGTTCCCCCTTCGTTACTTCTTTCTGGTAGACTCCGAGACTGCCGGCAACCCCTAGTTCGACTACGATGTTGACGACACGTCCTTCTTGCCAGAGCGACCAGGCAAGCCCCCCCTTGATCACCGGATATCGCCTATTCCTTCTCTCTACTGCTTGTATTAGAGTAGTGTAGCATGTTACTGCTTTCGGTTAATCCTATTCTGCTGCATAGCCTGTCATTGTTGCTACAATTGTTGATACCTTTACCTGCTATCCTAATGCTTAGTATAGGATGCTAGTATTCCATCAGTGGCCCTACATTCTTGTCCGTCTGCCATGCTATACTACTGGGCCGTGATCACTTCGGGAGGTGATCGCGGGCATATGCTATATACTTTGTACTGTTACATTACTTATGATACTGTTCGGAGATGGGGGCTGAAGGGGCAGGTGGCTCCATCCCGGTAGAGGTGGGCCTGGGTTCCCGACGGCCCCCGACAGTTACTTTGTGGCGGAGCGGTAGGGCAGGTTGAGACCACCTAGGAGAGGGGTGGGCCTGGCCCTGGTTGGCATTCACGGATACTTAACACACTTAACGAGATCTTGGTATTTGATCTGAGTCTGGCCACTGGCCTATATGCACTAACCAACTACGTGGGAACAGTTATGGGCACTCGACGTCGTGGTATCAGCCGAAGCCTTCGTGACGTCAGCGACTGAGCGGCGGGCGCCGGATTGGACTGGAACGCCTGCTAGGCTAGGTCTGCTTCCGGCCGTGTTCGCAACGTGTAGGTGTGCAATGGGCGATGGGCCCAGAACCCTGCGCCATAGGATTTAGACCGGCGTGCTGACCTCTCTGTTGTGCCTAGGTGGGGTTGCGTGAAGGAAATATGCCCTAGAGGCAATAATAATGTTATTATTTATTTCCTTATATCATGATAAATGTTTATTATTCATGCTAGAATTGTATTAACCGGAAACATAATACATGTGTGAATACATAAACCTACAGAGTGTCACTAGTATGCCTCTACTTGACTAGCTCGTTAATCAAAGATGGTTATGTTTCCTAACCATGAACAAGGAGTTGTTATTTGATTAACGGGATCACATCATTGGTTGAATGATCTGATTGACATGACCCATTCCATTAGCATAGCACCTGATCGTATAGTTTGTTGCTAGTGCTTTTCTTCATGACTTATACATGTTCCTATGACTATGAGATTATGCAACTCCGTTTGCCCGAGGAACACTTTGGGTGCTACCAAACGTCACAACGTAATCGGGTGATTATAAAGGTACATTACAGGTGTCTCCGAAGGTACATGTTGGGTTGGCATATTTGAGATTAGGATTTGTCACTCCGATTGCTCGGAGAGGTATCTCTGGCCCTCTCGGTAATGCACATCACATAAGCCTTGCAAGCATTGCAACTAAATGTGTTAGTTGTGAGATGATGTATTACGGAACGAGTAAAGAGACTTACCAGTAACGAGATTGAACTAGGTATTGGATACCGACGATCGAATCTCGGGTAAGTAACATACCGATGACAAAGGGAACAACGTATGTCGTTATGCGGTTTGACCGATAAAGATCTTCGTAGAATATGTAGGAACCAATATGGGCATCCAGGTTCCGCTATTGGTTATTGACCGAGAATGGTTCTAGGTCATGTCTACATAGTTCTCGAACCCGTAGGGTCCGCACGCTTAAGGTTTCGATGATGCTTATATTATGAGTTTATGAGTTTTGATGTACCGAAGGAGTTCGAGTCCCGGATGAGATCGGGGACATGACGAGGAGTCTCGAAATGGTCGAGACGTAAAGATCGATATATTGGACGACTATATTCGAGTTCGGAAAGGTTCCGAGTGATTCGGTATTTTTCGAGTACCGGGTAGTTACGGGAGAAGTAATGGGCCTTGATGGGCTTTAGTGGGAAGAGGAAAAGGCTGCTGCGCCCCCTCCCTCTAGTCCGAATTGGACTAGGGAAAGGGGCCGCCACCTTCCTACTCCTCCACTTCCTTCTCCCTTCCTCCCCTACATGGAAGGATTCCTAGTTGGACTAGGAAGGGGAATCCTACTCCCGTGGGAGTAGGACTCCCCTTGGCGCCAAACATAGGGCCGCCTCCTCCTCCCTTGCTCCTTTATATACGGGGCAGGGGGCACCCTAGAACACACAAGTTGATCTTCGTGATCGCTCCTTAGCCGTGTCGGTGCCCCCTCCACCATATTCCACCTCGGTCATATTGTAGCGGTGCTTAGGCGAAGCCCTGCGACGGTAGAACATCAAGATCGCCACCACGCCGTCGTCTTGTGGAACTCCTTCCCGACGCTTTGCTGGATCGGAGCCGGGATCGCCATCGAGCTGAACGTGTGCAGAACTCGGAGGTGCCGTGACGTTCGGTACTTGGATCGGTCGGATCGTGAAGACGTCGACTACATCAACCGCGTTGTTATAACGCTTCCGCTTTCGGTCTCACGAGGGTACGTGGACGGACACTCTCCTCTCGCTGCTATGCCATCACCATGGTCTTGCGTGATCGTAGGAATTTTTTGAAATTACTCGTTCCCCAACAGGGTATCGAGCCAGGTTTTATGCGTTGATGTCATGTGCACGAGTAGAACACAAGTGAGTTGTGGACGATACAAGTCATACTGCCTACCAGCATGTCATACTTTGGTTCAGCGGTATTGTGAGATGAAGCGGCCGGACCGACATTACGCGACGCTTACGCGAGACTGGTTTCACCGCCCGAGCACTCGTTGCTTAAAGGTGACCGGCGGTGTCTGTCTCTCTCACTTTAGTTGAATCGAGTGTGGCTCGCCCGGTCCTTGAGAAGGTTAAACGGAGTCTATTTGACGAAGTATCGTTGTGGTTTTGATGCGTAGGTAAGAACGGTTCTTGCTCAGCCCGTAGCAGCCACGTAAAACTTGCAACAACAAAGTAGAGGACGCCTAACTTGTTTTTGCAGGCATGTTGTGATGTGATATGGTCAAGACGTGATGCTATATTTTATTGTATGAGATGATCATGTTTTGTAACCGAGTTATCGGCAATCGGCAGGAGCCATATGGTTGTCGCTTTATTGTATGAAATGCAACGCCATGTAATTGCTTTACTTTATCACTAAGCGGTAGCGATAGTCGAGAAGCAATAGTTGGCGAGACGACAACGATGCTACGATGGAGATCAAGGTGTCGCGCCCGGTGACGATGGTGATCATGACGGTGCTTCGAGATGGAGATCACAAGCACAAGATGATGATGGCCATATCATATCACTTATATTGATTGCATGTGATGTTAATCCTTTATGCATCTTATTTTGCTTTGATTGACGGTAGCATTATAAGATGATCCCTTACTAAATTATCAAGAAGTGTTCTCCCTGAGTATGCACCGTTGCGAAAGTTCTTCGTGCTGAGACACCACGTGATGATCGGGTGTGATAGGCTCTACGTTCAAATACAACGGTGCAAAACAGTTGCACACGCAGAATACTCAGGTTATACTTGACGAGCTATGCATATAAGATATGACCTCGGAACACGGAGACCGAAAGGTCGAGCGTGAATCATATAGTAGATATGATCAACATATTGATGTTCACCATTGAAACTACTCCATCACACGTGATGATCGGTCATGGTGTAGTTGATATGGATCACGCAATCACTTAGAGAATTGGAGTGATATTTTTCTAAGTGGGAGTTCTTAAGTAATATGATTAATTGAACTTTAATTTATCATGAACTTAGTCCTGGTAGTATTTTGCAAATTATGTTGTAGATCAATAGCTCGCGTTGTTGCTTCCCTATGTTTTTATATGTGTTCCTAGAGAAAATTGTATTGAAAGATGTTAGTAGCAATGATGCGGATTGGATCCGTGATCTGAGGTTTATCCTCATTGCTGCGCAGAAGAATTATGTCCTTAATGCACCGCTAGGTGACGGACCTATTGCAGGAGCGATGCGGCGTTATGAACGCTTTGGCTAGCTCAATATGATGACTACTTGATAGTTTAGTGCACCATGCTTAACGGCTTAGAATCGGGACTTCAAAGACGTTTTGAACGTCATGGACCATATGAGATGTTCCAGAATTGAAGTTAATATTTCAAGCAAATACCGAGTTGAGAGATATGAAGTCTCCAACAAGTTCTATAGCTAAAAGATGGAGGAGAATCGCTCAACTAGTGAGCATGTGCTCAGATTGTCCGAGTACTTCAATCGCTTGAATCAAGTGGGAGTTAATCTTCCGATAAGATAGTGATTGACGAAATTCTCTAGTCACCATCACTAAAGTTACTAGAACTTCGTGATGAACTATAATATGCAAGGGATGACGAAAACAATTCCCAAGCTCTTCGCGATGCTAAAATCGCGAAGGTAGAAATCAAGAAAACATCAAGTGTTGATGGTTGACAAGACCACTAGTCTCAAGAAAAGGGCAAAGGGAAGAAGGGAACTTCAAGGAAAACGGCAAGCAAGTTGTTGCTCGAGTGAAGAAGCCCAAGTCTAGACCTAAGCCCGAGACTAAGTGCTTTTGCTGCAATGGAACTGGTCACCGAAGCGGAACTACCCCAAGTATTTGGCGGATAAGAAGGATGGCAAAGTGAACAAAGGTATATTTGATATACAGATTATTGATGTGTATTTTACTAGTGTTCATAGCAACCCTCAAGATTTGATACTGGTTCGGTTGCTAAGAGTAGTAACTCAAACGGAGTTTCGTAATGAATGTAAACTAGTTGAAGGGAAGTGACGATGAGTGTTGGAAGTAGTTCCAAGATTGATATGATCATCATCTCACACTCCCTATACTTTCGGGATTAGTGTGGAACCTAAATAAGTGTTATTTGGTGTTGAGCATAAATATGATTTGATCATGTTTATTGCAATACGGTTATTCATTTAAGTAAGAGAATAAATTGTTGTTCTGCTTACATGAATAAAACCTTATATGGTTACACACTCAATGAAAATGGTTCATTGGATCTCGATCATAGTGATACACATATTCATAATATTGAAACCAAAAGATGCAAAGTTAATAATGATAGTGCAACTTATTTGTGGCACTCGCCGTTTAGGTCATATTGGTGTAAAGCGCATGAAGAAAACTCCATGCCGATGGACTTTTGGAATCACTTGATTATGAATCATTTGATGCTTGCGAACCGTGCCTTTTGGGCAAGATGACTAAAACTCCGTTCTCCGAACAATGGAACAAGCTACCGACTTATTGGAAATAATACATACCGATGTATGCGATCCAATGAATGTTGATGCTCGTGGCAAGTATCGTTATTTTCTGACCTTCACAAGATGATTTGAGTAGATATGGGTATATCTACTTGATGAAACATAAGTCTGAAATAGTTGAAAGGTTCAAAGAATTTCAGAGTGAAGTGGAAAATCATCGCAACAAGAAAATAAAGTTTCGCGATCTGATCGTGGAGATGAATATTTGAGTTACGAGTTTGGTCTTCAATGAAAACAATGTGGAATAGTTTCACAGCTCACGCCACATGGAACACTACAACATTATGGTGTGTTCGAACGTCAGAATAACATTTTTATTTTGATATGGTGCGATCTATGATGTATCTTACCGATTTACCACTATCGCTTTTGGGGTTATGCATTAAAGACAGCTGCATTCACGCTTAATAGGGCACCATCTAAATCCGCTGAGATGACACCGTATGAACTATGGTTTAGCAATAAACCTAAGTCGTCGTTTCTTAAAGTTTGAGTTGTGATACTTATGTGAAAAATTTTCACCGATAAGCTCGAACCCAAATCGAGAAATGCGTCTTCATAGAATACCCAAAGGTAACTATTGGGTACACCTTCTATCACAGATCCGAAAGCAAGACATTTGTTGTTAAGATGGATCCTTTCTAGAGAAGAAGTTTCTCTCGAAAGAAGTGAGTGGGAGGAAAGTAGAACTTGATGAGGTAATTGTACCTTCTCCTTATTGGAAAGTAGTTCATCACAGAATCAGTTCGAAAGATTCCTACACCAATTAGTGAGGAAGTTAATGATGATGATCATGAAACTTCAGATCAAGTTGCTACCAAACCTCGTAGGTCTTCCAGAGTAAGATCCGCACCGAGTGGTACGGTTATCCTATTCTAGAAGTCATGTTACTAGACCATGATGAACCTACGAACTATGAGGAAGCGATGATGAGCCCAGATTCCGCGAAATGGTTTGAGACCATGAAATCTGAGATGGGATCCATATATGAGAACAAAGTGTGGACTTTGATGGAGTTGCCGATGATCGGCAAGCCATATTATATAAATGGATCTTCAAGAGGAAGACAGATGCTGATAGTAGTATTACTATCTACAAAGCTCGACTTGTCGCAGAAAGGTTTTCGACAAGTTCAAGGTGTTGACTACAATGAGATTTACTCAATCAGTAGCGATGCTTATGTCTGTCCGAATCATGTTAGCAATCGCCACATTTTATGAAATCTGGCAAATGGATGTCAAAATACTTTCTTTAATGGATTTATTAAAGAAGAGTTGTATATGATGCAACCGAAGGTTTTGTCAATCCTAAAGGAGCTAACAAAATGTGCAAGCTCCAATGATCCATCTATGGACCGGTGCAAGCATCTCGAGTTGGAATAAACGCTTTGATAGTGTGATCAAAGCATATAGTTTTATACAGACTTGCAAAGAAGCCTGTATTTACAAGAAAGTGAGTGGGAGCACTACAGCATTTCGATAAGTATATGTGAATGACATATTGTAGATCGGAAATAATGTAGAATTATTCTGCAAAGCATAAAGGAGTGTTTCAAAGGAGTTTTTCAAAGAAAGACCTCGGTGAAGCTGCTTACATATTGAGCATTAAGATCTATAGAGATAGATCAAGACGCTTGATAAGTTTTTCAATGAGTACATACCTTGACAAGATTTTGAAGTAGTTCAAAATGGAACAGTCAAAGAAAGAGTTCTTGCCTGTGTTACAAAGGTGTGAAATTGAGTAAGACTCAAAACCCGCCACGGCAGAAGATAGAAAGAGAATGAAAGTCATTCCCTATGCCTTGGCCATAGGTTCTATAAAGTATGCCATGTTGTGTACCAGATCTATTGTATACCCTGCACTCGAGTTTGGCAAGGAGTACAATAGTGATCTAAGAGTAGATCGATGGACAGCGGTCAAAATTATCCTTAGTAGAATAAGGATATGTTTCTCGATTATGGACGTGACAAAAGTTCGTCGTAAAGGGTTACGCCGATACAAGTTTTGGCACCGATCTAGATGACTCTAAATCTCGGTCTAGATACATATTGAAAGTGGGAGCAATTAGCTATAGTAGCTCCGTGCGAACATTGTTGACATATAGATTTGCAAAATACATACGGATCTGAATGTGGCGCACCCGCTGACTAAAACTTCTCTCACAAAGCAAAACATGATCACACCTTAGTACTCTTTGGGTGTTAATCACATAGCGATGTGAACTAGATTACTGAATCTAGTAAACCCTTTGGGTCTTGGTCACATGGCGATGTGAATTATGGGTGTTAATCACATGATGATGTGAACTATCGATGTTAATCACATGGTGATGTGATCTAGATTATTGACTCTAGTGCAAGTGGGAGACTGAAGGAAATATGCCCTAGAGGCAATAATAATGTTATTATTTATTTCCTTATATCATGATAAATGTTTATTATTCATGCTAGAATTGTATTAACCGGAAACATAATACATGTGTGAATACATAAACCTACAGAGTGTCACTAGTATGCCTCTACTTGACTAGCTCGTTAATCAAAGATGGTTATGTTTCCTAACCATGAACAAGGAGTTGTTATTTGATTAACGGGATCACATCATTGGTTGAATGATCTGATTGACATGACCCATTCCATTAGCATAGCACCTGATCGTATAGTTTGTTGCTAGTGCTTTTCTTCATGACTTATACATGTTCCTATGACTATGAGATTATGCAACTCCGCTTGCCCGAGGAACACTTTGGGTGCTACCAAACGTCACAACGTAATCGGGTGATTATAAAGGTACATTACAGGTGTCTCCGAAGGTACATGTTGGGTTGGCATATTTCGAGATTAGGATTTGTCATCCGATTGTCGGAGAGGTATCTCTGGCCCTCTCGGTAATGCACATCACATAAGCCTTGCAAGCATTGCAACTAAATGTGTTAGTTGTGAGATGATGTATTACGGAACGAGTAAAGAGACTTACCGGTAACGAGATTGAACTAGGTATTGGATACCGACGATCGAATCTCGGGTAAGTAACATACCGATGACAAAGGGAACAACGTATGTCGTTATGCGGTTTGACCGATAAAGATCTTCGTAGAATATGTAGGAACCAATATGGGCATCCAGGTTCCGCTATTGGTTATTGACCGAGAATGGTTCTAGGTCATGTCTACATAGTTCTCGAACCCGTAGGGTCCGCACGCTTAAGGTTTCGATGATGCTTATATTATGAGTTTATGAGTTTTGATGTACCAAGGAGTTCGAGTCCCGGATGAGATCGGGGACATGACGAGGAGTCTCAAATGGTCGAGACGTAAAGATCGATATATTGGACGACTATATTCGGAGTTCGGAAGGTTCCGAGTGATTCGGTATTTTTGGAGTACCGGGTAGTTACGGGAGAAGTAATGGGCCTTGATGGGCTTTAGTGGGAAGAGGAAAAAGGCTGCTGCGCCCCCCCTCCCCTCTAGTCCGAATTGGACTAGGGAAAAGGGGGCCGGCCACCTTTCCTACTCCTCCACTTCCTTCTCCCTTCCTCCCCTACATGGAAGGATTCCTAGTTGACTAGGAAGGGGAATCCTACTCCCGGTGGGAGTAGGACTCCCCTTGGCGCGCCAAACATAGGGCCGGCCTCCTCCCTCCCTTGCTCCTTTATATACGGGGGCAGGGGGGCACCCTAGAACACACAAGTTGATCTTCGTGATCGTTCCTTAGCCGTGTGCGGTGCCCCCCTCCACCATATTCCACCTCGGTCATATTGTAGCGGTGCTTAGGCGAAGCCCCGCGACGGTAGAACATCAAGATCGCCACCACGCCGTCGTCTTGACGGAACTCCTTCCCGACGCTTTGCTGGATCGGAGCCGGGGATCGCCATCGAGCTGAACGTGTGCAGAACTCGGAGGTGCCGTACGTTCGGTACTTGGATCGGTCGGATCGTGAAGACGTACGACTACATCAACCGCGTTGTTATAACGCTTCCGCTTTCGGTCTACGAGGGTACGTGGACGGACACTCTCCCCTCTCGTTGCTATGCCATCACCATGGTCTTGCGTGATCGTAGGAATTTTTTTTGAAATTACTACGTTCCCCAACATTGCGACGTGTTGAGCTTCCGAGGCCGGGCATGACCCAGGAAAGTGTGTCTGGCCAAATGGGATCGAGCGTGTTAGGTTATGTGGTGCACCCCTGCAGGGAAGTTTATCTATTCGAATAGTCGTGATCTTCTGTAACAGGACGACTTGGAGTTGTACCTTGACCTTATGACAACTAGAACCGGATACTTAATAAAACACACCTTTCCAAGTGCCAGATATAACCCTGTGATCGCTCCCTAACAGGGCAACGAGGAGGGGATCGCCGGGTAGGTGTATGCTATATGATGCTACTTGGTGAACTTACCATCTACTCTCTTCTACATGCTGCAAGATGGAGGTGGCCAGAAGCGTAGTCTTCGACAGGGTTAGCTATCCCCTCTTATTCGGCGCAACTGCAGTTTAGTCCACCGATATGGCCCTTTACACATATACCCATGCATATGTAGTGTAGCTCCTTGCTTGCGAGTACTTTGGATGAGTACTCACGGTTGCTTTTCTCCCCTTTTCCCCCTTTCCTTTCTCTCTGGTTGTCGCAACCAGATGCCGGAGCCCAGGAGCCAGACGCCACCGTCGACGATGACTCCTACTACACCGGAGGTGCCTACTACTACGTTCAGGCCGCTGACGACGACCGAGAGTAGTTTAGGAGGATCCCAGCAGAGGCCTGCGCCTCTTCGATCAGATCCCGTTTGTGCTAGCCATCTTATGGCAACTTGTTTAACTTATGTCTGTACTCAGATATTGTTGCTTCCGCGGACTCGTCTATGATCGAGCACTTGTATTCGAGCCCTCGAGGCCCCTGGCTTGTATTATGATGCTTGTATGACTTATTTATGTTTTAGAGTTTATTGTGATATCTTCCCGTGAGTCCACGATCTTGATCGTACATGTTTGCGTGCATGATTAGTGTACGATTGAATTGGGGGCGTCACAAGTTGGTATCAGAGCCGACTGTCTGTAGGAATCCCCCTTCCACACTCCTTGGTCAAAGTTGAGTCTAGTCGATGAAAGCCGTTTTACTAACATGGCTGTGCGGCCCATGGGCCCACGTCGCCATTGAATGGTATTAGGATCTTTTATTCCTCGTCTATACTCTGGGATTCTGATCTCTCTTCTATTCGGGTTAAATGATCTTCTAAAATCTAACTTTAGGTTCTCGAAAACGCTTTCTCCCGGAGAGCCCCTTCAGTCCAGATGATCGCCGGCTGCACCTGAAGATTTTAAACATACTTTCCGGTACTCTTTCGGGACTGCCCATTGCTTTTGCAATTCCCTACCACCGAAATATCCCTATGAATAAATACATACACTTGCCGTTCTTACTTAGTCCCTAGTTGCTCTTGTTATTACAAGATACCCTGAAATACTCGTTGTTGTTCCGAGAATACGTATGCCTACTGTCTTGCAGTTCCTTACCACCTGAATACCCCTACGGATAATTTCTCGCACTTATCGAGTATCCGCTCATCCCCAGTTGATTCATGTATTTCACAAAAGTCTTCGAAATGCCATTCGATCTTCTGAAAATCCCGAGCAGCCTATTCCTTTTGAAATTATTGCTTGCTTGCATTATGGTTAATCCCATAAGTCTCGTAGTCTTATTGGCATCCCTTGTCATTATAATTTTGAGTCTGTTGACTCAATATGTTTGCGAATACAGGCAATCATCATTGATCCTTATAAATTACCTTTCCGGCTGAGATGCCATTCTTTTAACTGGAATTGGTTCTCGACCAATCCAATTGCCGTTGATTGTACCCTAAGGCTATTCAACTTATCCATCCCTAATCATAGCATTGCTTCTTGTCCCTTGATTTGGAAATCATAATTCCTTTGCATTTGAGATATGAATTAGTCAGTTGCTTCTATAATCCAATGCCTTTGCATTATCACCGTCGTATCCTTTGTTGAAATATCATCCGACGGTGTCCTTCGTACACAAAAACCTCGAGAAGTTCTTTGCCTGGTATATAATGCCTTTGGCAATTCATATCCTCTGTTTTGATAACCATACTCTACTTTCGAGCTGGTGATAATTACTCTCAAAGCTCGTGGTATATGTTCTAAGAAGCCCCGATGGGTTGAACCTATGCCTTCCTTAATCTGTGTGAGCCCGAAATGTTTTCATGGGTCATACTCCTGTGGTAATTCACCAGGTGGGTTCTCACACTCAAATCATTTTTTTAATAAGAGCAGTGAATGAATGGTCATGCACTGGAGAAGTGGGAGTCGACCTTGAACTTTGTGTTCATGCCCATGGACACGATGTAGATCTTATTTTGGAAGCTTCTCTTAAATTAATTATTCCCTTGGTATAAGTTCATCCTATATTTGGGATTTGGTCTTTTGCAATCGTGGTTCCGACCATGATTGTTCTCCTTTGATTCTATTTCTCGGACAATTTAAAGTACTTGCCTTCTACAAATCAATACATCTCCGCCCTCTATTTTGATCTACCTTCGAGTACTACTCCCTGGTATCTCGAGGATATCATGCCATCGCACTACATCTTATGAATTTCTGATGAAGTAGTACATTTCCCTGTCATAGCAACTCCAATGGTTCTGGGTGTCGTCAACCGAGGACTCCGAGAATTGAATCGAATCTGCGCCGCAATTCAGTACTCCTAGTACTTTGTTGTTGAGAAGTTTAATACTCCATCATGTCATTCCTAGCCTGATCGACTACATCATTATCGTGCTAAATTTAACTGTGCTACTTGGTTCTTCTTCTCGGAGCACAAAATTGGACGGTGAGCTAATCTTACGTTGATCTTTCTCGTCATATCATTTCTTCTTGAACATGAAACTTGATTTCAAGTTTGTGTCGTACCCATGGTTCCAATAACCTTTTGCTTCATTATTCCTTTGACTTGATGCCATCGCCGACCGATTACATCTTCATGAAACCTCTCGACAAATGTGTCGTGATCATAATCAACATTCTGAGCATTTCCAGGATATCAATCGAATTCATGATGGGAAATAACATCCCTTCCCCTCGATGATTTGTATTAACATCGACAACATTCTTGCATTCCCTCCAACACAAAACTTGTTCCTGTTTTGTGTTATACCTTGAGTTCCTTGTTATCCGACTTATGTTATATTCTACCATGAAGTATTACAGTCTTTTATGCCAAGGATGTTGTGAGGATTGCTCCACCTCTTAAGAATTCTTGGTGTAGTGATACTTCTCACAAGCACCATTCTTTCTTGATCCCCGTATTGCCTAACTGGGAATATTGACAAGTGAACGATGTTGTTTGGATTCTGTACTTCTGGCAACCCTAATGCTTTGAAGTTAATGATCGACAGTTCATTCTTAGACCAATGGTTATCGAATCACCATTCTAACATTGATCGTGCTATCGAGCCCATAATTCGGGTGCAACTTTCAACCAATGCTTAAATATGTATGTTTTCCTCAAGCATAAATTATTATATCATTTGATCTGACAAATGATATCTCCTTGTTCACATAACTGTGGAAATCCATATTTTTGGAAATCTCGATGAGTTGTCGCTGAGTCCATCAGCCACCTCCTCATCCTCTCCTTAGTCTAATGATGAACTCTCGTTTCGGAACTCACTCCCATAGTTCATTCCCTGAGTCCGAGGTATCCTGACACCGATCAGATCTGAATCTCGGTCAGATATGATGGTTGGAACATTTTCCAAGAGTCATAACATTCGTCTTTATATGACCCAGTAAGGTGATGTCATGCCTAGCACACCTGGCTGGAGGGCCTATTGTTATAGTTCTTCCTTTTAGCAATGTTAACCATTCTTCCATGAGGAAATTAAAAGATTCATTCTATAAGTTGTTCCTGATGAATCCATTGAGTATCCAAAGTCTGACCTTTGCTTGAAGACCATGTCAATGCTATCTCAAAGCATGTCTATGATACTCCAATTTTCAACCAGAACATTTGAAGCCCAATGCTAAATGTTTCGTGCTCAATTATCCAAACACCGTTGTATGGGTAATGTCATGAAATTTCTCTCCCCTTACCTAAAGGGTTTTCTGCTTTCTATCATGTCATGGATATCATGCTCTGCTTGTCCTTGGGAAAGATATACCCTTGGAATATGTGTTTAAACACATTTCGCTTTCCATTGTTCTGTTTAACCTGATGATCACATTTTTCTTTTCATTGGGTTGTTTGACCTTTCTTGTGATCTATATAATCTAAGCAGTAAAGATTCACTGCTATGTAATCACCTCGTGTACAATTCCGTCGAAGACCTCATTACTATTGTTGATGACATTCCGTAGCCACCGATGGACGAGAACTTTGCCTATTGGTCCGCCTCATTCAACGAGCAGGAAAATGGTTCTCTTCGTCCCTCGCCCTTGGTATCGATGTTGTTGCCGACATAACTGACATGCTATCCTCTGACATGCCTTGCTTACATGATCGTGTAAGACGCATCACCTTCCTACTTTTAGCCCACATGGTCGGCCCATAACCCACAGTTCCACAGCATAGAAACCTGACTCTCCTGTACACCCCCTGTTTCCAAAGTTATTCCTCGCTCGTGGCCTCGTATGTAATTCACGGGCCACCTTCCTAGTGATCTATTCTGGTAACAGACGCAATACTTAATCTCGTTGCTCTGGACGCCTTTTTCACTTTATTTCAGGCTTCGAACGATTGCCTACCCGTTTGAAACTTCTCTTGGTACCTTCTTACTTTACTCTCGATATTTTCTTAAGTATCTATTCGAGGGTTACTTTCTACCACATTCCCTGAGTTATCTGCCAGATAGTTGAACTCGAAGGTCCATTCTTCTGAAGTTACCCCTTATCATTATCGTAAGTACGATGGAGTTCCTGAAGAAAGGACGACAACCTCATCATGATGCATTGATGCATAGGAATGAAGGCATCAGCGCTATGGATCGACCACTTCGAGAAAAGCAACTAAGATCGAGAAGATTCGTTAGGATTTCGTAACCAGACCTTTCCCCCTTATTCCACCTCTTAAATCTCGGGACGAGATTTCTTGTAATGGAGGAGAATTGGGACACCCGGATAATTAAGCTACAGTAATTCCCTGCTAACGACGCCACGTCACCTCGGTTGCTGTTGATAATCTCGCGATGACTCAAATCCCCTTCGAATTCAAAATTAAAATAAAGTTAAACAACAAAAGTTTTCAAATGTCAGAACTAATATGTTCAATCTGTGGCAAATATTCATTTATTAATATTGGTGGTGAACCAACATTTTTGCAAAGTGTTTAAGTGCCCTAAAGTAATTAAAATAGTGGTCTAAAATAATAATTTAATTGCTTTTAAATTATAAAAATACTAAACTAATTTAATGTGGGACCAAGCTAAAATGGCAGTGGCCTAATCATTGATACTGATTTAGGTTCCAACTCTATCTATACCTACTAATAAAGCAAGGTGTGTTTCTCCGATTTTTTCATCCGTTCACCATCGAAAAGATTTTTCCCTATTCGAGGTGGTACTAATTTTGTCCATTCATCTATTACAAAAGTAAAACGCAGAATTGCATACATGGGCACATAATGTGGCCCAAAGAAGCGAGCCAAATTATTTTCGTCCCCACACAGTGTGAAAACCCTATTTATCACGAAAAGCATCAAAAAGTCACAAATTCTCATAGGGCGACCAAGCTGGGTTGAACAGTTTTTTTTTGTTCTTTGTTATGTTTCTATTTGTCTTTTTTTCTGTTTCTTTCTCTTTGTCTTTCCTGTTTTTTTTCTTTTTTTCCTTTCAAGTTTATTTTTCTTTCTTCCTTTTTTTTAAATTCAAAAAAGTTCATAATATCATAAAAATTCAATTTTTTTTAATTTTCAGAATTTTAAAATATATTCCGTTTCAAAAAATGTTCAGAATATTAAATCTTTGTTCTCATTCAAAGTAGTCACAAATTCGAACAGGGCTCCCAACCTGGGCTGAACCGTTTTCTAAAAACTAAAACTGAAATAAACTAAAAAGGAAAAAAAAGCCCCCCCCCTATTGGGCCACGGCCCAGCTAGCCGCCCACTAGGCCGGCCCAGCAACCCCTCCCTAGCCTATAACACCCACAGCCAAACCCTAACCTAACCCGAACCCCACCCACTCTCCCCGATACCCTCTCTCCCTCATCTCCCCGATCTGGATCACGGGTGGGCACCCGTCCCGACGTCGTCCGCACGTCGCCGTCGCCCAAAACGCCCCTCGCCGGAACGCTTCCTCGCCGGACCGCCTCCCCGCCTTCGTCGTCCATGTCTTCCTCCCGAGCCCCATTGCCTCGTCCCTACGGCCCGCTGTGAGGCCCTGCCCCCCTCCCCCAGCAGCAAGCCGACCCCGTGCCACGCACCACGCGCCGCGCCCGTGTTCGTCTGCGCTCACCGCCCCTAGCCCCGCTCGCCGTCGCCGCGCTTCGCGCGGGCACACGGCTCGCGCACTCGCCGCTTCTATCGCTCACAAGATGCTCAAGCCCGACGCTGGCACCCGCCGCTACCTCTGCGCTGCCTCGCTCAGCGCCGCTATGGACTGCAGCCGTCCGTGCCCTCCTACCCCCGGTTGCTCCTGCTGCTGCTGTTTTCCCTCGCGCCAAGATTACGCCTCGCCACGCTGCTCGCAACGACGCTCGTCGCTGCTCCCGACCGTCCCGTGTGTCGCGCCCCGCAGGCAGAAGCGCCGCCGCCGCCCCGCTCAACGCCACCGCCTCTATGCTCCACCTCCGACCGCCTCACGACCACCACCCGATTCGCCGTTGAATGGGATTTCCAACGCCGCCACCCATGTGAGCTCCCGTGGCCGGAGTAGGCCTACTGGCGATCGCCGGAGCCGCCGGATTAGCACCAGTGGTTAATGAACCCATTAACATCGCCACTGCCACAGACATGTGGGCCCCCACCATTGTTAATTACTTAATTAAAACAACACAATCCCTGACCTGAGTCTCTGACAAACTGGGCCCACTAACTAATTAGACTATTTTAAATAAATAAAACCTGTTAACAAACTGTCTCACTAACAGTGGGGACCCACTAGTCAATTTGACCAATCAATGGTCAAAGTCAAACTTTGACTGCTGACTCAGACCCCCTGTCCCCACCTGACATACCCATACACACTTCTGGGTACACTTCCTGTGTACCCATAGCATTTAAATACTAATTTATTTTCGAATTAAATTAAATCTAGGAAATTGGAAAAACAATTAAAACTTTGAAAATTAATATAAAATAATCCGTAAGTCGGATGAAAAAACTTTGTACATGAAAGTTGCTCAGAATGACGAGACGAATCCGAATACGCAGTCCGTTCATCCGCCACACATCCCTAGCATAGCAAACACACAACTTTCCCCCTCCGGTTCATCTGTCCAAAAACGCGAAACACCGGGGATACTTTCCCGGATGTTTCCCCTCATCACCGGTATCACCTAGTACTGTGTTAGGTCACCTCTAGCACCACGCATTGCCACATTATGTTCTGTGTTACTTTGATTGCTCTATTATTTATTGTGTTCCCCCTCCGTTACTTCTTTCCGGTAGACCCCGAGACTGCCGGCAACCCCCAGTTCGACTATGATGTTGACGACACGTCCTTCTTGCCAGAGCAACCAGGCAAGCCCCCCCCCCCCCTGATCACCGGATATCGCCTATTCCTTCTCTCTACTGCTTGCATTAGAGTAGAGTAGCATGTTACTGCTTTCGGTTAATCATGTTCTGCTGCATAGCCTGTCATTGTTGCTACAATTGTTGATACCTTTACCTGCTACCCTAATGCTTAGTATAGGATGCTAGTATTCCATCAGTGGCCCTACATTCTTGTCCGTCTGCCATGCTATACTACTGAGTCGTGATCACTTCAGGAGGTGATCGCGGGCATATGCTATATACTTTATACTGTGACATTACTTATGATACTGTTTGGAGATGGGGGCTGAAGGGGCAGGTGGCTCCATCCCGGTAGAGGTGGGCCTGAGTTCCCGATGGCCCCCGACTGTTACTTTGTGGCGGAGTGACAGGGCAGGTTGAGACCACCTAGGAGAGGGGTGGGCCTGGCCCTGGTCAGCATTCACGGATACTTAACACGCTTAACGAGATCTTGGTATTTGATCTGAGTCTGGCCACTGGCCTATACGCACTAACCAACTACGCGGGAACAGTTATGGGCACTCGACGTCGTGGTATCAGCCGACGCCTTCGTGACGTCAGTGACTGAGCGGCGCGCACCGGATTGGACTGGAACGCCTGCTAGGCTAGGTCTGCTTTCGGCCGCGTTCGCAACGTGCATGTGTGCAATAGGCGATGGGCCCAGACCCTTGCGCCATAGGATTTAGACCGGCGTGCTGACCTCTCTGTTGTGCCTAGGTGGGGCTGCGACGTGTTGATCTTCCGAGGCCGGGCATGACCCAGGAAGTTGTGTCCGGCCAAATGGGATTGAGCGTGTTGGGTTATGTGGTGCACCCCTGCAGGGAAGTTTATCTATTCGAATAGTCATGATCTTTGGTAACAGGACGACTTGGAGTTGTACCTTGACCTTATGACAACTAGAACCGGATACTTAATAAAACACACCCTTCTGAGTGCCAGATATAACCCGGTGATCGCTCTCTAACAGGGCAACGAGGAGGGGATCCCCGGGTAGGTGTATGCTAAATGATGCTACTTGGTGAACTTACCATCTACTCTCTTCTACATACTGCAAGATGGAGATGGCCAGAAGCATAGTCTTCGACAGGGTTAGCTATCCCCCTCTTATTCTGGCATTCTGCAGTTCAGTCCACCGATATGGCCCTTTACACATATACCCATGCATATGTAGTGTAGCTCCTTGCTTGCGAGTACTTTGGATGAGTACTCACGGTTGCTTTTCTCCCCCTTTCCCCCCTTTCCTTTCTCTCTGGTTGTTGCAACTAGATGCCGGAGCCCAGGAGCCAGACGCCACCATCGACGACGACTCCTACTACACCGGAGGTGCCTACTACTACGCTCAAATCCGCTGACGCATTTACCAAGAGTAGTTTAGGAGAATCCTGTAGGAGGCCCGCGCTCTTTCGATCTGTATCCCAGTTTGTGCTAGCCATCTTATGGCAACTTGTTTAACTTATGTCTCAGACTCAGATATTGTTTCTTCCACGACTCATCTATGATCGAGCACTTGTATTCGAGCCCTCGAGGCCCCTGGCTTGTATTATGATGCTTGTATGACTTATTTATGTTTTAGAATTGTGTTGTGATATCTTCCCGTGAGTCCCTGATCTTGATCGTACACGTTTGCGTGCATGATTAGTGTACGATTGAATTGGGGGCGTCACATCTACTATGCTAGTTCGCATGATTAGTTTAATCTCTGCTATTGCTGTCATGATCTATTTCCTATTTATTCGGAATAAATCTCGTAGTAATTTGCTCATATTTCCAACAATCCAAAAACCTGAGTATAGGCAATTTACTCCGAGTAGTTTTGCTGCAAGATTCAAGCCGCCCGCCTTTAAGGGGCAATATAAGAGGTGGCGATTTGAGCGCTCTCTGGTTTCGACCATGGGCTGCTATGACGCCACCAAGGGCAAGCCTGAGGGCGATCTTAATCCAGCACAGCTGGAAGCTTTTGAGAAGATCGATACCCTCTTCAAAGGCACTCTTCTGAGTGTTCTTGAGGACTTCTTTGTGGATTCGTATATGTCGTTTGACAACGGCAAGGACATGTGGGCTGCGCTCGAGGCCAAGTTTGGTGCCTTGGACGCCGGCAGCGAGTTGTACGTCATGGAGCAATTCTATGACTACAAGATGACTGATGAGCGCCCTGTTGTATAGCAGGCTCATGAGATACAGTCGCTCGCAGAAGAACTTGAGTACTTCAAGTGTGTGTTGCCGGACAAATTTGTTGCTGGAGGCATCATTGCCAAGCTTCCACCTTCGTGGAACAATTTTGTTACTTCCCTGAAACACAAGAGACAGGAGTTTTCCGTTGCGGATCTCATTGGTACTCTTGATGTTGAAGAGAAGGCGAGAGCAAAAGACACACGTGCTCAAGTTGCTGAGGGAGGTTCTAGTGCCCACATGGTACAGAAGAAGAACTTCCAGCCCAACAAGTTCAAAAACAACAAGAACAAAACTCAGGGCAAAGGCAAGTTTGATACAAAGAACAAGCCATCACATTCTATCAACTTCAAGAAGAATTCCCATAAGAAGGGGAAGGGACTTTGCCATGTCTGCGGTGATCCTAATCACTAGGCTCCGAAGTGTCCTAACCGCTTTGAGGAGTGCGAACATGAGAAGAGCGGCAAGTCCGCTAATGTTGTCATCGGTGATACTGATATGAAGGAATCAGGGTACGGTATTTTTCCTACCATCCTTTCAGTATTCCAAACCCCTGATTGGTTAATTGACACCAGTGCCAATGTACATGTTTGTGCTGACTGATACGTCTCCGTAGTATCTACTTTTCCAAACACTTTGGCCCTTCTTTTGGACTCTAACTTGTATGATTTGAATGAAACTAACCCGGGCTGACGCTGTTTTCAGCAGAATTGCCATGATGTTGTTTTATGTGCAGAAAACAAAAGTTCTCGGAATGACCTGAAACTCCACGGAACATCTAGTTGAAAATAAATAAAAATCCTTGCCAAAGATGAAGACCAGGAGGCCCACACTCTGTCCACGAGGGTGGGGGGCGCACCCCCCATAGGGCGCGCCCCCTACCTCGTGGGCCCCCTGGAGCTTCTCCGACACCAACTCCAACTCTATATATTTGCTTTCTGAGAGAAAAAATAAAGGAGAAGAAATCATCATGTTTTACGATACAGAGCCGCCGCCAAGCCCTAAAACCTCTCGGGAGGGCTGATCAAGAGTCCGTTCGGGACTCCGGAGAGGGGGATCCGTCGCCGTCGTCATCATCAACCATCCTCCATCACCAATTTCATGATGCTCACCGCCGTGCATGAGTAATTCCATCGTAGGCTTGCTGGATGGTGATGGGTTGGATGAGATCTATCATGTAATCGACTTAGTTTTGTTAGGGTTTGATCCCTAGTATCCACTATGTTCTGAGATTGATGTTGCTATGACTTTGCTATGCTTAATGCTTGTCACTAGGGCCCGAGTGCCATGATTTCAGATCTGAACCTATTATGTTTTCATGAATATATGTGTGTTCTTGATCCTATCTTGCAAGTCTATAGTCACCTACTATGCGTTATGATCCGGCAACCCCGAAGTGACAATAATCGGGACCACTCCCGGTGATGACCATAGTTTGAGGAGTTCATGTATTCACTAAGTGTTAATGCTTTGTTCTGGTTCTCTATTAAAAGGAGGCCTTAATATCCCTTAGTTTCTATTAGGACCCCGCTGCCACGGGAGGGTAGGACAAAGGATGTCATGCAAGTTCTTTTCCATAAGCACGTATGACTATATTTGGAATACATGCCTACGTTACATTGATGAATTGGAGCTAGTTCTGTGTCACCCTATGTTATGACTGTTACATGATGAACTGCATCCGACATAATTATCCATCACTGATCCAATGCCTACGAGTTTTCCATATACTGGTTCTCGCTTATTTACTTTTCCGTTGCTATTGTTACAATCATTACAAAATACCAAAAATATTACTTTTGCTTTTGTTACTCTTTTGTTACCGTTACCACTACTATCATACTACTTTGCTACTAAATACCTTGCTGCAGATATTAAGTTATCCAGGTGTGGCTGAATTGACAACTCAGTTGCTAATACTTGAGAATATTCTTTGGCTCACCTTGTGTCGAATCAATAAATTTGGGTTGAATACACTACCCTCGAAAGCTGTTGCGATCCCCTACACTTGTGTGTTATCACTGACGCCTCCATGTTTTCTTCTCACCAGGCCACTGGGACTTCTCCCGTGCTAATGGGGAACGGGTCACATGCCATCGTTCGAGGTGTTGGTACGGTTGATCTGAAGTTTACTTCGGGGAAGACCGTGCGTCTGAAGAACGTTCATCATGTGTCGTCCATCAATAAAAATCTCGTTAGCGGTTCCCGTTTATGTCGAGATGGTTTTAATTTGGTTTTCAAATCCAATAAATTTGTAATTTCTAAGTATGGACAATTTGTTGGAAAAGGCTATGAGAGCGGAGGCTTCTTCCGCCTGTCTTTGTCAGATATTTGCACTAAAGTTATTACTAAATGTTTGCCACAACAATGAGTCTGATATTTGGCATTCACGACTTTGTCACATTAAATTTGGTTGCATGACGCGGCTAGCCAATATGAATTTAATTCCGAAAATCTCTATGTCAAAGGCTCTAAGTGCCAAGTATGTGTGCAAGCACTACAAAAAAATACACTTCCGTGATGATACGTGTTTGTCACAGTAGGTCGCGTTTTTTGTCATGCATGTACATCCATGACAAATTTATGACAGAATCAAGATAGTCATACCTATGCTATCGTAGAAGTGTTCCATGACATTACCAAAATTATCATCACGGAAGTGTCCACTTCCATGACGATAAATCGCGCGTCATAGAAAAGCTTTCGTCAAGGGTGACCGACACATGGCATCCACCGTAACGGAACGCCGTTAAGCTATCGGGTCGGGTTTTGGATCCGATAACCCGTTAACAGCCCCAACCAATGGGGATTTTCCACGTGTAAAATCATCATTGGCTGGAGGAGACACGTGTCAGGTCTAGCGTTGGCACAGGTGTCACTCATCCAATGGGCGAGACGCGCCTATGATATGTTGACATGTGGACCAGCCCATCAAGTTTAAATGGGCCAGCCCAACTGAAGGCCCACAAGATTTTGCGGACCATAATGGGCCGGCCTAGCTAAAGGCCCATGAGATTTTGCGGACCATAATGGGCTGGCCCAGCTAAAGGCCCACAAGATTTTGCGGGCCATAATGGGCCGGCCCATGTAAAGGCCCACAAGATTTTTGTGTGCCATAATGGGCCGGCCCAGGTAAAGGCCCACAAGATTCTTGTGGATCATAATGGGCTAGCCCAGCTAAAGGCCCACGAGATTTTGCCGACATTAATGGGCTGGCCCAGCTATAGGCCCATAAGATTTTGAGGACCCTAGTAGGCCGGCCCATTAACTAGTTGCCATGTTTTGGGCCAAATGCCGGCTCATATTTGATCCGTCCATTAATGGCCTGCCACGCCCGGCCTAATAGTGGCCCATATGAGATCCGCCCGTTAAAGCCTACCATGTTCGGGCCAAATTACGCCCAGATCAGGTCCGCCCTTTAAGAGGCTTTGGGCTCAATTATGGCCCATATGAGATTCGCCCATCAACCGGACACTATGCTTTTGGGCCCACTTGCTAAAGGCCCACTTAGTAATTCGCCCGGTATTAGTTTTGGCCTGTTAAGGGCCCATTTAACATTTCGCCCTATATTAATTTCAGCCTCGTTAAAAGCCCGTCATATAGTTGGGCCTAACTACGGCCCGGTTTGCATCCGGCCTGCTTGCAGCCGATATCTGATTGGGCCAAACAAGGACCGAGAAATTTTGGCCTGTTAAAAGCCCGTGATTTGATTCACACAATCATGGGTTGGGGTTCATTTCGGGCTGCTGCCGGCCCGTGAGCTGTTCGGCACGTTTCAGGCCCAACCTACATCGTGATTGCATGACGGCCCGATTATGTACCGTAATTTTACGTTTTGGCTGGTTTACTGCGAAGATAGGATATATATACAATAAAATAACTGCAGCATCGTGAATAATAAAAAACCTAGACTATACAATAAAGAAATTACGGCATATTACATCCACTGGGCATCAAAGTTCGCCACTATGATAATAAAGCACAAGAAGACATCAGATTACATACACTGGGCATCAAAGATCGCCACGAGTGCAAATAAACACGCCGACAAAATAATATACAAAACCGACAGCACTTCAATAGAGTTCAAGAAAGGTTAGCCCTGTTGGGGAGCTGCAGCAAAGCAAATGAGCAAGATGATGAAACTGCTTGTTCAACACTTATATCTTCCTCACTCAAAGATAAACAAGGCATGATGACAGGTTTTGCACATAAAAGTATCAGATCGATAATTCATCACATTTCTTACTGACGAATAAAGTGAGACAATTTAAAATTGCATTAACAAAATATGGTATTGTTCAGGTCAAGACATGGCAGGAAATGACATTGTGAAGGAGTTGGCAGCTTCACGACACTACTAGATTACAGACCAAGAACTCATAAGTATCAATGGTTAGTGTGCTGTCAATTTATACCATTTCAGATTGGCAAATAAAGAGACAGTTTAAATAATAGTAGAATGATATGACATTGTTCATAGTTAAGACATTGCAGAATATGACATTGTGCTGTAGTGGGTAGATTCACCACATCACTGGATTACGGATGAAGAACGGAAGCATACATGCAGTGCAAAAGAAGATCACTTGCTCTATATAGTTTAATTTACATGGTATGAAGAAGGAACTTGGTTGTACAACTGAAAACTTAAATTGAGATAGGACAAAATTTTGTTTATGAACTACATAATAAACTTTAAACAAGCAATTTGATGCAAATACCAAAATAAACAGTGTTGTTGCGATATGCCTAACCAAATATATACAAAAAAGTTTGAAGGCTTGAGATGGAAAAACTTACATTATTGGTGAAGACAGGCTCTATAAAGGCCTTGTCCATGCTGATGGGGGGGGGGGCAATTCAAGAAGTTTACCACAGAATATTCTTCAAAAGCATTGCCTTTATTCTACATTTTGTTAAGAGTAAATATAGATGTGATAATATACGAAAAAATGGAGAATATTTAAGATAAGATGAAGAGTGATGCTACATAACCAAGTAGCTATAAATGTAAGTGCAGCGATACAGGCAAAAGGTATAGCCAAGAGCAATGCATAGCTAAACTTCTTCAGTACCAACCTTATGGTAAGAGTAAATATAGATCTGATGTGTAGAAAATGGAGGGCAAAGGAAAATAAGCTGCAGAGTGATGGTACATGAACAACTACCTGTCATTATAAGTACACTGATAAAGGACAACATGTACTTACAAGAACAATGCAGAGCTAGAAAACATTGGCATTGGATATATTCTACACTAATGTAACCATTCATACAGAACGGATAATTTGAAGCGAACAATTGATAAGCAAGCTATCATGCATACTGATGTCACATAATGAACCAGGTATGTATGCAAGTACAGTGATACAGGACAACAGGTACTAACAAGAGCAAAGCAGCGGGCAGCATATTTGCGATATCCTGTCGTTCTTGTCAAACCGGAATTCTTCTTCGAGCAGATTTCCTGCAAAAAAGATCCGTAAGGCACATGCGGAAAAGTAGAAGTTGAAATTGTCATGTGATTTCATAGACAGTGCCTCATCTTGGGAAATCGTTCCAGTGCATAACAAGGTTTTTCCATTCAATGTCTTCTGAATTTAGCACAGGAGACTTCACCGGAAATTCATTTATAGACTTGCCATCAAGTGTGATTTCCTCGTAACATCGACATCGCTGCAATGCTTCCTTGAAAAGCGCAAGCAAGCTTTGCTCGTCATGACTATCCAGATTGACCCTCACCAACTTACAACAATGTAATGTAAATCACTGATGTGTTCAATCAGCAGAAAATAGGAAAATAATCACCATGAATTATAGCACTTACACGTAAGTGGGACAGGAAGATGTGAAAATGGTGTTTGTCTTCACTATAATCTTCCCATGATGGGAATATATGCACGTAGTCCCTAACAACATTGAAAGCATTGTCTTTCAAACTGGGAATAAATGGAATGGGGTTCCAATCTGCAGGAATTGGCCGCTCTCGCAGCTTGGGATAGGTCTTCGCCGGTGGACTTGCTGTATTTTTTGTCGGAGTGGGATTTTTCGTGGTACGGCTGGTGCTATGGCAAATGAAACTGGTATACCTTTTGCTAGAGTGCAGGTCCTGTGGTGGGGCTAGTGGTGTGGCCAAGTGAAGTATGGGTACAGTCTCATGGAGTCGGTCCTACGCTTTGTGTCACCGGTTGTACATCCAATATAAGTGGGCGCTGTCTGATTTCTCCGCAACACCACGCTTTTTCAAGGACTTTGATGGTGTTCCTTCAGGTTCGCAATCACCTCTTCCTTTTGATGTCCGATGCACAAGAACAACATTTGAGTGGAAAACATGGTATGATGACGATGGAATATGTATTGATAATGGATGGGCATGGCATCTCGAGTTATATGATGAGTAAACTAAGCAGATGGCGGTGCAACAAAGTAGAAGAAATGCAAGACAATATATGCAAGATACGCGCAATCAATAAAACCTTGCCAAATTAGAATAGGCACCTTGATGGGTGAACAGGACAGGCCATCTGCCTTTGACTCATCGAGGTTAGAATAGTCATTAGGATGATATTCTGAACAAGAATCAACAGGTGATGACCCACAAGTATAGGGGATCTATCATAGTCCTTTCGATAACCAAGAGTGTCGAACCCAATGAGGAGCCGAAGGAAATGAAAAGCGGTTTTCAGCAAGGTATTCTCTGCAAGTACTGAAATAAGTGGTAACAGATAGTTTGGTGACAAGATAAATTGTAACGAGCAACAAGTAACAAAAGTAACTAAAGTGCATCAAGGTGGCCCAATCCTTTCTGTAGCAAAGGACAAGCCGGAACAAACTCTTATATAAGGAAAAGCGCTCCCGAGGACACATGGGAATATCGTCAAGCTAGTTTTCATCACATTCATATGATTCGCGTTCGGTACTTTGATAATTTGATATGTGGGTGGACCGGTGCTTGGGTGCTGTTCTTACTTGAACAAGCATCCCACTTATGATTAACCTCTATTGCAAGCATCCGCAACTACAACAAAAGTATTAAGGTAAACCTAACCATAGCATGAAACAAGTGGATCCAAATCAGCCCCTTATGAAGCAACGCATAAACTAGGGTTTAAGCTTCTGTCACTCTAGCAACCCATCATCTACTTATTACTTCCCAATGCCTTCCTCTAGGCCCAAATAATGGTGAAGTGTTATGTAGTCGACGTTCACATAACACCACTAGAGGCTAGACAACATACATCTCATCAAAATATCGAACGAATACCAAATTCACATGACTACTAATAGCAAGACTTCTCCCTTGTCCTCAGGAACAAACGTAACTACTCACAAAGCATATTCATGTTCATAATCAGAGGGGTAATAATATGCATATAGGATCTGAACATATGATCTTCCACCAAATAAACCAACTAGCATCAACTACAAGGAGTAATCAACACTACTAGCAACCTACTAGCACCAATCACGGACTTGGAGACAAGAATTGGATACAAGAGATGAACTAGGGTTTTGAGAGGAGATGGTGCTGATGAAGATTGCCCTCTCCCGATGAGAGGAGCGTTGGTGATGACGATGGTGATGATTTCCCCTCCCGGAGGGAAGTGTCCCCGGCAGAACAGCTCTGCCGAGCTCTAGATTGGTTCCGCCAAGGTTCCGCCTCGTGGCGGCGGAGTCTCGTCCCGAAAAGTTCCTTCCTATTTTTTTCTCATCGAAAGACTTCATATAGGAGAAGATGGATGTCGGAGACCACAGGGGGCCCACGAGGTAGGGGGGCGCGCCCTAGGGAGTGGGGCGCGCCCCCCACCCTCGTGAGCAGGGTGTGGGGCCCCTGGCCTTCATGTTTGGCGAGGATTTTTCTTTATTTCTTTTAAGATATTCCGTGGAGTTTCAGGACTTTTGGAGTTGCACAGAATAGGTCTCTAATATTTGCTCCTTTTCTAGCCCAGAATTCCGGCTGCCGGCATTCTCCCTCCTTAATTAACCCTTGTAAAATAAGAGAGAATAGCCATAAGTATTGTGACATAAAGTGAAATAACAGCCCATAATGCAATAAATATCGATATAAAAGCATGATGCAAAATGGACGTATCAACTCCCCCAAGCTTAGACCTCACTTGTCCTCAAGCGAAAAGCCGATAACAATAAATATGTCCTCATGTTTAGAGGTAGAGGCGTCGATAAAAATAAAATACAAACATGAAGGCATCATGATTATTCTCATAACAGCAACATATATAGATTTTGTCATATGATTACTTATATTCAAGTGATGATCTATTCACAATGCAAAAGTATGAATAAGAAACCTTATTGGGCACCAACAAACTATAATCTCAGTCATTGAAGCAATTGCAATTTATCATAACATCGGAAAGAGCCTATGTCAGAGCTTAAAAGCAAGTCCACATACTCAATTATCATCTAGTCCTTCAAAATTGCTAACACTCACGCAATACTTGTGGTTACGGAGTTTTAACCGGACACAGAGAAAGATAGTGGCTTATAGTTTTGCCCCACAACCTTTTACCTCAAGGGTAATGTCAACAATAATAATTCATGCTCCCCTACATCCAATTATATATATATATATATATATATATATATATATATATATATATATATATATATATATATATATATATATATATATATATATATCATGTTCTTTCCAACATGCTGGGCTTGCCAAAGGATAAAATGAAAAAGGAAAGGTGAAGATCACCATGACTCTTGCATAAGGTAGAAGACAATAATAAAAGATAGGCCCTTCCCAGAGGGAAGCAGAGGTTGCCATGCGCTTTTATGGTTGGATGCATAAAATCTCAATGCGGAAGAACGTCACTTTATATTGCCCCTTGTGATATGAACCTTTATTATGCAGTCCATCGCTTTTATTACTTCCACATCACAAGATCGTATAAAGCTTATTTCTCCCACACCAATCAATCATACATATTTAGAGCAATTTTTATTGCTTTGCACCGATGACAACTTACTTGAAGGATCTTACTCAATCCATAGGTAGATATGGTGGACTCTCATGGCAAAACTAGTTTAAGGGTATTTGGAAGCACAAGTAGTATCTCTACTTGGTGCTGAGAGTTTGGCTAGCATGAGGGGGAAAGGCAAGCTCAGCATGTTAGAGGATCCATGACAACATACTTTATCTCAGATATAAGAAAACATAACTCATTATGTTGTCTTCCTTGTCCAACATCAATTCTTTAGCATGTCATATTTTAATGAGTGCTCCAAATCATAAAAGACGTCAATGATAATATATCTATATGTGAAACCTCTCTTTCCTTATTACTTCCTATTAATTGCAACGATGACCAAAACTATGTCTACCAACTCCCAACAACTTTTAATCATCATACTCTTTCTATGTGAAGCCATTACCTTCAATAAGATCAATATGAACTCTTTGTTTTCTTTTTATTCTTTTTTCTTCTTTACCTTAATTCACCCAAGATCATGGAAAAATAATCAAGCCCTTGACTCAACACTAATCTTTATTATATAGCTCACAGACTCGATTACATATAGAGATCATAAAGCAAAAACTCAAAACTAGATCATGCCATAACTTTATTCTACTAGATCAAGATACTACTAATAGGATCGAACTAAGAAAAACGGTAAAGATAGGAGTTGTGATTGTGATACGATGTCGGGGCACCTCCCCCAAGCTTGGCAGTTGCCAAGGGGAGTGCCCATACCCATGTGATTATGTCTCCTTTGTCGGTGAAGAAGATGGAGGTGTTGTTGGTGATGCGGGCTTGCCCTTCTCTTTTAATTTGCGCTTGAGAACAGCATTTTGATCCCTCAGATCATCGATCTCCCATTCCAGGGTTAATATCTTTTTGCATAAGTCATAGAATATAGCCATCATGCATCTTTGAAAGGTATACGTCTATAAGCAAAAGTACCAAAAGGGCATGTAAAAGTAGTCTTTGATTGATCTTTAGCCGACATAGGTATTTGAGAGAAACCAGAATAACCATCTAGGAAGCAATAATGTGTATGTTTGCATAATCTTTCTAGCATTTGATCAATAAAAAGTAAGGGGTAATGATCTTAGTAGCCTTATTCAATTTGCGGAAATCAATTACCATCCTATTACCTGTAATAATTCTTTGTGGGATTAATTCATCTTTATCATTAGGAACAACAGTAATACCTCCCTTCTTAGGAACACAATGGACAGGACTTACCCACTGGCTAGCAGCAACGAGATAAATTATACCTGCCTCCAGAAGCGTTAGTATTTCTTTTCTTACCACTTCTTTCATTTTAGGATTCAGACGTCATTGAGGATCATGAACTGGTTTGGCGTCTGCTTCCAAATTTATTTTATGTTGACATAAAGTGGGACTAATGCCCTTAAGTTCATCAAGAGTATATCCAATAGCGGCACGATGCTTCTTCAGAGTTTTCAATAATCTTTCTTCTTCACGCTCTGAAAGGTTAGCACTAATAATAGGATATATCTTCTTTTCATCAAGATAAGCATATGTAAGATTATCAGGTAACGGTTTAAGCTCAAACACGGGATCACCCTTGGGTGGAGGAGGATCCACTAAAATTTCAAGAGGCAAATTGTGTTGCAGAATAGGTTCCTGTTTAAAGAATACTTCATCTATTTCCCTTCTTTCATTCATGAACATATCATTTTCATGGTCTAGCAAATAGTGTTCTAAAGGATCACTAGGAGGTACGGCGATAGAAGCAAGACCAATAATTTCATCCTTACTAGGTAATTCTTCCTCACAATGTTGTTTACTAAATTTAGAGAAATTAAACTCATGAATCATGTCATCGAAGCCAATAGTAACAACATTCTTTTCGCAGTATATCCTAGCATTAACAGTGTTCAAGAAGGGTCTACCAAATATAATGGGACAAAAGCTATCTTGTGGGGAACTGAGAACAAGAAAATCAGCGGGATATTTGGTTTTCCCACACAAGACTTCAACATCTCTAACAATTCCCACTGGTGAAATAGTATCTCTATTGGCAAGTTTAATTGTGACATCAATACCCTCTAACTCAGCAGGTGCAATTTCATTCTTAATTTCTTCATACAAAGCATGCGGTATAACACTAGCACTAGCACCCATATCACATAAGCCATGATAACAATGATCTCCTATTTTAACAGAAATAACAGGCACGCCTACTACAGGTCTATGTTTATCCTTAGCACAAGGTTTAGCAATTCTATCTGTTTCACCGTCGAACTGAATAACATGCCCATCAATATTATCAGACAAGAGATCTTTAACAATAGCAATATTAGGTTCTACTTTAACTTGCTCAGGAGGTGTATAAGTTCTAATATTGCTTTTACTTAACAACAGTTGAAGCTTTAGCATGATCCTTTATTCGACAGGAAAGGTGGTTTCTCAACATAAGAAGTAGGAACAATAGGATCATTATAAGTGACAGTCTTTTCTTCAACTTTAATAGGTGCGGCTACTTTTACTTCTGTGGGAGGATGATATTTAAACCACTTCTCCTTAGGGAGATCAACATAAGTAGCAAAAGATTCACAGAAAGAAGCTACTATCTCAGAGTCAAGTCCATATTTAGTGCTAAACTTACGGAAAATATCGGTATCCATAAAAGATTTAACACAATCAAACTTAGGTGTCATACCTGACTCCTTACCTTCGTCGAGGTCCCAATCCTTAGAGTTGCTTTTAATTCTATCCAATAAATCCCATCTGAATTCAATAGTCTTCATCATAAAGGAGCCAGCACAAGAAGTATCGAGCATGGTTTGATTATTACGAGAAAGACGAGCATAAAAACTTTGCATAATTATTTCTCTCGAGAGCTCATGATTGGGGCATGAATATAACATTGATTTAAGCCTCCCCAAGCTTGAGCGATGCTTTCTCCTTCACGAGGCCAGAAATTATATATATAATTGCGATCACGATGAACAAGATGCATAGGGTAATACTTTTGATGGAATTCCAATTTCAATCTTTTATAGTTCCATGATCTCGTATCATCACATAGCCTATACCATGTCAATGCGTCTCCCTTCAAAGATAAAGGGAAAACCTTCGTCTTAGCAACATCATCGGGTATACCTGCAAGCTTAAATAATCCACAAACTTCATCCACATATATTAAGTGCTCATCAGGATGCTTTGTTCCATCTCCTGTAAAAGGATTAGCTAGCACTTTTTCCATCATACCCGAAGGAAATTCAAAAGGAGTTTCATTTTCAATAGGTTCAGTAGGTTGAGGAGCAACTCTTTGCTCTACTGGACGGGGTGAAGATACCCCAAACGAGCCCCTCCGAGAATTACTTTCCATAGTAACAAGTGGCAGTAAATTTCAGCACACTATATAAATCTTTCCTTACCAAATTCCACCTACCAAAGGCGCTACACTCCCCGGCAACAGCGCCAGAAAAGAGTCTTGATGACCCACAAGTATAAGGGATCTATCGTAGTCCTTTCGATAAGTAAGAGTGTCGAACCCAACGAGGAGCAGAAGGAAATGATAAGCAGTTTTCAACAAGGTATTCTCTGCAAGTACTGAAATAAGTGGTAACAGATAGTTTGGTGACAAGATAAATTGTAACGAGCAACAAGTAACAAAAGTAAATAAAGTGCAGCAAGGTGGCCCAATACTTTTTTTAGCAAAGGACAAGCCAGAACAAACTCTTATATAAGGAAAAGCGCTCCCGAGGACACATGGGAATATCATCAAGCTAGTTTTCATCATGTTCATATGATTCGCGTTCGGTACTTTGATAATTTGATATGTGGGTGGACCGGTGCTTGGGTGCTGTTCTTACTTGAACAAGCATCCCACTTATGATTAACCTCTATTGCAAGCATCCGCAACTACAACAAAAGTATTAAGGTAAACCTAACCATAGCATGAAACAAGTGGATCCAAATCAGCCCTTACGAAACAACGATAAACTAGGGTTTAAGCTTCATCACTCTAGCAACCCATCATCTACTTATTACTTCCCAATGCCTTCCTCTAGGCCCAAATAATGGTGAAGTGTTATGTAGTCGACGCTCACATAACACCACTAGAGGCTAGACAACATACATCTCATCAAAATATCGAATCTAATACCAAATTCACATGACTACTAATAGCAAGACTTCTCCCTTGTCCTCGTGAACAAACGTAATTACTCACAAAGCATATTCATGTTCATAATCGAGGGGTAATAATATGCATATAGGATCTGAACATATGATCTTCCACCAAATAAACCAACTAGCATCAACTACAAGGAGTAATCAACACTACTAGCAACCTACTAGCACCAATCCCGGACTTGGAGACAAGAATTGATACAAGAGATGAACTAGGGTTTTGAGAGGAGATGGTGTTGATGAAGATTGCCCTCTCCCGATGAGAGGAGCATTGGTGATGACGATGGTGATGATTTCCTCCCTGAGGAAGTGTCCCCAGCAGAACAACTCCGCCAAGCTCTAGATTGGTTCCGCCAAGGTTCCGCCTGGCGTGGCGGAGTCTCGTCCCAAAAGTTCCTTCCTATTTTTTCTCATCGAAAGACTTCATATAGGAGAAGATGGACGTTGAGACCACTGGGGGCCCACGAGGTAGGGGGCGCCCTAGGGAGGGGGGCGCGCCCCCCACCCTCGTGAGCTGGGTGTGGGGCCCCTGGCCTTCATGTTTGGCGAGGATTTTTCTTTATTTATTTTAAGATATTCCGTGGAGTTTCAGGACTTTTGGAGTTGCGCAGAATAGGTCTCTAATATTTGCTCCTTTTCCAGCCAAGAATTCCAGCTACCGGCATTCTCCCTCCTTATGTAACCCTTGTAAAATAAGAGAGAATAGCCATGAGTATTGTGACATAAAGTGAAATAATAGCCCATAATGCAATAAATATCGATATAAAAGCATGATGCAAACTGGACGTATCAACAGGTGGGGAGCGTACGAGTTTCATTGCTTCCAGAATGGCACTCAATGCCTTGGTGCCAATTTTTTAAGTCATTGCAGTGTTCCACAATATTCTTCTGATGCGCAGATTCTGATATTCACTGTAATTGCATATAATATCTGAGAACCATGAAAACATAAATAGTTGTGAGAATATCTTTGTAATGCAGATGATATTCTAATATAGGGCGCTCAGAACACTTGTGTGCTATCACTGGATTCTGATGTGAGAGCTCATGTGTGCTGTAATATGGTGCGTGCATTTATATAATCTGGCACAATTACACAAAAAAATAGGCTCCAGAAGTAAGGATAGCTGGCAGATGATAGGTTCATAATATACTGTATAGAGAGTTTATTGCCAAACCATGATAACAAGAGCACACAACAACTAGGCAGATCATAGTGTACATAACAGGGGTACACCATAACCAGGATATATAAATCGGGAAAGTGGAACTGGCTGGAAATTACGGTGTTGTATTGCTGCTACTAATTGAAAGCCTATCGATCACGTACAGGCCAGCTCTATCAGCTGTTGACTGCAGATGTCCCTGCTCCCCTTCCTGACAAGGAACATACTGTGCTTCCCATACAGAACACCGCACGGGCCGCCGGCCGAACCACCGGCCCCACCGCCTGTGTTCCTCCGCCACCCCACCCCGCCCACCACCCGCCGAGTTTTCTTCGTTTTGAAGGCCCCACCACCGCCCCCCACAACCACCGCCCCCCACAACCACCGTCCCCACCCGAGCCCCTTCCTTCGCACCAGCGAACTCCGACGAGCTCTCAAAAATCGACTGACCCAATTTTGAAATTTAGTCTACTGTGATTTAACTTGTGTGGAATATAAAAGGGGAAAACCATAAGCATTGCGAATATGGTGTTGAGCGTGCCATGGCGGATCTGAAGGTGCAAACCGGACAAAGCCAACTTCGCAACCAAGATAAGAAATCAGAGTAAAGCAGTGGCGATCTATTTTCTTGCTGCGATAAATAAGTTGAGCAGATACGAAAGAGTACCGCCTCTGGTGCTGCGCCGTGTACGCATCTGCTGAGAATTTGATGGTGCTGCGGTAGCGATGGTTGTCGGCGGCGTGGAAGCAGATCTAGGAGGGTAGACGGTGGCGGCGGGGCGCGGTGGACGAGACGGTCGTAGGAGCGGCGCCGGCAAGGTGGACGACGGCGGGGATGAAGCGAGAGGACGGGATGCAAGGATCCCGGTCAACAGCCGTGGATGAGAGAGGTCGATCTCTTGTAATGTACGGCGGCGTCGGGGTATCAGCTCCGGCATGGTGGAGGTGGACGGCGGTGGATGGGGTGGCGGACGGCGGCGGAAGGAGGAGGGTGGGGTGGAGACGGTGTTTTGGCACCCACGGAGTACGGATGGGGAAAAGGGAGGTAGAGAGGAAGGGGGAACCATGTATTCAGGGCGCTCTTGTCTCAAATGCGAGGAAATTTACAAACTTAGCCCCCGTTTCAAATTTCTACTACATCACAGCAACACTAGTCGGTTGGGGATAGGACGGTAATCTCATACACCTAATATTTGCCGATGAGAGTTTGTTTTGGCGCCCACCGTGTATGAATATGAATCGGGAGGAGCCGATTTCGCCTAGGACACACTTGTGTTTTGGCGCCCACCGTGTATGAATCCGGTGAGAGGCGGTTACATCACGCTTGGGTGAAATTACAAACCTACCCCTATCGAAACCTATAGAAATCCAGCAGATAGGCTTTGCATGGCGAGGATAGGCAGAGTGATTTCCATCTCGCAGATTTTGGTTTCAAGATACTCGCGACTTTCCCCGCTTGCTCAAATTTTGCAGAGTGCATGTTTACCGTCCCAACTCAATTCAATCCCGCTTGTATTCTATTTTTTCAAGGGATCCATTTTCAATTGGAATTACATTCTATATACATCATTTTTAATATACTTTCAAAAGCACAACAAAGAATTCTGCTCCTTTATATGTATAATATGATTTACAAATACAACGATCTCAAATCTTAAGGTTGAATTCAAAAAATTAACCAAATTATGTTCTACTAAAATGTATGGATCAGTAATATCTACATATTAAATAACATAGATGTGCGTGAATTCATATGAGTATGCATGTTTGATAGATCAATTTTGGTTTGAGTATGGATTACATGTATCATCATCTCAATTCAAATATTTGAATCCCTTTTTGTTCACTCCTTTCACGCCCATCTCTCTCGCATGCATGCTCCTTCGTAGCTATCACTCTCTTTCTCCAGCTCACCAAGACGCCACTTCATGTTTCTCCTATCCTCGCAAACATGGTCTCTCGATGTCTCCCTTGAGAAGTGTCACACTCTCCTTGTCATTATACATTACACGGTTTTCATTATCTCTCACGCCTCTACTGCTCTCTGGTATCACTCGGCACCTAAGCTTTCTTTTCACCGCCACACACACAGTCTCCACTGCCTTTCACTTTGTCTTTCTCTCTATGGGATTCTCTCTCACACCCTATATGTCTCTACATATGACTCATACCACTAAAATTACTCCTCTATCTCTCCTGTAGACACAACATTTGTTGCGGTCTCCTTTCGCTCCATCCCAGCATCGACATTATTCATTTGTTTACCGATCGACAAACCCGACTACTGCCTCCTCTCTCTCTCACACACACACACACACACACACACACACACACACTCCTGCTTCCACCCCCCTTCCGACTACCATCTCTCTCTCACACACAAAACTCTCGCTTTCGACCCGACTCAGATTTCTCTCACAAACATTTATCGACTAGCTAGCCTCTAGATACGTTTATACACCCGCACACTCGTGCTTCCACCATCGCATACATGTCCTTTCCCACTCCTTGTATCTATGTAGATTTTTCTTCCCTTCTTGAGACATGCCCTCTCGATCGTGCACACACACACTATCGCCTCATTTTAAGCTGATACCTATCGCACACACACTCCTTGTGTCTTTGTCACACATGCACTCCGTCCTCCTCCACTCTCTCTCTCTCTCACACACACATGGGCTTTTTGCAACAACTAGCAAGATGCCCATGCGTTGCACGGAACATCAAGATGCATTTGTATGAGTAGTTTATCTTGTGGGGGAAAAGGATGAATGAGGGAAGGCCTTATTTGCAAATGTGGAGAGGGGTGTGGGTATCTTTTTGCAAAATTGCCATAGTTTCCTTCCTATCCATCAGGTATAGATCAGACGGCCTATATTGCAGGATGGCAGGCACACGATCATCACCGACAATGCTTTTTATAAGAGTAGGGATAAAAAATAGAGTTGGTGATGATGGTGTGTAGCCACTGCACCAATGGATCAAGTCTCGTGCTCGGTGTCATCCTCGGATCAAGAATGCCGACACCACACAAGATTTCAAGGATTTATAGCAGAGTATCAATCACACACTTATTACATCGTTGTCCACAAGGGAACTTATTACAATAATATGGCTTAAGGCCATCTAATAATAACAGCGAAGGCTTGGAAGATAAGTGAGTCCATCAACTCCATCGGCATCATCGAGTATAGAACCACGACCTAACACCTTACTCGTCAATTCAAAAGTCTCGCAACGTGAAAGTTGCAGCCCGAAACGGGTCAAGACATGGAATATGCCGGCAATGTAACACATAGAGAGTAATGAAGGAATAAGCCTATACTACATGCATATATGGCTGGTGGTAAGGCTCTACGGTTGCATTTTGCATAAAGCTAGTTTTTCCCTACAACAAAGGAATAGTTTTATTTAACTATCATGGTGGTTGTTAAACATTGAGAATGGTTGACAAAGATCCTCAATCCCAATTAAAAGTACTCATTAAAAACCCAATAACATTTATTAGAAGTAACATGTTGAGATTCACATGATATTCAATTACCGATACTCAAAACGTCTATAACCGGGACACGGCTAATCATGATTAGTTTATACACTCTGCAGAGGTTTATGACTTTTCCCCACAAGACTCGATCGCCTCCGCTTGATTCTCGTGACTACATGGTGTTTGAGAAACGGATGACCGAGACATAGTCTTCGTGCGCTTAGCACCTTACATGTGGGTAGACCGTACCAACCTACATCCCCTACATCAGCTAGCCTACCCGTAAGAGTTCGCACAACTTAGTCAACTACGCCAGAGCCCATAATTGGCTTGTGGCTGCACACGGAAGTTTCCAGCTTGAATAATCTCATGATCCCTTAGAGCCCGGGTGGCGGTCCGATGAAATACAGCAAGTCTCGATAGAAACCAGTGCCTCAATCCACCCAGATGTGTGTTTAGGTTGCCACCTTAGATAAACCATTAATTAACAATCTCACATCTGTCATGGATATTCACTCACCCAATCCACGCCTACTAGCATAGCATGGCATAACAACAAACGAGAAGTAACTCCCAAGGTTTCATAAGTAATAGGTAATAGGTTCTACCTCAATCTACTTCCCATCCCACAATTTAATTAGATCCTAAACATGCAAGTGTTTGAGGGTTTGATCTAATGCAATAAAACTGGGTAGTAGAAAAGGTATGATCAAGTGTTACTTGCCTTGCTGATGATCCGCGAGACCTAGAGATTCGAAGTAACAAGCGGCGCACTCCGGGTGATCTAACGCAGACAAACAACAAGCATACAATAAGTACTCATCTAATGCACGGGGAAATCTTGAATAAAAGATCTAACCAGAGAGTTCAACTTAAGAACCCTGGTTGCAAAAGAATCGAATCAAATAAGGCATCGAAAGTCGAAACTCGAGAGAGAACGACTCGGTTTAGCAATCTGAAACTAGGTCAAAATTTTACAGTAGCAAAACTCTGTGTAAGTAGGTTAGTCGGAACGGCAGTTTCGTAACGAAACTCCAGGCGCTTGAATCACCTGATTCCGATAATCGAGCGAGAAATAAAACAGATTTGAAAATCGAATCGGAAATCGAATTCGAAAATAACGGATTAAATCCGATTAAAAGAAAACGACGAACAGATTAAACAGCGGACGTTCATATCAGAACTAATTCAACGAACACGTTCATTGAAACGAACGGGTCGGTGAACGCTCATTAAATAAGAAAACCAAGAAAATAATAATACCATCTAGGGTTTTAAAAACCGAACATCTCAAAAAAAAACGGATCGGGTTTTCTAAAGAAAACCGGACCGGGGCGGCGAGGTGCTACCTCGGCGAGGTCACCGGCGGGCTCCGCCCCGTGGGCGGGGGGCGGGTCCGGGGGGTCGGGTCGGGTCGGGGTGGCGAGGGGCGGCGAGGGGCGGCGGCGGCGACCTTGGCGGCGGCGCGGCTCGGGTTGGGGGGGGGGGCGGCGGGATGAGGAGAGGGGTTGGCGGGGTATAAATAGGAGGGGGGGTCGGCGCCTTGGGGGGGCACGGCGGCGGCCTCGTGGCCGAGCCGGAGTCGGGAGGAGGCGGCGGCGGCGGGGACTCCTCCCGCGCGGGCGTGCGCGAGGGGGAAGGGGAGATGGGCCGGGGCGGCTGGGCCGGCTGGGCCTTGGCCCAGGCGGGCGGCGCGCGTTTTTTTTTTAAACAAAACTAAACGAAATAAAAATAAAACCAAACGGACTCCAAAATTTATAAAATAAATTTTCCCCGACTCCTAAAAATGAGTCGAACAAAATGAACTTTAAAAACGGGCAAATATGCATATTTTTTTAAAATGCTCATTTTTGCCTAAAGCAAATAAATCCTCAAAACCAAAATTTGGTTTATTTATAATATCTTCATTTTTTCCAAAATATTGGGAAAGTCATATTATTCCCTCTCTTAAAATTTTATATCGGAAAACTTTATGAAGATAATTAAATAAATCCAATGATCCTATTTTTCAAAATTTGAGAAATCCCAAATATGAAAATAATGAAACTTCCAACTCTCTCCGAGGGTCCTTGAGTTGCGTGAAATTTTCTAGGATCGGAAAAATGCGAGAAAATATGATATGCATGATGACCTAATGTATAACATTACAAATTGAAAATTTGGGATGTTACAAACCTACCCCCTTAAGATGAATCTCGCCCTCGAGATTCGGGTTGGCTAGAAAATATGTGAGGGTGGTCCTTACAAAACTTCCTCTCTTTCCTGTGTGGCTTCATCTTCAAGTGGTGGCTCCAATCGAACTTTGCAAAACTTGATAACCTTGTCATGGGTAACTCGCTAGCATAATCGAGAATCTTAACCGGTTTTTCCTCATATGTTAGGTCATCCTTCAACTGAATTGCTTCCAAAGGGCACTTGTGTTCTTAACGGTACCTCTCGCTATCTCGGGTGACATTTCTTCAATCGAGAAACATGGAATACATCATGAACTCCTCGACAGTCCTTCCGCAATTCCAACTTATAAGCAACTTCTCCCATGCGTTGCAAAATCTTATATGGTCCAACTAAACGTGGGGCTAACTTTCCTTTAAATCCAAAACGCTTAACTCCTCAAGCGGGATACTCTAAGATATACTGCTCCAACTTCATACTCAATCGCTGGCGCTTTGAATCGGCATAGCTCTTTTGTCTCGGACTGCGCTACCTTAAGCCTGTCTCAATCAACTTAACCTTCTGCTCGGACTCCTTAATCAAATCTGGTCCAACAACCGACGATCTCCGCCATTCCCATGACAACAAAGTGTCCTGCACCTTCTTCCATACTGAGCCTCAAAGGTGCCATCTTCAAGCTGGTTTGGTAATCATTGTTGTAAGAAAATTCTGCATACGGCAAATTATCATCCCAACTAGATCCATAATCTAGTGCACAAGCTCTCAAAGATATCCTCCAAAATCTGATTGACTCTCTCGGTCCGTCCATCGGTCTGTGGGTGAAAAGCTGTATCAATTCCAATCTAGTTCCCAATGTTTCGTGCAACCGGTTCCAAAATTTTGAGGTAAATTGGGTTCCTCTCGTCGATACGATACTCCTCGAACTCCGTAAACACACAATTCTGGTCATGTATATCTTTGCCAACTTAGCACTCGCTATAGGTAGTTTTGATCGAATGAAATGAGCTACCTTCACAAACGGTCGACTATAACCCAAATCGAGTCATATCCTGAACGAGTCTTTGGCAAACCTGTGATGAAATCCATGCCTAGTTTATCCCACTTCCATTCGGTATCGGCAATGGTTGTAACAATCCTGCTGGCTTCGATGCTCGCTTTTACTTTCGACATACGTCCGCAAACTGCTACATACTCGCAATATCCTTCTTCATTCCGTCCACCGTAAAGTATTCTTCAAATCCAAATACATCTTGGTATTTCCGGTGAATCGAATAGGGTGAATCATGAGCTTCTTGCAAAATCAACTTCCGATCTCCGGGTTATTGGGCACATAAACACGGTCTTCAAACCATAGGGTATCGTGCTCATCCTCACGAAATCCTTTAGCTTTTCCTTTGCTCATTTTCTCCTTTATAGAGGCAACTTCCTTATCTGCCTTTTGGGCTTCTCTGATTTTGTCCATCAGTGTCGACTGAATCTCCAATGCTGCTACATAGCCTCTCGGAACTATTTCCAAATGTAGCTCTCGAAGGTCCTCGGCTAACTCATTGGGTATCCCTCCCATCATTAGGGTATTGACGTGGCTCTTACGGCTCAATGCGTCTGCTACGACATTAGCCTTTCCGGGGTGATAATGTAATCTCATATCATAATCCTTGATAAGCTCTAACCATCTCCTTTGTCTGAGATTCAATTCCTTCTGTGTGAAGATGTACTTCAAACTCTTGTGATCCGTATATACTTCACAATGATTTCCAATGAGAAAATGTCTCCATGTCTTCAAGGCATGCACAACGGTGCTAACTCCAAATCATGTGTGGCATAATTCAACTCATGGGGCTTAAGTTGTCGTGAAGCGCATTTAAACAACTCTTCCTTCCTGCATAAGCACTGCTCCAAGTCCTCGACGTGAAGCGCCGCAATACACCTCATAATCCTTGGTCTGATCCGCAATATCAAACCGGTGAGGTAACCAATCTTTTCTTCAATTCCTGAAAACTTGCCTCACGCCCCTCATCCATATGAATTTGTTATCCTTCTTCAACAATTCTGTCATAGGCTTTGCAATTCTTGAGAAATTCTCAATGAATCTTCGTAGTATCCTGCGAGTCCAAGGAAACTCGAATCTCTCCAACTGCTGCTGGTGCTTCCCATTTGGTTACGGTCTCAACCTTTGTGGGTCAATCGCTATTCCTTCTCCGGATATAACATGTCCGAGAAATCCTACTTCCTTAAGCCAAAACTCACATTTGCTGAACTTGGCATACAACTGGTGTTCCTTAGTTTCTCCAAAACCAATCGCAAATGTTCCTTGTGTTCCTCTTCATTCTTCGAGAAAATTAAAATGTCATCAATGAACACCACGATTTAACTTATCCAAAACTCCATAAACACTTTGTTCATCAGGTTCATGAAATAGGCTGGTGCGTTAGTCATCCAAATGACATAACAAAGATACTCATACCCATATCTCGTGGTAAATGCTGTCTTGGGTATGTCTTGCTCCCGAATCTTCAACTGATGGTACCCTGATCGCAAATCGATCTTGGAAAACACCTTAGCTCCTTGCAAACGATCAAACAGATCATTTATCATAGGTAGTGGGTACTTGTTCTTGATTGTTACTTCATTCAATCCACGATAATCAACAACCATTCTTAAAGATCCATCCTTCTTCTCCACTAATAGTACGGGTGATCCCCAAGGTGAAGAACTTGGGCGAATAAAACCTTTATCCAAAAGTTCCTTAATCTGCTTCTTGATTTCTGCCAAATCCTGTGCGGGCATCACATGCACGGTCGCTTCGATATCGGGCCTGTTCACGCAACAGCTCGATCAAAACTCAATGTCTCTATCCGTGGCATTCCCGCAACTCTTCCGAAATACATCAGAAAATCCTTCACCATCGGTACTTCTTCCCGCACCACTCCCGATAGGCAATTTACTTATGCTCTCCTCGGCTCGTGCCGTGATACATACTTGATCCTTCTTCCTTCGGTGTGGTGAGCAAAATTGACTTAGTGGAGCAATCTATGTTTCCTCCATACCTTGATAACCAATCCATTCCTAATATCACATCCAATCCTTGGGATTCCGAACTATTAGGTCTTAGGGAAAACATAGTGTCCAATCCTTAATGGTAGTCGATCACACCATTTACTAGCCATGTACTCTGCCCGGTGAGGTTACTAGCATGGGTGACCTAAGGGCTTGGGTCGGTAATTTGTACTTATCCACAATCCCTTGATATGTATGAATGCGATGCACCAAGATCGAAAAGAACAACCGCAGAAATGACTTAACCAAAACTTACCGACATCTTGATCGGGCTGATCTTCAACCTCCTCCACATCAATGTGGTTCACCGTCCCTGTTGAAAGGGTTGGGCTTCTTTCCGAGCTTCCATTGCCATTTCCATTCGCCTTCGGATACCATTGGCATAATGCCCATCTTGCACTTAAAGCAAGTAATATGACTCAGGTCTACTTTGGATGGTGTTGACGGGTTGGTGCGGTTCTGTCCATTGCTTCCTCCATTCCCTGCTCCCATTCTTGGTGCCATTATGGTTGTGCGAATTACCTCCTCCATGGGTATGCTGAAACTGAATTCGGATTTAGGGTATAACGAGGCTTCATTGGCTCCAGAGTTATACTTCCCTGTCCATACTTCGCTTGCGGTTCTCAATTTGTCGATGCTTTCCTTCAATCATGAGGGCTCGGTCTACCAACTCCTGGTAGTTGTTGAAACTTGCTACCATCAACGGCATGCTGAACTCATCATTCAGTCCTTCTAGAAAATTCTCCTGCTTAGCTGCATCGGTAGCAACGCTATCCGGGGCATAACGTGCTAATTTACTAAAGTCATCCACATACCGCCAACAGTCCTTCCTCCTTGGCGTAAGTTGCGAAACTCACGCTTCTTCATGGCCATAGCTCCTCTGAAACATGGGCAAGTCTGAAAAGCTTGTGCTGAAACTGGTCCCATGTGACGGTGTTCACGGGTAAGTGGCTGTAAAATTCTCCCACCATGCTTCTGCGGGTCCTTCAAGCTGATGTGCTGCAAACTTCACTCTTTCACCATCATGCATCCCGCAGTGGTCAACTCCTTCCTATCTTGCGGAGCCAATCATCTGCCACAATCGGCTCGGTGCTACTGGAATACACTGGCGGATTTAGTCTAAGGAAACGAGTCAGGTGATCCGCAGGTGGTGGTGGCGGTGGGTTGTTGTTGTTGTTGTTGTTGTTGTTGTTGTTGCCCTGGTTCTGCACCAATGTTTGAATCAGGGTATTCTGCTGCTGGATCAATTGGGTGATCTCTGGCGGGAAAACGAATCCGGGGTCGCGTCTCGGAGGCATATGATGGGTTTAGAAAAGAAGAGAAATTAAGAGTAGAATGAGGTCTAAGGGGAATCACTACCCAAATGCACATGAACAAATGCACACAAAATCACTTCATTCAATCAAACAAGGGCTTACAACGATCTAACTATCGCAAAAGTGCGTGTACTATAATGTTTACATGGAGGGAATACTACTAATATGTGGGGACTTCTATTAATTTGAACCGTGGAAGACTCCATGATGTCCGCTCCACCGTCTTCAAAGTCGGGTTCACTTGGATCCGAATCGGTGTCGTCGATGTTGATGTAGTCGCTTGGGCAATCGATATACTGGTCTTCATTCCTGAGCGCCAACTTCTTCTTGAGTTCTTCGATCTCGTACTTAAGATCGTTATTGTGTCTTGCTAGAGCTACGATCTCGTCCATGTAGTCCTTGCGTGTAGTCTTTAGTTCTTCTTCAAGCTCGACGATCCTTCCCTTTGCGTTCTGCAACTCCAACGTATCATTGCACATTTGGTTCTCCTGGCGTCGAATGTGCTGATTTAATTCCTGGATGAAAGCTGCAATGGATCTATCCTTCTTGGTGCTGACAATGTCCCATTTGTCATCTCGGCGTCCGCAAATCTGGTAGATAGTATCCTTGAGGTCTTCTTGATAAACTTCTCCAATGCGTCCCATGGTAATGTGAGCTGCCATGCTCTTTCCTGACTCCAAGTTGGTGCAATCAAAACACTATCTATAGGCTTGGTGATTGGGGCGAATGTCCTTCCCGAACGTGAGCTTGAATCTTCCAGCCCTCTTCGTGCAGAGTGGCGTTGAAAGTCCCGTGAAACTTGGTAGTCCAATGTTCGGTACTTAGTAACTTCCTTCAAGTGAAATCCAAAAGGTGTGCCTTCATCCGGTTGGGTGTACTTGATCTTCTCGTCCGTCATCCTAAGAGAGTAGAAAAGATGAGGAGTTAGAAAATGAGAAGAGAGTAGTGATCTATGGCTTTATCTTAGTGGTCGTGTCTCTACGGTCAGTGTGCTCGATACCATTCTCTCAGAGCGACCAGACCGAATGGATCAAGTCTCGTGCTCGATGTCATCCTGGATCAAGAATGTTGACACCACACAAGATTTCAAGGATTTATAGCAGAGTAGCAATCACACACTTATTACATCGTTGTCCACAAGGAACTTATTACAATAATATGGCTTAAGGCCATCTAATAATAACAGCGAAGGCTTGGAAGATAAGTGAGTCCATCAACTCCATCGGCATCATCGAGTATAGAACCACGACCTAACACCTTACTGTCAGTTCAAAAGTCTCATAACGTGAAAGTTGCAGCCCAAAATGGGTCAAGACATGGAATATGCCGCAATGTAACACATAGAGAGCAATGAAGGAATAAGCCTATACTACATGCATATATGGCTGGTGGTAAGGCTCTACGGTTACATTTTGCATAAAGCTAGTTTTTCCCTACAACAAAGGAATAGTTTTATTTAACTATCATGGTGGTTGTTAAACATTGAGAATGGTTGACAGCATCCTCAATCCCAATTAAAAAGTACTCATTAAAAACCCAATAACATTTATTAGAAGTAACATGTTGAGATTCACATGATATTCAATTACCAAATACTCAAAACGTCCATAACCGGGGACACGGCTAATCATGATTAGTTTATACACTCTGCAGAGGTTTGCGCACTTTCCCCACAAGACTCGATCGCCTCCGCTTGATTCTCGCACTACATGGTGTTTGAGAAACGGATGACCGAGACATAGTCTTTCAGAAGCGCTAGCACCTTACATGTGGGTAGACCGTACCAACCTACATCCCCTACATCAGCTAGCCTACCCGTAAGAGTTCGCACAACTTAGTCAACTACGCCAGAGCCCATAATTGGCTTGTGGCTGCACACGGAAGTTTCCAGTTTGAATAATTTCATGATCCCTTAGAGCCTGGGTGGTGGTCCGATGAAATACAGGCAAGTCCTGATAGAAACCAGGTGCCTCAATCCACCCAGATGTGTGTTTAGGTTGCCACCTTAGATAAACCATTAATTAACAATCTCACATCTGTCATGGATATTCACTCACCCAATCCACGTCTACTAGCATAGCATGGCATAACAGCAAACGTAGAAGTAACTCCCAAGGTTTCATAAGTAACAGGTAATAGGTTCTACCTCAATCTACTTCCCATCCCACAATTTAATTAGATCCTAAACATGCAAGTGTTTGAGGGTTCGATCTAATGCAATAAAACTGGGTAGTAGAAAAGGTATGATCAAGTGTTACTTGCCTTGCTGATGATCCGCGAGACCTAGAGATTCGAAGTAACAAGCGGCGACCGGTGATCTAATGCGGACAAACAACAAGCATACAATAAGTACTCATCTAATGCACGGGGAAATCTCGAATAAAAGATCTAACCAGAGAGTTCAACTTAAGAACCCTGGTTGCAAAAGAATCGAATCAAATAAGGCATCGAAAGTCGAAACTCGAGAGAGAACGACTCGGTTTAGCAATCTGAAACTAGGTCAAAATTTTACAGTAGCAAAACTCTGTGTAAGTAGGTTAGTCGGAACGGCGGTTTCGTAACGAAACTCCAGGCGCTTGAATCACCTGATTCCGATAATCGAGCGAGAAATAAAACAGATTTGAAAATCGAATCGGAAATCGAATTCAGAAAATAACGGATTAAATCCGATTAAAAGAAAACGACGAACAGATTAAACAGCGGACGTTCGTTAACAGAACTAATTCAACGAACACGTTCATTGAAACGAACGGGTCGGTGAACGTTCATTAAATAAGAAAACCGAAGAAAATAATAATACCATCTAGGGTTTTAAAAAAAACCGAGCATCTCGAAAAAAACCGGATCGGGTTTTTAAAGAAAACCGGACCGGGGCGGCGAGTGCTACCTCCGCGAGGTCACCGGCGGGGCCCGCCTCCGTGGGGCGTCGGCGGGTCCGCGGGGTCGGGCGGGTCGGCGGGGTGGCGAGGGGCGGCGAGGGGCGGCGAGGGCGGCGAGGGCGGCGCGGCGACCTGGCGGGCGGCGGCTCGGGTTGGGGGGGGGGGCGCGGGGATGAGGAGAGGGGGTGGCGGGGTATAAATAGGAGGGGGTCGGCGCCTGGGAGGGGCACGGCGGCGGCCTCGTGGCCGAGCCGAGTCGGGAGGAGGCGGCGGCGGGGGACTCCTCCCAGCAGGCGTCTGCGAGGGGAAGGGGAGATGGGCCGGGCGGCTGGGCGGGTGGGCCTTAGCCAAAGTAGGCGGCGTTTTTTTTTTTTAAACAAAACTAAACGAAATAAAATAAAACCAAATGACTCCAAAATTTATAAAATAAATTTTCCTGACTCCTAAAAATGAGTCTAACAAAATGAACTTTAAAACGGGCAAATATGCATATTTTTTAAAATGCTCATTTTGCCTAAAGCAAATAAATCCTCAAAACCAAAATTTGGTTTATTTATAATATCTTCATTTTTCCAAAATGTTGGGAAAGTCATATTATTCCCTCTCTTAAAATTTTATATCAGAAAACTTTATGAAGATAATTAAATAAATCCAATGATCCTATTTTTCAAAATTTGAGAAATCCCAAATATGAAAATAATGAAACTTCCAACTCTCTCCGAGGGTCCTTGAGTTATGTGAAGTTTTCTAGGATCGAAAAAATGCGAGAAAATATGATATGCATGATGACCTAATGTATAACATTACAAATTGAAAATTTGGGATGTTACATGGTGGGCCTGCCATCCTGCAATGTAGGTCGTCCGATTTATATCTGACGGATAGGAAGGAAAATATGGCAATTTACCCACACTCTTCACCACATTTGCAGATAAGGCCTTCCCTCGTTCATCCTTTTCTCCCACAAGATCTTGATGTTCTGTGCAACGCACGGGCATCTTGCTAGTAAGAGTAGAAATTAGACATATACCAGTTCTCGAATCTTGAAACCAACAACATTCCTCCCTTATCTCATCAAAACCGCCAAAGGAATATATTTTGAGTGAAACATAACATATTTTTAGTGATATACATATTTCAAAACTAGACTTTTTTTCTATCGAATCGGTGAATATGTATTAATCTACTTTGATCATGTGGCAACGCATTGGAACATTGCTAGTAGTTATTATAATTTTTATGGACACCAGACAAATGGTGGAGTACATATACGAAGATAAGAGGCGCACGTACACAGACGGCCTCTCGCTGTCTCGCACACATGAGTGTTACGTAAAGGCGACGTTAACAAATAAACCCTAAAACCCTAGGTGCACGATTTCTACATTCGCAGGTACCAGGTACGTGGTGGAGCACCTTTGTAGGAATAGTCAGCTCGCGTGATAATTTGATCCGTAGGAGTTGATGGTCGGGACCACAGGTGAATGACTTGGAGCGCGGTGGCTCGCCAGTTGCCACAGATCGAGTAGCCACGTTTAAAATATCGTTTTTTAGCGGCGTTAAGAGTTCCGATTTTCAATGGCGCGTTATAAGTAGTAAGTAGTTTTTAGAACGATTGGTATGGAGCAAAAATGGAATACATAGTACTACATACCTCCTTGGCGTATGGTTGTATGGTTTTTCTTATTTTGCGATGGAGGTTGTATGGGTTTATGTTGCGAGATGTTGAACCTGATAGTTCTAGGGAAATACTATGGTTTAGATTTAGATGCTGGTTTTCAAGAATGAAAATCGGAAGGGGAACCCTTCTTTGATTAAAAACTACTACCTCCATTCTGGTTTACTAGTCCCCATCGTACTTTTGGGTCAAAGTTTGTCCACGAATTTTACTTGTAAAATGTGAATGGAAAACGAGATTTTGTTATACCCAAACAAAAAGGACTAGAGGGAGTGATTGCTCGACACGGACGCCGACCTCTCATAGTGCAGGCATTGAACGGTGCCACCGCCAAGAGGGTCGCACTTTCGCTGCAGGCCCGGCTGAGCACGCCTCGCCGCGTGCAACCAGCTTAAGACTACCCCTTTGCCTTCATTGAATACGCTGCGTGTGCCAAGAACACGCCCTTCCATGAGCAGCAGGCATTTTAGAACACAAAAATGACTAAAATATAATTAATTTACGCATGGTCTTGGCTTGTTGTGCTCACACTTTGGTAGCGAGGAACTAGTAGAGGATTTTCTTTATTTATAACTCTCCTCACATTTTTTGGCTTTGAAGTGAATCATGGTTGTGGACATTATGTATGAATGTGCGATATCTGTGAACATGAGTTTGATGTGGAAGTTGAACTTGGAATGTCGGGCTTATGCGTGAACTATACCATGTCCAATGCTTCATCTCATTATTGTTTGGAAAGTAATTGCTATTATTACATGACCCGAAAAAACATTTTGTGCCACATCAAGAGATGCACGGACATCACAACAGCATGCCGATGGATAAACATTTGAACCTAGCTATTATGAAGGAAATTTTGTATTGACAACAGTTTTAGATAGCAGGAGACGCCTAGCCCGCTCTGCCTCTGCTAGCTTATTTCTGGCTTCTTCCATCTCTTCTTTGGCTTGGGTGAAGAGAGCACCTAATTGCTCTTTTAAGCTTCTTCAGAACTCAGCTACATTCTCAAGGGCTGCTGACGCTTTCTTTCAGCCTTTACTAATGCCACGAGGACACGAACAGTGATTTACTCCACCGGCTTGTGTGTAATCCAGCATCATCTGGGAATTTGCACCTTGTGTCTAATCCAAAGATCATTAGGGAACCGCACCTTGTGTGTAATCCAGCCTCATTTTGGAAACATGATCTCGAGGTTGACCATACTTCCTCCTCGCAGAACTGCATCCCGACATGAAGTTACTTCTTTTTAGATCAATACTCGAGCAACCTAGATCCATTTAGTAGAAGCCGATAAATGAACTCGAGAAGTGAATTCAAAAGGAATAAATAAATAAAAACAGACTACAAGGTGAGAACACCCACTTCCTACATCAAGCTAAAAACGAAAGCATTAGGACGATTAAGACTCTTCTTATTACACATCAAAGAACACCACGCTTAAGAGAAACAGAAACTACAACATATACACATCGAAGAACACGAGGCTACACGAAAGTAATTGAAAGGGTGTTACTTACCAAAGCTCGTTTTACAGGTTCGGTGCAGCTCCTCTTTAACTTGCCACGCTCCTTGAAGATGTCCCGAATATCCCGTGTTTGGTCTTCATTTCTCCTCTACATGTTCGCAATCGTGGTTTTAAAATCTCAACATGGCAAGAAAAATAAAATATACTACTAGTAATACTCACGCATCTTGTGGGCAACATTAAACCACTCGTCTGCCATGTTAGAGCATCTCCAACAAGATAAACTACTCATACAAATGCATCTTGATGCGTGCAACGCATGGGCATCTTGCTAGTTCTAAAAACCTTTCCATCATTTGCCACACTACTGGTTGCAGATGAAAAACCTACCCAAGCACAGCGTGATACAGGAGCGATGCACAATTACAAGCTGATATTCTGTTGGACAATGGAGGCTATAACCAATTACTTTTATAGGAACAATAGCACCCAGGAAATTTGAATGGTAGGTATGAACAAAATTGGAACTGCACATGTACTACTAAGTGATTCAATACACACATTACCCATCGAGGAGGAGAACGATGGTCGCGGCGGCCTCTGTGAGTCATGGTCGGCAACGGGAGTCAGTTCATTGTCCACGACGGTGGTACTTCTGCGTTTGGCGTCGGCTTCCGGGAAGCAGATCCCAGACTATGGAAGACGATGCCGGGGAAGAGGCTTCGTGTACGACAACAACGGTGGACCGGCTCCAGTGCGGCGTACGAGGTCGTCGATGAGGCAGATGCGCTGCGGTGGAAGAGTGCGCTGATGTAAAGGGGAGGAGCACGAAGGCTGCGGTGCCGTGGAGAAGTCTATTTTGGGGTGGGGATAGAAATTGGGGAGTATTCAGGTGTACTACTCTGGGTGCCGAGGTGGGGTTGGCTGGGTAGGGTGAACCTGAAGTTACGAAAACAGCCCCCTAACAAGCGTCATCCGTAGGCATGTTCCGAAGGCTATGATGGTAACTTCCCACTGCTCGAATCAGGGTCGCGGAAGATTTTCCCGCCGACCTCAAAATTTTGTGACACTGGACTCCCCGTGTGGCGTGTTGAGTGATTCAGCTAAGCAACTAGCGAGTAGTAGTAGTAAACTCTGCATATTAGGTTTGACCAAAGTCAAACTTCCTAAAGTTTGACCAAGTATATAGAAAAATATAAACATTTACCATAACAAATATGTATGATGTGAAAGTACATTCAATAATGAATCTAATGGTATTTATTTGTTATTGTATATGTTAATATTTTTTGTTATAAGCTTTCTGAGAGTTAACAAAACTTGACTTTGACCATTGCTAATACGCGGACTTAAATAAAAACGAAGGGAGTACACTTTTGTTTTCTTAGTTTGTAGTGAACTAATCATTTGTTGAAATTGTGAAATAAATATATTAGGCTATTGACTTCGAATGTAATGGTCTATACAATTCAATAGTTACAATCATGTCGAATCCCAAGATGTATACAAGGTCTATAGTACTTCACAACATGCTCAAACTCACATAATCCCAGTTAAATAAGAATCTAAATGCATTTCATAGTTATTACTCTGTAGGATGCAACAAAAACAACCATAACTCTACATCAGCCATTATAGAAGCAATATTTTGACATATCCCAATGTGTGAATGAAACGTGCAGAGAGAGCTTTTGAAGATGGAGCAGATAGGGCGGGAAAGATTGTATGTATGTGGACGGGAGAGTAGGAGACAAACCTAACGAGACAGAGAGAGAGAGAGAAAGAGAGAGGAAGAAGTTAGGTCTGTGAGAAAGATGCATACATGTAATATACATGAGATGCGTGTGCATCTGGATTCTGTATACGTGGAAGGAGAAGAGACAACATGTTTGATGAGAGAGCTAGAAAAACATGGACGAGAGGGGAAGGATCTCGTGGGTTGAGGGATTGACCATTTTGTGCGGGGGAGAGAGGGATTGGTAATTTTGTGCAAGAGAGAGAGAGAGAGAGAGGGTGGAGGAGGAGTCAGTCACCGTCGTCACATCACCCTGCTTCCAAATGACCCCTGCATTCTCTAGCGGTGTGTGTCGCTGCCTTGATCTGCTCAATGCCCTCTTTGAATATTGAGGTGTTGTGCATGTTGGGGTGCAAAGAAGCACAAGCGAGAGTGGTCGCCGTATAACCTTGGATGGGGATGAATTGTGTGCTCGGGGGAGTGTGTGTGTGTGTGTGTGTGTGTGTGTGTGTGTGTGTGTGTGTGTGTGTGTGTGTGTGTGTGTGTGTGTGTGTGTGTGTGTGTGTGTGTGTGTGTGTCAGATATTGAGAGAAAACAAACCTAACGAGAGAAATGGGTATTCACATGTGCGGGCCTTGAGGTGGGCAGGGGCCGGGTGAGGGTGTCAAAATGTGTGTGTTGATGCATGTGTTGCATGCGACCGTGCGAGGGACGGACGAATCGAGAGAGATGGTTGTTGTGTTACGGATGCTAATCTCTCTGTCTCTCTCTCCCTCTCTCTTTCTCTCTCACACACACAACATACACACACACACAAGTAAACTAGAAGACCGTTCTCTCATGTATACACAACGTATCGGCATCTGTCTATGTCTCACTCATGCATGATCATTTGCACATTCACACCTCTCTATGTCTGTATCACACGCACACCGTCTCCACATTGCCCTTCCGCCACAACACACATATGGACACATACACATGTTCTCTCTCAGTCACACACACACAAAATCAGTATTAAAAAAACTAGGGCGCACCTAAAACGTCCAAATCCAAATAAACACGAACTGGAGCTAAATTCAAATATATGGAAATATTGCAGCGTCAAGAACTTTCACAGGAAAAAAAAGTTGAGTAATATTCGATGATTGTTTTCACACACACAAAAGGTTCGTGGATGTCCTTGAGCGACACGGTGACGCACTGCTCGATCGATCACAGCGTCAGCGGTTCACGCTTTGCACAGGATTCCGTATCGTGGTTGTGGTACTAACTAATAAAAGCGCTGCCTAAGTCTAATGTTTACGTGTACTAGTACGGTTTTCTTTTAAGTTTGACCAACCTTATATATAGAACTAAAGTAAGCTCCCACACGTGCACTCATCAATATGCCGCCGCCGCCATTGCGCATGCCGGCGCCCGCCGCTCGACCAACAATTTCGCCCATCACCGCCGTGTCGCCGCCATCCTGTGCCATGAAGCCAAGGCTCGCCCGCCACGTCGTCTGCAGTCCCTCCTCGTGATGCCGCCGCTGCCAAGCACGCGAGCAGCTGGTGGAGCCGCGTCTATGCACGCAGCGTACGAAGAGGAGGACGAGCGCATGCTCCAGCACGCCGGCAAGGAGGAACTAGCGTGTCATTGTCGTCTCCGCCCGCGCGGAGGAGGCGCGCATGGTGGCTGTCACGGCAGAAGCCGGTCACGCGCGCGTCAAGCCCGCAAACCTGGTGCGGACGCGGAATCTACCTTCGAGACCTTGAATGCCACGTGGATCCTACAATCTGAAGGAGCAATTTGGGTCAGTCGACTCATGTGAGCCGTTTGATGCAACATGGATGGCTAGAAGGGCTTCTTCCACCTCTTCTGCCGTCTTCTTCCTTCGCTCCGTCGAACTTCTTTCACAAATCGACTGACCCAAATTATACTACTAGTACGAGCGTATTAAGTACAGTAGGAACACGAAGATACGAGCAGTAGTACCAACTGCAAGAAGAACAGTAGTAAGACATAGTACTAGTACTACTGTACGTACTAAAGAGTTCAAATAATGAGAAAGAACATAAACATAGTTCTGCTGGGCCTCAAAGACAACACACCCTTGAAAATAAACTAAGCAACTAGTCCGCTTGACACTACAAGAGAACCAGCATGAGCGACGGCATCGCCACCTAATCGGAGTCCGAGTCCACGCCCTCGACTTCGTCCTCGTCCCTCTTCCTCTTCCTCTTCGCCGACGCTTCTTTGCTTGAACCGACACTTGAGCTCGCTTCTTCATCCAACCCTTGTAGATATTTAAACAAAGGTAGGCATCCATTGCTGCGTACAGGATGTGATATTCATCTAATGTCTTCGACTCCCATGCATGATGAAACTCGTGGTGAGGTTTCTTCAGTTTAGCGTACGAACGATCAATCATGGCTGCTGCCAGGGTCAGCATTGAAGGCTCAGAGGAGGACACCAGGCTTGCCTTCTGGAGATCGAAGGGCTAGCCTACAATGAGGCCTATCCGACCCAGGATTTCCTTGTCGTTCCTAAAGACTACAGTAACGAATTTGACTCGGCCACCCTTGAGGAACTTCTTAAATTCCTCGCACTCAACATCGGCATGGCATATGTGGTAGACCAAGCATAAGTCTTGCACGCAAACCTGGATCACGGCGGGCTTCTTCTTCTCTGCCTCCTTTAGTTTCTTCTCGCTTCCTAGGACTGTGGTGTACTCAACATCTAGCCCAGCGACCCACTCATCATTTGAGTTTTCGAACATGTGTTTGGAGCGAGCAAGGCATTCTTTCACCGTTGCGGAAGAACGGGTGTAGATGACGTCGAACTCATCGCCGGTGATGGTTCTAACATTGTACTCACCGCCGATCCTGGAGATTTGGGACGCCATGGATTTGGGAGGAGGGTTAGGATTAGTGGAACTGCCGTAATGTGAAAGGACGGGACGACTGGGAGCGAACTGTTGTAAGGTACTGTACTACTAGTAGAAGACGGGGACGAGTAGGGCGTGCGAACGGCGTGGGGTTGCTGGCTTGCCCGGTGGATAAATGGCTGCAAGCCCCCAAAGAGTTCTCGAGAACTATGCGGGACCCACTAGATATCATGTCTACTAGACTCATATCGTAGGCCTGACGGTATAGCTTCTGCCTGTTCGCATGCCATGTCGGCGCGTGGATGTAACTTCACTTAATTCCGTCAAACGTCGCGCCTCCCACGACCTTCGCCTCCCACGCGTGGTCGCGCCCTTTGAGACTTCGACCGGCTATAAATGAGCAATTTTTTATTGCCTTTTTTAGACAAGCAATTTTTTTGCCTACTCCGCATGCATGATACTCCCTCCGGTCCTTTTACTCCCACAACCGCTTGCAAAGTGTTTGACCAAATTTATACTTTTTTGAACACCACCTTATATTAATTAACCAGCCACACCAAGACACTCATTCGATATAATATTCACCACACAGTATGGTACATTATTTACAAGAATACCATCTAATCTATTGTCAAAGCTATACTTAGTGATTAAGTGTGCCACCTTATTGGCGAATGGCTAATCTTTGACAATTGAAGATTGTTGATCAACTTCGAGATGCTCAACGCTTTCATCTTCGTGTCACGCATAGCAGACTGTCATAGTCCCCGATGCAAGAGACGCTACCACAAAAGTGCAATCAGTCTCTAAAATTACAGGATTATGAAGAGAAATACCTATGTAGAGACCGCAATGCAAGCCTTAAGCTCCGTTTCCTCCACGCTTTGACAGGCATCAATGAAATCCCACGACCAAATTTATACTAAAAATATCAATATCTACAATACTGATTATAATGAGTATAAGAACTACGTTTTATAATGAGTGTAAAAATATTGATTTGACATTGTGAATGTTGACACATTTTTCTATAAGTCTGGTGAAAGTAGAGGTACATTGACTTCAGACAAAACTTAAATGCACAATGCAGACTAGTTCCTCCGTCCAGGTGCGTGCCATGTCCTATCTTGTCATCACAACAAGGTTAGCTATTAGAGTACCACTACCTCCCTTCTAGTTTAAAGGGCTCGATTCAAAAAATTTACCTACTCTTAGCAAGATAGTAGAGGCGTTGGAATAGTTTTTGAAGTCTGCAAAAGTACTCAACTAGTGATGTCGTTCTTCACAAAAAAAATGTGTTTACCAATCCATGCATGAACACTAGTTACTCTAACCCCCCTCTCTTCTTTAATTCTTTGCCACATCAGCATGTTTTCTATTCCCGTGTGCATGATACCAGCTAAGATACCACCATTATGGCCAGCCTTAATCATCGCATGCAATAATTTAGTGCACCTTGAAATATGAACATGTGTGGGGCGTGTATGTTTTTAATGACTTGAGACTATACCTAGCCCGACATGCAAGATGACTTATTATGCACCGTTCCCCATACCTGCAGGAAGCCCGTTCGTCTCCAAATCTTTTCCTCTCCATGTGTGGAAACAATATGCCTGCCAAAGTCTCCTTCTCCCTCCGGCGGTCCCACCACTCCACCCGGTGTGAAAAATCTGCATGCATGACTCTCCTCCTCCCACGCTCGTCCAATCTGTTGTGACCAGCAATATTTCCACCCCTTCGCTCCCCCGTAATTTACTCCAACAAATATGCCCACGTAGCTGTTACTTAACTGCAGCTGCATTGGGTCACTGACATATGGGCCCAACAGGGGTCTGGCCCACATGTCGGTGATGCAACTGGACCTGCAGTTAAGTCAGTGCAGCTCAGTCCATATCTTACGTAGGTGTGCCATTGCTCGCTATAAATACTGCGCCTCCCACGACATCGCTATCTCCTCCCCCTCATGTTCACGTTCATCGCTATCTCCTCCCCCTCCCTCCCACGTCGACCACCATGGCATCACCCCTCCCAAGCCATAGGAGCCCCTCGCTGCACCGCGCGGACGGTCACGCGTCGCCGTTCCGTTCCTCGCCGCCACTAGTCGAGGAGGACGCGTCGGTGTTCCGCTCCTCGCCGCTACGCGACGCGTCGCCGTTCCGTTCCTCGCCGCCACTAGTCGAGGAGGACGCGTCGGTGTTCGGCTCCTCACCGTGATGCGACGCGTCGCTGTTTCGTTCCTCGCCACCACTAGTCGAGGAGGATGTGTCGGCGTTCCGCTCCTCGCCGTGACGCGTCGAGGTGGACGCGTCGGCGTTCCCAATCTCGCCAGCACGCGCGCCGGAGGACGCGTCGGCTCCTCGCTACGAGGAGAACGCCGCGCTGCCCGCCGAGCCCCCCAGACTTGAGGAGCTTTGGAAAGAAATGGATGTCGCCTTGTGGGAGGCTTTGCCTCCAGCAGAGCGCGCCAAAATAGAGGCAGAGAAGAAGGCCGAGGAAGAGAAGCGCACCGCGGAACAAGCTGCCTGGGAGGCCTATGTCGCGTCCGAGAGAGTCAGGCAATTGGCTCTTTGGCAGGAGGCTCGTGCGAGGGCCGTGAGGGTGGCGGAGGACGCCCGTGCCGACGCCCTGAGTGCAGTCGGGCCTAAGCGCCTCATCTACGCTTGGCGGTACGTGGACCGGGTGCATGCTTCCAGCGAGGAGGAGTACTTGTTTGCGCCGGATCACGACACCGGTGAGATCGCGCTCGCCCGCCGGCAAGCCGCCAATCAGCACCTCGCGAGTTGCGAGGCTGAGGAAGAGGCGTTGTGTTGGCGCGCTGGGAAACGGCCGCGCACCAGGGCACTCGTGGCGCGCCGCAAGCGCTCCTCCGAGCGTCGTGGCTTTTAGGAGGAGTATAATTTGTGTTTCGTAAGGCGATCTCATTAGTTTTGGGATGCAAATGATAAATCTTAACGCTCAGAAATTTTAGCGCCCTTAATTAAGTATGTAAAGGAAAGTTTGGAAACCTTGTGTATACGTCGCATTTTGCAAGTACGTGCATATAGCACAAACTTTACTATATACTATCGCACTACACGCCTCTCGCCGATATATGCTTGCAGATGTGCTACTCCTCCGCTCTAGGTCAATAAGTCATCTTTGGTTGTGCACCGTGACCAAGAAGGAGGGAAGACTTATACACCTAGACGGAGGGAGTACTACTATTACTTATGTAATGTGCAAATGCACGTTTGAACATTACGATGTTGTTTTTGTAAAAGTAGAAAAATAGCACTAGTCAAGCTTGTGAAACGATTCAATGCAAAACAAATGCAAAAATGCTCATTTGATTGTTTACTTTTAGCTTCCTTCTCTCGTGGTTATTTCTCCGTCGTACTTTGTACGGAGTATCTCACGGTTGGAAAGGCATGCAAATTCCCAAACCGCTTCCTACACCCTCAGATCGAATTTTTGCCTAACAAGTTGTGTCGTGCAATTGGGATTCCAACTTGAGTACTACTACTAGTAGGAGTACCAGGGCCGTTCTTTCAGGCTTCTAGATTAGTAATCCCATAACTACTACCTCCGTCCCGGTTTATTGGTCCCCATTGTAATCTGTGTCAAATTTTGATCATAAATTTAACTAATGAAATGTTAGTGCATGTCACATGCACTACTCCATCCGTCTAGGTGAGTAAGTCATCTTAGGTTGTGCACCATGACCAAGGAGGAGGAGAAAACGAGAAACATTAATGTTTATTTGCTAATTAATAGTATTGCATGCAGTGAACTAACCACTGCATGTCGTGTTTGATATCTCAAGTCATTAAAAGCATGCACACTCTTTATCTCTTATTGGTTGATATGTCAAGAAACAAGAAACGAGGTAGAAGTTAATGCACCGCGCCTAAGTGTTTTGGGATTATTTGGTTTCCGTAAGATGACTTAGGCTAGTCATAGTGGGGAGTAACTTAGACTAGTAACATGCACATGTTACTAGTCTATGTTACTACCTCCATAGTGGGTAGTGTCATAGATGTGGTAACATAGAGGGCTTCATTTATTACTTTGTAGACTCATTTTACACTGGGAACCGCTATTTGATGGTAACATATTATGTTACTCCATTTTCATCTCTTCTCATTAATTACTTGCCACATCATATTTCTTGCCTATGTGGCATGCATGTTACTACCTATGTTACTCCCACTATGAGCAGCCTTACACACCTAGACGGAGGAATTACAATGGTGAGGAATAAACCAGTCTTTGGTCAAAATTTAGCACAAATTACAATGGTGAGGAATAAACCAGGACAGAATAGTAGTTTAGAAGCCCAAATAAATGAGTGAGTCGCCTTATTGTTACTCTCAGCTGTGACTAGTCTTGTGGGAAAAGCTGGGGAAGCCGCCAAAAGAACTGGCCCTAGGAGTAGTAGCTAGGGATCGAAAAGTAGATGAACCGGAGAAAGTAAATGCGAGAGATGAAATGCAAAAAGACGGAGGGATGTTGTTAGATATTACTATCGAAGCGTAAACCGCCGGAGACAGGCCGGTAAACTTCATCGAGAGTCAAGTATGCTTGAAGCCCATGAAAGCGTATGAGGATGTTATATAAGGGCCCAAGGCCCGTAACCGTTTTAGGCCCAGGCCGTAAAACCGCATTAGTATGTAAACTTGTGTTGTAAGATAGAAAGAGTGGAAACCGGACAGGACGCGTTTATGAGCCGGTCTCGGGATTCTGTAAACCGACGTATGTCACCCATGTATATAAGGGGACAACCCGGTGGCGGTTCAGGAGAACAGACAACAACTCGAGGACTAGGCGAAGCATATTCGCTCCCTGGTCATCGAAACCCCATCAATTCCATCACAACTAGACGTAGGCTTTTACCTTCATCGAAGGGGCCGAACTAGTATAAACTCTCTTGTGTCCCTTGTCCGCTTTAACCCCTTCAAGCTAACCCGTAGCGATGGCTCCACGACTAAGTCCTTTCATGAGGACATCTGCCATGACAAAACCACGACAGTTGGCGCCCACCGTGGGACTATCGCACGATGGTTTCAAGTTCTTGGAGGGCAACTTAAAAGGACTTAAGGGTTACACCAGGCCGGATGACCAAGAGTCGTCATGCAAGCTCTACATCGACGATGCAGGCTGGGGCCCCGAGGCCGGCTCAATCGAGTACGGGTACCGGGTCCCCTTTGGTGGCATACACGTCTTCATCGGCAGGATCGGCGAACCGGGCCCTAAGCCGGATATCTGCACCGACCTCGTCGAGACAGCTCAGCGTGCGCGATCTGCCCGGGTTAAGCCTACTGTGAAGCATGCCTTCATGGGAGTCATCCATGGAGGAGAATACGAGGATAGATCGGAATCTGGTGGTGAGACCGTCGTTTATTCCGGTGACGAGTCATCGACCGGAGAGACCGAGTCGTTATATCAATTACAAGATGGCCGGATTGGGGGCTGTTCCGATGGCGACAGTATTCCAGACCCCTCTGAGCTGCCGAACCGGGTTGGAATATTCATGGCCGGTACACAAGCGGCGATCCACTCTTCGACCGCAGCAGCAATGATCTCTGGATCAGTAGCGGCGACGGCAGCCGGGGCAGGAGGCCCTGTGCACCCGCCGGCTCAAGCTTTATCTGATCTATTCGATGCGTTGGCTACGCTCATGGCAGAGGTTAACTCGGCGGATCAGGATGCCCACAATGCAGAAATCGCAGAAGTAAAGGATTAGATTACTCAGGCCAAAGCCGATTTAGCGGCTGAGGATGCCAGGATGACTGCAGAGCGGGCCGCTTTGGACGTGCAGGCTTATCGGCTTATGCTGGATCAGAACGCATCGCATGAAGTCCTGAAGTGAAAGCACCGGTCTCGTTTACCTCCGGTTTACGAGTCTAGGAACCTCTTTAACACCCCCGGAGCAGGGACCAGTAACCCGCTGGTAGTAAACCGGGCGGAAGCGTCTGGAGCAGGCGCGCCGGTTCAGCCACGTTTGATGGATCCACCTCGTCAGAACAATATTGTGCCTCAGCCCGTCCCAACACCTCCGGGTCATTGCTCTAATCCGATGGACAATCTTGTTGCTGCCGCCTCACGACTGGAGGCCATCCCAATTGAAGGTGATTCTCCGGCGGCGGTGGAAACACGCCGAGTTAAGGAGCTTCTTCGAACAGCTTTGGTTCAACAGGAGGCGTATTCATACAGCCGTGATCGAATTCATTCCACCCCTCGTCCAAGCCGGAGCTACAGCAGGCGTATGGATGAACCAGCCATGTCAAGCAACGCACGGAACCGTGAAGCGCCTCGTGGCAACAACCCGACAGGTGGCGTTGGCGATGCTCAGGGAGTAGTAGACCGGGCCCGAGCGCGCAGGGAGGCCGAGTTAGCAGCGCAGTATGAAGCTCGTCAGCTCACTCCAGTTCGTCTGACCACATCAGTTGAGCCAGGAGTTACCTCTAGTTCTTTGGGGGTGCCATGTCTTGTCCCCGCGTTATGCAATGTGCGTCTGCCCAAGGATTTCAAGGGTCCGCGGAAGGTGCCGAATTACACTGCCAATTTATCCCCTGAAATATGGGTGGAAAGCTATGAGATGGCCATGGAGATGCTTGACGTGGATGATGCGGCGTGTGCAAAGTATTTCACCATGATGCTAGAAGGAACGGCCTGTACTTGGTTAAAGAGTCTAGCGGCTAACTCTATCAGTTCATGGGCCGAGTTGAGAGCCCGGTTTATCCAGAATTTTAAGGATACATGCAAGCAGCCTATGTCGGTAGTAGATTTAGCTGCCTGTGCCCAGGAGGAAGGAGAGTCGACAACCCATTGGGTGCGCCGGGTCTCGAAAATTTTGCATTCATCAGACCGCATCAATGCGGATACGACAGTTCTGACCTTGGAGGGCAATTGCCGGTTTGAGCCATTGAAGCTGAAGTTGTGACGGCTGAAACGCCATTGCAATGACATGGTGACCCTCATGGCCGCTTTACTAAAGTATGCTGACTCTGATAGTACCAAGGATCCCGAGTCTGACGATGACAAGACAGGGAAGGGAAAGAAGAGCAGCAACACCAAGGGGCAAGACCACAACCCGGCGGGTCATGGGAACGGCGGAAAACGTAAGGCGGATCATGGCTTGGACTTTGTGGCTAACACCAGCGCGCAGGATAAGGGCCAGCGGCATAGGGGTAAATCGTCCCAGCGCAACGGAGCACCTAATACTAACACGGACCGCCTGTCTTACCTGTTGAACCAACCCTGCCCAAAACATGGGACGAAGGAGATGCCGGCCAACCACCTTTGGAAGGACTGCTACATCATGCAAGAGTTCAAAAATTCTAATGCTTTCCGGTATGATCACGGATCAGGTGGAGGTTCAGGATCCAGGTCTCATGGGCCGGGTTATGGTGGAGGAAATTCCGGTTCAGGCTTCAATGGTAATCAGGGCGGACACAACAATCAAGGTAATCAGAGCAGCCAGGGTGGCTACAATCAGCAGCAGCAGCATCAATCGGGTTATCAGAGCAACCCGAAGCACTTAAATAGTGGGCAATATCATGTCTTCACCACTAGTTTGGACAAGCGTGACCGAAAGGTTCATTAGCGGGCAGTGAACTCTGTTGAACCGGCAGTGCCCCGTTACTTACGCTGGTCCGAGCAGCCAATCATGTGGAGCAGAGAGGATCATCCTCCCCGGGTTGACAATCCGGGTCAACTGGCATTGGTGGTGGCGCCTCAGGTGGGAGGTTATAAATTCACCAAGGTGCTCATGGATGGAGGAAGCAGTATTAACATCCTTTATTATGAAACCTTCCGTCGTATGGGGCTAACAGATAAAAATCTTAAACCATCCAATACGGTGCTCCACGGTGTGGTACCTGGTAAGTCAGCATATCCTGTTGGCAAGATGGCTCTAGAGGTGGCCTTTGGAGATGATCATGACTCCAGATCAGAAATATTGACCTTTGAGGTGATGAAAATCCAGAGTCCGTATCACGCCCTGTTTGGACGGCCGGCTTATGCCAAATTTATGGCACGACCCTGCTATGTCTATTTGCAGCTCAAGATGCCGGGTCACAAGGGAACAATAACTGTCCATGGAAGCCGCAAGATTGCTTTGGAGTGTGAAGAAGGTGATGCGGCCTATGCTGAGTCGGTTTGTGCCACGGAGGAGTTAAAATTTTACAAGGATAATGTTGATCCGTCAGACATGACTCCGTTGAAAAAGCCAACTACGGAGCATGATCCAGCCCTGAAGTTTAAATCGGCTGCTGAGACTAAGCTTGTTGACTTCATACCTGGCGATTCGTCCAAGCAATTCAAAATCAGTGCAAACTTGGATCCGAAATAGGAAAGCGCGCTCATCGAGTTCATCCGTGAGAATCGAGACATCTTTGCGTGGAAGCCCTCTGGCATGCCAGGTGTACCGAGAGAACTCGCTGAGCACACTCTTAATGTTGATCCTAAGTATAAACCGGTGAAACAGTTTCTCCGCCGGTTCAACGAAGAAAGGCGCAAGGCTATTGGAGAGGAAGTGGCCAGGCTCTTAGCGGCTGGATTTATCGTTGAAGTTTTCCATCCTGAATGGTTAGCTAATCCGGTGCTGGTCCTTAAGAAGAATGGCACATGGCGTATGTGTGTGGATTACACAGATCTCAACAAGGCTTGTCCAGCAGATCCTTTTGCCCTCCCCCGTATTGATCAAATTGTTGATGCTACGGCAGGTTGTGAGCATTTGAGATTTTTGGATGCATATTCTGGTTATCATCAGATCAAAATGGCAGTTAAGGACCAGGAGAAGACGGCCTTCATAACTCCCTTTGGAGCCTTCTGCTATGTGTCTATGCCCTTTGGGCTCAAGAGTGCCCAGGCGACTTATCAACAGTGTGTGCAGAATTGTCTTCATAAGCAAATCGGCCGTAATGTTCATGCCTATGTGGATGATATTGTGGTCAAGTCAAGGAAGAAGGAGACTCTGGTTGATGATTTGAAGGAAACCTTTGATAACCTGCGGACTTACAAGATGATGCTCAATCCGGCCAAGTGCGTTTTTGGTGTACCGGCAGGCAAGTTGTTGGGCTTTCTGGTATCTAATAGGGGCATTGAGGCTAATCCGAAAAAGATCACGGCCATCACCTCCTTGGCTAAACCGAAGTGTATCAATGACGTTCAACGCTTGGCTGGCCGGATTGCCGCGTTGAGCCGGTTTATCAGCCGCCTCGATGAGAAGGCGATTCCTTTGTATCAGATGCTGAAGAAAACCGACAACTTCGTCTGGAGTTCTGCTGCAGATGAGGCGTTTGAGGACTTAAAGCGGCAGCTGGCTAATCCACCGGTTCTTGCTGCTCCGATTGACAAAGAACCATTGTTGGTATATGTGGCAGCCAACGCTCGAGCAGTCAGCGTGGCTATTGTGGTGGAGCGAAAGGAGGCGGGCAAGGAATATCCGGTTCAATGTCCGGTTTACTATATCAGTGAGGTACTTATTGAGTCCAAGCAAAGGTACCCGCATTGGCAGAAATTGGTGTATGGAGTTTTCATGGCAAGCCGGAAGCTTAAACAGTACTTCCAAGGTCATCCCATCACAGTGGTCAGCTCTGCTCCTTTGGGAGATATAATCCAGAACAGGGAAGCAACTGGCCAGATTGCCAAGTGGGCTATAGGGCCTCATGGGTTGAAATACATACCTCGGACGACGGTCAAATCTCAAGCACTTGTGGATTTCATCAACGATTGGACAGAACTGCAAGCACCTAAAGAGAAGCTGGATCACACCTATTGGACTATTCATTTTGATGGGTCCAGGAAATTGGAGGGCTCGGGGGCTGGAGTCGTATTAACTTCCCCACGAGGTGATAAGTTCTTTTATGTTCTCCACTTAATGTTCCCTTGTACTAACAATGCAGCTGAGTACGAGGCTTTACTCCACGGTCTTCAGATGGCTAAGGAGATTAATCTAAGCCGAGTTAAGTGCTTCGGTGACTCGGACCTGGTGGCTCAACAAGTGTCTGGCACTTGGGATTCCAAGGACCCGCTCATGGCAGCATATCGTCGTGAGGTGGATATTGCTGCAGGTCACTTTAAAGGTTATCAGGTGGATCACGTGGACCGACGGAAGAACGAAGCGGCGGACGCTTTGAGCCGATTGGGTTCTCAACGTAAACCGGTCCCGCCTAATGTCTTCTTGGATGTTCTGCATAATCCGTCCGTCAAGCTCCCTGGTGAAGAGGATTTGGCTATTCCTGATCCGGAAGCTCAATTGGTGGTGGCTCTTCTTGTCATCCCGGATTGGACGGTTCCTTATCTCGCGTACTGATACGTCCATTTTGCATCATGCTTTTATATCAATATTTATTGCATTATGGGCTGTTATTTCACGTTATGTCACAATATTTATGGCTATTCTCTCTTATTTTACAAGGTTTACATAAGGAGGGAGAATGCCGGCAGCTGGAATTCTAGGCTGGAAAAGGAGCAAATATTAGAGACCTATTCCGTGCAACTCCAAAAGTCCTGAAACTCCACGGAACATCTTAAAATAAATAAAGAAAAATCCTCGCCAAAGATGAAGGCCAGGGGGCCCACACCCTGCTCACGAGGGTGGGCCCCCCCCCCTTAGGGCGCGCCCCCCTACCTCGTGGGCCCCCTGGTGGCTCTCCGACGCCCATCTTCTCCTATATGAAGTCTTTCGATGAGAAAAAAATAAGGGGAACCTTTCGGGACGAGACTCCGCCGCCACGAGGCGGAACCTTGGCGGAACCAATCTAGAGCTCCGGCAGAGCTGTTCTGCCGGGGACACTTCCCTCCGGGAGGGGGAAATCATCACCATCGTCATCACCAACGCTCCTCTCATCGGGAGAGAGCAATCTCCATCAACATCTTCACCAGCACCATCTCATCTCCAAACCCTAGTTCATCTCTTGTATCCAATTCTTGTCTCCAAGTCCGGGATTGGTGCTAGTAGGTTGCTAGTAGTGTCGATTACTCCTTGTAGTTGATGCTAGTTGGTTTATTTGGTGGAAGATCATATGTTCAAATCCTATATGCATATTATTACCCCTCTGATTATGAACATGAATATGCTTTGTGAGTAGTTACGTTTGTTCACGAGGACATGGGAGAAGTCTTGCTATTAGTAGTCATGTGAATTTGGTATTCGCTTCGATATTTTGATGAGATGTATGTTGTCTAGCCTCTAGTGGTGTTATGTGAACGTCGACTACATAACACTTCACCATTATTTGGGCCTAGAGGAAGGCATTGGGAAGTAATAAGTAGATGATGGGTTGCTAGAGTGACGAAGCTTAAACCCTAGTTTATCGTTGCTTCATAAGGGGCTGATTTGGATCCACTTGTTTCATGCTATGGTTAGGTTTACCTTAATACTTTTGTTGTAGTTGCGGATGCTTGCAATAGAGGTTAATCATAAGTGGGATGCTTGTTCAAGTAAGAACAGCACCTAAGCACCGGTCCACCCACATATCAAATTATCAAAGTACCGAACGCGAATCATATGAACGTGATGAAAACTAGCTTAACGATATTCCCATGTGTTATCGGGAGCACTTTTCCTTATATAAGAGTTTGTTCCGGCTTGTCCTTTGCTACAAAAAGGATTGGGCCACCATGCTGCACTTTATTTACTTTTGTTACTTGTTGCTCGTTACAATTTATCTTGTCACCAGACTATCTGTTACCACTTATTTCAGTACTTGCAGAGAATACCTTGCTGAAAACCGCTTATCATTTCCTTCTGCTCCTCGTTGGGTTCGACACTCGTACTTATCGAAAGGACTATGATAGATCCCCTATACTTGTGGGTCATCAAGACTCTTTTCTGGCGCCGTTGCCGGGAGTGTAGCGCCTTTGGTAGGTGGAATTTGGTAAGGAAAAATTTATATAGTGTGCTGAAATTTACTGTCACTTGTTACTATGGAAAGTAATTCTCTGAGGGGCTTGTTCGGGGTATCTTCACCCCATCCAGTAGAGCAAAGAGTTGCTCCTCAACCTACTGAACCTATTCAAAATGAAACTCCTTTTGAATTTCCTTCGGGTATGTTGGAAAAACTGCTAGCTAATCCTTTTATAGGAGATGGAACAAAACATCCTGATGAGCACTTAATATATGTGGATGAAGTTTGTGGATTGTTTAAGCTTGCAGGTATACCCGATGATGTTGCTAAGAAGAAGGTCTTCCCTTTATCTTTGAAGGGAGACGCATTGACATGGTATAGGCTATGTGATGATATGAGATCATGGAACTATAAAAGATTGACATTGGAATTTCATCAAAAGTATTACCCTATGCATCTTGTTCATCGTGATCGCAATTATATATATAATTTTTGGCCTCACGAAGGAGAAAGCATCGCTCAAGCTTGGGGAGGCTTAAATCCATGTTATATTCATGCCCCAATCATGAGCTCTCGAGAGAAATAATTATGCAAAGTTTTTATGCTCGGCTTTCTCATAACAATCAAACCATGCTCGATACTTCTTGTGCTGGCTCTTTTATGATGAAGACTATTGAATTTAGATGGGATTTATTGGATGGAATTAAATGCAACTCTGAAGATTGGGACCTCGACGAAGGTAAGGAGTCAGGTATGACACCTAAGTTTGATTGTGTTAAATCTTTTATGGATACCGATATTTTCCGTAAGTTTAGCACTAAATATGGACTTGACTCGAGATAGTAGCTTCTTTACTGTGAATCTTTTGCTACTTATGTTGATCTCCCAAGGAGAAGTGGTTTAAATATCATCCTCCCATAGAAGTAAAAGTAGATGCACCTATTAAAGTTTAAGAAAAGACTGTCACTTATAATGATCCTATTGTTCCTACTTCTTATGTTGAGAAACCACCTTTCCTGTTAGAATAAAGGATCATGCTAAAGCTTCAACTGTTGTTAAGTAAAAGCAATATTAGAACTTATACACCTCTGAGCAAGTTAAAGTAGAACCTAATATTGCTATTGTTAAAGATCTCTTGTCTGATAATATTGATGGGCATGTTATTCAGTTCGATGGTGAAACTGCTAGAATTGCTAAACCTTGTGCTAAGGATAAACATAGACCTGTGGTAGGCGTGCCTATTATTTCTGTTAAAATAGGAGATCATTGTTATCATGGCTTATGTGATATGGGTGCTAGTGCTAGTGTTATACCGCATGCTTTGTACGAAGAAATTAAGAATGAAATTGCACCTGCTAAGTTAGAGGGTATTGATGTCACAATTAAACTTGCCAATAGAGATACTATTTCACCAGTGGGAATTGTTAGAGATGTTGAAATCTTGTGTGGGAAAACCAAATATCCCGCTGATTTTCTTGTTCTCAGTTCCCCATAAGATAGCTTTTGTCCCATTATATTTGGTAGACCCTTCTTGAACACTGTTAATGCTAGGATAGATTGCGAAAAGAATGTTGTTATTATTGGCTTGGATGATATGGTTCATGAGTTTAATTTCTCTAAATTTAGTAAACAACATCATGAGGAAGAATTTCCTAGTAAGGATGAAATTATTGGTCTTGCTTCTATTGTCGTACCTCCTAGTGATCCTTTAGAACACTATTTGCTAGACCATGAAAATGATATGTTCATGAATGAAAGAAGGGAAATAGATGAAGTATTCTTTAAACAAGAACCTATTCTGCAACACAATTTGCCTGTTGAAATTTTAGGGGATCCTCCTCCACCCAAGGGTGATCCCGTGTTTGAGCTTAAACTGTTGCCTGATAATCTTAAATATGCTTATCTTGATGAAAAGAAGATATATCCTATTATTATTAGTGCTAACCTTTCAGAACCTGAAGAAGAAAGATTATTGAAAACTCTGAAGAAGCATCATGCCGCTATTGGATATACTCTTGATGATCTTAAGGGCATTAGTCCCACTCTATGTCAACATAAAATAAATTTGGAAGCAGACGCCAAACTAGTTCGTGATCCTCAACGACGTCTGAATCCTAAAATGAAAGAGGTGGTAAGAAAAGAAATAATAAAGCTTCTGGAGGCAGGTATAATTTATCCCGTTGGTGATAGTCAGTGGGTAAGTCCTGCCCATTGTGTCCCTAAGAAGGGAGGTATTACTGTTGTTCCTAATGATAAAGATGAATTGATTCCACAAAGAATTATCACATGTTATAGGATGGTAATTGATTTTCGCAAATTAAATAAGGCTACTAAGAAAGATCATTACCCCTTACCTTTTATTGATCAAATGCTAGAAAGATTATGTAAACATACACATTATTGCTTCCTAGATGGTTATTCTGGTTTCTCTCAAATACCTGTGTCGGCTAAAGATCAATCAAAGACTACTTTTACATGCCCTTTTGGTACTTTTGCTTATAGACGTATGCCTTTTGGTTTATGTAATGCACCTGCTACCTTTCAAAGATGCATGATGGCTATATTATCTGACTTTTGTGAAAAGATTTGTGAGGTTTTCATGGACGACTTTTCCGTCTATGGTTCCTCTTTTGATGATTGCTTGAGCAATCTTGATCGAGTTTTGCACAGATGTGAAGAAACTAATCTTGTCTTGAATTGAGAAAAGTGCCACTTTATGGTTAATGAAGGTATTGTCTTGGGGCACAAAGTTTCTGAAAGAGGTATTGAAGTTGATAAAGCCAAGGTTGATGCTATTGAAAAGATGCCATGTCCCAAGGACATCAAAGGTATACGAAGTTTCCTTGGTCACGCCGGATTTTATAGGAGGTTCATTAAGGACTTCTCAAAAATTTCTCGGCCTCTGAATCATTTATTACAAAAAGATATACCATTTTTCTTTGATGATGATTGTGTAGAAGCATTTGAAATACTTAAGAAAGCATTAGTCTCTGCACCTGTTGTTCAGCCACCTGATTGGAACTTACCCTTTGAAATTATGTGTGATGCTAGTGATTATGCTATAGGAGCTGTTCTAGGGCAACGAGTTGATAAGAAATTAAATGTCATCCCTTATGCTAGTAAGACTCTAGACAATGCTCAAAGAAATTATGCTACTACTGAAAAAGAACTCTTAGCAGTTGTATTTGCTTGTGATAAGTTCAGACCTTATATTGTTGATTCTAAAGTAACTATTCACACTGGTCATGCTGCTATAAAATATCTTATGGAAAAGAAAGATGCTAAACCTAGACTTATTAGATGGGTTCTCTTGCTGCAAGAATTTGATTTGCATATTGTTGATAGAAAGGGAGCTGAGAACCCCGTTGCAGACAACTTGTCTAGGCTAGAAAATGTTCTTGATGACCCACTACCTATTGATGATAGCTTTCCTGATGAACAATCAAATGTCATAAGTACTTCTCGTAGTACTCCATGGTATGCTGATTATGCTAATTATATTGTTGCTAAGTTTATACCACCTAGATTCACATACCAGCAAAAGAAAAAGTTCTTCTATGATTTGAGACATTACTTTTGGGATGACCCACATCTTTATAAAGAAGGAGTAGATGGTGTTATTAGACGTTGTGTGAGCATGAACAGGAATAGATCCTACGCAAGTGTCATTCCGATGCTTATGGAGGACACCACGCTAGAGACAGAACTGCACATAAGGTATTGCAATCCGGTTTTTATTGGCCTACTCTCTTCAAGGATGCCCGTAAGTTTGTCTTGTCTTGTGATGAATGTCAAAGAATTGGTAATATTAGTAGACGTCAAGAAATGCCTATGAATTATTCACTTGTTATTGAACCATTTGATGTTTGGGGCTTTGATTATATGGGACCTTTTCCTGCCTCTAATGGATATACACATATTTTAGTTGCTGTTGATTACGTTACTAAGTGGGTAGAAGCTATTCCAACTAGTAGTGCTGATCATAACACTTCTATTAAAATGCTTAAATAAGTTATTTTTCCGAGGTTTGTAGTCCCTAGATATTTAATGACTGATGGTGGTTCACACTTTATTCATGGTGCTTTCCGTAAAATGCTTGCTAAGGATGACGTTAATCATAGAATTGCATCCCCTTGTCACCCACAGTCTAGTGGTCAAGTAGAGTTGAGCAATAGAGAGCTCAAATTAATTTTGTAAAAGACTGTTAATAGGTCTAGAAAGAATTGGTCCAAGAAACTTGATGATGCATTATGGGCCTATAGAACTGCATATAAAAATCCTATGGGTATGTCTCCGTATAAAATGGTTTATGGAAAAGCATGTCACTTACCTCTTGAACTAGAACATAAGGCATATTGGGCTATTAAGGAGCTCAACTATGATTTCAAACTTGCCGGTGAGAAGAGGTTATTTGATATTAGCTCACTTGATGAATGGAGAACCCAAGCTTATGAAAATGCCAAGTTGTTTAAAGAAAAAGTTAAAAGATGGCATGACAAAAGGATACAAAAACGTGAGTTTAATATAGGTGATTATGTATTGCTATAAAACTCTCGTTTAAGATTTTTTGCAGGAAAACTTCTCTCTAAATGGGAAGGCCCTTACGTTATCGAGGAGGTCTATCGTTCGAGTGCCATAAAAATCAACCACTTCGAAGGCACAAACCCGAAGGTGGTAAACGGTCAAAGAATTAAACATTACATCTCAGGTAATCCCATAAATGTTGAAACCAATATTATTGAAACCGTAACCCAGGAGGAATACATAAGGGACACTTTCCAGAACGTTTCAGACTCCGAAAAGGAATAGGTATGTGGTACGGTAAGTAAACCGAATCCAAAACAATTTTTAAGGCAATATTTCTCCGTTTTGGAATATTTAGAAAAATAGAAAAATAAGTAGCAGTCCGGGAAGGACACGAGGGCCCCACGAGGGTGGTGGGCGCACCCTACCCCCCTGGGCGCGCCCCCTACCTCATGAGCACCTCGTGTGCCCTCCGGACTCCATTTTCTTGCACGATACGTATTTTGATCGGTAAAAATTCATTATATATTCTCCCGAAGGTTTTGACTCCATATCACGCAATTATCCTATGTTTTCGTTTCGAGCTGTTGCTGTTGCAGATTAGAGTAAGATGTCTTCTCAAGAGTCAGTCGGGAGAGCCGAGTATCTAATCCGGCACCGGAACCAAGGGCAAACAGCGACGCTGACCACTTTGGGCCAGCAACGGAGGAAGAGATGGAGGCTGACTTGATGAGGGTATATGCCATGGATGATCAAGAAGTCACCTCTCGCTTCCGAGCTAGATTCACGATGGGGGAATTACAGAGCTCAGCTATTCCAAACTCGGTTACCCCTTCCAATGTTAGATTTCTTTCTTATGAAAATATGAAGAGGAGTGTCACTTGTTCTCCCGCAGCTATGCAACGCCCTTGGGTGCAAGGAGCTTTAGCCATCACAGGAAAGCTTCGTAAGGAAATAATGGACCTCAAGCAGCAAGTCAATAAGCTCGAGGAGGAGAACCGCATCCTGAGGGGAATCATCGCCAAGAATATTACACCAACAACAAAGAAGGAGACATAATCACCTGGGTATGGGCACTCCCCTTGGCAACTGCCAAGCTTGGGGGAGGTGCCCCGGTATCGTATCACCATCACAACTCCTCTCTTTACCGTTTTTCTTAGTTCGATCCTTTTAGTAGTATCTTGATCTAGTAGAATAAAGTTATAGCATGATCTAGTTTTGAGTTTTTGCTTTATGATCTCTCTATGTAATCGAGTCCGTGAGCTATATAATAAAGATTAGTGTTGAGTCAAGGGCTTGATTATTTTGCCATGATCTTGGGTGAATTAAGGAAAAGAAGAAAAAAGAATAAAAAGAAAACAAAGAGTTCATATTGATCTTATTGAAGGTAATGGCTTCACATAGAAAGAGTATGATGATTAAAAGTTGTTGGGATTTGGCAGACATAGTTTTGGTCATCGTTGCAATTAATAGGAAGTAATAAGGAAAGAGAGGTTTCACATATAGATATATTATCATTGACATCTTTTATGATTGGGAGCACTCATCAAAATACGACATGCTAAAGAGGTGATGTTGGACAAGGAAGACAACATAATGAGTTATGTTTTCTTATATCTGAGGTAAAGTATGTTGTCATGGATCCTCTAACATGTTGAGCTTGCCTTTCCCCCTCATGCTAGCCAAATTCTCAGCACCAAGTAGAAATACTACTTGTGCTTCCAAATACCCTTAAACCAGTTTTGCCATGAGAGTCCACCATATCTACCTATGGATTGAGTAAGATCCTTCAAGTAAGTTGTCATCGGTGCAAAGCAATAAAAATTTCTCTAAATATGTATGATTGATTGGTGCGGGAGAAATAAGCTTTATACGATCTTGTGATGTGAAAGTAATAAAAGCGACGGACTGCATAATAATGGTTCATATCACAAGGGGCAATATAAAGTGACGTTCTTTCGCATTGAGATTTTGTGCATCCAACCATAAAAGCGCATGGCAACCTCTGCTTCCCTCTGCGAAGGGCCTATCTTTTATTATTATTATCTTCTACCTTATGCAAGAGTCACGGTGATCTTCACCTTTCCTTTTTTCATTTTATCCTTTGGCAAGCCCAAAGATGTTGGAAAGAACATGATATATATATATATATATATATATATATATATATATATATATATATATATATATATATATATATATATATATATATATATATATATATATATATATATATATATATATATATCTAATTGGATGTAGGGGAGCATGAGTTATTTTTGTTGACATTACCCTTGAGGTAAAAGGTTGTGGGGCAAAACTATAAGCCCCTATCTTTCTCTGTGTCTGGTTAAAACTCCGTAACCACAAGTATCGCGTGAGTGTTAGAAATCATGAAGGACTAGATGATAGTTGAGTATGTGGACTTGCTTTTAAGCTCTGACATAGGCGCTTTCCGATGTTATGATAAATTGCAATTGCTTCAATGACTGAGATTATAGTTTGTTGGTGCTCAATAAGGTTTTTGATTCATACTTTTGCATTGTGAATAGATCATCACTAGAACATAAGTAATCGTATGACAAAATCTATATATGTTGCTGTTATGAGAATAATCATGATGCCTTCATGTCCGTATTTTATTTTTATTGACGCATGTACCTCTAAACATGAGGACATATTTATTGTTATCGGCTTTTCGCTTGAGGACAAGCGAGGTCTAAGCTTGGGGGAGTTGATACGTCCATTTTGCATCATGCTTTTATATCAATATTTATTGCATTATGGGTTGTTATTTCACGTTATGTCACAATACCTATGGCTATTCTCTCTTATTTTACAAGGTTTACATAAGGAGGGAGAATGCCAGGTACTGGAATTCTGGCCGGAAAAGGAGCAAATATTAGAGACCTATTCTCACAACTCCAAAAGTCCTGAAACTCCACTGAACATCTTAAAATAAATAAAGAAAAATCCTCGCCAAAGATGAAGGCCAGGGGGCCCACACCCTGCTCACGAGGGTGCCCCCCCCCCTAGGGTGCGCCCCCCTACCTCGTGGGCCCCCTGGTGGCTCTCCGACACCCATATTCTCCTATATGAAGTCTTTCGATGAGAAAAAATAAGGGGGAACCTTTCAGGACGAGACTCCGCCACCACGAGGCGGAACCTTGGCAGAACCAATCTAGAGCTCCGACAGAGCTGTTCTGCCGGGGATACTTCCCTCCGGGAGGGGGAAATCATCACCATCGTCATCACCAACGCTCCTCTCATCGGGAGAGTGCAATCTCCATCAACATCTTCACCAGCACCATCTCATCTCCAAACCCTAGTTCATCTCTTGTATCCAATTCTTGTCTCCAAGTCCGGGATTGGTGCTAGTAGGTTGCTAGTAGTGTCGATTACTCCTTGTAGTTGATGCTAGTTGGTTTATTTGGTGGAAGATCATATGTTCAGATCCTATATGCATATTATTACCCCTCTGATTATGAACATGAATATGCTTTGTGAGTAATTACGTTTGTTCCTGAGGACATGGGAGAAGTCTTGCTATTAGTAGTCATGTGAATTTGGTATTCGTTCGATATTTTGATGAGATGTATGTTGTCTAGCCTCTAGTGGTGTTATTGAAGGAAATATGCCCTAGAGGCAATAATAAAGTTATTATTTATTTCCTTATTTCATGATAAATGTTTATTATTCATGCTAGAATTGTATTAACCGGAAACATGATACATGTGTGAATACATAGACAAACATATAGTCACTAGTATGCCTCTACTTGACTAGCTCATTAATCAAAGATGGTTATGTTTCCTAACCATAGACATGTGTTGTTATTTGATTAATGTGATCACATCATTAGGAGAATGATGTGATTGACATGACCCATTCCGTTAGCATAGCACTTGATCGTTTAGTATATTGCTATTGCTTTCTTCATGACTTATACATGTTCCTGTAACTATGAGATTATGCAACTCCGTTTACGGAGGAACACTTTGGTGCTACCAAACGTCACAACGTAATCGGGTGATTATAAAGGAGTACTACAGGTGTCTCCAAAGGTACATGTTGGGTTGGCGATTTGAGATTAGGTTTTGTCACTCCGATTGTCGGAGAGGTATCTCTGGGCCTTCTCGGTAATACACATCTCATAAGCCTTGCAAGCATTGCAACTAATAAGTTAGTTGCGAGATGATGTATTACGAAACGAGTAAAGAGACTTGCCCCTGAAATAACGATGTACCCTGAGTATTGATGTGTGCCGTACTAGTGTTTATAGTATCCCCTGAGTATTTGATACTTGTTCGGTTGCTAAGATTAGTAACTCGAAACAGGAGTTACATAATAAACAGAGACTAGTTGAGGGTGAAATAACGATGTGTGTTGGAAGTGGTTCCAAAATTGATATGATCATCATCGCACACTCCCTATACTTTCGGGATTAGTGTTAAACCTAAATAAATGTTATTTGGCGTTTGCGTTGAGCATGAATATGATTTGATCATGTTTATTGCAATACGGTTATTCATGTAAGTTAGAGAATAATTGTTGTTCTGTTTACATGAATAAGACCTTCGATGATCATACACCCAATGAAAATAGTTTGTTGGATCTCGATCGTAGTGATACACATATTCATAATATTGATGCCAAAAGATGCAAAGTTAATAATGATAGTGCAACTAATTTGTGGCACTGCCGTTTGGGTCATATCGGTGTAAAGCGCATGAAGAAACTCCATGCTGATGGGTTTTTGGAATCACTTGATTATGAATCATTTGATGCTTGCGAACCGTGCCTTTTTGGCAAGATGACTGAAACTCCGTTGTTCGGAACAATGGAACAAGCTACTGACTTGTTGGAAATAATACATACCAATGTATGTGATCCAATGAGTGTTGATGCCCGTGGCAAGTATCATTATTTTCTGACCTTCACAGATGATTTGAGCAGATATGCGTATATCTTCTTGATGAAACATAAGTCTGAAATAGTTGAAAAGTTCAAAGAATTTCAGAGTGAAGTGGAAAATCATCGTAACAAGAAAATAAAGTTTCTGCGATCTGATCATGGAGATGAATATTTGAGTTACGAGTTTGGTCTTCAATTAAAACAAAGTGGAATAGTTTCACAGCTCACGCCACGGAACACCACAATGTTATGGTGTGTCCGAACGTCAGAACCGCACTTTATTGGATATGGTGCGATCTATGATGTCTCTTATCGGTTTACCACTATCATTTTGGGGTTATGCATTAGAGACAGCTGCATTCACGCTTAATAGGGCACCATCTAAATCCGTTGAGACGACACCATATGAACTATGGTTTAACAAGAAACCTAAGCTGTCGTTTCTTAAAAGTTTGAGTTGTGATGCTTATGTGAAAAAATTTCACCGATAAGCTCGAACCCAAATCGGAGAAGTGCGTCTTCATAGAATACCCAAAGGTAACTATTGGGTACACCTTCTATCACAGATCCGAAGGCAAGTTTTTCGTTGTTAAGATGGATCCTTTCTAGAGAAGAAGTTTCTCTCGAAAGAAGTGAGTGGGAGGAAAGTAGAACTTGATGAGGTAATTGTACCTTCTCCCTTATTGAAAGTAGTTCATCACGTAAATCAGTTCCTGTGATTCTTACACCAATTAGTGAGGAAGCTAATGATGATGATCATGAAGCTTCAGATCAAATTACTACCGAACCTCGTAGGTCTTCTAGAATAAGATCCGCACCAAAGTGGTACGGTAATCCTATTCTAGAAGTCATGTTACTAGACCATGATGAACCTACGAACTATGAGGAAGCGATGATGAGCCCAGATTCCGCGAAATGGCTTGAGGCCATGAAATCTGAGATAGGATCCATGTATGAGAACAAAGTATGGACTTTGATTGACTTGCTCGATGATCAGCAAGCCAAGTTAAATAAATGGATCTTCAAGAGGAAGACGGACACTGATAGTAGTGTTACTATCTACAAAGCTCGACTTGTTGCAAAAGGTTTTCGACAAGTTCAAGGTGTTGACTACAATGAGATTTTCTCAACTGTAGCGATGCTTAAGTCTGTCCGAATCATGTTAGCAATTGCCACATTTTATGAAATCTGGCAAATGGATGTCAAAACTACATTCTTTAATGGATTTATTAAAGAAGAGTTGTATATGATGCAACCAGAAGGTTTTGTCAATCCTAAAGGTGCTAACAAATGTGCAAGCTCCAGCGATCCATCTATGGACTGGTGCAAGCATCTCGGAGTTGGAATACACGCTTTGATAAGTTGATCAAAGCATATAGTTTTATAAAGACTTACGATGAAGCCTGTATTTACAATAAAGTGAGTGGGAGCACTACCGCCTTTCTGATAAATATATGTGAGTAACATATTGTTGATCAGAAATGATGTATAATTTTTCTGGAAAGCATAAAGGAGTATTTGAAAGGAGTTTTTTTTAAAGAAAGACCTCAGTAAAGCTACTTACATATTGAGCATCAAGATCTATTGAGATAGATCAAGACGCTTGATAAGTTTTTTCAATAAGTACATACCTTGTCAAGATTTTGAAGTGGTTCAAAATGGAACAGTCAAAGAAAAGTTCTTGCTGTGTTGCAAAGGTGTGAAATTGAGTAAGACTCAAATCCCGACCACGGCAGAAAATAGAAAAGAGAATGAAAGTCATTCCCTATGCCTCACCATAGGTTCTATAAAGTATGCTATGCTATGTACCGGACCTATTGTATACCTTGCTCTGAATTTGGCAAGGAGTACAATAGTGATCTAGGAGTAGATCATTTGGACATTGGTCAAGAACATCCTTAGTGAGGACTAAGGAAATATTTCTCGATTATGGAGGTGATAAAAGAGCCCGTCGTAAAGAGTTACATCGATGCAAGCTTTTACACTGATCCAGATGACTCTAAGTCTCAATCTGGATACATATTGAAAGTGGGAGCAATTAGCTAGAGTAGCTCCGTGCGAGCATTGTAGACATAGAATATTTGCAAAATACATACGGCTCAATGTGACAGACCCGTTGACTAAGCTTCTCTCACGAGCAAAACATGATCATACCCTAGTACTCTTTGGGTGTTAATCACATAGCGATGTGAACTAGATTATTGACTCTAGTAAACCCTTTGGGTGTTGGTCACATGACGATGTGAACTATGGGTGTTAATCACATACGATGTGAATATTAGTGTTGAATCACATGATGATGTGAACTAGATTATTGACTCTAGTGCAAGTGGGAGACTGAAGGAAATATGCCCTAGAGGAAATAATAAAGTTATTATTTATTTCCTTATTTCATGATAAATGTTTATTATTCATGCTAGAATTGTATTAACCGAAACATGATACATGTGTGAATACATAGACAAACATATAGTCACTAGTATGCCTCTACTTGACTAGCTCATTAATCAAAGATGGTTATGTTTCCTAACCATAGACATGTGTTGTTATTTGATTAATGGGATCACATCATTAGGAGAATGATGTGATTGACATGACCCATTCCGTTAGCATAGCACTTGATCGCTTAGTATATTGCTATTGCTTTCTTCATGACTTATACATGTTCCTGTAACTATGAGATTATGCAACTCCTGTTTACGAAGGAACACTTTGGTGCTACCAAACGTCACAACGTAATCGGGTGATTATAAAGGAGTACTACAGGTGTCTCCAAAGGTACATGTTGGGTTGGCGATTTGAGATTAGGTTTTGTCACTCCGATTGTCGGAGAGGTATCTCTGGGCCTTCTCGGTAATACACATCACATAAGCCTTGCAAGCATTGCAACTAATAAGTTAGTTGCGAGATGATGTATTACGGAACGAGTAAAGAGACTTGCGGTAACGAGATTGAACTAGGTATTGGATACCGACGATCGAATCTCGGGCAAATAACATACCGATGACAAAGGGAACAACGTATGTTGTTATGCGGTTTGACCGATAAAAATCTTCGTAGAATATGTAGGAGCCAATATGGGCATCCAGGTTCCGCTATTGGTTGTTGACCGAGAATAGTTCTAGGTCATGTCTACATAGTTCTCGAACCCGTAGGGTCCGCATGCTTAACGTTACGATGACAGTTTTATTATGATTTTATGAGTTTTGATGTACCGAAGGAGTTCGGAGTCCTGGATGAGATCGGGGACATGACGAGGAGTCTCGAAATGGTCGAGACGTAAAGATCGATATATTGGACGACTATATTCGGAGTTCGGAAAGGTTCCGAGTGATTCGGTATTTTGGGAGTACCGGAGAGTTACGGAATTCGTATTGGGCCTCTTTGGGCCATACGGGAAAGGAGAGAAAGGGCCAAAAGAGTGGCCGCACCCCTCCCCTTGGACTAGTCCGAATTGGACTAAGGAGGGTGGGGCACCCTTCCTTCCTTCTCCTTCTCTCTTCCCTTTCCTTCTCTCCTACTCCTACTACATGGAAGGGTTCCTAGTTGGACTAGGAAAGGGGGAATCCTACTCCAGGTGGGAGTAGGACTCCCCTAGGGCGCGCCATAGAGAGGCCGGCCTCCCTCCTCCACTCCTTTATATACGGGGCAGGGGCACCCCATGGACACACAAGTTGATCTACGGATCGTTCCTTAGCCGTGTGCGGTGCCCCCTCCACCATATTCCACCTCGGTCATATCGTCGCGGAGTTTAGGCGAAGCCCTGTGCGATAGAACATCATCATCGTCCACGCCGTCGTCGACGGAATTCATCCCCGACACTTTGCTGGATCGGTCCGGGATCGTCATCGAGCTGAACGTGTGCTGAACTCGGAGGTGCCGTACGTTCGGTACTTGGATCGGTCGGATCGTGAAGACGTACGACTACATCAACTGCGTTGTCATAACGCTTCCGCTTACGGTCTACGAGGGTACGTGGACAATACTCTCCCCTCTCGTTGCTATGCCATCACCATGATCTTGCGTGTGCGTAGGAAATTTTTGAAATTACTACGTTCCCCAACGGTTATGTGAACATCGACTACATAACACTTCACCATTATTTGGGCCTAGAGGAAGGCATTGGGAAGTAATAAGTAGATGATGGGTTGCTAGAGTGACAGAAGCTTAAACCCTAGTTTATGCGTTGCTTCGTAAGGGGCTGATTTGGATCCACTTGTTTCATGCTATGGTTAGGTTTACCTTAATACTTTTGTTGTAGTTGCGGATGCTTGCAATAGAGGTTAATCATAAGTGGGATGCTTGTTCAAGTAAGAACAGCACCTAAGCACCGGTCCACCCACATATCAAATTATCAAAGTACCGAACATGAATCATATGAACGTGATGAAAACTAGCTTGAAGATATTCCCATGTGTCCTCGGGAGCGCTTTTCCTATTATAAGAGTTTGTCCAGGCTTGTCCTTTGCTACAAAAGGATTGGGCCACCTTGCTTCACTTTATTTACTTTTGTTACTTGTTGCTCGTTACAAATTATCCTATCACAAAACTATCTGTTACCACTTATTTCAAGATTTTGCAGAGAATACCTTGCTGAAAACTGCTTATCATTTCTTTCTGCTCCTCGTTGGGTTCGACACTCTTACTTATCGAAAGGACTACGACAGATCCCCTATACTTGTGGGTCATCACGTACATGAACCGGGGCGAGTTACCAGAGGATGAGACTCTGGCCAGGCAGATAATTCGGCGGTCCAAGTCCATGACTATTATCAATGGAGAGTTGCATCATTGCAGTGTGTCAGGGGCATTTCAACGCTGTGTGTCTCCTGAGGAAGGCTGTGAAATTTTGCGTGAAATCCATAGGAGATTGTGGTCACCACAACGGTTCAAAATCTTTGGTGGCCAAGGCGTTTCGTCACGGTTTCTATTGGTTAACTGCTCATGCTAATGCGGAGGACTTGGTCAGACGATGTGATGGCTGTCAGAAGTTCTCAAGACGCGCTCATGTGCCGGCTCAAGAATTGAGGATGATTCCAATTACTTGGCTGTTTGCAACTGGGGGCTGGATATGGTTGGGCCTTTCAAGAGGTCCAAAGACAAGAAGACCCACCTTCTCGTGGTGGTTGACAAGTTCACAAAGTGGGTCGAGGCAGAGCCCGTTAGCAAATGTGACGCGGCCACGGCGGTTCAATTCATCAAAAAGGTTATTTTCCGGTTTGGCTTTCCACATAGCGTTATCACTGATAATGGTACCAATCTGTCCAAGGGTGCCATGAAAGAGTTCTGTCAACGTGAGCACATCCGGCTTGACGTCTCATCAGTGGCTCACCCACAGTCCAATGGTCAAGCAGAGAGGGCCAATCAAGAGATATTGCGAGGCATCAAACCCCGGATTACGGTCCCTTTGCAGCGGACGCCGGGTTGTTCGGTGGAGGAGCTACCTTCTATGTTATGGAGCATCAACACCACACCCAACAGATCAACAGGATACACACCGTTCTTCATGGTTTATGGAGCGGAGGCGGTTCTTCCCAGCGACATTCGTCATGACTCACCTCGTGTAGCGGCATATGTTGAAGCGGACAACGAGAAAGCACGACAAGACGCTCTTGACCTGTTGGATGAGGAGCGTGACATAGCGGCTGCCCGTTCGACGATTTATCAGCAAGATCTACGTCGCTATCACAGTCGCTGGGTTAGAACCAGAACCTTTCAAGAAGGAGATTTGGTGCTTCGGCTCATCCAAGATCAGACGGATATACAGAAGTTATCCCCACCTTGGGAAGGACCTTTTGTGGTCAGCAAGAATCTGCACAACGGGTCATACTACCTAATCGATATTCGAGAGCGCAAAGACTCACGTTCGTCGGAGGAGGAGACAAACCGGCCGTGGAACATTGCTCATCTTCGGCCTTATTATACTTGAGCCCAACCGGCCGTGGAACATTGCTCATCTTCGGCCTTATTATACTTGAGCCATAGGCTCTGCTTATGTACATATTATGGCAATGTATATATTATGATCAATGCAATAAACTGGAACCTCAGCTAAAGCGGGGTCTCTGTTATTTTTACATCATGTGTGGTTACACGGAGTTTCTGTCCTTAAAGCGGCGTCCAGTTTACCCCTTGAGTTAGCTTCTCAAAAGCGTTATATTATATCACTTGGGGGCTTGGTCGTATCCGAACCATAGCAATACCTTTTGATAGGCGCAAAGCCACAACATCACTTGGGGACTTGGTCACGTCTGAACCATAGTCACGCCTCTTGATCGGCCTAGTACCATAGCATCACTTGGGGGCTTGGTCGAACCCGAACCATAGCTACACCTCTTGATCGGCGTAATGCCAAAGCATCATTTGGGGACCTGGCTGACTTGAACCATAGCTACGCCTTTTGGGGGCTTGGTCGTGTCCGACCATGGTAATGCCACTTGATCGGCTCAAAGCCTCATTTGCAATGTTTTTATCTCTGCCTTCGCTTGAATTCCGTTTTCTTTTTGATAGACATTTCTTTTGTTGCGTTTTCAAACCGACATTGTCAGTCCGGTTCAACTGTCAATTACAAATTGACGGAACACGGTCAAATCTTAATCCGGAGACTATCTGCCCGGTCTGATTTTCTGTTACCATCCTATTATGGAGCAAACCGGTGTTTATTATAACCCGGAGTGGTTTACATTTTAAACCGACCTTATATTAACAGGAGCTGTTTTCTCCTCCAAGGTTTGGGTTGTCCGCCCCAGTACAAGGTTGGTCAGCCAACAAAATGCCCAACGGTGGCAGGTATTGTATGTTTCCATATTTGGTTATATATTCTAAACCTAAGTTATCATCTTCAGTTTTATATACATGGGTGTCATGACCCGCCCGGTGGTAAACCGCCAGGGCGTCTTTAAGCTTCTTGACTGCAGAAACAGTTTGGATAAATATGAATCAAACATGCATCAGTTGAAGATAAATATGCACGAAGGCATACCAGACCAAGTATATGAACTGGCCTATTACAAGGCATTCCAGTGCCCAAAAAGATCATTGTTTTTATCAAATACAGGTCACAGCATGCAATAGTTTAAACCGGCCTCTGGTTCACGCTTGGTCACCGGCTTGACCTGACGGTTGCGGATCATCTCGCGCCAGTTCAACTTATTCCTCCCTACCCAGTGGCTGGAAATCAACAGTTGCCCAGTCGATCCCAGTTAAGGCTTGAAATACAGCTTCATCACTTATCAGCAAGGACGGTTCAATGTCAGGAGCGTAAGTGTGCTTACGGATTGGCGGGATAAGATTTTCCGCTTCAGGAATTGGTGCAGCAACCCGCTTGTTTTGATCATCATAGTTAGCTTGATAGTGAGACAAATCCGCCTCTTCAACCAGTTGACAAGCCAGAGGGCGAACTTCCCGGTTTATGGTCCGGAGATCCTCTTCATCAAACTCTGTCCCGTCTTCCTTCAAGCTGGGATAGCCTTGGGCCGCTTCCACAGGATCAAAGTCAGGCACCCACGCTTTTGCCCGGATTAGGACATTAAAATCACCCGTTCTAGCAGCTGATTTCTTCAGCTCTTCAACCCGGGCAAGGAGCATAGATAACCTTTCAAGAGTATCTTTGATCAAGGTGGGCGGCGGATTGTTGTGGGAAGCAGTGTAGATTATCCGTTGCGCACCAGAGTACAGTTGTTCTATCAAAGTGTAAGCAGCCTTTAACTTTTTCCGCACATCTGATCCCAAGTGGCCAATACGAGTTCCTGTATCGTTGCAAGGGTTAATAAACCGGAAGTTACATGACAAGGTATGTTCAATTCGGAAAACAAGAATACTTACCAAATACAGCTGCAGTCATGGCATGAACTTGTCGCTTCACGCTGGTCAATTCATCAACCACCGGTTTAAGGGCGGCTTCTGCTTTTTCAGCCCTCTGCATTAAAGCGTATTTCTCCGATGCCCAATCCGCCCGCTCTTTATTCAAGCCTTCTTTAAGTTTTTCCATAGCGCTTAAAGCACTGGTCAGTTCTTCCTTTGCCTTGGAAGTTTCTGCCTGTTGCAACTTCTGATTCTCCTGTAGATCGGCGGTTTGACTTTCTCTCTTGCTCAGCTCAGCCTGCACAGAGATAGTTACATGATGAAACGATTGTACAAAAGTTGAAGTACCAACCACATAACAAGTTATGCCCTTGGTACTTGGGGGCTAATGCATATTTTCTCTTCATCGTACAGTTTCTACAAAGTCCCAAGCTCAATACAAGTATTCAACTTGGCACTTGGGGACTAATGGCTATTTGTTTTTAGACTACTGATACAGGAATTTTTATTCTATAAAGTCCCGGTTTAACTTCGCAAAGTTGAACCGGCACTTGGGGGCTACGTCAGCAAAGTTCAGATGAATTGAGGCTCACATTGAATACTTACTCAAGTCCCGGCTTAAGTTGATCTTAAACCATCACTTGGGGGGCTATTGAGTTGCTAAAGCTACCAAAGAATACAAGCAGAGAAGTATATAAGAGGTTACCTCATATTTTTCCTTCATCATATTGACCAGACCGGCTTCATAATCACGGCTGGTGTACAGCCGGTTCAGATAGCCAGAATGGAGATCTTGAGCATTCAGAGCGGCATAAGTTGATAAATCGGCATTCCACTTGCCTTTACCAGTTGCATAGAATTCTTCTTTAGCAGTGTGCCGGGATAAAGCGACAGTGTTTCCTGGATCTGTATGGCCAACACCAGTAATAAGGACATCATCATCTTTTTCTTCACCGGTTCGTACCGGGGTCGCCGGTTTGTCACTATTCTTCGCTGGACTCGCCGGCTTATCAGTCTGGATAGAGCTGGTCGGCTGATCGACAGGGCCTGTGGTGTCAACTTCTGCTTGTTCAACAGCAAAATCATGGTCTTGTGGTGGAGGGTCATTCAGCACTTCATCTAGGTTGGCCTCTTTAAGGTCCGGTATTTTCTCCGGTTCAGCAGCCGTATTTTCTTCTGCCGGTTTATTCAGACGAGCCATTTTGCTGGGTCTCGGTTTGGCTCTGAATTGAAAAGGAACAGTTCAGCGCATATTAGGTAATATGTCAAAGAGGCAAGAAGGAATATGACTTACCCAAGCACCGTTTGAAGCGGTGGAAGCTTGGTGGCTGATGACTCGCCAGAGGATGAATGAGAAGTGCCCTGATAATTGGAATCAGACGGATTAAGAGGTTGACGAAAACAACCCGCTTTAGGGCATGCAGTGACAAGAGAGTTAGAGACCTCTGAACAGCGTTTCCGAACCGGACTGTTCGGTAAACCGGCGGAGGTACTACCTGGCCGCTGTGCCGGGTTGTGCGGCGAGCCTCATGGTGTTGTGTCTTCACAAGAAAGTTTGGTTCCAAGTAAGCAAGAGGATGAGAAAATTTAACTTTCCGGTTTGCCCGACGGGTCTTTAGTGAAGGCAAAGGGTCTGAATTGGAGGAAAGAACGATTACCTCTGCAGCATCGGCGTGATTGAATTCAGCATCGTCCTGGTAATAATCATCATCAATAAGGCGTATGAAAAATGAACCAAGTGAGTCAAGTTCTACCTCAAGATCTGGGTTACCCACATCATCGTCAGCCGGTGGATCAGAGGATGCGGTGGTTCTTTTCCTGTTAGCAGGCCTCTTCACAGCTTTGGTCTTTGGTCGGGTTGGCTTCGCCGGTTTATCTTGCGCATGTTTCTTGTTCCAGAATGGATCATCGCCCTGTTAAAAATAATAATATTTTAAGACGACATTTGGACAAAGGCAATTTCAGATAAGCAGAAAGTATGATTCTTACAGCTGGCGGTTTGTTAATGGCACAGAAAGGGGGTAGGACGGTTTGAGCACAAACTTCTTCCGGTTCATTCAGCATCTTTTTGACAGCTTCGGTGACTTCGTCGTCAGTAAGCTGAATATCAATGTGCCACTGAGCATCCTTTACATCTCCTGTGTACTCACACATCAAACCGGGGCGCTGGCTTAAGGGTAGTATGCTCCAAGAGATCCAGCAGCGTGCAAAATCAACCCCTGTCAACCCGTTGGCCATAAAGGCCCTAAGCTTGGAAAGTTGGTGAGAATATTTGACTCTCTCTTTAGCAGTTAGCCTCTGAGGGAAAGGGTGTGTGTTGCTTAAACATTATGGACGGTAACCCGGCAGGGGATTTTCCTCAGAAGGAGAGGTGTCCTTGCAATAAAACCATGTGTGGTTCCATTCTTTGGGGTGGCTGCGAAGATTGGCATGAGGGAAGGTGACTTCCTTTCTTTTCTGAATCGCCACACCGCCCAGTTCTGTGTTGGATCCGTCTTTGAACTCTGTGCGATGGTTCAGGTGAAAACAGTCCCTGAATAGCTCTACTGAAGGTTCCTCCTGAAGGTAAACCTCACTAAAGACTTGAAAGTGGCAGATATTGGTTATGGAGTTAGGACCGATATCTTGTGGGTGCAGTTGAAAGTCAGCTAAGACATCCCGGAAAAACTTTGAACCGGGAGGGTTGAAGCCCCGGCTTAAATGACCAGTAAAGACAATAACTTATCCCTCTCTAGGGGTAGGTGGACATTCCGTGCCAGGGACCCTCCAGTGAATGGTGTCTTTCTTACTTAAAGCGCCCGTTTTGACCAGATTGTTCAGCTGATCTTCAGTCACTCGAGAAGGGACCCAGTTGCACTCATACACTTGTTTCGCCATGGCAAGATCTACAATACAGTAATTGCTGGTTTAAGAATATGTTGGACAATTATATGATGATGATGCATATTTGCTAATCCGGAGGAAGCTATTTATAAACCGGAGTTCAACAATGCAACAGTGACCTGGTAAAGGATTCGGCGGTTCAACAAGGGGACTAATGGTATATATCGGATTGTCATTTTTTCTACAAAGTTAAACCGCCTAGTCTAAGCATTGAAGAGTCAGGATTGCAGATGAGTAAGTGAATGAAAACATGTTTCACAATGTTATGTTGCAGTTTTGGATCTGGGGCATGTCAGAAAAGGGAAATATATTCAAGGCCTAAAGAAGCAGTGCCGAGCCAATGAGTAAAGGTTCAGATAAGATCTATGGTTTTGAGATGCATAAGTGGAAACGGAGGCTAAAGGCTACCACTACACAGAGCAGATATTCAGGAGTTCATCAAAGAACCATCATATGAACAAGAAACGAATGATGAACACCGACGAACCTAGAAACCCTAGAACAGATCTATGGCGGAAAAGGCAGAAGACTTACCGGAGCTGAGGAAGAAGCGGAAGGCCGCCACAGTGTTCTGGTGCGTTCAAGGTGATGCAGCAGCCAAGATCAAAGCAGAGACGACGGTCGACGGTGGCGGCGGAGCTCCACAAGCTGAGCGGCGCAAGGAGGACGACACGAAGAGGCACGTGGGGGAAAGATAAAATGACCCTTCGATCCTGTTTATAAAGGCAGGAGATAAGTGTCAGGCGCGAAAATCAAGGGGCCGTGAATTTGGAAGTGAGGCGCATCTGTCGCCTCGATTGTCGGAGACCCATTAATGAAGATGTGTCATACATAGTTTTTTAAGAAATGACGTCACACCGGTTCACCATGATCTGAGAAGATGACATCAAGGCGATTTACCAAGTTATGATAAGATGTTGAAGACGAAGTTTTTACTAAAGATTGACATGAACCTGTTCAAATCAATCTGGTGCCTAATGCTGGGGATATTACTACTGAGCGTAAACTGGCCAGGACAGGCCGGGTTAACTTCATCAGTAGTCAAGTATGCTTGAAGCCCATGAAAGCAGATGAGGATGTTATATAAGGGCCCAAGGCCTAGAACCGGTTTTAGGCCTGTAGCCGTAAACCGGCATTAGTATGTAAACTTGTGTTGTAAGATAGAAAGAGTGGAAGCCGGACCGGACACGTTTATGAGCCGGTCTCGGGATTCTGTAAACCGGCGGATGTCACCCATGTATATAAGGGGACAACCCGGCGGTGGTTCAGCAGAACAGACAACAACTCGAGGACTAGGCGAAGCATATTCGCTCCCCGGTCATCGAAACCCCATCAATTCCATCACAACTAGACGTAGGCTTTTACCTTCATCGAAGGGGCCGAACTAGTATAAACTCTATTGCGTCCCTTGTCCGCTTTAACCCCTTCAAGCTAACCCGTAGCGATGGCTCCACGACTAAGTCCTTTCATGAGAACATCTGCCGTGACAAAACCATGACAGATGTGATGGTTGCTTGTCCGTTTGTTTTACCAGGCCACTTATTACTGGGAGTGGTTGGGTTTTGTGATATGACGGCTTTACTGCCGCGCCACGAGCGGGGTGAGAGGTGAGACTCCCGTGCAGCGCCGCCCTCTACACTAGTACTACTACTCCCTCCATCCATTTTTACAAGGCCTAACTTGTCAATCTCTCATACCAAGGCATGTCCGGAAAAAGAGGAACTGATTTTGGGACTAGTATCTGGATCCCGTGTAATCTTGCATGCAGCCTCCTTTGAATGCCTAGCCGCTGGCCTCCCTTCCTTTAATCCCTCGCATGCAAATTACTCTCCTCCCTTTTCTACATGCATGCCCAACCATAATTCCTCAAATCATGCATGCATTGGCTGAAATATAGAGCTCGCTCCTCCTTTGAAAATATGGTGGTGCTATCCATGCATGCAAATCAATGCGACGGCCAGAGCATTTTCACGATGAAGGGACCACGCACGACTTGCAAGAGAAAAATAAGATGGAGATGCCTCGGTTAGTTCATTTGGATAGGTTTGTTCGGATATTATTTCATCTCTAGAGCTCACAAACATCCGGTGAAATAGATAAAAGTATCTTTTGCAAACAAAAGCGTTCAACTGTTCAACTTTGCATCCAAAACTTGTGAAGAAATAACTCTTATTGTGCTTTGCGAAAATGATCTTCAAGAATTAGTTTTGAGTATCCATTGTTATACATGTTGGCTCACAGATGACATGGCACTTTCTTATAATAACAGTTGGCTATACTATTTAAGTATTAACCATGCCCTTATACACCTAGGCGGAGGGATTAAATCAGGATGACTTGGGAGGGGCAGAGGATATGTAAGAAATGGTTCATCATAAGTCTTTCACCATCTTGTAGTAAAAATTCATACATGGAAGATTCTAGTCTAAACCATAAATGGATACACTTTTATTCATGCGCGATACTCCAATAGAGCAAGATCATGCATGGAAGTCTCCACATGCTTAGACAGCGGATTACATTGAGCGAAGACTAATGATCAACATTTAACTTGAAAATGCAGATGTCCAGGTGAACCTCCTTGGAGTCCCCGTGCACATTGTTGGAGTTCAAATCACACCTTGGGTTTTCCATGTCGACGTCGGTGGGAAGGTCCCAGCTCGGCAGAGTCCAAGTATGCTTGGCGTAGCCAGTGTCGCCGCCCACGTACCTCCGAGGGGTAGTAATAGTGAGCACGCACGCGTACATAGGACTCGTGTCAGTGTCAGTGTCAGCGGCGTCGCCCCTGACGCACACTACAGAGATGTGGCGGCAGCCTGCGCGGGCCTTGCCGGTGGCCACGATCAAGAGGAAGACGCTGCCGTCCTCCTCCGAGACTAGCAGGCGGCGCTGATCCTCCAGCGACTCCGGCACGGTGAACGGGTAGCACGTCTCATACTTGATGTTCTTCGCCAAGGGCCAGTAGTGATTGCCGCACGCCTGCGTCAGGTGATGCACGATGTCCGCCGGCGAGCCCCAAAACGGCACCGGGCACTCATAGTAGTAGACGAAGGGCTCCTTGGAGGCATCGACCAGGCCGTCCATGAAACGGGAGTGGCTGTAGGGGACGTTCCGCCACTTGAATATATGAGCAAGTTACTACGAGATTTACTACAAAATAAATCATGACGGCTATAACAGAGATTAAACTAATCATGCGGACTAGCATAGTAGATGAACAGATCGAATCTAGGACACAGACTAGAAATATGAATTCTACCACGATTTCAAACAGGAAGGACAGAAACACATACGGTGCAACGGGAGCAGCACCATTGGCGTTGAGGTTGTCGCCCATGTCATTGAGGAAGAGGTTGCGAGGTCGGGAAGAAGTCGTCGTCGGTGAAGTCGTCGCTGCTAGCGATCGCGAGAGTCGCTCCCAAATTTCAACAGCGCCACTAATGAAGCGCAGGAGGAGTGGATGTAGGGGCGTTATGGCCGCCGAATGGAGCGCAAGAGTAGCCCACGGCGATGAGATGGTGCTCCTCCCTAGCCTCTATTCTTATCTCTATATCTACTACTCTTCTTTGTTTTTTATAATATACTGGTTGTAGTTGTCAAATCGAATAGTACTGCGCCGTCCACTGCATGCCCGGCTGAACACGCCTCCTCGCCTCCATCAAACCCCTCCGTTAAACCCGCATGCAAACCGAGAAACCTACTCTGGCCCGCGGGAGGAAATTTGCCGGTTGCCGTTGGAGAATAATAGAGTCACATCCAATCCATTTGAGTTAATTGTGTGTATGATTCTCCCTCTATAAAAAGTTAATTGCATCCTTAATCTTGTATTCTAAGTACTCTGTGGGTTCCACTGTCAGTACAGTGTACATGACTTGCAGGCTGGCTACAGTGTACTTATTACTGGGAGTGGTTGGGTTTTGTGATATGACGGCTTTACGGCCACACCACGAGCGGGGTGAGAGGTGAGACTCATGTGCAGCGCCACCCTCTACACTTGTACTACATCGGTCGTGGTTTATTAATCCCCCATTGAATTTGACTGAAGATTTAACTGACAAAATGTTAGTGCATGTCAACAAAAACTATATCGTTGGATTCTATTTGAACATAGTTTTGAATGATATAATAATAGGTGGCATGCATCAGCATTTATCGTACTATATATAATGTTAGTTCAATTTTTGGTCGTACTAATCTATAGTAGTAAGGTGCCATGCGTTGCACCGAAGAGTGAAATGCATTGATCGGGGAGTTGTTTATTTTGACAAAGGATGTGGGGGTCATCTCATGTGTAACGGGTATTGATAGGTTTCTTCGAATATTATTTCATCTCTAGAGCTCACAAACATCCGGGTGAAATAGATAAAAAGGTATCTTTTGCAAACAAAAGCGTTCAACTGTTCAACCTGCATCCAAAACTTGTGAAGAAATAACACTTATTGTGCTTTGCAAGAAATGATCTTTAAGAATTAGTTTTTGAGTATCGATTGTTATACATGTTGGCTACAGATGACATGGCACTTTCTTATAGTCAACAGTTGGCTATACTATTAAGTAATATTATACATGCCCTTATACACCTAGATGGAGGGATTAAATCAGGATGACTTGCAAGCGGGCAGAGGAGATGTAAGAAATGGTTCATCGTAAGTCTTTCACCAGTACTGTAGTAAAAATTCGTACATGGAAGATTCTAGACTAAACCATAAACGGATACACTTTTATTCATGTGTGATACTCCAATAGAGCAAGATCCTGCGTGGAAGTCTCCACATGCTTAGACAGCGGATTACATTGAGCGAAGACTAATGATCAACATTTAACTTGATAATGCGTATGTCCAGGTGAACCTCCTTGGAGTCCCCGTGCACTGCGTTGGCGGGTAAAGGATGCCATGGGTTTTCCAAGTCCACATTGGCGGGATAGTCCCAGCTCCCCAGAGTCCAAGTCCGTTCGATGAGGCCAGTGTCGTCGCCCACGCGACCCGGAGGGCTGACCATGCACCCGTACATCGGCCTCGTGTCAGTGTCAGCGTCAGCGGCGTCGCCCCTGACGCACATTACAAAAACGGGGCGGCGGCCTGCGCGGGCCTCGCCGGTGCCCACGATCAAGAGGAAGACGCTGCCGTCCTCCTCCGAGACTAGCAGGCGGTGGTGATCCTCCAGCGACTCCGGCATGGTGAACGGGTAGCACGTCTCGTACTTGTTGTTCTCCGCCAAGGGCCAGCAGTGACCGCTGCACGCATCCGTGAGTTGATGCACCATGTCCGCCGGCGAGCCACAAAACGGCATCGGGCACTCATAGCAGTGGACGAAGGGTCTATTATCAGGTTTTTGGATTGTTGGAAATATGAGCAAATTACTATGATATTTAATCCGAATAAATAGGAAATAGATCATGACAGCATTGATAGAGATTAAACTAATCATGCGAACTAGCATAGGAGATGAACAGATCACATACTAGAAACATGAGTTCTACCATGATCTCGAACAGGAAGGATAGAATCACATACGGTGCAGCGGAAGCAGCACCGCCAGCGTTGACATTGTCGCCCATGTCGTCGAGGATGAGGTTGTCGAGGTCGGGAAGAAGTAAATGCGTTAGCAAAGTCGTCGCTGCCAGCAGTCGTGAGTGCGCTCCCAAAACCTGATCGCCCCTCTCCGATGCAGGATCACGAGGCGGTGTTCGAGGCTGCTGTCCCTTCTCCCGTGTGCACACCGAAGGAGGATGGAGAAGACTTGCTTGGCGGCGCAATGATCTGGAATGGTGGTGAGAAACTATATAGTGCGGGCGGGTAGGTCGTGGGAGTATAGCTCTGTCCTCGGCTCGGCTCAATCCCGCAACCCGCGACGCGTCGTGACGAGGCGTGGCGTGGTGAAGCGAGCGAGGAGGAGGAGCGCGCGTGTAGGTCTCCTCTTATCATGCTCATACAAGTGCTAGAAGAGCTCACCTTATAAAGGCCTACTAGCAAAGTTCCAACATCGACCAGGCCGTCCATGAAACGGGAGTGGCTGTAGGGGACGTTGCGCCAGTTGAATATATGAGCAAGTTACTACGAGATTTAATCCGAATAAGCACAAAATAAATCATGACGGCTACAACAGAGATGAAACTAATCATGTGGACTAGCATAGTAGTAGGATACAGAGTAGAAACATGAATTCTACCATGATTTCGAACAGGAAGGACAGAAACACATACGGTGCAACGGGAGCAGCACCGTTGGCGTTGAGGTTGTCGCCCATGTCCAAACACCACGTAGACACGGTCTTTGAGCACGGTTCGTAGTCGTTCCACGCTCGGTCATTGAAGTTTGTAACTATTTTAGATTAGAATATACTACTCCTCTGGTGCTAGTGGTAGAGCAGAGTCCTACTCTACTACTCTACTCAAGCAAGTTAGGGCATAACAATGTAGGGAGTACCAAGATCTTGTGATCACTCAAGCAAGTTATGCAGCATCGACATGACCCTCGCTGCTGGTATGTGTCTCGTAAGTCAAGCGGCGTGCTATAGTCATCATCACCTGTCCACTTCCCGCAGCACATATTCACTTCTCCATCTTTGTCCGCACATAATCTCGTCCAATCTTCCATCCCCGCTAAGGCGCCTCCCCCCTCATCCGAAACCCAAGCACTAACAATGGCAGAACCGAGCAGCGTCCGCCGAAAGAGTGGCTGGAATTCGCTCCCCACAGAGGTAATCAAGCTCATTGTTTCGCGTGTGGACAATCTCAGTACCATGCCGCTCGCCGCGTGCTCGTCGGGGCTGTACCGTTTACTCAAAGCCCTCATGCCGGAGCTTTTTAAGACAGCTCCTTGCTTGCTGATGCCGCATGATCTTTAGAAATGGCGTGTCACGCAGCATAGCAATCGTAGGGTCGCGAGCATCAACCCCCTTGACTGCGATCCGATCCCCGTCAGCCTCAACTACATTAACGGTATGTACTAGGTCGGCATGAACACGTCTTGGATGGTGCTCGTCGACGGTCGCGGCAGCTGGATGCTCGTGGAGGTCTACACCGGTGATTGATCCCCCTTCCTTCGATTAACACTTTGCCTTTGCTTTGGCACCATGAGCGTAATACTCGGAATCTTCGGTAGCCAACATGATACCAAGTTTGATTTGCTCAAGGTTGTAATCTGCCAAGTGCCCACAAGATCTGCGAATTATAAAGACTGCAGGCTAATTGCGTTCTTCAACCGCGGTCTCGCCTATCTGACAGGTCACTGCGGTAAGTGGATAAATCTGCACGTCCATCGCAGGATCATACATCCTCCATGGTTCTCTGATGCCATTGAACACAAGGGCTTCATTCGCTGTCGACTCCTTCTATGGCTGGACGTATTGCTGGCCTACTCCGATCATTGCTACAAACAGGCTATTACTGCGGTATGTTACTTTCTGTGATATCATGATGGCTTGCTTATATTCTGTCAACATTTGCTGAAAAATATTCATGCTCATAACATGTTGTTCTTAAGATTGATTAAATCAAGAGCCCTTTTTTATTTGACTCAACTTGATATGATGTTGTAGGCCGCTTTGGTGTCGCTACCCTTCCTAATCCCGAACCTTTCAAAGAAAAGCGGCATGGCGATTGCGGTGGTTCTGGCTCGATCGGACAACGACGAAAGATTGATGATCATTCGCACGCATGGGAAGTGTTGTTTGCGGAATACAATCACAGATCCTTTGCAAGGTCATTGAGCAGGATCCAGCTTCCACAGGCCTTGAGGAATTTTTGATTGGAGGCTGGTAAGTAGCCTTGGTACACGCTCTCATTTGTCGGACTGAATTATCCGATTAACCAGGAGATAACCGACGGCAAGGATCATGATGGCAGCGCGTTTCGTTCATCAGGCAAAACTGTGTGTACACAGCGTACCATGCGTCTTTGCATGCACCATACCCTGATATGTGCCGCCACGCTCTGCAGCCCAAAGTAGGAGAGAGGGTCGCAAGTATCAGACTTCGACCTCTTGGTGGAGTTTCCCCATCGAGCACCCATCTGGTTCAAGCCGTCGACCAATCTCCACACTTAATAAATAGTAACGTCTAACCGAGCCAGTTAGTTAGATGCGTACACTTGGTGTAGTAGGATCTTTATTTAGTTTGATGCATACACTTGTTCTTTTTGGTAGCCCTTTTGTAATGATGGCTGATGTTTGGTTTGGAAGAGAGCTGCGTCTTCACTCTTACGGCCTGCTCTTTATACATTGCACCCCAGCCCTGGTTCTTCTTTGCTGTTTCAATGTACAATTAGTAGTATATTTAAATACATTGGTTGAATAAATGTGTTGTTAGAACGACAAACACAATGTTTTGGAAGTCGTTGCACGGTTCGATCCTTTAGTGCCCCGTACCATACGTAGCGCATACTATTTTTCGTACGGAACACATTCTCCACTTATTGATAACATGCAGCCCACTGATGAAGTCATAATAGAGAAGCCCATAATTAACTGGAAGGGAGGCTCTCACATGAATCCGGCCCAGGTAGATGCTCATGGTCCCCTCAACATAAATAAGTAAATAAATAAATAAAGCTAAATGCTCATGCACTAGTTCTTTGGGAAAATAGGCAACCCAGTATTTCTTTTTGAAGAATACCCAAGCTAGGCCTATTTTTTTCTCCGATCTTGGGCTGCAAATCTTTCAAAGCGAGGAGGATGCATTCGGCCTAGCTTAAGAGTATGGTCGATGTCTGTTAAAAGTAATATCAAAAGGGTTGAAAATTCCAAAAAATTATAGCAAATGGGATATAAGTTTCTTTTTTTTTTTTGTTCTTCACCGATATCTTATCGTATTTCATTGGATTTAACATGACATAGTACTAATTTATTTTTAAATTTGTTTTAGTATGGCTATTAATTTTGGATTAAGAATATTTTGTTCCCGAAAAAAATTTGCGAATTTTCAAAATTTCCCACATATTTAGTTAATTTTTTGACCACAGTCTCGACCATAAAATGGCCAGCAATTCTAAAAATAGAAGACGGGCTGCAATAAATTCCATATGAATTAGAAAATGAGTAAAAATTATAAAAATAATAGCAAATGGGTTGTACACGCCACAGATTTTGAGGCTGACTTGTTTACGCAAGGCTTTGTGAGTGAACACACGATTCTAACAGCGATTAGTGTTGGATATCCATCCAACGGCCGACGCGTCTTCTTCAATCTCTGATCTTCTGCTCCGGCCGCCTAAACTAGCGCCCGGGACTGCCTCCCTCCTCTTGTGGCCCGGCTGTGATGCCGCTGCAGCTTCCCCGCCCACCCTACTCCCTCCTGGCCTGGCCGCACGCAATCAACTGCCTCCTTATTACGCGAAAAAAATGATTCCTCCCATCGACATCTGGGCGCCTTGGTTGGGAGGCTGACACATCAGGCCTACTAAGTTGGCGCGTACAGGGGCTTGTCAACTTAGTCAACAAACAATTCTAGCAGCGATAATCGTTGGATTTGAATCGAACGGTCCTGCTACTTCTTCAATCGCTGCTCTTCTTGCACCAGCCCAAACCAGCGCCGGGAGACCGCTGCTCCTGCCTCCAAGGGCGGCTGTGCTTGCCGATGAGGCCTCATCGCCCTACTACTCCCACCGCTAGCTGAGCCTGCGGCGGCGACAGCCTCACACCGCAGCCGAACTAGTTAACCTCGTACTCCTCTCCGCGTGGGCATCCATGCCGCGTCTTCCCGGCTCCGCGCCGTCCCCTTCCTAGGCCTCGCCGTCGTCCATCGCCTTGGTGCTCTCGGCGCGCGTGGTCAGCGTGGTCAACGACATTCCATCGGAAGAGTACTATCGTGGAGAGGCCGATAATGGATCCACGGCCACAGCCCAGATTTTGTGATTTGCCAAGTAAGTCGCTTTGTCAAGCTGTTGGTCTAAAAATCTTTCAAGATGAGGAGAGCTTTCATTAATTTGGCGAGAAAATGGCCCATCGAGAATGAGAAATGGGTTGTACATTTTTAAAACACATCAAACCGGCAATTAGTTTCAAATATCTTTTTTTTATTTCAAGATTTGAAATTACATTAATTTTTATGCGTGGAGAATTTGTTGGATTTTATATTGATATACATTTATTTTTAAAATCAGTTTGAATGTGAGTCGAAATTTAGGGATTAAAAACAGTTCGGAGCGCACCAAAATATGCAAAATTTTGTATAATTTTTTAACCGTGGCCACAATATGGGCTGTAATGCTAACAAAAAGAATATGGGCTCCAAAAAAACCTTAAGAATTAGGAAATGGGCTGTAAATTATTAGAAATAATGGCAGATGGGTTGTATGTTGTTTTCCACAGATTTGAGGCTTTCCTAAAAAGGTTGGCCTTTAGCGAAGGATCGTTGGATGTCCATCCAACGGCCGTCGTCTTCTTCAATCTCTGCTCTTCCTGCTCCAGCCGCTCAAACAAGCGCCGGAGGGACTGCCTGCTCCCTCCTCCCTGCGGCGGCCTGTCTTGCCAAGAGCCTCACCGCTCCACCGTACTCCCATCGCTGGCCTAGCCATCCCTCTACTCACCCACACCTGCTGTTATTCTCCGGCGACGGTGGACGAACCAGTAAACCCTCGTACAGTCGTACTCCCCTCCGCGTGGGAAACAACTGCCGAGTCTACCTTGCCTCCGTGTCATTCCCTTCCTAGGCCTCGCCGTCGTCCACCGCCCTGGTGGTCTCGGCGCGGCCTGGTCAACGTGGTCAACGACCGACATGCATCTAAAGTGGACTATACGTGGAGAGGCCGACAGCTGGGTCCACGGCTGCACACAAGGAAATGCCTCTTTATTATCGCGCAAAATAATGATTCCTCCACACAGCATCGAGGACCCACGAAAAGGGCCTCAGTATTTCGTGAAAAATGTTACCGCCGCTGACAGCTCGGACCCACCAGCTATATCTTCGCACGCAAGGAAGTGCCTCCTTATTACGCACAAAAAATGATTACTCCCCACATTAGCTGGGACCCGGTATAGTGGCAGGCTGACTTGTGGGCCTACTAAGTTGACGAGGACGGAGAGCTTTGTCAACTTAGTCAATATGCACAATTCTAGCTCCGATGACCGTCGATGTCCATCCAGCAGCCGTAGTGCTTCTTCAACCTCTGGTCTTCTTGCTCGGCCGCCCAAACCAGCGTCGGTCGCGCCTCGTGCTCCTGCCTCCCGTGGCCGGCTGCGATGCGGCGGAGGCCTCACCGCCCCCTACTACTCCCACCGCTAGCCAGACCATCCCTCTACTCACCCACACCCCCTGTTATTCTGCGGCGATGGCAGCCTCACACCGCAGCGAACCAATAAACCCTCGTACTCCTCTCGCGTGGGCATCCACGCCGCGTCTTCTCGGCTCCGTCGTCCCTTCCTAGGCCTGCCCCGTCCACCGCCTGGTGCTCTCGGCGGGCGTGGTCAACATGGTCAAGGAACGGCTTCCATCGGACGTGGACTATACGTGGAGAGGCCGACAGCTGGGTCCACGGCCGTAGCAAGGAAGTGCCTCCTTATTACGTGCAAAATAATTATTCCTCCACCTGACAGCGGGGACCCACCGGACGGGCCACCATATTTCACGAAAAAAACGTTTGCCCCTGACTGCTGGGACCCACCAGCTACATCTTCGCACGCAAGGAAGTGCCTGACAGTCGGGACCCACCTGGTTGAAGCGTACGTAGCGTTGTCATTCTGGTAGCGAACATGTACGTACATATATCTTGGTCGATGTAGAGCGCTGCGTGTCATAGTAAGCGCCGCACATGTAAGTAGTAGAGCGCGCGACGTAGCATGTACACATCGTGCGCGCCGAGGTGCAAGAAAGAAAATACGGCCACGTATGTGTACATATGGGCGGGGTCTCGACGCCTACTCACGCATACATACGGCCAGGGCTCGTGTACATGGCTGGGTCGGAAAGGAGAAACAACGTTGTCATCGTGTTCATGGGGAGGCAACGGAATGCATCGTGTTCATCGGGAGGCTGGCGTCGCAGAAGCGGAGAAAGCGGCCTTGTGTTCGACCGCCATGTTCAAACAGGATCCTGTTCGCCGGGAGGGGTCAGCGTATCGCAAAAGCGGAGGAAGCGGACCTCCTACGGTCGGCCCCGGGTCTGTTGATCGGGAGGTGTGGCGTGCCGCAAAAGGATTTAAACGGACCTCCTACGGTCAAACGGGGTCCCGTTGATCGGGAGGGTGTGGCGTGCCGCAAATGGACCTCCTACGGTCAAACGGGGTCCTGTTCGCCGGGAGGGTGTGGCGTGCCGCAAAACGGACTCCACAGGATACTGTTCATCTCCACCGTCGACCTCCTCCGGCCTCCACGGGCTACCGTCGACCTCCTCCACCTCCACGGGCTCCTGTTCATCCAGCCTCCACCGCGCTACTCCACCGCTCTTGTTCAACCACCCTCCACTGCTCTCTGCTCATCCAGCCCTCCACACCACGGGTCCTATTCAACCACCCTCCACGGGCACCCCTCCACCGTCTCTCGCTCATCCAGCCCTCCTCACCACGGCGTCTGTTCATCCACCCTCCACAGGCACCCTCCACCGCTCATCGCTCATCTAGCCTCCACCACACCACGGGTCTGTTCATCCGAGGCAACGCCACCGCCATCGCTCATCCAAACACCCCGCAACGCTCATTGTTCATCAATCGATCAGCTTGATTAGCGGCGATGCGAAGAATCGCTCGATCGGGTTCGATTAACGCCATCGATCGATCGCTCGGGTTCATAACGTGTAGCTGCGCAGTAATCGCCGGGTTCGATTAGAGCCCAACGCCTCGCTTCGGGTTTAGTTAGAGCCAACGCCGCACACATGCGCGCGTCGTGTCACGAGAGATACGCGCATCGCTCGCCCCGACCTCCCACCGTAACCGGAACTCCACAAATTTTCCTCCCCTCGCTTCTACCACGGTTTTTTCCATCATGGGCGGCCCAAAGAATGTCATGCAGCTGCGTCTCCGCCCGCCCAGACGAAAAGCCCATTTTACATCATGATTTTTGTCATAAAGTAGGAGCCCACCACATCTATGATGATACCGGGTTTTGTCACAATTATCGTCATAGAAGTGTCATATGTATGACAGAATTTTTTTTGTTCGGCCCAAAATGTCACGGATGTGTCTTTTATTGTAGTGAAGCTAAGCAACCTCACAAGTCCCATAAGACTGCAGAGGCAAGAGACTTGGCGCCACTAGAGCTTATACATTCTGATCTTTGTGAGATGAATGGCGTGTTGACAAAAGGTGGAAAAAGATACTTCATGACGTTGATTGATGACTCCACTAGATATTGTTATGTGTATCTTCTGAAATCAAAAGATGAGGCTCTAACTTTCTTCAAAACTATAAAGCTGAAGCAGAGAACCAACTTGATCGAAAAATTAAACGGCTTAGGTCCGATTGTGGTGGAGAGTATTTTTCCAATGAATTTGATCTGTTTTGTGCGGAACATGGTATAATCCATGAGAGGATGCCTCCCTACTCACCCCAGTCAAATGGGGTAGCCTAAAGAATGAACCGAACTCTAACTGATATGGTTAACACCATGTTAGACACTTCGGGTCTATCCAAGGAATGGTGGGGGGGGGGGAGGCGCTAATGACTGCGTGTCATGTCCTAAACCGAGTTCCCACAAAGCATAAGACCATGACTCCATTTGAGGAATGGGAAAGGAAAAGGTTGAAACTCTCTTACCTACGTACTTGGGGTTGTTTGGCGAAAGTCAATATACCAATTCCCAAGAAGCGCAAGCTTGGACCAAAAACCGTGGATTGTGTTCTTCTGGGCTATGCTTTTCATAGCATTGGCTATAGATTTTTTATAATAAAATCTGAGGTATCCGACATGCATGTTGGTACGATTATGGAGTCGAATGATGCAGCTTTCTTTGAGGACATATTTCCTATGAAGGATATGTCGAGTTCAACAAATCAGGAGATACCTACTCCATCTAGTGAGGAATTCACTGTAATTCCTGAACCCACCATTGCGATGGAACACGTTGAGAATCCTGTTGAGGGTGACAATGGAACTCCTATGAGGAGTAAGAGACAAAGGACTGCAAAGTCCTTTGGTGATGATTTCATTGTGTACCTCGTGGATGACACACCCAGCACTATTTCAGAAGCCTATACATCTCCTGATGCCGACTCTTTGGAAGGAAGTTATGCGTGAGAGATGGATTCCATCTTAGCTAACGGTACACAGGAGATCACCGACCGTCCTTATGGGTGCAAACCTGTAGGATGTAAGTGGGTGTTCAAGAAGAAGCTTAGACCTGATGGTACGATTGAAAAGTACAAGGCACGACTTGTGGCCAAGGGTTATACCTAGAAAGAAGGTGAAGACTTCTTTGATACTTACTCACCCGTGGCTAGACTGACCACAATTCGGGTGCTACTATCACTGGCTGCCTCACATGGTCTTCTCGTTCATCAAATGGATGTTAAGACAGCTTTCCTCAATGGAGAGTTGAAGGAGTAAATTTACATGGATCAACCAGATGGTTTTGTAGTACTTGGCCAGGAAGGAAAGGTGTGCAAGTTATTAAAGTCTTTATATGGCCTTAAACAAGATCGTAGAGAGTGGCATGAGAAGTTCTAAAGAACATTAACTGCTGTCGGCTTTGTAGTAAACGATGGCGACAAGTGCGTGTACTATCTCTATGGTGGGGGCGAAGGAGTTATTCTTTGTCTGTATGTCGACGACATATTGATCTTTGGAACCAAACTTGATTTAACCAAGGAGGTTAAGGATTTCTTATCTCGCTATTTTGAGATGAAGGATCTAGGAGTAGCAGATGTTATCTTAAACATCAAGCTGTTGAGAGATGAGAATGGTGGGATCACACTACTTCAGTCTCACTATGTGGAAAAGGTCTTGATTCGTTTTGGGTATAGCGACTGCACACCTTCTCCAACTCCATATGATGCTAGTGTGTCGCTTCGAAAGAATCGACGGATTGCTAGAGATCAACTGAGGTATTCTCAGATTATTGGCTCGCTTATGTATTTGGCGAGTGCCACGTGGCCTGACATCTCGTTTGCTATTAGCAAGCTGAGTCGGTTTGTGTCAAAACTGGGAGATGGTCATTGGCATGCGCTTGAGAGAGTTATGCGCTATTTGAAAGGCACCACGATCTATGGGATTCACTACACCGGGTATCCAAGGGTACTGGAGGGTTATAGTGACTCAAACTGGATATCTGATGCTGATGAGATTAAGGCCACAAGTGGTTACGTTTTTACATGTCGGATTCCGGGTTCCGGCAGACCCTTAAGGTTCGAACTCTGGGGTGCGCGCGGAGATCTCTCCCCTACCGATCTACATCCGATCTCCTCGTGTGATCTAAGCTGGAAACGACGAACAACACAAGGGACACGAGATTTATACTGGTTCGGGCCACCGTTGTGGTGTAATACCCTACTCCAGTGTGTGGTGTGGTGGATTGCCTCACGGGCTGATGATGAACAGTACAAGGGAAGAACAGCCTTGCGAGAGGTGTTCTTGAGCTGGTGCGGTGTGTTCTACTTGGTCTGGATCTCTCTGACCGATGCCTCTACTCTGTGGTGGCTAGATCTATTTATAGAGGCCCCGGGCCTCTCCCCAAATAATGAGCGGGAAGGGCGCCAACAATTGGCCATTTTGAAGGGGAACATCTAGTATAAGTTATCCTGACCAAAGGTGGTCTTCGGCTGCCAAAAGCACTGGTGATGATGCCGTCTTGGGCTCCACTGTGACCTCCGTCCTGCGCCCTGCTGGTCTTGGTCTCGTTGCACCGGAATGGTAACCTTTGCCCGATGCCTTGGCATGTGCTTGCTCCCTTTGCACCGAAGAGGAAACATGGACACTGTGCAGGCCGGCGCCCGCCTGGTCTCGATTGTCATGGCTTGCGTCACGGGCTCCTCGCGAGGTACCCCTGCCTTGATCTCTCCGCCTCCTCGCGAGCCTACCTAATGAGGCTGCCCCTGAGGAAGCTTCCTGTCGTCCGCCCCGCGAGGCTTGGCCCCTCGCGAGGGTCTTGAGCTTGAGTTGATGAAGATGGCTCGCGCTGGGCCCCCACTTGAGCCACGCCGCAGGCCACAGGTAGGCAAGTCTGGGGACCCCCGTTCCCAGAACGCCGACAGTAGCCCCCGGGCCCAAGGCGTGCCCGGGCTTGGCCTAGCAGGGAAGCGAAGGGGCAAGCGCGAAGCACCGCGGGCCCCAATAGCCTACGGCCTTGGGCGCCGCGTGGCGATTGATTGGACGTGGGCGTATGCGCTTCCCACGATGCCTCGGCAACTATCCATCTGACAAAAGAGGTGCCCGGGCCAGACTTACTTGCTTTGTTCTCGTTCGTCTCACCCCAGATCCCCTTTCTCGCTCTTCTCCTTCTTGCTCCCGAAATCCTCCAGATATATCTCAATCCTTCTAATCCGGCACGCCATGGCGCCTCGCAAGTCCCCGACCGAGGCCTGGTACTCGCCGGCTCTGGATTCCCCGAACTTGTCGGAAAAGAACCTCGCCCTCACGCGCATGATGACGTGGCGCAGGGCAGAAAGGGGGCGCCTGTGCTCAAGGCCGGCTCCGACCAGCCTGAGGGCAAAGGGAGCACCTTCTACCCGTTCTTTGTGAGCGCCATCATCGCCGGTCTGGTGCCTCCTTTCTCTGAGTTCTTCTTTGCTGTTCTCCGCCAGTACAACTTGCAGGTTCTGCATCTCCACCCCAACTCCGTTCTTCTCCTGGCGATTTTTTCTTACTACCGTGAGGCTCACGTTGGGGTAAAGCCCTCAGTGGCCTTGTTGCGCCACTATTTTTCCCTCCGGGTTTCTCATGGCCATATCTCCGCATGCGCGAGCTTCATCGCATACTCCAACTCCAATGCTATCTCGAAGCCTGGGAAGAGGATCGAAGGGTCCTGAGCAAGTGGGTCATGGTGGATACCGGGCGCCTCCACCCCCGACTGGTGTTGCCCACGGGGCAGCCCAAGGCCGTTGATGCGTGGTCCCGCGTGGAGCTCGTCGACCCTCGTGCGAAGGCGGTGCTGAAGAGGATGAACGCGGACCTGAGGCCAAGCAACTTAGGGGCGACGAAGTTGACCGGGGCCACGCTCCTGAGGGAGTTCTTGGAGCACCGGGTGGCTCCACTCCAGGAGCACTCGCTCCCATTATGGAGGCTTGGGGAAGCGGACACGGCCTTGCGACTAAGCTCTGAGGCCCTGACCGACGAGGATCTGGTCGCGACCCTCCATTCCTTGGTTGGGGGAGACGTGGCGAGCCCGGTGGGCGCCCCCGTCCCCCTGTTCCTTCGTGACGACTGGGAGCAGGTGGTGACCACCATGCCCACCTTAAATGGTGAGGGGCTGGTGCCTGCGGAAGCTCCTGAGGATCTGGCGGCGCTGGCGATGGTGAACGTGTCCTCCGGTAGCTCCAGCGGGAGTGAGTGGGAAGAAGAGGCGGAGGAGGAGGATTCTGACTCTAAGGCGACTGGCGAGGAGTCGGGGAGTCCTTCCCTCGCCACAGGTCGCGGGCCCTCCGCTCCATGCCGGACGACGACGAGGCTGTTGCCAGGCGAGGAGGGGAGGACTCTCCCTTGGTCACAAGGAAGGGCAAGTCAGGGCTGGTTCCCCCAGGGTCCGCTCTGGTTCCTGGGCGGTCTAAGGCCAGCTCCAGCCCTCCTGACGTGCCTTCTGCTTCCAAGCCTCCCGAGGCCGAACCCAGCTGCAGGCTTTTGGGCTTCAAGTTTGGCCGGAAGCTTCTTGAGTCCGCGAGCGACGACCAGTAAGTGCTTGATTCGTGCTTTTGCTTGGTTTCTGCCGCCGGGGCTTGACGTCTGCATTCTTTTGCCAGGCCGGCACCTGCAGCGAAGAGGTTGAGAGGGGCTTCTGCGGCCCTGCTTGGGGCGAGTCCATCTGCCGGGGTGGCGCCTTCACCCGCTGGGGAAGAAGACGGCGAGGCTCGCGCCTCCCCGGCCCGATCGTTTTCGCGAGGCCGACTAGGACACCTTGGCGAGGAGTTAGCCCCCGTGGCCCCGCTGACCCTGGAGTCGAATGCGCTTGATGCTGCAGTCGGGGCAGCCAAGGCCCAGGGGGTTCCTTCCTGCCAAGCCGTGATCACGCTGCCGTCCTCTCCGCCTGCTCCACTGGCTCCCGTCTCTTTTGTTCCCTCTGCCGCCGTCCTGGACCAGGTCGCCAACGAACTGAGCCAGCTGCGGGAGGATCTTCTGAGCGCGGACCCTCGCCTAGTGGCCGGGCGCCTGGAGCTAGCTTCTGGCTGGGCCCGGTCTGCCGCCTCCATCCGAGTAGCGCTGAGCCAGGTCGTGTCGGCCTCCGATGGGGAGAAGCAGGCCGCTAGCCAAGCCAAGGCTACTCGCGACGCTGCCCTGGGCGACGCTGCGGCCGCCCAGGGCCGCTGCAAGACGCTGGAGGTCGAGCTACAAGGCCTGCGCGACGAGCTCGCCAAGGAGGTGCGCGGTCGCCAAGAGAAGGAGAAGGAGACGAAGGCTCGGGAGGCTGCCGCCAAGGACCGGGACGCCAAGCTTGATGACCGCCTCGGCCGATTGGAGACGCTGGAGCGGTCGCTGAAGGCGGAGAGGACCAAGCTAGACGCTAAGGCGAAGGTCCTGGCGGAGGATCGGGTGGCCTTCGCGAAGCTGGAGAAGAAGGCTCGCGCCGCGCTGAAGACGCTTTACGAGAGCGGCTTGGAGGAGCCGTTGGCTGGTGCGGAGGACGGCCCCGCCAAGCTGCTTCCCTTCCTGGTCCGTGCACTTAAAGATGTCGTAGACGGCCTTGGCCCCACGGCCGAGGCCGAGGCGCGTGCCCTGTCTTCTGCGGCGCTGACGCATGTCCTCAGCCACGTCTACCTGCGCGACCCCAATGTCAACTTCGACAGCCTGCTGGAACCCGTGAGCGGTGACCTTGCCGTCGCTGCCGCTAAGGCCGTGAAAGGTCGAGCCAAGGCTTTGCTGGGGAGGTTCTGCGCCTTCAGCATCTTGCCCGGGCGCGGTGCCGCCAGCTCCGCGGCCTCAGGAGGCGGAGTCGCCCAGCGTGACTCCACCACAGGCGGCGGCGCCACTGGAGAGTGATCCCTTCGCAGCTTCTGTCCTGTTTTTATTCCTGCAACATGCACCATGCCTCGCCGAGGCGTTTAAACTTGTGTTTGGCGTCGTGAAACAATCTATGGCTTGTAATATTTGCTTTGAATTTCCTGGAATTTGCATTTTTCCCTCCTATTGGTTTGCGCTCTACGTCGGCAGGGCCAGGCCCCGCGCATACCTCAACCGCCGTTAGCCCCGACCGGAAACCAGGACGGGACTAAGGAGTGAGGGGCTACATGGAAAGTTAGGCTCCTGAGTCGCGCTGCTCAGGAGTCCCCCTTGACGCGCGAGCAACAAGTAGGGAAGGGGGGAGCAAGGAGTGGATTGGTCATTCTGCGTCGGCAGGGCCCGGCCCCGCGCATACCTCAACCGTCGTTAGCCCCGACCGGAAACCAGGACGGGACTAAGGAGTGAGGGGCTACATGGCAAGTTAGGCTCCTGAGTCATGATGCTCAGGAGTCCCCCTTGACGTTCAAACGGGTTTTCATACCTTGGCTCCGCTCGGGGAGGGGCGCGCGATGACCAGGGCCGAGGGACCTGGCTGGGTGGCATGCGCTCGGGCAAGGCCCGGGCGTAGCCCCCGTGTCCAGCCCCCTCACGCAGCGCTCCCGAGGGGAGGTGTTGCGACGGTGCCGGACACTGAGCTTTGGGCTCCCTGAGATTGGTACGGCCGTGGGCCGCCCTCAGTTGTTTATCACCAGCGCGGAGCATAGCGCTTCCGTATGTGCACGGGCATAGCCGCTCCTCGGCGAGTCGTCGACCAACGCGGGCATGGTGCTTCCATTGGTGCGTGAGGAGGCTCCCCTCGGGGAGGAGCCCACGGGCGTGTACAGCCCATACCGACGCGGGCAGCGCAGAGGGCTAGGAGAGGTGTATCTGGGCACTCATGAGCCAGCAGCAGGACTCACGAGGCCCTACCTCGAGGCGGGTTGCGCTGGCTCGGGCCTTTATCAATGGTGTGTTCCTGCAGGGTGGTTAGAATGCAAATGCTCTACGTCCTCAGGTCCCGGCCCTCGAGCGAGCTCAGCCGCCGCTGGTATGACAGGTCGCGATGCCGTGGGTCAAGGCCAGGGGGTGAGGGCTGGAGAGCCAGTAGGAGCCCATGAGTCGCGATGCTCAGGTACCCCCCTTTTAACGCGCAAGCGCTTTGCATGAGAGCGGAGAAGTCCGCGATAAGCAGCAGGTGACAATCATGGGAGCGCGAAAGAGCAAATTCATTTTAAATAGATGCGGGGAAAGCAATCGCCGCTGGGCCATGCCCGAGCAGCTTGGGGATGATGCAGCCCGAGGGGCGCCCCCGACAAGGTAGGTAAAGAGCATAAGCAAAATGGATACATGCCGCGAGGACGGATCCACGCGGCCTGGGAATGATGGGGCCCTGTGGGCGCTCCCAGCTAAAAATGGAACTTGGAAAGATGTCACCTGATGCCGTTGAAGATGAAGTTATGCTGAAGAAGCGAGCGATGCGCGGTGAAGACGTCGATCCTCACGAGCCCCCAGGCCCAGGAGCCTCGGGAGGCTCCAGGGGCACGGGTAGGTCTTCGAGGGCCATCTCCACCTCCGCCAGGACCGCACGATGCCTGACCTCCTGAGCCTCCAGAATGCTCCTCAGCAAGCGCTGATGAGCAGCAACCGTGTTCGGCAGGCCGAAAGGCATGCGAACGTAGCTGTGAGGTGGTCCCTCGCAGCACCACCTCGTAGCGCCCCACGCACGAAGGTCAGAGGCGCTCCTGAGACGCGGCTCGGTTGAGCCCTGGCACATCGATGCACACGCGCAACCCACCATCCTCGCCTGGATGTGGGACCATGGCGGGCAAGCGGCAGCTGCCGCGCATGACTCTCGACTCCTGTAGCTCCCGGGTGTTTCTTGCGATGAACTCCTGAGGGTTTGGTCTTCCTTGCCTTGTACCTTCCTGAGGGAAACGTGCTTGGAAGCACCCCTCCAAATGGTGCCCGAGCGCCTCCCTCGCGACCTTGGCAAAGTCGGTGGCTCTCCAAGAAAGAGCCCCCGAGCCCTGCCTGAGGAGGGTGCTGGACGTGGAGGGTCTCACCCTAGGGCTGCGCGCCTTGGAGCCAGGGCGCCTTCTTGGGGAGGAGGTGGCGGTGGCGCCTCCTGATCCTCGCCCCCAGTGCGGAACGGAGGGCGAGGCAGCGAGAGGGACGGCAAAGGAGAGCCCCCTGCGGCGCTGACGAGCTCGGTGATGCGGGCGAGCCAGTCCTCGTAGAGGTCGTCGACGGGGCGGTAGTGCAGGAGCTCTCTTGCCAGGAGCAGCGCGGCGTGCGCATCCATGGGGGCGCGACGGGCATGGGACGACGAACCAGCTGGAGTCAGCGATGGGGTGGCGGTGCGGCCATCCCGCTGCACCAAAGGATGCTGAGACGAGGCCTGCTGCTCGTTCCCCGCCGGGCTGGTGGCGGCGTTGTCGGCAGCGACGGAACGACGGGCGCCACGACGGGCGCCGTCTCGGGCGGCGCGGTGGCGAGCAGCCCAAGCTTGGCGCGAGCCGACGAAGCGCCGACCATGGACACGACGGAAGATCACACGCGAACAGCGGAAGAAAGATTCCGGCGCACCCCTACCTGGCGCGCCAAATGTCGGATTTCGGGTTCCGGCAGACCCTTAAGGTTCGAACTCTAGGGTGCGCGCGGAGATCTCTCCCCTACCGATCTACGTCTGATCTCCTCGTGTGATCTAAGCTGGAAACGACGAACAACACAAGGGACACGAGATTTATACTGGTTCGGGCCACCGTTGTGGTGTAATACCCTACTCTAGTGTGTGGTGTGGTGGATTGCCTTAGGGGCTGATGATGAACAGTACAAGGGAAGAACAGCCTTGCGAGAGGTGTTCTTGAGCTGGTGCAGTGTGTTCTACCTGGTCTGGATCTCTCTGATCGATGCCTCTACTATGTGGTGGCTAGCTCTATTTATAGAGGCCCCAGGCCTCTCCCCAAATAATGAGCGGCAAGGGCGCCAACAATTGGCCATTTTGAAGGGGAACATCTAGTACAAGTTATCCTGACAAAAGGTGGTCTTCGGCTGCCAAAAGCACTGGCGATGACGCCGTCTTGGGCTCCACGGTGACCTCCGTCCTGCGCCCTGCTGGTCTTGGTCCCGTTGCACCGGAATGGTAACCTTTGCCCGATGCCTTGGCCTGTGCTTGCTCCCTTTGCACCGAAGAGGAAACATGGACACTGTGCAGGCCGGCGCCCGCCTGGTCTCGATCGTCATGGCTTGCGTCACGGGCTCCTCGCGAGGTACCCCTGCCTTGATCTCTCCGCCTCCTCGCGAGCCTGCCTGATGAGGCTGCCCCTGAGGAAGCTTCCTGTCGTCCGCCCCGCAAGGTTTGGCTCCTCGCGAGGGTCTTGAGCTTGAGCTGATGAAGATGGGCCACACTGGGCCCCCACTTGAGCCATGCCGCAGGCCGCAGGCAGGCAAGTCTGGGGACCCCCGTTCCCAGAACGCCGACATTACATTTGGTGGTGGCGCTGTTTCTTGGAAGTCTTGCAAGTAGACCATCTTAACGAGGTCAACTATGAAAGCAGAACTCACAGCATTAGACACCGCCATCGTTGAAGCAGAGTGGCCGTGAGCTCTTGACGGACTTACCTATGGTTGAAAACCAATACCCCTATCCTGATGAATCGTGATAATCAAACTGTGATCGCCAAGATAAACAGTTCTAAGGACAATATGAAGTCCTCAAGGCATGTGAAGAGGAGACTGAAATCTGTCGAAAATTGAGGAACTCGAGTTATTACGCTGGATTATATCCAAACGTCGAAAAATTTGGCGATCCTTCACAAAGGGTCTACCACGCAATGTGATAGATAATGCATCGATGGAGATGGGTCCGAGACCCACCGCATGAGTTGTCCATAGTGGTAACTCCACTCTATGTGATCGGAGATCCCGTGAAGTAGAAGTGGGAGACAAGTTGTTGGTCACCGGAGGAGAGTATCCCTATATTACCTATCCCACTCCGTGAAGATGCAATACTCTCCGATCTCGCATGGCAGGTTGATACTTATCTTAATGTGTTCCAAGTGGCTTATTCGGTAAGCAGAGATGTTGTCTCGCGTAACATCTTCGAGGAACACACATATATGAATTTGATCGTTAACGCCGCAGATCTGTGAGAATTGGGTGTTCTCTAATAAATTCATGAAAAGACCACGGAGTATGACGATACGCTCCACCAGCTGAAGCCTTGCGACAGCCAAAGATCGGTCAAGAATTTATGTGAAACTAGTCTCGCAGAAAACTTGTAGTTCAAGGCATAGTCCACTATTCAAGTTGTGATCTAGTGTAGCATAAATCTCTAAGTGAAAGTTCAACTTCACAGTCTCCACTAAGCACTGGTATATAAACAATGTTTTGGAACTAAATGATGAGATGGGCCAATGAGACTTTGTGAGGGATTGTTGGAATTTTGCTAGTAGGCCTTTGGCCCAAAGCCCAACTAAAATTCCGAAATTCTTTTGGCCCATTCATGCACACATGTGAGTGGAGTGAGTGAGACTAAAGTTTAGTCCCACCCCGGAAGTTGAGAGAGAGTTGCACCTTTTTATAAGGTGAGCTCTTCTACCACTTGTATGAGCATGAGAAGAGTAGACCTACACGTGCGCTCCTCCTCCTCGCTCGCCACGCCTCGCCTCGCCTCGCCTCGCCTCGCCTCGCCTCGCCGCGGGTTGCGGGATTGAACCGAGCCGAGGACAGAGCTATGCACGTTATCTATATTTTTGCTGCTCGAGAAAATTAATGAGTCATTAATTAATAATTAATGGACGCGTTAATTACTGACTATATAGTCAGGCAGACGTCTACCCTAGCCGCCGCCGCTTCGTATGGTTTCTCACCACCGTTCCAGATCATTGCGTCGCCAAGCAAGTCTTCTCCATCCCTCCTTTCGGCGTGCACCGGAGAAGGGACAAGAGCCTCCTAACCCCGCCTCGTGATCCTGTCGACGGAGAGGGCGATCGAGGTTTTGGGGAGCGACTCATGCGATGATCGGGCAACGACGACTTCTTCCCGACCTCGCAACCTCATCCTCCACGACATGGGCGATAACGTTAACGCCGGGCGCGCCGCACCCGCTGCACCATATGTGATTCTATCCTTCTTGTTCGAGATCGTGGTAGAATTCATGTTTCTAGTATGTGCCCTAGATGTGATCTGTTCATCTACTATGCTAGTTCGCATGATTAGTTTAATCTCTGCTATTGCTGTCATGATCTATTTGCTATTTATTCGGATTAAATCTCGTAGTAATTTGCTCATATTTTCAACACATCCGTCCCATAAGGATATAGTGTAGTGTCAAAAAACGTCTTAGATCATGAGATGGAGGGAGTAGTATTTATTAGCGGCCAAGACACATCTGCTACTAGAACACTACAAATTCTTCTGAGATATAAATAAATGTGAGCTATCTAAATCCTTACAAAATCCGTATCTTGTTTCTTTTCTGACGTTTCTACATGTTCTTATGTTCAGGCCCCTATAACTTTGAAGTATTCTCTTATGATACTTCTCATTCATCATATTTATTATTTATTCATTTCGTAATGCAGTGTGCTCATGCTTTTTGAGATTAACTTTAATAATAAATTTAACCAACATGAACGACTGTGTTGGAAACATGACAGATACCTTTAAACTCGTATTCAAAAGAAGTTTTTAAAAGTATAATTTTTCATAAAATGATCTACTATGTATTATTGGTCTAATTTATATCAAAGTTGAATCTTGAAAAACGTGAGCGCACTGTATTATGGAATGGTTGAAGTATGATACGCGCGAAGGGAATCGTGCTGCACGACCTGACCTTCCAAACTGTTGATTAGAACTCCTCCTCCTAATGTCAGCGGAGCTCCAAAAGTCAGCGTAGAGGTGCTTAGCCGTTTGATTACAAAACGACCCAGTTTTTGCAGGGCTCTCTCTCTATACACATTCCGTAGAATACAAATATAGGCTTAGTGTACCCGATGATTCCTCTGAAAGCCTAAACTACACGCTCACCGGCTGTTTCTTATAGTAAACCTCGCCGACTGAGCTGTCTTCCCCGCCACTCCAGCCAAGCAGGCGCTCCGCGTCTTCTTTGACAACCTCACTCACCAGATTGCAAATCGAACAAGTACTAGTACTACTACCCCTAAAAAAAAGTACTAGTACTACTTCTTTCCTTCCCTCGAGAAAAGAAAAAAAGTACTACTTCTTTCCGAAGGAACATAGACAACGACAACGCACAAGACCCGTTCACACGGTCCGCCCAGGCCGCACGGCACCACCAGGCAGGCAAACATGTCATGAATCTCGCCGTACCGGGACACTCCTCTCCTCTCTCCTCGCCCCCCGCGGCCGCGCACGAGCTGACGCGCGGCGCGCCACCAGTTCCGGAAAGAATATCCTAACCGCCCGGAGGGGCCCACCGTAGCGGCGGCCCAGCCCCAACCAATAGTCGTCTGCCCCCCGCCCCCCGCCCCCCTGCTTTTCCCGTCGGCTCGGCTCCCTTCTCGTCGGCCCCGTCTCGTCTCAGTAGTGCCCTGTCCTCCTCCGGCAGCACCGAACCCGCCCGTCTCTGTCGCGTCCCCCCGCCACTCCGCCTGCCGTCCACGCGACGTTCCCCCGTACCCAATACCCGTCGCTTCCTCATTTTTCCCAAATATAGTCATTTGAAAATATAGTCCGACCCGGCGGCCCCGACGCTCTTCGGGACGAGTCCTCGCGCAGGCCCGGGCGGGCGGCGATCACCACGCCGCGGCTGCTGGTAAGAGCTTCTCCACCGGTCCCTCTTTGATCGGCTCCGGGGGCCTTCTTGTTTGGTTTGGGTCTGTGTGGGTGGGTTGCTGCCCGTCGGGGCTCCTCGTTGACCGCCCCTGGGATTTCCGGATTTGGGGGCCGTCTCGTGCAAACACGGCGGATTGGCCATTTCAGAGCTAGCCGGATAACTGTGCAATATTTCTTGCCTAAGGCGGCTTTGTCCAGTTTTGTTGATTTCGCTAATCTGTGTATATATCAAGTTCAGAAATCTGGTATTTTCGTGGGTTCAGTTAATTTACTGCTTGGTGTCACTGCTCACACTCACGGTGTCAAGGTGCACATGTTGGGGTTCGCTCCCTTTGTGCATCACATGCATTAGGATCAGGTAGGAGGGAAAGGTAGAGAGGAAAGGGGGGAGTAGAAAGAAAGCAGAAAATGAACTTCACGTTGTCGAGTGAGAGGGGCCTTCTTTTTGTATCATTGCAATACCTCGAAATTTCACTGATCTATTCTGGCTTGAGACCAATCAAATGCTTACTATCTTTTGGAGTCCAGAAAATATGAATGCCATCCCAGTTGACACTTGTAATATGGTCTATACCTTGCATTTATTGCTGAATTAACATTAACAGTAAAAGTAACAAGTCCATATTTGGTCGATATACGTAGCTTGAGACCTTGCACTAAGTACCACATACAACATCTGCTATGTTGCTTTTGAGTTTTAACATTATGTACAGAATCCACAATTATCTGATCTTACAACTATATTTTTTTGTCACTTTGTTGATCCAATTGTTCTTATTGATAAAACTGAAATTTCGGTTATAAGCAACCTGTTTCTCGAGCCTCGAAAACAGCATGCTAAGATTATCACCACTTGCCATAAAACCAGAAAAAACTTGCAGTACAATTCTTTTTCTTGGAAGTAGGGAGTGATACCAGGGTTATTTACACACTGAATTAAATGTGTTTTCCTTTTGTAATGTAGGTGATACTTCATAGTTTTGCCAACGTCAAGTAATGGTTAAAATGATTGGCAATGAGCCATCAAGTGAATTAGAATGGGATGAGCCATTAGGGAGAGTGCCAATCTTTTCCTATGGCTCTGGGCATATGCTAAATGATATCACGTCATCTTGTTGGTTTACATATTTGTTGGTATTCTTGACGGACGTCGGGCTTAGTCCAAGGTATGTACTAGGATTAGAGATTTTCTTCTTCTCCATTTGTACTCTAAATCATTATATTATGTTCTTTCAGATGTTCCTAAATCCTATTGAATGGAGGCATTCCTGCAATCCTTAAAGCTCTTGTTGTAACTCTTTACGCAAATAAATGCATTGGATATATATGTTTTAGGTGTGATAATACATATTGCAAAAGAAAACCCTTGATGTTTATGTATAATACATACTACAACTGGGTGTAGTTACACCCACGTCTCATATAGTACCATGCGCTATATCTAAGATACTCCAAAGTGAGCTGCATGAAAAAAATGCAAGTGAGCCCATAGTATTTACTATATTTGTGAAATAAATACAAATTTGTACGTAAAAAGGGGTATGCTAAAAATATCGAACATCCTACCTAAAAAGTACTCCCTCTGATCCAAAAAAAGTGTCGTGGCTTTAGTTCAGCTATAGTTCAAATTTGAACTGAAGTCACGACACATTTTTTGGATCGGAGGGAGTAGTATATATATACTATCCAAGTATTCTTATCCACTGCATAGTATGCATACATACGCTCCGGTATGATAGATGCTACCTAGAACAAATGAAACACACGTGGGTGTAACTACACCAGGTTGTAGGAAACATTTGTCATATTTGAAACATCTCTTATGCTATTTGAAAATGGACCATTTAGACACTTCATGCATTGAGAAATATTATGCCTGAGATATTGAAAAAGCTTGAAATGATTACTTGTTGCTTCAGAATTCTTTTAGACAATTCACCTTTTATTCAACTCTGCAGTGATGCTGCTATTGTCATGCTCTCCGGTCAGTTGGCGGATGGTTTCACAACAATCTTTGTTGGTGAGCTGGTACGAGGCAAAAGGAACAGGATTTATATTACTGCACTGTTATAAGTTTCTGATATAATATCTGTTTGATTGCTTCTCTTAATCTCTTTAGGCATTCACTTCTAGGTTTCTCTGTATTTGTTGTGTATTTCTGCGAAGTAGATACATAAATGAATCATTTTTGTTTCAGATTGATCGTTTTGGACATTTCAAACTGTGGCATGCAGGAGGATCTATTCTAGTAGCAATTTCCTTCTCATCTGTTTTTGGTAGCTGTTTGCCTTGCAAACTCACGGGGACTAATTCGTCTACTCTGGAGACTGTTGGATACAGCATATTTGCCTCTATTTTTAATGTTGGTTGGGCAGTTACCCAAGTCGCTCACATGTAATGCTCCTTCCTTGCATTACTTACATTCATGCTTTTCTTGTGATTTCAGCATATCATTTGTGTATATCTTTTATATATTTCCAAGGTCAATGGTGAACTGCATGACGTCAAATCCAACAAGTCGGGTTGCATTAGTGAGCTGCCGCAATGCCTTCACGATGGTACACCTTACTCTGCCTTGATTTTACTGTGTCCAGGTATCTGAATAACTGCCTCTGACCTGTTCATTTTTCATGCTTATTCCAGGTAGCAAATCTTAGCTTGTACGGCATTGCTTTGTTGATATTTACTCTACTGCAGTCAGTGAGTGTATTAGTTCAGGTACATTCTTGTGTTAAGTAATATATATACTATCATTTATCTGAGCTCTTGTATTTATCTTAAATTTCTCAAATCCTTTTGCTCAGTATCGTTGGATTGCTTATACGGCCATTTCCATCGGATGTTGTTTTGTTGTTGCGTTCTTGATTGGAACAAAAGAGCCAGGGTAAGATGAAAACCTTGTTTGGACATCTGCATTACAAAGTTTTAATGCCATGTTCTTTTGAAGATGTCCTTAACTTTCAATGTGTTTTCCTTTTTATTTTATTTTCAGTTTGTTTCTAACTTTGGATTCTGTAGGTCAAATCAACCTTCTCAGGATAAGAGCCTCTCCAGAATTTCATGGGCCCACTGGTTCAAGAAAGTATTGTACTACCAAGTTGCTCTAGTCTACATGTGCACTAGATTGGTAACCAATGTTTCACAGGTATTTAGTAATCTTATGCGATGTGATTATGAGACCAAAACGCCTTTGTTCATTGCTTTTACTTTGATGCCTTGTACTTTACGTACTCACTTTCAAGCCTTAGATTATTATTTGATAAATGCCATGTACTCCCTCCGATTCTTTTTACTTTGCGTATAACTTTCTCTCATTTTTCTCGTATTAGTCTGCGCGTTGCCGATTCCTAGCGTTGGTTTCCTTCTGTGCCCCCGCCCCATCCGCTTCTGCCCTCATTAATTGCGTCAGTTTCCAAGAAAAGAGGCAGCAAAAAACGGCACACATTGGCTCATGCGGGCTGAGCGCTTTGCGGAGCCAAGTGCAGCGAAAAAGGAGGAGGACCGGCCAACCATTGCATGCATATCTACTCCCGATACTCATGCAGAGCATTGCTGCACAGGGGCAAATTAGTCCAGAAAAATCATACCAGTGCCCTCCTTGGTATGCGGGTCAAGAGTTATTCGCAGAGTAAATAGAATCGGAGAGAGTATGCTAAAGGACTTCTCTTGCAGACTAAGATATATCACTCAGAGTAGATTGCCCTGTTAATGGTGTGCCATGGCATGGGCAAACATGGCTAAACTTCTTGGATAAAACTACAGTTTCACACATTAATTATTAAACAGAATTATCTTTTAGTTGTTTTAGTATGAAATATTTATCTCATACTTACATGCAGTGTTACACATTACTCTTATCCCATGATTTTTTTACCACCTTTGTGTGCTGTAAGACCCTGTAACTATCTTACGTTTATGTCAGATTCAGTCTATGTAAGATAACATTAAAATATACTGAGATGCTAAATATTGAAATTCCTCAATATATATTAGTATATCAGAGTACCTCCATATACTACAGGAACTGAGCCTACCTCGGCAGGGTGAAGAAATTGATGTAAAATCTCACCACCCAGATTCTAGTTTTCTTCTGCTCCACTTTGGGGTCTTTTCTTGTGTAAACAAAAGAAACCAAGTTCCGCATAAATGGAAAAAAATTAATGGTGTGTGCCCTGTTTGTATATTATATTGCAGTGCTTTTGTTTTCTCTGTATATTCATTACAGGCTTTCCCCCTTTATGCTTTGAAGTTTGAACTTCAACTGGATAGCAGATCATTTATAATGTTTATATGTTTGGTCAGGCATTTCTTGCTTTCTACGTGATAAACGATTTGGGAATGCACCAATCTTCCAAAGCATTGGTAAGAGTTTATTTCCCATTTTGCTCTTGGAATAGCTTTCTTAAGATTTTTTCGTCCTGATATTGATTATGTCCTTAGGGAAGTTGAACTCATATGTTACATAGCTATTGCACAATATAAATGCCTGAAGTTTTAAAATTCAGTAGAGGCGTAGAGCTGATAATGTAGGTGCCACAATTTGAATACCCTATGTAGCTTAAGCTCGGTGCATCTTGTAAGCTTGCTTTGCATGAGTTACACTATACATGGAGTCCAATCAGGCACTTAAATGCTCAGTCTTAATATGATCTGAATGCTGAAAGTGCTGCTACTTGTTTTTTTATTGAGGTCTGCAATCCAGTTCAATATGTTGATAAATTAAGATAGTTTCTTGATAGATTGCATTAAATTAAAATTTTAATGTTTGCTCATTTTGTTTTCAGGTACCTGCTATTATCTATGTCTGCAGCTTGATAGTATCTGTCATGTTACAGGTCTGACTATCTTCTTGAAGTTTTATTATTTTCTTTTCTTCCTCAATTCTTTGGAGGAAACAACTCAATGGATTTCTATATCATTTATAGGAAACTAGATGGTCTGGTTGGCGTCTAAAAAACTACTTCTCAGCTGGAGCAATGATTTGGATATTGTCCGGTATTGGAATTGTTCTTTTACCAAGCAGAATGCACAACTTCATGTATGTCCTGTCAATCACGATAGGAGCCGCCAATGCACTTATGACAGTATGTTTCTAACTTTGATTCAATTTGAAGAGTTAATTTATTATAATATACATGTACAAATTCATGGTGAAAAATTCCTATGTATTTGGCTTAGAAGTATATGTTATATGTACTAGTTGTTAGCCATGTGGGCTTGTACAACTCTGACATATATATCCATTTGGTATATGCCTTGTTGTGAGCATTTCATAGCTTCCTGAAGATTTGCAATTGAATATGTCTACATTTGTGTATGTGATGCATAATCATGTTATATAGGCTGGGAGCTCACTTTTCATCACTCTTATCCCTTTGGTCTCCTTTGATCACAGGTCACAAGTATCAGCATGGAAGGTGTTTTAGTAGGAGAAGATCTAAATGGTTGTGCTTTTGTGTACGGCTCTTTAAGTTTTATTGACAAAGTGTCATGTGGCATAGCGTTGTATATCCTGGAGTCCTACCAAGGTAATGCTACTCTTACTAGTATCTTGGCACTGATGATTACTCACAACAAATGGATTTGTGTACACAATGAGATTTTCATTTTTTGCGTGGCAGGAAGCACCAAGATCAGTGAGAACCAAGAATTGGCATACGGCTATTCCGTTACGAGGCTCGGTCTGGGGCTAGTTCCAGCCGTCTTCTCGCTGCTTTCAGCCATAGTAGCTCATACCATGGACCTCCCTGAAGCTCGACGGAGACCTCTAGTCGAGCCTCTTCTTGCCTAACTCTTGCTGGTAGCACTTGCACTGTAGAAATTTGACCGCCAGCCCTTCATATACTCTCTGGAGATGCTAACAAACCTTGTATGGCACGTGGGGTAACAAATTCAGACAACGACCAGTCCACTTGTATACAGTAAGAGTCTGGGAGAAGTCTAGGTGACCAACAGAGAAGGTGACTCAGCAAGGCGTTGAGTATAAACCAAAAGTAGCACATAAGTCATAACCTGCTAATGGTCATACTTATCCAGTACCTTGTAACTGTAAATAGCTAAATATATCCCAGTCACATTGTTTAGAACAATGCAAAGCCTGTATGTATATTCATTTGAAAAGTTTTAGTCCATCTGAACATCCACTGTGGCTATGTACTTCTTGGCATACTTGGGTTGGGGGTTTGTTTTGGATGACCACGATTTCATCCTAAATTTGATCAGCGTTGATACGGTATCTGTCTTGGTGACTGAAACAGCCTCGCCTGCTATAATGTGCTATTGCTGGTACGCGTTGGGGACGGACACAGCTAAATGCGTATTGAAAGCTTGAGCATTTGTTTGTGCGGTGTGCTTGACAAGTTTGGACTGTTATCTTAAGATAAAGGCAAAAGGATAGCGGCGTCCGTTCCATTTCTTGTTTGATTTGAAAGGTTAATTAAATAGTGGAGCTGTGAATGCCCAAGGGGTCATGCATATGCATATGCAGATACGCTTATCTCGCCGAGACTTCAAATGGACGCCGGTCGCTGAGCCACCTTGATGAGTTTTTGAAACGTGATGCAAGTACATCGTGCGCTACAAGTTTGATATGAAGATATCACGAAGATGAGCCTAACAAGCACACACTCAACTCTTTCTTGCACCACAGTAGTTTTTTTTTTTGAGTAAAATGCATCGGAAGTCACTGTTTTTGCTTCATCTGCTCACTTCAGTCACCGTACTTAGGGATACATGCAATACGGTCACTATATACGACAAGACGTGATTATACGGTCACTGTAGCACGTATTGAGCACGTACACCGCCCCTTTTGACCAATGGACCGCGCCAGGTGGCAGGGAGCGGCCGTCCGCGTGACCATTTTGCACAAAACCCCCCGTGTCATTGGAAATGGATCAAATCCCCTTGCCTGTTCGTCTTCGTTACCACCGAAGCAGAGGAAGCGGCGCAGAAGAGAGGGAGGCGATCGTCGCAGCGCACCGCTCATCGGCGCTCGGACGCGCCGCGAGGGTGGAGATGCGCGGTTCGTCAACCCCTGCTCGCTCGGGGTGTGCATAGGCGTGGCGGCGATGGCACCAGCCTAAATGCCTGACGGCGCGCCGCCCAATCTGATAAGTCCCAAAATTTCCCTTTCTTCTTGGATTTTGGGTTGTTAATCTCAATATCTCGTCTGGGCATAAGAAATCTTCGATTGGTTCTAGGGTTCCTCGCATTGGAGTCCATATTTTCGTAGGCTAGGGTTTTGCGGGATTTGGGAGTTCAGAGTAGGGTTTTATGTTTGTTCTTGATTGTGACGAATTTGTACCTATTTGGATCAGAGTAGGGCTTGGACATCATCAATTTTGGGTTAGTTGCATAGGACCGGCCGCATTGGACTTCTGATTCCGCTAGGGTTTAGTGCTCTGATTTGGGGGTTTAAGGGTGTAAAGGTGGTGCCTTGTCGATGTTTCTGATCCTTGTGTAAATGTTTTATTTTTACAAGGCACACGGAGCAAAAAATTTTCAGTTCAGATCAACCATGGAGGATATTTCCTTGGCCGTGGTAGCAACCGTTCTTATGTGAATGCTCATGTTGTCTGGTATGATGAACTTGATGAAGTGACATGGTCTCCACTTGTGGTTGAGAACATAGTGGAAGAGATTGGGTGGGAAATGGCAGGCAGATTGAAAATGTACTACCTGATTCCTATACTGTCAATCACGCAAAATGGATTGAGAGAGATCAGAGGAGATGCGAACAATCGATCGATGTCTTGACATTTTGTCTCTTGGTCATAACTCTTTCACTATATTTGGACCATGACAACAGCTTGGATTCCAACCGTCCTGAGGATGATGTGGTGAATTTCCCAATAACTCACCTGCCTCCAGTATTCAGTCCTAGAAGAGCATGTAACAATGAGCCAGATAGATCAGAAGGAGCACAACCTATTCCTATACAGGTGGTCTACCCAGACAGTTCAACAGATGATGCTAGCAACTATGTGTTTGCAAAGAGGAACTGCTCTGTTGTCAATGATGAAGATGCAAATATGGAAGATGCAGAGACTGTTGTCATTCAAGAAGAGGCAGGAGAAGCAGAACCTGAGATGGAACAACCACAACATGCGGCAGAACAACCACAACATGAGGCAGAACAACCACAAAATCAGGCAGAAGAGAAAGAGGAGGAAGTTTTGACCAGGAGAACAAGAAGGCAGTGCAATTCTTATGCAATGGCAGAAGAAGAAGAAGATACAGATGATGAAAATGATTCAGATGATTCAGATTTTGATCCTGGTGCCATAGTAGATAGTGATTATGACATGAATGATGGTGATGATGATCTATATGCAGACAATGTAGACATGGATGAACCTGAAGACAAACAAGTGAGAGGGAAACAGTCAGTTAAAGATAGTGCAAAAGAAAAGGATTCAGATAAAGGAAAAGATAAAGTTGGAGACAAAGGCAAAGAGAAGCAAGAGGATGAACTATATGAGTCTGAAGGTGATGATCTATGGCCACCAGATGAAGATGATGAAGAGTTGTACATGAAGTTCAAGTCATTTAGGGAAGAGGACCTACACCGTCCTAAATTTCATGTTGGCCAAGTTTTCCAAACAGTTGAGCTACTGAGGACAACCATAAAAGAGTATTGCTGCAAGAATAGAGTGGATGTTAAGTTGCCTGTGAATGATAGAAAAAGATTGAAGGCCAAATGTGATGATGACTGTACTTGGTATATGTGGGCCTCTTATGATAGTAGAACCAAGTGCTTTATGGTCAAGAAGTATGTCAGTGAACACACCTGCACAAAGAAGTGGAAGATCAAGGCTTTCACTGCTCCATTCATTGCCCAAAAGTATTTGGAGAGCTTCAGAGCTGACCAGGATATGAACATGAGAAACTTCTCCAGGGTTGTGCAGAAGGAGTGGCACATGACCCCAACAAGGACCAAATTGCAGAGGGCTAGGAGGCTGGCTATGAAGATCATACATGGTGATGAGAAAGGGTAATACAAATTGCTGTGTGACTATGGCAATGAGATCAGAAGGAGTAACCCAGGCAGCTCTTTCTTTGTGGCACTTGATGAACAAGCAAGGTTCAATAAGGCCTATATGTGTCTGGATGCTTGCAAGAGAGGGTTCCTTCAGTGGTGTAGGCCTATCATATTTCTAGATGGGTGCCACATTAAGACAAGGTATAGAGGGCAGTTGCTATGTGCTGTAGGAATAGATCCAAACAATTGTATTTTTCCAATTGCAATAGCTATTGTTGAAGTGGAGGACAAACCCAACTGGTGTTGGTTCTTGGAGAGATTGAAATATGATCTGGCAATCATCAACACTGCCCCATGGTCAATTATGAGTGACAAACAGAAGGGACTAATCAATGCTGTGGATGAGGTGTTTCCAGAATCAGAACATTGATTTTGTGTGAGGCACATGTGGTAGAACTTTCAGCAGCTACACAAAGGTGATGCACTAAAGAATCAGTTGTGGAAGATTGCTAGAAGCACCACATCAACTAAATATGAGCAATATATGAATGAGATGAAGGAGTTGAGTATGGATGCATACACTTGGTTGCATGAACTGGAGCCACAAACATGGGTCAGAGCTTTTCAAAGTGATTTACCAAAGTGTGATATCCTACTTAATAACATTTGTGAGGTCTTCAACAAGTATGATAACTTCTTACTCATGTTCTTACTCATGTTCTTACTCATGTTCTTAGATATATACTAGAGGCAAGGGAGCTTCCTGTGTTATCCATGTTAGAAAGGATCAAAGGTCAATTGATGACAAGGCACTATACCAAACTGCAAGAGGCTGAGAAGATGACAGAAACATCTCGCCCAAGATCAAGAAACAAGTGGAGAAACTGATAGAGTGGGCAAGTACATGCTATGTGCATGGGGCAGGAGATGGAGTGTTTCAGGTTGGAGACAGAGGAACAAACTACATTGTGGACTGGCATAATAGTGAATGCAGCTGCAAGAGATGGGAGAAGAGTGGGGTCCCCTGTGTACATGCCATAGCTTGTGCAAGACATGAAATAGTTGATCCTTTACAACTAGTGAATGGATGCTACTCAGTTGAGATGTTCAAGAAAGCCTACATAAACATCATATACCCTTGCAAAGACAGGATAGAGTGGGAGAAGATGAATGGCCTCCACTTGAGCCCCCACTTTATGAAAAACAAGTAGGCAGACCTAGCACAAGGTAAGGAAAGCCCTGGAGAGGTGGTTTGCAGCAGTGGTGGAAAGAAATTGTCTAGGCATGGTGTGATCATCCATTGCAGTTACTGTGGTGAGGCAGATCATAACAAGAAGGGTTGCCCACACTTCAAGGCAGGGCTGCCTCCTCCACACATGCAAGCAAATCATGGGGAGCAAGAAAATCCAACTCAAGAAGCCAATCCAAGCCAAGAAGCCAATCCAAATGAAGAAGCCAATCCAACTCAAGAAGCCAATCCTAGTCAACAAGCAAATGCCCAGGTCTTAATTTTATTTCCTGGTTACTCTTATGGGTTTAACAACAAGTGCATGCAGTCAAAAGTAGCTAACTTGGATAACTTACTGTTGTATTAACAGGAGGAGAACTCCACGAAAACAATGTAGTTATTGAAGATCTTATGGTGGATCTCTTGATGCAGCAGTAAGGCTCACTAGTGTCCAAAGTGGCATTCATTGATACTGTTTGTTTTAACAGGAGGAGAACTCCACAGAAAACAATGTAGTTATTCACAATGTTGTTTGTTTTAACTTCATGCAGAGGCCAGTTCAAAGAGTGGCTCAGGCAAGGCCTGTTCTAGAGTCCACATTCATCTCAGCTGTACAAGTTTTGATGAACCAATCACAGCCAAGCTCTAGCATAAACACCATTCAGCAAGGAGAGTTAGCTAAGAAGTTGCTAGCATTGAAGAGGCAGAGGGACAAGGAAGTTGAGGACAAAAACAAGCTCGCTTTGCGAAGGAGAGAAGAACAGCAGAAGAAAGCGAAGATATTGCAAGGAAAAGGCATGAGCAAGCTGAGAAGAAGGCATTAGTTGCAGCAAGGAAGAGGCAGCAGCAGCTCAAGAAAGGGAGAAGAGGAGAGAAGAAGCTGAACTAAATAAGAAGGCAGCACAAGAGACAAAGAAGATAATTGCAGAGACAATGAAGGCCATTTCAGCTGAGAACAAAGCAAAACAGAAGCTAAAAAGAAGGCCGAGAAGGAAGCAGAGCTGCAAAGGAACTTGCAGAGAGGCAGTGCTGCTGCACAGAGAGAGGCTGATAGACAAGCTGCTCGCTGCACAGAGAGAGGCTGATAGACAAGCTGCTGCTGTGAGAGAGAGAAGCAGAAGACTAGCTGCTGCTGCAGAAGAGAAGCTGCAAAGAAGGAGGAGATGAGAAGAAAAGATGTTGTCACTGGTAAGAGAAAGGTTCAGAAGACCAAGTGCTTCCTAAAAAGCCAAGAGAACATCTATGTTTGATGTTTTCAGTGATCATACCAATGCTGGGCTTTTGTGACACTCAGATGTACTCTTCTATCTTTATGTCAAACTTGCAATGTTGTCTTTTGGTCACTCAGGATGTAACATTTGATCCATACTGATGTCAGTTTGTGAGTTTGGAACAAATGTTGATCATGAATTACACTTTCTTGGTCATCATTGTGCAATGAGCTTCTTTGAACAACGCTAGTTTTAGCAACTTAATATTTGCTGATGAGTACACTTTCTTGGTCATGTCATCATCAAGCACAACAACCACACTCTACCCAGCAATATTGAATGTTAACTAACAACCATCATTTAACTTTCAAATGAACAGCAATCAGTTAAGACAAAAGCCACTACATCATCCCCAAAAAGAGGTTTGACCAAACCATTACATACTGACGAAAAGAGTTTTGCAACCTACATAACAACTACATTACATCCCCGACCAAGCTCGAGTCACATTATTTCTTCGAAGGAGATACCAAACATTACACACAGAATAAGAATGATCCCATCATTGCCTTCAAAACCGTAAGCATCTCTCTACCTAAACATAAAAGAGCATCCGCACGCTGCTTGGTCATGGACTGCTCAAGGCCTCCTCATCATATATCCCACTGCAATGCTCGCAAGCCTAGCCCTTTCTTCCCTTTCTCGAAGGAGCTGTTTCCTCCTATCCTCTGCAGCGCTAATTGCATCCACCGCTTCATTCCCATTGAGGAAACGATGCTCAACAAGATACACAATATACTCCAACTCCCAAAGCGTAAACCACAAGGACCCTAGGTACACCACGAAAAAGAAAACTTTAGCACACCAACAGATCCAAAAAACACAACATGAGGATGAAGATCTTACATTGATGCACTTGTAGAGCACCCAACCCTCATGCTTGTCTCTGTTCGACAGTAGAACTTCACCAAGCGTCGGCAATGAGGGCATCGGATGAGAGGGACCTCCACAGCCCGGCCGCGAGAGATGACATCGCCGAGCTCACGGACATGGCGGCCTTGGGCGGCGGCGGTGGGCAACTAACGTGGCGGCGGCCGGAGACGGGAGGGCGAAGAGAGCAGGGAGCTAGGGATTTGGAGAAGGGAGGGAACAGAGTGGGTGGAGAAGGGAGGGATAAAAGGGCGGTGTACGAGCCATATGACGTTTTGCACAATCCCCCGCATGCAAGTGGGCCATATGACGGGAGTGTGCGGACTGGTCAAAAGGGCGGTGTACAAGCTCAATACGTGCTACAAGGACCGTATAATCACGCCTTGTCGATATAGTGACCGACAGCATGTATCCTAAATCACGGTGGATCAAGTGAGCAGATGGAGCAAAAACAAGGACTTCCGATGCATTTTACTCTTTTTTGAGGAATCACCGGGGAGAGAGGATCCCCACCAGTATATATTACTCAAGCGCCAAAATGGGCCCGACCGTGACAGATTACAGATTATGAGGGCACGGCTAGCCGTGTGGTAAGATAGCTTAACCAAGACCTAGCAGCTACCTTGTCAAGATGATCTCTCGGACGGAGTGAAAAGAGCTCAAAGTCGCCATAATGTTCGTGTGGTAAAACGAGAAGAGTGATCTTCGAACGGAAGACAAGAAGATTATGGGAGTCCCAGATGCGCCAGAGCACAACCAGAGCACTTCCGCCACACCACGCAATCCAACCAGCCGAGATCCCGGAACACAGGCGCCGGGAAGGCCTAGTTGTGCCCAAGTCCGAACAAAGACGCGGGCAGTCGAGGAACAGATGCGAGGTATCTTCGAGGTAGCAGCACATCGTGGGCAATCGGCGAGTCGACATGTGCTTGTATGACAGGTTTGTTCTAGTGTTTAGTCTGCCACGAAACAGAGTCGTGCAAACAGCTTTAGTTTGTGCGGCGCTCTTGATCTCCGTGATGAGATCAGCGTGATCGCCCTCCGGTCTTCATGCATCGTGATCTTGTAAGCTGCTTTGAAGGAGTAGCTTTGCCCATGCAGCAAAAACCTTTCATCCTGGCCAACCATCAACTGGACATCCTGCAACAACAAGCAGAGAGCATCGAGCTCGCGCGAGGCGGCCGAGGTTATCCTGTTCGATAGGTTTGCCTGTAGCCCGTCTCGCATGATATGTACCACTGGGATGCATATATATTATTAGAGTGGAAGTACAGGCTCGGAAAGGTAGTGGCTATAGGGTTGGCAATAACCAGGTGTCGAGCCAGAAGAAGGTCTTCTGACTGTTATTGGTGAGGACAAAGGTTATTGGAAGGAGAGTTTGGAGCTGTTTCTGGATAATTTTAGTAAGGAACGAGGGGTTTTGGCAGGAAGCCAGGTGGGATAGGCTGCAAAGGTGCTGTTTATCTACCCAGCTTACACCACAGTAGTGTCACATTCACAAGTCACTCAATTACCACCAACATGCATTCCTCGACCACAAGAAGCTCGCACAAACCGGGCGCCGTGGTGGCGGGGTTCTCAAGTCCGACGTCATTGTGCCAGGTCCCAGGTGTGAAACATTTTTTCTACCTATGCTTTCAGCAGAGGAAAGGAAGTCCAGCGATCAGGAATTCGGGATGAACGAGCCACCGGAATGTTTGCTATGGCCTCAAGGGGCCCTTCATTTGCACTGTCCGCAGATCTGTGCTACTCCTACACTACAGCACTAGTGAACGATACCATATGCCTGAGTATGTCAAATGTTGGAAACTGGATTCGGTATCTTGAGTTAATTTAAGCATTTTTTTGGTGAGTGAATTTAAGCACCATGTCGCTGAAAAAGCGGCAGAGCCGGCAGAAATGATGTGGCTCTGTTGCACAGAACAGGAAACAGGGATGGGCCAAACCATGGAACTTTTGATCGAGAAATCTTACAGCATAGTTGAACAACTTCAACTGAAATTTATAGCGAGAAAGAAGGCAAAGCAGAAGAACCGAGGAAGCAAAGTCTGCCACAAAACAAGCCACAGCCTAACCAAACATTTTTTAGTTGGTTCAGGCGAGAAGTCAGAGCCTATTTTAAAACTGGTAGTAAGCCACCAGGCACCAGCCGCAACCCGGCCGGTTACATCCAGCAGCGAACAGAGTGCAGACCAACAGCCTCGCTGCAATCAGAAAAAAAAGTGATCTTACTTACACCGAAGGATAAAAGAAGCCGAAATTGGCGATCTTGCTCAGCTGGGAGCTGCACGACCGCCTTCCTTCTCCTGCAGTTGAAAACCATAGCAAACATTAAGAGCTGCTGGTGCTGGCACTTCCCCTCAAGCAAGCAAGGATGCGGCGCCGGCGGAGCTCATGCTTTCAGGGACGGCTCGTCCTGGGACTTCCCTACATGGACGCATGGCTAGGCTAACCAGCCATCCTTGCGTGCGCCCGTCTGCTGCTCAGCTCCAACATCTGCCGGCCCGCTGCGTGCGTCTCATGCATGCCATGGCGGAACGGCCGCATCTCCAGCAGACCCGACCTGGAAGAGAAAACGCGGAGGGAAACGGAAGGAGGAGAAAGAGGAGGCGGCGCTCAGCTGCGGTTGCATTATCACCTGTGCTCTCCTGTGACAGGGATAGTGAGCCCTATGTTCAGGCGAGGTGACACCGACTTCGAACGGGGGGATACATGGCGGCCTAGTTAGGCCGGCCTATCCGATCGATGCCGGTGTCATCTCTCCTGATCACAGGAACCTAACCCACAAGAACAGCTTGATCAAGTGCTCATCTGCTCGAAGGTATTTCTGTCTGTCTGTCTGTCGGCCTGTCTCTCTGTGTGTGTCGCTGCACAATGCATAGACAAACACAAATGGCCTCCATATATAGGCCGAGGAACGGGGAGCGGTGCCTCCCAGAAAGAAAATTTTAGCTAGCTGGTGCTGGTGACGCCCGGCCATGTGACGAGGCAAATGCTGCAGAGTCTGACGAGCCAGGCTTGACCGGAGAAAACTCGTGCATCCAGACCGGACAGCGGTAGGTCAACGGCGTCGTGGAGGCAGAGTAGTACGATGTACACACACAGAGGACAGACGACCACTTGCTGGCGCCCTCAACAACTGGGTACACTAGCGCCACCACCGTCTCTACATCCCGCCTCCGTTGCCCGATTTTGTGAGCTGCGATCTCACTCCGTCCCAAATGTCATCGCCTTGTAACCAAGCCCTTCTGGCCGTGACAAAGTAGATCCATGTGCGTCCATCAGACAAAAATTCTTTCCTTTTTTACGTCAAATACACATCCGACGTCCCCTCGGGGGATAAAACCGAGCGAACGATCGTCAGTTAGGAACGGACAAATGTTTTTGTTTGCTAAAAAAACCCACTTCAGGCGAACGCTCCAGAATTGCCATGAAAATAGATAAAGTTGTCGTGCCGCTGCAAAAGAATTTGTCATTTCTAAAGTAAAAAATTGCTGTGTTGTATAAAAGATTGTCAGAAAAGTGTCATGCTGCAATAGAGTAAGACTAGCCACAATGGGAGTAACTTCATCAGTAACATCGAGTCCAACTCAGCAAATTTGCTTATGTGGCACTGAATTAATGAGGAGAGGGGTAGTTTGAGTAACTTAGTTAGTTATTGTAGCATCACATGTCCCAATGCAATATGAGTATAACCTAATAAATGAAGTTTTGCATGAAGTTACTACCCACTATGAAGGTAGTAATATAGGCCCTGTTTGGTTCCAAATAAGTCACCAACTTATAAGTCGAAAAGTGCAAAAAGTGACTTATTTTACCAAACGGGCCCAACTTATAAGTCACCCCAACTTATAAGTCATAAGTTGCTCCACCCCAACTTAAAACTTATAAGTCACCCCCTTTTGCATGAGTTCCACCATCTTTACATAAAAACAAGGTGGGAAGATGTGCTCAGGTGACTTATAAGTCAGATGGCAACCAAATAGGCGTGACTTATAAGTCACTGGTTTTAAGTCACCTGACTTATAAGTCAGGTGACTTATTGGAACCAAACAGGCCCATAGTCTAGGAATATGTGTATGTTACTAGTGTATGTTACTCTTCACTGTGGCTAGTCTCATTGCCATGTGGTTTCAAGGCTTTGCCATGATTGCAACATGGATAATTGCCAGCCTCAAAAAAGAAAATAGTAAAAATTGCTATGTTGACCGAAGAGAATTGCCATATTGCATCAGAAAAAATGTGAAAATTGTCAAGCTCTAAAAATTGAAATTTCCATCCCAAATGCGTTTGCTCAAATTGTCATCCTGAGCGAACCACTTTAATGCCGCTAGCTGTACTTCGCACACGAGTGCTTGGGACCAAACACTTTAGAATTTATGTGTGGCATCTGACATGTCTGAGGGAGTCACTCATAAACGTATTTTTAACATTCCCATTTTTCCCCTCATCTCATAATCTTCGTTCTCCCCGAGGAAAACCTGATATATATGATGGTCCAAAGTTTGTGTTCTTTACTGCTAATAAACCAGCCGGCCTGCAGCTCATGTTTAGCTAGCTAAGAGCATCTACATCCGGATATGTTTTTTGAAAATGAGAAGGTGGCTCAAGGCCTACCTTATATTTCCAAACAGGCACAGAGCCTGGAAAGGTGCGGTTACATGGCTTGCAAGATGCACCAGGGTGCAAGGCCACAAGCAGCCTAGAACAAAAGAGAGAGAAATGAAGAGAGCGAACAAAAGGAAAGGAAAAGGAAAAGAAAGGAAAAGGAAGGGAAGCTGGCCTAGCCGTCGATCATATTAGCCCAATAATGCAAATCATCTTTGTCTCTCTGCTTTGTAGTTCTGTTGGACCAAAGACGTATCAAATCAGCTGTATGGAACCTAAGGTATGACTCCGTCCAACACTTGTTGTTGAAAACTCGATCATTCCTAGCTTGCCAGATGGTGACAGCACAAGCCGCAAAAGCAACATTCCATTTATGCTTGAAAGCAAGCTGATGCGCCGCCTGACGAACAAAAGCCTGGATATCAGGGAAGTGCAGGGCCAAAGGACCCAACATGAGCCTATGCCAGAGGGTGTTAACCGGACGACATCGAAGCAGCAAATGATCAACCGATTCAAGGGCTGGGCATAGATCACATCCAGCGTCTGAGGCAGCCACTGACCAGCCCTTCCGAGCCATATTGTCTTTTGTATTCAAACGCCCCCAGAAGACAAGCCACAAGAACACCCTGTGCTTTAGTGGTATAATGGGGTCCAACCCCACTGACCAGGAGCCCAGCGCAGGCCGCGGAAAGTGAGCAGCTTGTCGAAATAGCATGTGCTGAGCCTGCTGCCAGCCATCGAAGAGACGCGGGTGTCCAGGAGCGAAGAGGCAGGAGTAACATTTTCAAGTAATTGATTGATCCAAGACGAGCAGCTCTTGAGTCGCCGACCGGGAAAGATTGGGGTAGAGGCACATATTCCAACCTTCCACCGTAAATTGAGACTGAACCGAACAATCTTGGTTGCGAGCGAAGGAGTATAAGACCGGAAAGAGGTGTCTCAGCCTGCCAACTTCCAACCACTGGTCATGCCAAAAGGAGACATGGGAGCCGATGCCAACAGAGCAACGAGTGGAAGACAGGACCAAAGAAATGCAGCCCTTAAACCCCTTCCATATGGTTGTATCTTTGTGGTTGCTGCCCAAGGGTACACTGGCCTTGCAGTACTGTGACGCGAACCAACGGTAGCAAGGAATGTCTGAGGATTGAAGGATTTTTGCCACAAACTTGCAAAGCATAGCCTGGTTATGGGCATGTAAATCTCTGATGCCCAGACCTCCATTGGCATGAGGCAGAACCACCTTGTCCCAAGCCACAAGGCACTGATCACCCTTGATGATGTTCTTGCCTTGCCAGAAAAAAGCTCGAAGGAGGCTCTCCCGCTTGCTAATTGATTCCTTAGGCCACGGAAAGCAAGTCATGAAATAACTTGGTATACCTGCCAGTACTGAGTTAATGAGCATGAGACACCCTCCCCAGGAAAGAAAGGTGGCCAGCCAACCAGAGAGACGGTGATCAACTCAGTGAATAACCAGGAGCAGCATACCATGCTTGATCTTATGCAGAGAGAGGGGCATCCCCAAGTAAGTACATGGAAAGGAGGAGATCGGGCAGCCCAGCGTATGGGCAATCTCTGCAACCACCTCCGCATCAACACAGACCGGCACAAGAGTGATTTTGTGGAAGTTAATTGACAACCCAGAGAAGTCTGAGAAAGCATCTAGGATATGCTTGATCACAGTAGCCTGTTGTACATTGCCCTGGAAAATAATCATCGTATCGTCCGCATATTGTAGCACCGGAAAAAGATCGCCAGACCTGAGGGGGTGCAAAAGGTTGCCGCTCTAGAAATGCAAGCAACATAGTCTTTGTAGCACATCAGCAACCATAATAAAGAGGTATGGTGATAAAGAGTCTCCCTGCCTAAAACCCCGCTTTGCTTGGATGGGAGCACTCACCTCCCCATTCATCAGCACTCTAGAGCGTCCCATTGAAAGGAGTGCATGGATCCACTGTATCCACCTAGAAGGGAAGCCCCTGATGCTCAAGATCTGTGTAAGGCAGTCCCAGCTGACAGAATCGAAAGCCTTGCGAAAATCCAACTTGAGAACAATGACAGGTAACTTCCGCTTGTGTGTTGTTTGTATCATTTCAGCGGCTAAAGCAAAGTTTTCCACAATAGATTGCCCTCTTAGGAACCCTGACTGCAAGGAGTGCACCAAATCTAGTATGCGCCTCTGCAACCTGTTTGTCATGACTTTGGACACCAACTTAGGAGCGCTGTGTACCAGAGAAATTGGCCAGAAATCTTGCATCTCCAGCGGCGTATCTGTTTTCGGCAGCAACGTGATGAAAGCAGAATTGATACCATCTAGAGTGACGCGGTTGGCGTGGAAATCTTTGAAAAACTTGAGCAGGTCATCCTTTAGCAAATTCTTAAAGGCCTTGTAAAACTCATTAGTGAACCCATCCGGGCCTGGGCTTCTATTGTTTGGTGCACTATCAATAGCATGAACAATCTCTGCCTAGGAGAAAGCACTAGCCAGCTCGGAGAGGTCGGCGGAGCTGTACAGGTCATTGAGCTGAACCGTTGGCATGGAGAGAGCAGGCTGGCCCAAGGTATCGGTGAAGTAGGCGGTAGCCAAGCTGAGCTTCTGGTCATTTTGATAGTGCTGCACACCATCATGCAAAAGAACCTTCACTTTATTTCTTCTTGCCTGACAATTGGCCGCTGCATGGAAGAAGAGACTATTTTCATCACCGGACACACACCAGCGTAGCTTGGCCCGACGACGCCACAAAGCAGCCTGCCACAAAATCAGTTGTTCCGCCCTGGCAGAAGCTGATTCACGAAGAACTACTTCAAGCATAGACATCAACCTCCTTTCCTCAACAACATTCAAATAGCTGACCACGTGTTTATTATTTGCAATGAGTACCTTGAGGCTAGACTGGCGTCTGCTCCACCGGCGTAAGGCGGCCCGGAACCATCGCATCTTAAAATTGATGAGCGATGCAGAAGAAGAAATACACCTGGTGCCTCGTGACCAACAATCCTGGATAATGTTCCTGGACTCCTCCATCTGAAGCCAATGATTCTCTATTCTGAACAGCCTGCTTCTGGCCGTCTCGATCTGGAACTGTGCCAAGATGGGCGTGTGGTCGGAAGTTGTAGCAGGCACACAAGAAGCAGAGGTATGCAGAAAACTTAAATTCCAGACGGCATTCACAAGAACGCGGTCCAGCCGGACAAGAGTGGGGGAGGATCTTTTGTTGGACCAAGTGAACAACCTATTGTCAATCTGGATATCATCCAGCCCGTGCTCCCTGACCCAGCCATTGAACAACTCCATAAGGTTCCAATTGATGTGACCACGGGACTTTTCATGAGCAAAACGATACATATTGAAGTCACTCAGCACTATCCAAGGCAAACCTGGCTCTGCTGCAACACTAGACACTGCTTCAAAGAACACATCCGATCATTGCCCGAGCATGGAGCATAAACAGCAGTAAGCAGAAAGGAGCTGGTAGAGGTTGCTGATGACAATCTGACGGTGACATGGTACCGGTGTGCGAACATGAGCTGACCAAGAACATAACTAGAATCCCAGGCAACCAGGATTCCTCCAGCAGTACCATCCGAAGGCATGACAACATGATCCTTGTACAATGCAGGCAGAAAGATCGCAGCTTAAAGAGGGAAAGAGAGGGCAGTTTTGTTTCCTGCAAGCAGACAACACTGGGGCAGCAAGAAGTTATAACATCACGAACCAGCGAGCACTTGTCATCATCACCAAGGCCGCGTACATTCCAGTTTAGGATCTTCATAGTGTAAAGGAGAGCACACCACCCGTAAGAGAGAAATAGTAACACAAATGCATGCTTGAGTAGATGTAGAAGAGGCATAACATTGATTGATGCTGATACAACCGACGACTGACACGACACAACCTGATACAGGACATGACATACTCTAGAACACAGAGACAGATGAAGAACAACTAACAGTAACTAGCAGACTGACGAAAAAGAACAATGCAGATGAAGAACAGCCGGATATGTTAAATATGGCCACTCAAACTCCCGCGAACCCGTCCGGACACGTTTCAAATTTCAAGAGTTGCTCCGGACATCTCATACTAGATTCTCAAATCCATATAAAGACATACAAACTAAATAAACCTACACACTACGTCGATCACCTAGTTACTCATCGTAGGAAATGTCGACAATCTCTGTGCCCGGCTCCGGCCGCATGGGCGGCAGCTGCAGCTCCGGCTGCTTCGCTCCGACCTCTATCTCCACGCTGAATTCGACGAAGAGCGCGTCGGACGCCACCTGCTCCTGTTGGAGGAACGCCCGACTGGCCTCCACATAAGCCTCATCCTGGATGAACTCCAGGATGGCATGCTGCTCCGCCATCTCCTCCGATTGGGCGACGACAAACTCTGCCCCCGCCTGCTCCATGTTGAAGCCCAATAGCTCTGGCTCCAGCTGCTCCGCTTCCTTCGCCTCCTCCACCTCCATTGGAGCCAGTTCCTCTCCCTCCTCTTTCGCCGACTCCTCCTCCTCCTCCGGCTCCGGCGAGTCCGGAGGCAGCCCGGCATCGATGCAGGCGGCGCGTGTGTCCTGTCTCGCCCGAATCTCTTGATGGATCTCGTACCGGCGCTCCAGCGTGAGCATTGCGTAGTAGGTGATCTTCCTCCGGACCATGGCGGAGCGTCGGAGCGTGGGCGGACCGCCGGAGCGGGAGATGGAGGTGGTGGATGGGCTCGAACTGGAGACACGGAGAAGAGGGAGGTCACTAGTAGAAAAACGATTTTTAGTACCGGTTCGTAAGGACCTTTAGTACCGGTTCTAGAACCGGCACTAAAGAGTGGGGACTAAAGGTCCCTCCCCTTTAGTACCGGTTCAACACGAACCGGGACCAAATGCCGACCACGTGGCATGAGGCGCGCCGTGGTCTGGGGGACCTTTAGTCCCGGTTGGTAAGGATTTTTTATTTTTATTTTTGAAATAAAGCAAAACAGCCCGCCTTATCGGGCCAAGACGGCCTGCATACGACTAGAAACCCAATCTCTAGTTGGGCCAGATGCAGGCCCGTCGCTCAAAGAGGGCCCCACAGGCGTAAGACTTGCAATAGGCCCACAAAGGCTCTGCTTAGAAAGGAGCTCGACACGGTAGCAGCGGGGCTTATAAACCGTCGAGCTCCTCTCAACTAGCGAGGTGGGATTAAACATTGTGCATCGGGTGGTAGCGACCACCTTTAGTATTAGTTGATGGCTCCAACCGGTACTAAAGGGGGTTTTAGTACCGTTGGAGCCACCAACCCGCATTAAAGACCACCACCTTTAGTACCGTTGGTGGCTCCAACCGATACTAAAGACCCCTTTAGTACCGGCCGGAGCCACCAACCCGCATTAAAGGCCACCACCTCTTTAGTACCGGTTCGTGGCACGAACCGGTACTAAAGGTTCGCCACGAACCGGTACTAATGAGCGCCGCCCGCCTGGCCGTTGGAACCGGCACTAATGGTCACATTAGTGCCGGTTCAATTGCAAACCGGGACTAATGAGTTTCACATTAGACCCTTTTTCTACTAGTGGGTGGATGGGTTAGGGTTGCGGGACGCCGGCCGGCTTAAATAGCCTGATTTGGTCTCAGGCCGCCGCCACGCGTCGTTCACACCACGGCGACGGACACGGCGTTCGTCGGACCGCCGGGTTTCTGGGCATTTCTGTGTGGGACCCCGTCGTCAGACCGACGTGGCGGGCGTGTCCGAGCGCGCCCGGGCGTCCCAATATCCGCCTCATTTTTTAGCCTGATATGAGGAGTGCCGATCAGTCAGGGCGTTTGAGGCCCGTTTGAGGGGTCCGTCTGTATCGAAAAATCGTGACCGATCAGTGACCGGGCGGGCCGCCTGAGCATTTAAGGAGGGTTTAGGGCGCCTGGCTGTAGATGCTCTAACCCCGGTATTACTTGTAGGTACCGAAAATATCGAAGCAAATCGGGACAATTGCTTTCCTATATGCTATGATCTGTTGCAGATCTTCGATACATGTAACATATAGTGTGTGGATGTGGATTGTTGTAAAGACACAGAAGTATGATGTGGCTGTTGGAGGTTCCGTATCTTACATCCATGTATGTGATCTCCAGGCAGTACTATATATGTGGTTTTATTTGATTAATTATTGAGCCCTGCCCCATGCTAAATCAATGGCGTTTCCCTGACCAATTCAACATTGTAGGGTGGTTTTTTTTTGGAAAAGGGGATGTACCCCAGCCTCTGCATCAGAAAGATGCATACGGCTCAAATTATTAAAAGGATAATCCAGTAACAAAGTCTCGAAAGGTCGTAGTGCAAACATAAACAAAAGCTCAAAAAGAGGAAAGACTCAAAGCCACAACCGGCTGGCAAAACAATAGGATCACTACATGCGTATCCTATTACATGACCTCCATCCAAACCGGTTGAAAATATCCCGAGCTACCATCTCCCATCGGTAGACGCAGAAACCAAACGCCCCCGCCTCCGTCGGAGTGAGTAGCGACCACATACGGATGAACGCCGTGGGCCTCAAGATAACCTGCAAAAAGTGAATGGTTGTTGATCTGTTAAAGACTAAATCATTTCGTAGTTCCATATTGCCCACAATAAAGCACAAACGCCAACCCGAATGTGTCTTGCGATTAATCGAATCCACCCCATCAAGCCATGTTCCAAATAACATGCCGATAGAGGTGGGCTGATTAATATTAAACGCAATATGAACTGACCGCCACAGAATCTTAGCCAACGGACAATCGAGAAAGAGGTGTTTGATGTTTTCGTTATGATCACAAAAGCTACATCTAGACGAGCCCACCCAATTTCGTTTTGCAAGGTTATCCTTAGTCAAAATGACTTGTTTATGCACAAACCACATAAACACTTTGATACGTAAGGGTACCTTAACTTTCCAAACATGTAACGATGTAGGGATGACGCTAGAGTTAATGACATCCAGATACATTGATTTGACCGAGAACACACCGTTCTTAGTAAGTTTCCAATGTAGCTGATCTGGCTGCTGAGACAGCCTGGAGCCAAGCCTCCCAACGATTTCCAACAAGCGTCCGTCTAAAACTAATATTGAGGGGAACGGATTGTAAAACATTAGCAACATAGGCTTCTCTACGTCGGACAATGTTGTACAACGAAGGACATTGAAGTGCAAGGGGGGTCTCCCCAAGCCACGTATCCTCCCAAAACCTCGTTGTGGCACCATTCCCAACAATAAATTTTGTCTTGTTGAAAAAGAGTTGTTTAACTCGCATCAAACCCTTCCAAAAGGGAGAGTCGGAAGGCCTGACATTCACCTAAGCCAAGGTTTTAGCATAGAGATACTTATTGCGCAAGATCTGTGCCCAGGTGGCCTCCGTCTCAGATGACAACTTAAATAGCCACTTGCTAAGGAGACATATGTTTTTGACTTCCAGATTTTCAATACCTAGACCTCCTTGGTCCTTAGGCCTACAGATAATATCCCACTTAGCAAGCCTATACTTTCGTTTAAGCTCATCATTTTGCCAAAAGAATCGAGATCGGTAGAAATCTAACCTTTTCCTGATGCCCACCGGAACCAAGAAAAAGGATAAGAGAAACATAGTGTCACGCCCAATATGCGACCCTATCCAAAAGGAACTCGAAGGTCCCACCAAGGATAGACCTGCATATTGAAACGCTTTTGCAAGGTGGATATCATTACATCAACATTACATAATAGATGGGGGTACATACATAAGGCACGAATGCCACAAGAATACAACATCACATCATATATAAGATCAACATCCGACTACGGATGAAACATAAACGAAACTCAAACAATATCCACCTGCTAGCCCAGGCTGCCGACTGGAACCTATCCCCGATCAAGAAGAAGCGAAGAAGAACTCCAATACAAGCAAACATCGCTCTCGCGCCATGATCATCGCGAAACCTGTACCGCAATCGGTGGTGTAGTAATCAGTGAGCCACGAGGACTCAGCAATCCCATTACCATGGGTATCAAGACTAGCAAAGCTTAATGGGAAAGGAAGGGGTAAAGTGGTGAGGTTGCAGCAGCGACTAAGCATATATGGTGGCTAACATACGCAAATGAGAGCGAGAAGAGAAACAAAGGAACGGTCGTCAACTAGTAATGATCAAGAAGTGATCCTGAAATCCTACTTACGTCAGACATAACCCAGAAACCGTGTTCTCCTCTCGATCAACCCCGAAAAGAGACACTCACGGTTACGCACACGGTTGGTGTATTTTAGAAGAGTTTGCTTTAAGTTTACTACAACCGGATATCAACAAATTCCCATCTGCCACATAACCGCGGGCACGGCTCTCGAAAGTTTATACCCTGCAGGGGTGTCCCAACTTAGCCCATGATAAGCTCTTGCGATCAACGAAGGATATTCCTTCTCCCCGGGAAGACCCGATCAGTCTCGAATCCGGCTACAAGACATTTCGACAAAGAATAAAACAAGACCAGCAAAGCCGCCGGATGTGCCGACAAATCCTGATAGGAGCTGCACATATCTCGCTCTCGTGGCACACCGGATGAGCAAGACGACGGGTTGGCATAGACCCTGGTTGCCCAAAGGGCGCCGGACATCGCTTCGGTTTGGACCAGCACTCGAAGGAGAACTGGCCCGGGGCTAAAATAAAGATGACCCTCGGGCTCCTAAACCCAAGGGAAATAAAAGGGCATAGGTGAGGCAAATGGTAAAACCAATGTTGGGCCTTGCTTGGAGGAGCCTTATTCAAAGCGAACTGTCAAGGGGTCGATAAATCACCCAACCGCGTTAGGGACGCAAAATCCGGGAACATAATACCGATATGACGGAAACTAGGGCGGCAAGAGTGGAACAAAACACCAGGCATAAGGCCGAGCCTTCCACCCTTTACCAAGTATATAGATGCATTAATTTAATAAGATATATTGTGATATCCCAACAAGTAAACATGTTCCAACAAGGAACAACATCTCCATGTTCCAACAAGGAACAAACTTAATCTTCACCTGCAACTAACAACGCTATAAGAGGGGCTGAGCAAAGCAGTAACATAGCCAAACAACGGTTTGCTAGGAAGGGTAACAAAGGTCAGAGGTTCATGGCAATTTGGGAGGCTTGAGCAGCAAGTGATAGGTAGCGCGACATAGCGATAGAACGAAGCAACTAGCATAGCAATGATAGTAGTGAGATCCAGGGTAGCGGTCATCTTGCCTGAAATCCCGCAAGGAAGAAGAACGAGTCCATGAAGAAGATGAAGCCACGAAGACGAACCAAGCGTAGATGTACGAATCCTCACGATCGCAACGAAACGGGAACTAACAAGAAGAAGCACACAACATAGTAAACACACCACACATAGACAAGACATGATGCACAACCAAGCATGATGCATGACAAAGCTACATGAAGCTACTCATGGCAAGAGATGATGCATACAAGAGCAACACATCAAAGCAAGTTTAAATGAGGCCGGAAACAACATAGAACAATTCCGGTAAGTCCTCATATGCAAATTTCGAAATTGGTCCAGATCTGAATAACTTTATGTTAAAGTTGTTAAACAACAAGTTAAGATGCACCAAGATGATCTACACGAAATTCTAGTCAAGTTACATATAAAGTTCATTAGATTCGGAGCTACGGCCTATAAGATATGAGCAAAACAAGATAAACATGGCATTGATGCAAAATGCATACAAACATCAAGCAAACACCTCAAAACAAGGATGCAACATGGTAATATGAAACTACATGCAAAATCAGCAAGTTTCATATAGAGCACACTCAAAACGGAGCAACGGTTCAACACACACTCTATACAAGTTTAAAGGACAAGCTGTCCAAAACAGCAACTAGGCATATTGCAAGCACCTAAACAACAAGCTACAACATCTTAACATAAAAACAAAAGGCATGGACGTGAGGTACAGGTAAAGCATGACAAAACATGAACACTGAGCTATCTCCAGAAACTACTAGAACATGCTCAAACACACATGGCAAGATTGCAAATAATAACAGTTTCAGACTTATCAGGAAATAACATCAGGTTGCAATGTTCAGAGCAAGCAAGCAACATGCTACAGGAACTTATAATAGCAAAACATGGCATGGCATGAATCTACTAAATGCATAGAACAAATGTCCTTTACTGACCATGAGCCAAAAAGGATCAGAAGATATGATGGCGCCCATGTAAACATGGCAAGTTATATTACGGATTCATACATGGCAGGAACAACAATAAGTAGGCATGTTGGTGAGCTTGAACCACTCACCACAGGGAAATACATGGCATGTCAAGGTAACTCACAGTAAGAAGACATGGCATAGAAGCTATACATGGCAAGAACAACATCATAGCATACACGGATCAACTGCAACAACCTTGGAAAAATTGAATAACATGTAAACGACCTGCCAGGAACATTTTATAGCAAAAGTAGAGCTCGATTGACTCAAGCTATGGCACTCCATAATTGCAAACGAGGGCATGGATGGATAGAGAATAACCATATGTTCAAAACATCCTTACTAAAGTATCTCAAAATAAGCATGGATCTCTCGGTAGCATCAAGTTTACATGGCATAAAAATATCGCAGAGCATAGGGCTGAAAACAAGAACATCATGAAGCCTAGTTTGCATGCTTGTGCTAGTCACCACAGAGATCACAAAAATACATGGAATACACCCCTGTAAAGATGGCATGGCATATTACAAAACACATGTAGGACTCAAGTTCATAGGATGCACACATCAATCATGGCAAAAATGACAAAAGTGCATGTTCTGATAAGAATTTGAAACTAACATCACATGGCCCTCTTCTAACAGCATTTCGGGCATCAAGATGAGCTCAAATGCAAATGATGCAATGAGATGAAATGATGAACTCGTCGAGACGAACAATTTGACATATTACACGCACGAAACGGACCTACATGCACAGAGATACAACAGGTCAAACATGGCATGATAATAACAAAAACTCCGGGACTTAGCAGATTTGGACCTCAGGGAAAAAGTCAACGGTGGCGCGGATTACAAGGTTCGCCGGAGACGTGCGTGGAGGAGGACGCCGGAGGTCGGGGAAGCGCGGCGGAGGCGGATCCGGCTGCCTGGCCACCGGATCTGGCCGGAGCGGGACCGGACGGCGGCGGGCGCTGGCGGCGCCGGAGTCCGGCGAGGTCATGGGCGGCGGGCGCCGAGCTGCGCCGGCGGAGTTTCAGGCGCCGGCAGCAGAATTTGGGGCGCGGGCGCGGAGGGCGCTGGCGGCGCGAGGCGCGCGGCGGAGGCGGGCGGCGGCAAGGCGAAGGCGGCGGCGGCGGCGGCGGCGCGGCGAAGGCGAAGGCTGGCGCGCGCAAGCCGCTGCGCAGGCCGAGGCGGGCTCGGCGGCGGGCGGCGGCGGGCGGCGGGAGCGCCATGCGCGCAGCCTCCGATTGACGAGGGGCGCGGGCGGACGTGTCCGGCCGCGGCTGGACGCGTCCGGCGGCGGAGAGGGAAAAATCTAGGGTTTCGGGGGGTTTGGACTGCGGAATTTCGGGGGAGGGGCTATATTTATAGGTAGAGGGAGCTAGGAGAGTCCAAATGAGGAGCGGTTTTCGGCCACGCGATCGTGATCGAACGACCGAGAGCTTGGAGGGGAGTTAGGTGGGTTTTGGGCCACTTTGGAAGGGGTGTTGGGCTGCAAAGAGAAGGAGGCTTTACGGTTACCGGTTAACTGCTGAGTATCAAACGAACTCCAAATGGCACGAAACTTGACAAAGCGGTTCACGGTGCTATACCAAGGCCGCTTGACAAACCTCGGTCCATTCCGAGAAAGCTTAACACCCGCACACGAAAAGAGACAAAAGGGGGCGCCGGGAGACATAGGAGTGCCGGATTGCAAAACGGACAACGGGGAAAATGCTCGGATGCATGAGACAAACACGTATGCAAATGCGATGCACATGATGACATGATATGAAATGCAGATGATGACATGGCAAAGTGCAACACGCAAGCACATGACATGGCAACGACGGCGAATAACTGGCAGACACCTGGCGCATCGAATCCGGGGCGTTACACATAGGCATACTAGTAAGGACCGAATTAATCAGAATCAATCGTCCTTCGTATGACATGAGCTTTCCTTTCCAACAGCTCATTTTCTTTTCAAAACGATCCTCAATGCATTTCCACTCAATATTAGTTAGCTTACGATGATGAATGGGTATACCTAAGTACGTAAACGGTAATGAGCCCAATTCACATCTGAACAATTGTTGATACGACTCCCGGTCATCATTGGCTCTTCCAAAGCAAAACAGTTCGCTCTTGTGGAAGTTGATTTTGAGCCCAGACAATTGTTCAAATAAGCATAACAGCAGCTTTATGTTTCTTGCTTTCGCCAAGTCATGCTCCATAAAGATGATAGTATCATCAGCATACTGAAGAATGGAAATCCCGCCGTCAACTAGATGTGGAACCAGGCCACCTACCTGCCCTGCATCCTTTGCCCGACCTATGAAAATAGTCAGCATATCAGCCACTATGTTAAACAGGATCGATGACATAGGGTCTCCTTGCCATAGCCCCTTGTGTGTTTGGAAATAGTGACCCACGTCATCATTCACCTTAATCCCGACACTCCCTTTTTGCGTAAAGGAATCAATCTGGTTTCTCCAGGCCGGATCAAAACCTTTCATACGCAAAGCTTGTTGAAGGAAAGGCCATTTGACTTTATCATATGCTTTTTCAAGATCCACTTTAAAAACTACGCCATCAAGTTTTTTTGGAGTGGAGCATTTCATGCAAGACAACAATCCCTTCAAGGATGTTTCTATCAGACATGAAAGCAGTCTGGGACGGTTGAACTACTGAGTGTGCAATCTGCGTAAGTCTATTTGTCCCGACCTTGGTGAAGATTTTGAAACTCACATTAAGCAGACATATATGTCTGAACTGCTCAATGCGAACAGCCTCTGTCTTCTTAGGAAGAAGAGTTATCGTCCCAAAATTCAGCTTAAACAATTGAAGCTGCCCTCAAAAACTCCTCAAACATGGGCATCAAATCTCCCTTGATAAAATGCCAAGACTTCTTGTAGAACTCCGCTGAAACCCATCCGGTCCTGGAGCCTTATTATTCTCCATTTGTGCAATAGCCTCAAACACCTCTTTCTCCGAGAAAGGAGCAGTCAGTAGCTCATTCTCGACAGTCTCAGGTTGAGGCACATCCTCAATCCTAGACTCATCGAACGACACAAAAGTCTCTACCGGGGGACCAAACAACTGCTTATAATAATTGGTAATGTAAACTTTCATATTGTCCTGACCAACTATCGTCCCTTCATCTTGTTCTAATTGGAAAATTCTCTTTTTACGATGCTTCCCATTAGCAATCTGAAAGTGCGTTATATCGACTAGAGGGGGGTGAATAGGCGATTTTTATGAATTCTTCACTGAGGAATTTGCCGGTGAGGAAATTCCTTAGCAAAGAACTACTTGCAGCGGAATAAGTATTCAGAAGTAAGCATAACAGAATACACGCATAGTCATCATGATGAAATGAAGACAATCACAGGTATGAAAAGCGTAATCACAGGATAACACAAGATGAAGACAAACAGATCAAGAAATTGAACTGAGGAAATTGAGAAAGTCTTCATCAAAGTCTTCAAACACAGATATGAACAAACACTCAACACAAGAATGAGGAAATGAAAGGGTTGAGGAAATAGAACCAGTTAGGTTGGTGAAGACAATGATTTGGTAGACCAGTTCCAACTGCTGTCTCGGCTTGTATGTCCGGTTGGGCGGCTGAGTATTTAAACTCGAGGACACACATCCGGACACCCAGTCCCGGACACCCGATCGCTGAGCACGCAGCTCAGACACCAAGTCCTCACCGATTATCCTTGAACTAAGGTCACACAGACCTCGTCCCAATCACTGTAGTAAGTCTTCAGCGACTTCCAAACCTTCACAGACTTGGTCACTCGGCGATCCACAATTCCTCTTGGATGCTCTAGACCATGACGCCTAACCGTCTGGAAGAAGCACAGTCTTCAAAGGTAATAAGCGTCGGATCCACGCAGGATCAATTTCTTCAAAGGATGCTCAATCACTTTGGGTTTGTTGGGGTTTGGTTTTGGGTTTTTCCTCACTTGATGATTTTCGCCAAAGTCCTCGGAGGATGGGTTGCTCTCAAATGACAAGTGTCAAGTTCTCTCGGAGCAGCCAACCAGCTAGTGGTTGTAGGGGCGGCTATTTATAGCCTAGGGAGCAGCCCGACATGATAAGACATAAATGCCCTTCAATGATATGACCGTTAGGTGGATAAGATATTTTGGGACAGTGGCGCAAGAAGACAAAGAACGGTCGGAAATTTGGATATCAAATTCCTCGGGGCTATCATGTTCTCATCGTAGGTAATCCGCCTTTGGCGAATTCCTAACTCCTCGGTCCGAACAAATTCTCAACGACCGTAAGAACTCCGCTCATCATCAAGAAATTGATGAACTGCATGAGATTTCCAAAGGCTTCACTCAAGGGATTGGTAGGTGTAGGATTTTGAGTTGAGCATCACATGGAAATTTTTCCTTAGTATTTCCTCGACCCCTTTAACAATGACGGTGTTTCCTATGACTCAAGAAAGAGAAAATGAAACTACGAAAACAAAAGTCTTCACGCTTCATGTTCCTCAAATGAATACCAAGTCTTCAAGGTCACACCAATTTCTTCACTTTCAAAGTCTTCGTAAAGTCTTCAGATATCAAAGTCTTCATTGAAGAACTTCATTTTAGGGTCGACTTTCTCTGTAAATATCAAACTCCTCAAAGACTTATAGACCTGTGTACACTCATAAACACATTAGTCCTTAACCTATAAGTCTTCAATACACCAAAATCACTAAGGGGCACTAGATGCACTTACAATCTCCCCCTTTTTGGTGATTGATGACAATATAGGTTAAGTTTTCAACGGGGATAAACATATGAAGTGTAAATACTGATAATGAGGAATTTGATTGCAAGATATAGAAGAACTCCCCCTGAAGATGTGCATAGTGAGGAATTTGCTTTTGAGGCAATGCACATTTGAAGAATTGAATCATGGAGATCTCCCCCTATATCTTGTAATTCATACACGCATTTGACATATAATATGAAGAATTTGAAATGCATGATGAAATATGGTGCTTGATGTTATTCAGAGTATGCAAAATAACGCATCAAGAGTATCAGAGCCCAAATCGATTTGCTATGAAGATTTTCAAGGAGCTCATGAGAATCAGAGCATAGTGCAAGAGCATAATGCATCAAAAGTATCAAGGCACCATAGGGTTTAAGATTACAACTCAATCCCATAAAAGGTTCAGAAGAACGAGAGTTGTAACTTAACAAGAATAAATTACGATATATAGACAATAAACTAGACCCGCTTGAAGACTAACTCAAATTTCTCCCCCTTTGTCATCAAATGACCAAAAGGATCGAAACTGAGGACAAACGCTCCTGAAGAATTTCAAGTTGAAGATGGAGCGCCAGCATTGTTGGGGTCGGTTGTTGAAGTAGGACCAGCCGCGGTGTCTTCCAAGTCTTCATTTTCATCAGTGTCGCGAGATGAAGTATAGGAGCTGGCCACCAAGGAAGGAACTTTGACCTTCTTGAATTTCTTCGGAGGAGGTGCAGACCACCAAATTCTTCCTTGAGTCCCATTGACGCCAGTTCTTCTTCACTTGAGACATGTGAAAGAACAGCCCAGTGCGCTTGAAGGTTTCATGGAGGTAGTAGTGGTTTTTCTTCATCGCATTGTGTGTTGAGGTCATGTTGTGAAGAAGAGTACCAAACCGACGCTGACCCATTTATGATTACGATCAACCTTCCGATGAAAACCGAGGAGTAACTCACGATCGATCATCACCACAGGTGCATAGCTTGAGGACTTTGCTTGACCGAGGTATTTGCGGCTGAGTCATGTGTGGCGAGTCATCATTGGTGGAGTAGGATGTCTGCTTTTGCTAAACTGTCCATCCAATGGACGAATGCCTTCATCAATCACAGCAGTAGCCTTGCCCTTGTCATCACCGAGGTAAAGGTCCGCTTGAGGACTTCAATCGGGGCAAGTAGCTGCAGTGGTTCAAAGTATCAGCCTTGTAATTGAGTGAAGACCTTGTCCCGATGAATCTCATAATCCAAGGCGATAAGGCTTCAGCTCAAATGGTGACATAGCAATGTTTGCCAGAGTCCTCATGAAGAAATCATGGAAGTTGACGGAACGCCATGGATGATGTTGAAAAGCATATTCTTCATGATGCCAACGACTTCTTCATCGCTCGAAGTCGTGACCTTTGATTGGACTCATTGTCTTCGCTGAATCCGATAGACAGTCCGAGGCACATATAATAATTCCTTGACGAGGAATTTGGTTCTTGGGGTCTGCCTTGGCTTCAAAGGCTTCATCAGCACTTGCATATAGTGATTTGTAAGTTCTGGTTCGTTGTAGATACGACGTGCACCATCAAGCGGAGGATCGAGTGGTAGGGCACGAAGCAATTCATTCTTGGGTGCCTTGTAGTGAGTATTTTCAGTCATCCAATCTAAGACCCATGAGTTCACGCCTTCAGCGTCTCCGGTGATGTGCAGCGTTGCATAAAATCAAGAATTAGTTCTTCATTCCATCCACGATATCGGTGCAGAAATTTAGAAGTCTGCGTCGTGAAGAACACCGAGGATCGGCTCAAAGCTGGCAGCGACTCCATATCCACATGAGGAATATGAGCATGATCAAGATTTTATCCTTGTTGAAGAGCACCGAGGAATAGAAGTTGGCTTGGTGGCAGTCCGTAAACGCCTCTTCCTAATGCGAGCGTAATCATATGGATTATAGTCAGTGAAGAACACGTGCTCGGCAAAGAAATCTTCAGCCTTGAACTTTTGCTTGCTTGAAAACGGATTCTTTTGCTTTGGCAGAGGGGTGTCAGTGAGTTGCATCACCACCTCAGGAATCGCAAGTTCAGGTTCTTCAGGCTGAGGAATTTCTTGTTCCTCAACGGAGCAGTCTGAGGATCAGCAGCAGCAGTTTCATCAAGACTAGTGGCTGGAATTTCTTCATGCACGTAACCAGTGGGTTGAGTTTCTTCAGAGTCCATTTGGACTGTTTGTTCAGGGGACTGAGGAATTTGTTGGATCGGGGTGAAGAGAGGAGTATTGGGATGCAGACTTTCCCAAAAGTCGTCATTCATCACTGGTGTGGTGCACCCAATATCCACATCTTCATCTTCACTTTCTCAACACCAGCCTCTTCACCGTGAACCGAGGCATAGGTGAGGAAATGATCGGGGTTGAAGGGATTGCATCCACTTAAATTTCTTCATCAACCTGCTCGACGAAGCAGCAGATGATGTTCTTCATCGATCCGATTGGGATCTCATAGTCTTCTCCAAAAGGAACAACGCCCTTTGATGGTATGGAGGAAATTGGAATAGCATCAATTGGATTTTCGATGAGCTGGTCATAGGCCTCATTTTCTTCGCAGTCAAGAATCTGACGCAGCTGATGCTTTCCTTTTCTTTACAGAGCTCGTTCTGCAGCCTTGGTTTTCTTCACATCGAGGCGATGGAAGAATTGGAGTTGGAGTTGGCACAGGGAGGAGCTAAGGAATTTGGTTCGCTTTCTTGGTAGAATCGATGCGCTTTCTGTCTTGAGCAATTTCTTCAGCGCACCACTAGTGGGTGCCCCGGCAATTTCTTCAATGGGGTGGAATGGGATCATCAGCCCGAACTAGCATTTTCATCAGCCAGGCTGAATGTCATCGCCGGTCTGGCATGTTCTTCAGCTTGGTTGGGCCGAGGCTTCACTGAGGAATTTCATGTTGCAATCGGGCAGCAACATTTGTGAATTTCTTCGTCAGTTGACAAATCTGACCTTGGCTCCTTGCCAATCAGCATAATAGGAATCAAGTTTTGCTTTGAGGTCTTGAATTTCAGTCTGACCTTGAGAAGCTCCTCGTGTCATCTTGACAACGCTTTTCTTCGAACTTCTCTTTCGTATTGAGCCTCTTTGATTTCCGTGCCTTCTCAAACTTCCATTTTCTTCAAAGGATGAAGTGAGTCAACATATGACTTTGTCCAGTGTCGATGAAAGTCGCATAGGTGTATTGGGATCCTTATGCCGAGATCAATATAGTCGAGGACTTTCTTCGATCCAACAGCGATGGGCACAGATGTACCTTTGGCTCTAGCAGCCTTTTCTTGACGGTCTCGATGATTTCCGCAAGTTCATCATCGATGCTTCATCATCGAAGGCACATGGAATGCAACCTGTTTCTTCTTTGGGCTAGGCCGAGGACCTCGTCCAGCTGTTGCTTTGGTCTTCAGCTGAGTCGGGCCAGATGAAGAAAAGGGAGCTGCTGAGGAACTTGCAGAAACGCCTGAGGCAATTGAGAAGCCAGCAGTCCTTTGACATGTAGCCAGGTGCACAGGGACTGAAGACTTTGATGGAGCTGTTGAGGACCTTGGTGGAGCAGCAGCAGTGTGAGGAATTTGCTTGGAAGGTGCTGCTGAGGAACTTGGCCGTGAGGGCGCAGATGGTGAAGCACTTGGCTTATGAGCAGGCTTCTTCTGCATGGATTTCCTCGGTTTGACCGAGACCTTAGTGGCAGTAGCAGCGGCAGAATCCTCATTGAATTTCTTCACTGCCTCCTTGGCTTGTTTTGCCAATTTTGCTTGGCGTTTAGCCCATTCATCAGGAAAGTCCTCACCTCGTTTGATGCTTGTAGGATCAGCTACTTGGCCAGGTGCCAAAGGAGCTCTTGGGCATGGAGGATTGAGAGCGAATTTCTTCATGTACTTAGGAGTTACATATCTGTATTCCTCCATTCCCGTGCCCATCTCCGCTCAATCTTCCGAATACGCACCTTGCGTTGATTTTTGTTTTCTTCATCCGTGTGCAGAGTCAGCATAGATTTCTCGTGGATTTCAAACGCAGTCATAACCTCAGGTTTCTTTCCTCCTTTCGTGGCTTCTTACCGTCTGCCATGTTCTTCGCTTGAGGAATTTGAACAATTGAGTTCTCTCAAGAAGTATGCAGTTTTTCTTCGAGGAACGCTGCAAATGAGTTAAGTTGATGAGAACCTAGTGATTCAGCAATGACATGTGTACCGTGAATGAGTATAGTTGCGAGGAATTTGGAGAGGTCATATGCTTCTCGTAAGGTTTTTCAAAAGAACAAGTTTTGAGGATTTTGACCAGATGAGTTTTGAAGAATTTCACTAAGCGTTCTTTGTCTTAGGTTCCAGAGTTGTATAGATCAAGGATCCACACAATTGAGGAATCTTGAAGAAAATCATTGCTTAGAGAAACGAATCAAGAGATTTGAGGTGTTCATATGTGTGAGGATTTGAAGAATAAACACCTTTGAAGATTTTCAAGAAGGTTTGAGAATCAAAGCGAGTAATAAAAGTAACTTTTAATTACCCGAAGTGAAGAACACGACGAACTAAGAAGAATAGTTGGGAAGTTCGTCCGTTCAGATCTTCCGCGCCCTAACTTGGCGGAGGAAGACAGCTACGGCGGCGGCGGAGTGAGGATTTCCGCGGTCGGCGCGAGTACGTCGGCGACGAGGTCAAGGCAGTGAAGCTTTTCCTCACTGGCGACGATGGAGTAGCGGCGGCGCTAGGGTTTGAGGAGCTCGAGCAGGAGAGAGATGTCGAGCAGAGTAAAAGGAGTGAGGAAGAGGAGAGGGTATTTATAGACACGGTGAAAACGGATCGCTCAAGATTTAGGACTAACATGCCCTCGACTATTTCCTTCTCACGACATGTGTCACCCACGACAGGTAGTGGAGATCGTGTACGATCGTGGGTGAATAAAATAATGCATCGTGGGATGCGGAACGGTTTGAGCGGCAAAACCGAAAGTTTGGATAAGATTAGTTGTAAAGTTCCGTTCGCAATTTCTTCAGCTGTCAGGACACAGTGAAGATTTTGAACGAGTTTCAAAATAGAACGCACATGAAGAATTTGTGAATAGATTGGGTTGAGTATAGCATAGAGGGGAAGGGTCCGATCACATTCACTTAGGAGAAAAAGCGACTTGAAGAAATAGCCATAAGTGAATGCTGTAGAGGACATAAACCTATATATATATATATATATATATATATATATATATATATATATATATATATATAGCCAATGAAGAAAGATGACGGAAACAGTGAAGATTTTGCAAAGTTGAAGAATTTGAAAATCAAGAATTTCAAAACTGAGGAAAACTCAAATTGAAGATTTTCAACTTTGGTGGTGGCGTGTCCCACCAGATAAGAATGATGATTTCAGACACCGCTGCACAATTGTCGAGGGTTCTCGAGAATCAAATTCTTCATTAATTTCTTCACACTCAGAGTGTTATTCTTCATTGATTGAAGAAAAACGCTTTCTTCATGTGTTGCACATCTAAGTCATCAATTTTGCATAAGTGTTAGGATGTGTGTCCTTTTCAAAGAACGCTCAAGATTCTAAGATATTTAGCTCACACCGCAACTTGCTAAATGTCTTCTCATCCAAGGGCTTAGTGAAGATATCAGCTAGCTGTTCTTCGCCTTTACGTGCTCGATGGAGATGTCGCCTTCAATACATGATCACGAAGAAAATGATGACGAATTTGAATGTGCTTTGTCTTCGAGTGCTGAACTGGGTTGTGAGCAATCTTGATGGCACTCTCATTGTCACAATAGAGAGGCACATTCTTCACGTTGATGCCGTAGTCCTTGAGAGTTTGCTTCATCCATAGTAATTGAGCACAACACGAGCCAGCAGCAATGTATTCAGCTTCCGCAGATGAAAGGATACGCAGTTCTGCTTTCTTCGAGGACCAATGCACCAAAGATCGTCCGAGGAAATGACAAGTACCAGATGTTGACTTGCGGTCCACACGATCACCAAAGATAGTCGAGTCGAATATCCAATGAGATCAAAAGTAGAGCCCTTGGGGTACCATAATCCTAGTGTTGGTGTGTGAGCTAGATATCAAGAATATGCTTCACAGCCTTATGGTGTGATTCCTTCGTGTAGCTTGAAATCGGGCACACATGCAAACACTAAGCATTATATCTGGCCTAGATGCACATAAGTACAATAAAGAACCAATCATGGAGCGGTATACCTTGTGATCAAGTCAATACCATTTTCATCAAGGCATAGATGGCCATTTGTGGGCATAGGAATTTTGACACCTTTGCAATCTTGCATGCCGAATTTCTTCAGGACATCTTTGAGGTATTTCTCCTGAGATATGAATATGCCATTGTGTTGTTGACGGATTTGAAGACCTAAGAAGAATTTCAACTCTCCCATCATAGACATTTAATATTCTTCACTCATCATATAGGCAAATTCATCACTATAATGTTGGTCAGTACAGCCAAAGATAATATCATCAACATATATTTGGCACACAAACAGTTCACCATCATAAGATTTAGTAAAGAGAGTAGGATCGAGTGAACCGGTGAAGCCATTCTTCACAAAGAATTCCTTCAATGTATCATACCACGCCCGAGGGGCTTGCTTGAGGCCATAGAGGGCCTTATTGAGTCTGAAGACTTTGTCAGGATTCTTTGGATCTTCAAAACCTGGCGGTTGAGCAACATATACTTCTTCCTCAAGCTTACCATTGAGGAATGCACTTTTCACATCCATTTGACATAAAGTGATGTTGTGATGGTTAGCATAGGCGAGTAATATGCGAATAGACTCAAGTCTAGCGACAGGTGCAAAAGTTTCATCGAAATCAATTCCTTCAATCTGCGTGTAGCCTTGAGCTACTAGTCGTGCCTTATTCCTCACCACAAGACCATTTTCATCTTGCTTGTTGCGGTAGATCCACTTTGTGCCAATGATATTATGCTTGCGAGGATCTGGACGTTTGACCAGTTCCCTGACATTGTTGAGCTCGAATCGATGTAATTCTTCTTGCATGGCCTGAATCCACTCGCTCCGTAAATGCTTCATCTACCTTAGTGGGCTCTGTGATAGAGACAAAAGCATAGTGCCCACAAAAGTTAGATAAATGTGAAGCTTTTGAGCGTGTGAGAGGACTGGCGCTTTAATGTCATCGATGATCTTCTCCACTTGCACTTCTTTTGCAACGCGAGGATGAGCTGGTTGTCGCCGAGGAATTTGATCATTTTCCTCAGCACCATTTTCTTCAAAGATTATCTTCAGTGCATCAGCTCGACGTTCTTGGCGTGTGAGAATGAATTCTTCAAGAGTTTCTTCAAGAGGAATGACATCCTCGCTTGCCTTGAACCTGATAGAATCCTCGTGTGCTGGTTCGCCTAACACGTAGGTAGGTGCTCTCTTTGCGAGCCATTAGTTTCATCGAACCGCACATCTACAAAGGTCAACAATCTTGTGAAGAGCGATGTTGAAGACTCAGAGGTGTGCGAGTCCTTCCGTAACCAAGCATAAAACCTTCATGTGCTTTCGCAAATTTGGACTTGTGGTGAGGATCTCTAATCCAGCATTTAGCAATCAAGACTTTGAAATAACTTACATTAGGTTTCTTGTCGTTGAGGAGTTCATAGGCAGCCTTCTTGAAGAATTTGTGAAGATATACTGTTGATGATGTGGCACGCAGTGTCAATTGCTTCAATCCGAAACGACTAGGCGCTTTGTATTCATCAAGCATAGTGCGAGCCATCTCAACAAGAGTTCTGTTCTTGCGCCCACGACGCCATTTTGCCGAGGAGTATAAGGCGCAGATAACTCATGAGTAATACCAAGTTCATCAAGATAGGTATCAAGACCGAATTCTTGAACTCAATTCCATTGTCACTCCCGATGTGCTTGATCTTCACACCAAAGTTAGTTGAAGCCCTCGAGGAAAATCGCTTGAAGACTTCCTGCACTTGATTTTTGTAAGTAACAATGTGTACCCATGTGTAACGAGAGTAATCATCAACAATAACAAAGCCATATAGAGATGCATCATTAACGACACTGAGTAATGATTGGGACCAAAGAGGTCCATGTGAAGCAATTCAAGGGACGAGTAGTGGTCATGATAGTCTTCACTGGATGCTTGGCCTTGGTCATTTTTCCAGCTTCACAGTTCGCATAAGTGATCCTTGAGGAATTTGACATTCTCAATGCCAATGACATGCTTCTTCTTCGCAAGCGCAGCAAATTCCTCATGCCTGCGTGACTAAGTCGTCGATGCCATAGCCAGCCTTCGAAGCTTTTGCAAGTAGGCACATGGCTGGTTGTGGTCCTGTGGAGAAGTCAACAATATACAGGTCTCCTCTCCTAAGCCTTCGAAGACTTTGGAATTCTCAGCTTCCATAATCACAACACAATGATACTTGCCAAAGATAACAACCATATCAAGATCACAAAGCATTGAGACTGACATGAGGTTATATCCTAAGGACTCAACAAGCATGACTTTGTCCATGTGCATGTCCTTGGAGATAGCAACCTTACCAAGACCCAATACCTGACTTTTGCCTTTGTCAAGAAAGATGATATGCTTCAGATGTGACGGTGATAAGGAGCATCCATCAATAGATTCTTGTCACCACCATGTGATTTGTACATCCACTATCGAGAACCCACTTAGTGGCTTTTGGGTTGATCATCCTGCAGATGAATTAGTATAACTTACGATCTCATATACTTCATCGATGAAGAATATGATATCAAGTTCATCGATGAATTTCATCACCAAGATTCAGATAAGCAAGATGAGGACGTGTGAAATGAAAGTTCATTTCATCATGATTAGCCTGCGCCCTTTCGTGCATTTTTGTCGTGCCCCAAAGAAATTCTTCGACATTAAGGCACGCCCGAGACCTGACCCTCGCAGAAGAGATTAGTTCTTTTCTTCACCACCCACATCTCAAGGGGTGGCAAAGAGTTCATCACTCTGAAAGCACCATACGAGAATGGTGGCATAGAGGCCAAAACATTTTGTTTCACATAAGAGGGGTTAGGTAAGCATATGAATAATCGTAGAAATTCTTCGAGGACATATGAACATATTGGTTTGAAGAATAATGCACATATTCATAGCACTTAGCTCTACCTCATGTAAACAGAGTTGTTAGCACGATGATAATCATGTGAGGACTTTGATCCTTTTGAGGAATTTGGTCCACGTGAGGACTTGGATCCATATGAAGAATTTGGTCCATATGAAGAATTTGATCTGGGTTCCTATTCTTCACGGTGGTGTCATGAGGACATTCACCAAGACTTTCAAGGCACTTCTTGGGAACCCGGATTTTCTTCATAGGGAACCGCTCTGCAGCTTAGTACCAACATATCTAGCAAATACTTCACCATTCTGATTTTTGAACAGTTTATAGTTGAGTCAAATGACTCATCGGAAGAGTGAGGAGATTCGCATGTAAAGTCAGATAAGTTAGATGGATCAATCGGAGGTCCCTTTGCAGCAACCCATGAGGTTTTGGGATACCGCCAAAGCTTCCAAGATGTTCCATCAGCATTGAGTTTCCTCTCAAAGGCAATACCCTCTTTCTTAGGGTTCCTGTTGAGGATCTGCTTTTTAAGCACATCACAAAGAGTCTGATGCCCTTTGAGGCTTTTGTACATGCCTGTCATGTACAATTCCTTCATCCTGCATCGTCAAGGATACTAGCAATGTCCTCGATGAGGAATTAGTGATAGCAGAGGCAGGTGAAGAATTTGTAACAGTTAAAGCATTTGAACATTCAGTGAAGAATTAGCGATTCACGCTCAATGCACTTTAAGCATGGAGGAACAAATTCTTCTTGAGAAGCGCTGATTTGTTGAGCAAGTAATGAATCGCGCCCTTCAAGATCTTCATAACTCACTCTTAGCTTCTCAAGATCTTGCTTTCTTTGAAGAAATTCATAAGAAAGTTTCTCATGATCGATAAGAGAGTGTTATGATGACCTTGAAGGTTGTCAAGCCTAGACTCAAGTCTCTGAAGATTTTCAGTCAGAGCTTGAGTGCGATCCATTTCTTCACCTAACATATCATCACTCTTATCTAGCATGTTTTGAACCTTCTCAAAAGCCCTTTGTTGTTTTATAGCAATCTTAGCAAGTTTTGAGTAGCTGGGCTTGAGATCCTCATCGATTCATTTTCACTAGATTCAGAGGAGGTGAAATTGAGACCTTGGCACCTTTTGCCATGAAGCAATAGGTGGGGCGTAGTCATCATCATCCTCATCGGGCTTGTCGGCTGGGTCAGTTTCTTCAAGTTGAAGATGGACTTGCTAACGAAGGCGGTAGCGAAGGCCAGACTAGCCACACCAGATTCGGATTCTTCGCACTCCTCCTCTTCCTCATGTTCCTCAGATTCAGCTTCAGAGTCCATTTCCTTGCCAATGAATGCTCGAGCCTTTTTGGAGCTGCTCTTCTTGTGAGAAGATGGTTTTGAGGATTTTGATGATGAAGATTTCGATGATTTCTTCTTCTTCTTTGCGTCATCAGAACTGTAATCCTTGTGTTTCTTCTTCTTTATTTCCTTTTCCCATCGAGGACAATCTTGGATATAGTGACCAGGCTTCTTGCATTTGTGACAAAGTCTTCTTATAGTCACTAGATGAGGAATCACCTTCTTGAGGATTTTCCAAAGCGACCACGCCTTGAGAATTTCTGAATTTCTTCACGAGCGAGTGCTAGCTCTCGCCTAATTCTTCAGATCTCCAAGGCTACTACCGAGTCTTCACTCTCAGATTCGAAACAGCCTTGGCCTTCGTGGCACGTGTTTTTCCATAGCCGTAACCATAGAGATCTCTCTTTTCAATGAGGTGGAACTCGTGAGTATTTAGCCTTCGAGGATATCGGCAGGATCAAGAGACTTGTAGTCAGCTCGTTCTTGTATCATCGGTGCGGAGTATCAAATGAGGAATCAAGCGATCTTAATAATTTCTTCACCACCTCATGGTCGGTGATGTCGGTGGCACCAAGTGCTTGAAGCTCATTTGAGATGTCGGTGAGGCGATCAAGGTTTGTTGAACATTTTCGTTGTCGAGTCTTTTGAAGCGGTTGAAGAGATTCCAAGAACATCAACTCGAGAGTCACGCTGAGTTGAGACACCTTCATTTACTTTGGACAGCCCGTCCCGGATGAGCTTGGCAGATTCCAAAGCACTCACTCTTCCATATTGACCTTTGCTCGATGGCCACATATGATATTCTTCGCTTGAGAATCGAGTTGCTTGAATCTCTTCACATCAGCAGATTCGGAGAAGGTGTGACCGAGGGAACACCATTTTCCACAACATACCGTAGATCGTTGTCAATTGCTTCAAGATGCATTCACATCTTGTTCTTCCAGTAGGGGTAGTCCATCTCATCGAAGGTAGGACACCCTGCTGAGACCTTGATCATACCTGCGGTCGACATAACTAAAACTCCGTGGTTAAACTAAAATCACACGTAACAAGGGAGTACCTTGCTCGATACCAATTGAAAGTGCGTTATATCGACTAGAGGGGGTGAATAGGCGATTTTATGAATTCTTCAACGAGGAATTTGCGGTGAGGAAATTCCTTAGTGAAGAACTACTTGCATGGAATAAGTACTCGAAGTAAGCATAACAGAATACACGATAGTCATCATGATGAAATGAAGACAATCACAGAGTACGTAAAGCGTAATCACAGGATAACACAAGATGAAGACAAACAGACTGAAGAAATTGAACTGAGGAAATTGAGAAAGTCTTCACCAAAGTCTTCAAACACAGATATGAACAAACACTCAACAGAGTAATGAGGAAATGAAAGGGTTGAGGAAATAGAACCAGTTAGGTTGGTGAAGACAATGATTTGGTAGACCAGTTCCAACTGCTGTCTCAGTTGTACGTCTGGTTGGAGCGGCTGAGTATTTAAACTCGAGGACACAGCCCCGGACACCCGGTCGCCGAGCACGCAGCTCAGACACCAAGTCCTCACCGTATTCTCCTTGAACTAAGGTCACATGCACTCGCCCAATCACTGTGGTAAGTCTTCAGCGATTTCCAAACCTTCACAGACTTGGTCACTCGGCGATCCACAATTCCTCTTGATGTTCTAGACCATGACGCCTAACCGTCTGGAAGAAGCACAGTCTTCAAAGGTAACAAGCGTCGGATCCACGCAGGATCAATTTCTTCATGATGCTCAATCACTTTGGGTTTGTTGGGGTTTGGTTTTGGGTTTTCCTCACTTGATGATTTTCGCCAAAGTCCTCGGAGGATGGGTTGCTCTCAAATGACAAGTGTCAAGTTCTCTCGAGCAGCCAACCAGCTAGTGGTTGTAGGGGCAGCTATTTATAGCCTAGGGAGCAGCCCGACATGATAAGACATAAATGCCCTTCAATGATATGACCGTTAGGTGGATAAGATATTTTGGGACAGGTGGCGCAAGAAGACAAGAACGGTTGGAAATTTGATATCAAATTCCTCGGGGCTATCATGTTCCTCACGTAGGTAATCCGCATGACCGGCGAATTCCTAACTCCTCGGTCGTAACAAATTCTCAAATACTGTAAGAACTCCGCCTCTGTTAGTGAAGAAATTGACTGAATCTGTATGAGATTTCCAAAGGCTTCACTCAAGGGATTGGTAGGTGTAGGATTTTGAGTTGAGCATCACATGGAAAATTTTCCTTAGTATTTCCTCGACCCCTTTAACAATGACGGTGTTTCCTATGACTCAAGAAAGAGAAAATGAAACTACGAAAACAAAAGTCTTCACGCTTCATGTTCCTCAAATGAATACCAAGTCTTCAAGGTCACACCAATTTCTTCACTTTCAAAGTCTTCAGAAAGTCTTCAGGATATCAAAGTCTTCAGTTGAAGAACTTCATTTTTAGGGGTCGACTTTCTCCGTAAATATCAAACTCCTCAAAGACTTATAGACCTGTGTACACTCATAAACACATTAGTCCCTTAACCTATAAGTCTTCAATACACCAAAATCACTAAGGGGCACTAGATGCACTTACACAATCAAATGAAAGAATTGAGTGTTATCCTCGCCTTCTACGATTTTGCGAACCTTAGCTCGCAAAGCCCACTTCAATTCCTCCTCACGAAGAAGCTTCTTAAGTTGCAGCTCCGCTTCTATCTTTGTTTTCAAGTCATTGGAATCCAAGATAGAGGTTTCTGCTTTAACTTCAAGGTTTTGAATAAGTAGAAGAAGTCTCTCCTTCTCCGCCTTATAAATCCCATGCGTGTGCTTAGCCCAACCACGAAGGAACCTTCGGAGATGACGAATCTTGCATTGCCATCGCTCGATAGGCATCCTACCTCCTGCGTCCTTAGCCCACTCCCGAGCTAACAACTCAAGGAACCCTTCTCTTTCAAACCAGGCAAGTTCAAACGAGAAAATGTTCTTGTTGCCCACAAAATTTTGAACTCCGGAGTCGACTAGTAACGGGGTATGATCCGAGACACCTCGAGTCAAAGCCTGCACAGTTACCAAAGGAAACTTCTGTTCCCATTCGACACTTGCTAGCACACGGTCAAGTTTCTCAAAAGTCGGAACCGGTAACGAATTAGCCCAAGTGAATTTCCTACCCGAAAGCTCAATCTCTCTGAGATCCAAGCTTTCGATAATAGTGTTGAACATAAACGACCATCGGCCGTCAAAGTTGTCATTATTCTTATCCTCTATTCTTCGGATAATGTTGAAATCCCCTCCCACTAAGAGAGGTAGCTGTTCGTTACCACAAATACGTACCAGATCCGCCAAAAAATCTGGCTTGAGTTCTGGTTGCGCTGCTCCGTAAACTGCCACCAAGGCCCAATCAAACCCATCTGCCTTAGTTCTAACTCGAAACTTGACAGCGAACTCCCCCATAACTACGCTCCGAACCTCCAAAGTTTCGCACTTAACCTCAAGTAAAACCCCACCGGATCTTCCTCGAGGGGGGAGGCAATGCCAATCAAAATCAACCCCCCCGGACAACGTGGCAAGAAATTGAGAAGTGAAATTGCTTCTTCCAGTCTCAGACAAAGCAATAAAATCTAAATGGTGTTCAAGAAAAGCATCCGCTAGAAACCTCCTTTTAGCCAAGTCTCTAAGACCTCTGCTATTCCAGAAAATGCCTCTCATAAATCATCATGAAATTTTTGGTCAGACGATCCGAAAGCACTCCTACGCACTGCCGAGACTGGAAAAACCTTTCGTTTCCACGTCCGCTTAGGCTTTATGTGACCATCAGCCTGATCACCGCACTCATTCTCAACATCTAGCACTAAAGGCTCATCAACATGAAGAGACGTCTCAGGATTGGTGTCTTCCTCTGTCTCAAGTAATGCAGGGTCAAGATCGGCACACATGCCATCAAGAACCCTAACTCCAAGCACATCAATCTCCGAATCATTCATTGGTTTAACGGCAGCAATGTGACGAATCATATCTACCGCACGTTCAGCTTCCAAATCAAGAATGTCGTGAACCGACTTGGCAATTTCAAGATCATTATTACCAAGTGAAATTCCTAATTGATTTGCATTATGAATAATTTCATTATCAGTAAAATGCAAAATGGAATTCGACTTAATAACAGACATACCAGTGGAGATCTCGACGTCATGCAACTTGGCAGCCCTCAAAGCTCACCTTAGTTGTATGTCATCAACGTCCGGCTGCTCCTGCAGCCTCCCGCTGATCCGCCTCCCCTGGGAGACAGGATCTGGGTTACCGCCAAAGGCGATGACCTCCTCGCGAGAAGCATTGCTAGGGGAGAGGCCTCCTGCCCGTCCCCCAACAGCGGCGCCCCGGGTCGCAGTCACCATAGCAGGAGAACAACGTGGCGATGATGCCTGCAGCCTGTCCGCGGGCGACCCGCCAGCAGCAGGGTCCGGAGCAACCCACGAGCAGCGCTCCGGGGAGGAAGCAGGAGCACTGGCCGCATCTCCCAGCCCTCCCACCACACCGAGAAACGGCGATCCGGCGGCCACCTGCCCAGCCACACCCACGCCCGCGCGTGGTGACGAGGAAAAGGACGCCGCCCCAGCCAAAGGAGCGGTTCTAGTCGGAGAAGCGGCAGCCGGCCCGTGGCCGCCTCCAGTGGCCGACCCTCCCAAGAAAGCTCCCATCGCCTCAGAAGATGCCATGGACGGAGAGAGTGGTGCGCAGGCCTCCTGCCCGCTTGTCCCACCCGAGGTCGCCCGAGCCCCCGGAGGGGCCATAACCCCTGCGCAGGCCATGGACCCCATCGAAACTGGTGCCGCAAGAGCGCGGGAGGGCCGGATCTCACGCGCGCCCAAATCCGCCGAGCCGTCCAGCGTAGCCGTCACCTTCGGCCTAGGCAATGGCGATGACGGAGGAGTAACATGACCCTCCTGTCCAGTAATTCCTCCCGGACCATCGACAAACAAGACAGAGTCAACCCCCGTAATCACCGGCGGCGAATGCTCTGACGGGTCATCCATGTCCAGACGATCACTCCAGAGACGAGGAGGCGCTGAGAAAGCCCCTACGGAACCAAGTTGCAACATGTTGGATGGGACCAAACCGGCGATTTCCCCTGAGCAGACTCTCCTGCCTTAGACGAATCCGCAGGCCTGGAATCCCTGTCACCATCATTATGTGCGCCATCACCATGGTTCCCAGAAGCACCTCCCCCCTCAGTAGTATCCATATGATGCACCTCCTCAAAATCCTGAAACAAATTAGGGTCCTCATACTCGAATTCAACATGTAAGCAATACCCTCGTGACACCATCTGACCACATCCGGCAAGAACTCGATGTTAGCCACGCTAACCAGCAAGCGCGCCACACCATGAGCACGAGTGAAGGTCATATCTACCTGCTCCGTCTTACCGAGCAAGGATCCCAAGCTCGATGTGACCAAGAAATTATCCAAGGGCTCAGATGGCGCCCCCAGAAAACGAACCCATATCTGAGTCAGTGGCGTGCCCTGCAGCTCCTTCTTTTTCCACTCATCAAACTGCAACACAAAACTAGTGCCGGTAACTCTACTCATGCCAAACTTGAGAATTCTCTTCTGATCCTCCTTAGATGGAAATTCCACTTTGTAAGACTGATCTGATAGTTTCAACAAGGACCATTTAAAATTCCCCGGAGCCAACTCCCGCAACTGCTGAATAATCTGGGCTTCAGTGAGAGGTCCGGTGACCACCTTAACCACCCCGGGAAAGGAGGTTTCAATGACAGGAGCCACCGGAGCCACGCTTGGTGACTCAAAGAACATCAACTCAGAGCAACAGAGCCCATAGATATTAAGTGTCGGTTTGGGGCCCAGAAGAAGCGGACACTCAGCTGCCACATGTTTAGGTTTCTGACAAATATCACATAACTCAGCAGAGCAATCAACCATAAAGTGACCCGTCTCACCGCATCGGAAACAAATTAACTTTTTCTTCTTAGCCGCCCACTTGGACAGCTTGTCACCCCCGGCCTTCTCCGAATCTTTACCAGAATCAGCATCATCAGGTTGCACGGTCACGGAAATACCACATCGGCGAAAAGCGCGAACTGTCTCCACCGCCACCGAGTAAGACCAGCGACATCGGTGGACATCTCGGTGGCATCCGAACCCGCAGCACCGGGCAAGTTGCACGGAGGGCGACGGTACCCACCACGACCACCGCGGTAGCGGCCCCGGAAACGGCTCGGGCCAACCGCTCCCTCAACAAAATTCCCCGGCGGTCCTTGAAAACCACGGCCGGCAGCACCGTGATCCGTCCAAGCATAGCCCCGCCCACCCCCGGTGGACGACGAACCTCGATGAAGACCTTGACCATAAGCGTCGTAGCCATCATCACCCCACTGACCACGGGGAGGGTTGCGGCTGTCCCCCGCGAAAGCACCCGACCCACAGCCCATAGCACCATTGGCAGCTCCACCCCTCCCGACCGCCATCTGACGGGGCGGGCGCCAGACCGAGGGGGGTGCGGCCCAGCGGCGGCGGCGCGCTGCAGCCTGGTGGGAGCCGCTGCTCGAGCAGGCCGAAGCCGCGGCGGACGCCGGCAGCGCCGATTGGGACCGCCCTCGCAGCCCTCACAGTGGCCGCCGGGCGGCGACCCTTGGCCAGCGGTGGGGCCTTGGGTGGCGGGGCCTTGGGCGGCATGTCGACCTCGCCGGCAGCCGAGGGAAGACCGCGATCTTGCAGCAGCCGCCTCACACGACGAGTCGCAGCAGAAGGGAAACCAACCCGACCGCGGCGACGAACCCTAGCGAAATCAACGAATCGGCAGGGAGAGGGCGATCGTGCATGGCGTGACACGCGAACCGATGCAAACTCATGCACATGAGCCTCCCCAGCCCGATCGCCAGGGGACGGTTTTGCCTGGGCCTGAAACCCTGCTAATCCCGGCCCACCCTCGGACAAACCTCCCTGGCCCGACGGCTGAAACGCGTACAGGCCCTCCCCTCGGCCCACCGTTTCAAGCCCATCAGAGCGCAGGATAGAATTCAAACGCGAGATCCGCTCCTTCCGGATCACGCTCGCTCGGTCAATCGCCGGCGCCGGCGCCTGCGCCGCTGACGGTCGCCGGTTCCTCTTCCTCTTCACTTCCTTCCACGACCCCTCTATAATAAAATCGGATAAGATAGGTTTTGGAAGACTAACCTTGGGAATAGGCCCCTTCCAAGGCCGGATCGCCGCAGCTGCAGTCCGACGATGAACAATGCGCCGAACAATTTCGATCTTATCCTCCGACCGCAAGCCTTGCCGCGCCGGATCATCAACCGGCACAACGCCATCGACGATCGTAGCCACCTCCTCTTCAGAATACCCGGGATCGAACGCCTCGCAGATTACAGACGACGGCGTCGGCGAGTACACCTCCGGCGAGTCTCCGGAGCACTCCGCGTCGTCTTTATCCTCCGCATCAGACTCCGCTAGAACCCAGAACCTCCCGCCGACGTGTCCCGCGCCAGAGACGGTCGCCGGTGACAAGGCCGCGGTGGGCGCCCCAGGCGTCGCCCGAGTCGCCTGAGTCGTCCAACATTGTAGGGTGGTAAAATAAAACTAATCAAGGAGGCACATCTAGCTACAATTCCTTATCGCAAGCGATTGGAATAGATCGCTACATGCATGCACTTATCACTGGCGATAATAAGAATTAGCATGTTAATAGGAACGTGTGATGTCAGAAGTAAATGTTAGCATGTAACTTTGAATCGTCGAGAAAAAAAAGTAACTTTGAATTGTCTACTTTATTTGGTTCACACCATTATCCCCATGATCGGAACCCCGCATGATGACATGTATTGGTACAAAAAAGAGTTTTCAGAAGGCTAAAAGTTCATCTCAAAAGGAAAAGAAGGCTAAAAGTTGGGCACACAAGAAAATGTTATTCCTTGCATCATGTGCATATGCATGCACTCAATGATTGTGAGGAGAACCTTTCGTCCAATGTTGCTATCAAGAGAGTAAAATGCTATCATCCTGGTCATTTTCGCGCAGTGAGAAAATGTGCAGAAAACAATTGGTTTCGATGACAGAAGCAGATAGATGATCGGCTGTCTCCTTTCTCTATTTCTCGAATAGTTTTCGATAACGAGCGATTTTATTATCTTAAATGTAGCACCAAACGGATACAAAACATTATGAGTAACACCCGGCCTTTACATAAATAGGATGTACATAGCCAAACACCAAGAATCTGACACTAGAAAATGTAAGAAAACCGACAAATCGGTAATAGTAGAGTCGTATGGAGCGACACTTTGCCTATGTCAAACTCGGCGGTGGATCGATCCGGAGGTTATGCTGCTACCCATGTTGGGAAAAAACCTCCGTAGCTGCCTGCTCCAACCGCGTACACGCCGCCTTGAACAACGGTTGGTGCTCCGTCTGTTGTAACGTAGACCATGTATGAAGCGAGTGCGTACAACGCGAAATAACCTGCAAAGAAGAAGCATTTTTGTCATTAAAAATCAAATCGTTTTTACATAGCCAAAGCGATCATAGTAAGGCATACACCTCCACCCTTATTATCGTTTTGAAACTATTTGAAATTCCGTCCAACCGAAGACCAAATATATTGGCAATACTCATTGCCGGATACAAATTTGACGCTATTTGGATGACTGGTCATGTAAAACGTGCAAACTTGCATTGAAAAAAGAGATGTTTGATTGTCTCGTCATGAACACAAAAGCAACACTTCTTACTTCCTGGCCAGTTGCACCGTGTAAGATTATCTTTGGTTAGCACAACTCCCCTACGAAGATACCACATAAAGATTTTAACTTTTAGTGAAATCTTTGACTTCGAAATTTTATTGTTATTATTCTCCGGTACCTCGGAATGCATAAGCACACGGTACATCGAGTCTACTGTGTAAGACCCTGATGTTGTGAGGTTCCAGTGAAACACATCCCGACCTTGTTCAAATTAATCGAGTCCAGACGGGATAAAAGATTATGCCATGACATAAGTCGGGGGCCAATCAAATCCCGCCTGAACGAAATATTCGACGGGGATGAACTAAGCACCTGCGCAATAGTATTACTCTTATCGCGAGCAATGGTGTATAAGACCCAATGCGAAAGACCCAGAAACGAACCTCTGACCTATCCTTTATCGCGAAAGACCCAATGCAAAAAAGTTGTTTCTTTGCCGCCATTAGGCCAGCCCAAAATTGTGAGTCGTGGGATCTTCAATAGGCCTGAGACACCGCCTCTTGGTCTTGATATTTGTTGCAAAATATGGTTTGCCAAACACCATCCCTAGTTCTTGAATAGTCAGTACTCTCTTTGTCCCATAATGTAAGATATTTTTTAACATTAGTGTAGTGTCAAAAATTGTCTTACATTATGAGAAGGAGGGAGTACCATTTTGTAAAATAACTTTTGGAAGCACTAGTACCTTGAGTTGTTCGTCAAGAATTCCACAAGTTTTCAGCCCGTTTGACTAAGATTGAGACGGTTAAAAATCTTTTTTACTTGTACCTCATTTGTTTCTCACTTTTGAATCTTTCTTTTATTTCTTGCCTTAGATATTTCCATCACCGGAATAAACCTGAAAATTAACATTTATCTCGCCCCAGCTCCTTGTGGCACGTGAGCTCATCGATCGCTCGGTTGGACGCTGCGCAGACTTCCGGCCTCCGTCAACCTCGGTCTAGCATCCCTGGATCGCTCCATTGCCAGGCAGCGGTCGCGCTTTGCTTGGCTCAAGCGCGAGCTCCGCGTTCCCATGTGTTCGCGCCGCGCACCGCCACCAGAGAAACCAGACGATCTTCTCGCTCCATGGACAACACCTTCTCCGAGCCGGCTGCCCCGCCGAGGCGGCCTTCGACCACTTCTCGGCCATCGTTGGATCTTCCGAGGAGCACCCTTTCTCCCTTGCCTTGGTGGAGATCCGCCCCGAGCACTTTGATCGAATGGCACTTGACCAGCCGTTCTCCGAGGGCGAGATTTGGCATGCGATCAAAGCCATGCCCACCAGCAAAGCTCCCGGTCCGGATGGGTTCTCTTCTCCGTCGTCCATGCTGGGATACTGAAAAAGGTGATCTTAAACAGACAGAAGGATAAAAGCAGCCAAAATTAGCGGCGTTGCTCAGCTGGGAGCTTCCCGGCCGCCTTCCTTCTCCTGCAGTAGAAAGGGATAGCAAACGTTAGACCGGCACTTTCCCTCAGGCAGGCAAGACCGTGCGCATGGCATGTTTTCAGAGATACAAAATTCTGGGGTTTCTTACATGGCCAACTAACCTTGTGTATGAGCTCCAACATCTGCCAGCACGCTTTCTCTCATGCCATGGCGGAACGGCCGCGTCTCCAGCTGACCTGACCTGACCTGCGAGAGAAAACGCGGAGGGAAACGGGAGGAGGAGGAGGAAGAGGGGGCGGCGCTCAGCTGCAGTTGCATTATCCCCTGTGCTCTCTCTCCTGTGACAGGGATAGTGAGCCCTATGTTCAGGCGAGGTGACACCAACTCCGAACAGACGGATGCATGGCCTGGTTAAGCCGACCCATCTGATCGGCGTCGGTGTCATCTCTCCTGATCACAGGACCCTAACCCACAAGAACAGCAAGAACAGCTCAAGCGCTCATCTGCTCAAAGGTATGTCTGTCTGTCTGCCTGTCTCTCTCTGTGTGTGTGTCGCTGCACAATGCATAGACAAACACAATGGCCTCCATATATAGGCCCGAGGGACGGGGGACGGGGGCGATGCCTCCCAGAGAGAGGAAAAACCAGTAGTGACGCCCGGCCATGTGCCAGGGCATACGCAACGATCCCCGTCTGCCGAGCCTTGACCGGGGGAAAACTCGTGCGTTCCCTCGGAGTCCCGGCGCCTCCCCGCTTTCCCACCGGACAGCGGTAGGTCAACGGTGTCGTGGAGCCAGAGTACGATGTACACACCCACATCTGACAGACCACAACTTGCTGGCGCCCTCAACGACTTGGTGCACTTGTGCCACCACTGTCTCGTGGACCACCCTACATTTCGTGAGCCGCGACTCCGTCCTAAATTCCGCCTTGCGGCAAAAGGCCTTCTGGCCGTGACAAAGTAGAGGTCCATGGTCAAGATTGATGTTCATATGTGTATCCATCAGATGAAAATGCTGTTGCTGTTGTTTTCACCCGTCTCGTAATCTTCGTTCTCCCTTGGGGAAACCTGATATACACGATGGTCCAAATTAAGGTTGTCTTCTTTATTGCTACTAGTACTAAACCGGCCGGCCTGCAGCTGCAGCTCATGCTCAGCTAGCTAACCCGAGTATCAATTGTAGGTACCGAAAATATCGAAGCAAATCACGACAATTGCTTTCCTAGATGCTTATGATCTGCCGCAGATCTTCGATACATGTAATATAGTCCGTGGATTGTTCTAAAGGGCACAGAAGTATGATGTGGCCGTTGGAGGTTCCGGATCTCTTACGTTCATGTATGTGATCTCCAGGCAGTACTATATATGTGGTTCTCTTTGATTAATCAAGCCCTGCCGCATACTCACTCAATAATGGTGTTTCCCTGACTAGTTCAACATTGTAGGGTGCTGGTGAAATAAAACTAATCAAGGAGGCACATCTACCTTACCCAGATGCGTACCAATTCCTACGGCAAGCGATGGGGATAGATTACTAGATGCATGCACATGATTGGTGATTAGTGAGGATAAAAACCAGCATGTCAATGGGAATGTGTGAGGTCATGAGGTCGATGACAGCGTGTTATGCAACTTTGAATCCTCTCCTTCATTTGGTTTGCACCATTATCCGCATAATCGGAGCCCCACACGGTGACATATATCGGTAGTAAACAAGGGTTTTCGGAGGGCTAAAAGTAAGTAAAGTTAGGCGGCACTACAAGAAAATGCCCTTGCCTCATGTGCGTACATATGCATGCACGCACTCAATGATTTCGAGGAGCGCCTTTCGTCCGCGTTGCTGTCGGAAGAGTAAAACGCTGTCATCCTGGTCATTTTCTCGCGGTGAGAAAATGTGCAGAGAGGAAACGGTTTCCATGACAGAAGCAGATGAATGATCAGCTCAGCTGTCTCCTTTCTCCGGTTCCTGCATACTGTACCATGAATGTTGCATTACTTTTGGAAGTATTACTGGTTCCACCTTGGAGTTGTTCGTGAGGAATTCCACAAGTTTTCCACCCGTTTGACTAGGATTGAGACGGTTATTGTCGCGGAATCTTTTTTATTGGGTCGCGCTAACTGTCACACGTGTGGCAGAAAGGGAGACGCACCACACGTCTCTAATGTAAACAGATTGCCAAGTCATCGCATGCATGCATGAAGAAATCTTTTTGGATTTTCAGTTTTTAAAATGTTTTATCTTTTAAACGAAAAATCCGATTGAAAATCCGTTTTCACCATTAAATCCCTCGCGATGAGATCTTCGAAACTAGATCCCATGTTGATATGTTTTAATGAATTTTTTTTGGATTAAAAGTTGCCATGTCTATTGCATATGAATTGCCATGATGTTTACACTGAAGTTGCTATGATATGTTTCAGCTATTTTCTTTTATATTTAAAAGTAAATTTTGACATTTATAAAACGGGGAATTAAGAAACTAGACTTGCCATGAACCATAAACTAAAATTGCCATGATACATGCATGTAAAATTGCCATGGTTCATACAAAAAATAACTTTCATGGTCAAAGTACTGGAGTTGTCATCATCAAAATACTAAAATTGCCATGATCTACAAACTAAAATTGCCACATGGCAACTTTAGTTTAAGCCCTATGGCAACTGCAGTGTAAACATCGTGGCAACTTCTGGCAAAAAAAAAAACCATCGAAACATATCAACATGGGGTTTAGTTTTGAAGATCTCGTCGAGACGGATTTAATGGAGAAAACGGATTTTTAGTTCGCTTTTTTATTTAGGAGATACAATATTTTTAAGCCGAAAACCAAAAAAAATCTGCTGATGTCATCTATTTATACGTGGCAAAATGAGTGGTGATGGAGGCGTGTGGGCGATGTGCAACCGCCCACACGTGTGGGCGTTAACATTTCCGTTTTTATTTGTTTCTTACTTTTGACTGGGATACGGGCTTTGAATTGTCTTATTTTTCGCGACAGATGTGACATTGTTGCCTGGACATTTCCGTCACTGGAATAAAACCTGAACATGAACATGAACATTTGCCCGCTGTTATGGACTACTTTGGACCTGTCAGATGTACAGCCATAAGGTATGAGATCTTGATGCAGAAAATAGCTGGTCTGAAATCGACTCGTAGCATAAAGAAAAGACCAAGAGACGAGTACAGTGTCACTGGAAATCTTAGCATGATCTGGACAAAATCCTTCGAAAGAGCATTTAATTAGGAAAGAAATCATGTGCAGGTGGAGGAAATCCTTGCCTAGATTCGCCAAATCTGTCATCAACCGCGGAACTGATTGATCATTGTACAGTGGAGAGTACACACCAATTATCTTGGCAAAGGAGAGCCAACTGCTTGTTCTGTCCTTTACAATTTTTTATTCAGAAAAGGTTAGCATAGCACAACATGCACTGTCAGTCTGCAACTTGCTTCGCGTGTGCTTTCACACAGTTTGAACGACCAGGATCGGGACACGCTTACGAAGAAAATTACCTTCTTTTTAGAATCACCGAGGGAGAGGATCCCACAAGTATGCATAGTACTCAAATATGGCCGTGAGGCCAAATTTTTACAAGATGACCACAAGCTGTAAAAAAAGGTAGTCTCACCAAGCCACGGCGGCGACCTTATCACCCGGTTTTCTAAACCAATAGACCTAAATTTCAAAATTATTACAAATATTTTGAATAGTTGAGGAAGAGCAACGATCTTCGCTCCCGAAGATTGCAGCATTTCTAGGGTCCCGAAATTTTCATAGCATTGCTAGTAGGACTTCAGGCCAAATGTAGAGTTGCTTGGATGCGGGGCGGAGGAGGTAGACCGGTCAAGCCAAATCCACATTGCTCTTGGATTTTCTTTTTTTTGAAAGATCCGGCTTTGGCCGGCTTCATTGATTTAGAAGGAAGCATACGGGAAACATGCGGGGATCAAGTGATCATGATAAAAGGGAAAAGCTCACACGAGTAGAGAAAAAAAGAGGAAGAAACAGAGGCAGCGTCGAGAGACGCCCCGCACTAGGTCACTCCCTCGCAGGTGCGGCCCCGAACGGGGGCTCTAGGCATGCGGCACCTGCAGACCTCCGAGACTGGAGGTCGAGCCTAATGGCTTGAAGCACATTATCAGTCTGCGCCGTTTTCCCTCTGAAAACGTATGCGTTCCGCTCCTTCCAGATGTGCCAAGCCACCAGCATGGCCATCGTTTTGGCTCCCCTCCTCTGGCCGGGCGGCATGCGGCTGATCATCGACTGGCAATGTTGAAGAGAACTGTGGGCAGGCCGCCGGCTTGAGGCCAGCGCCTCGCAACCGCTCCATGTGGCAACCGTGCTCCACACCATCCTGGAGAAGGGGCAGTCCGAGATGAGATGCCGCGAAGATTCAAGGCTTCTGAAGCAGAGACAGCAGAAATAGCCGTTTGGCCATCCCCTCCTCTGTAACCTATCATTGCACCAGATTCTGTCGTTGTATAGCAGCCATGTAAACATCTTGACGGTGCCCGGCGCCCAGCCTTTCCAGATGATGGTGTTGTGGCCCGCGCTCGGAGTGTCCTTGAAGAACATCCTGTACGCCGCCCCGGTGGAGTATGAGTTCCCTCCTCCTGCAGTCCAGGTGATCCGGTCAGCGACTTGGTTGTCAAGGGTGATGTGGGTCTCCTGGAGTCGTCGCCATAGCCTGAGGAAATCAACAGCAATGGAGGCCGTGTCGCCGTGTCTGAGATCAATAATCCATTGATCGTTTGCAAGTGCAGCGGCAACCGATCTGCTTTTACGCCTCAAGTGCTTGAACAGGTTCGGGAAACTGATGCTCAGAGGCGCGCTGTCGAGCCAGGGGCATGTCCAGAATCCTGGCCTTTGGCCATCGCCGATGATGATCTTTGTGGCACTCGCGAACTGCTTCCGGTCACCTTCATCGCGTGGCAAGGGGAAAACCATCCAGGGCCTCATCGATTGCTGCCAGGACGCCCATAACCAGCACAGGCGAAGGGCTGAGCCGAAACGCGACAGGTCAAGGATCCCCAGGCCGCCCTTCTCTGTTGGAGTGCACACCTGCTTCCACGCCACTTTGCACTTCCCTCTCGTCAACGCCTCGTCCTGGGCCCATAAGAAACGACGCCTCGCCTTGTCGATCTCCTTGAGGATTTTCTTCGGCACCTTGAGCATGGTCATGGCGAAGGTTGGCAGCGCAGAGAGCACAGCCCGCACCAGGACGCGCCGACCCGCCAAGGACATCAGCTTGCCCTTCCAGTCCGCTAGACGCGACTTGATTCTGTCGATGAGGAACTGAAAATGCACTAGACGCGGCCTCTTGGGGGACAGTGGCAGGCCTAGGTAAGTTGTGGGGAAACTAGTTGTCGATCCCCCGAACCCTTGCAGGATCTCGGCCAACGGCAGAGCGACGCAGTTCATCGGGATCACTGAAGATTTGGCCTGGTTTAGCTTCAACCCCGTAGCTTCTCCAAAAGAATGCAGTAGGCTTAGAAGGGTGTCGACCTCTTCCTTAATTGGATTGGCGAAAATGATTGCATCGTCCGCATACAGACTAACCCGCATGCTTGCTCCACGTCCCGGCAGTGGAGCGATCAAACCCAATGTTGTGGCCGCGTCCAGCAGGCGAAACAACGGGTCAATAGCTAGAATGAACAACAGAGGAGACAGTGGATCGCCCTGCCTGAGCCCACAGGCGTGGAAGAAACTTGGCCCCGGCGATCCATTGAGCAGGCATGAGGACGATACAGATGAAAGCAGCAGAGCCATCCAGTTTCGCCAGCGCTGTGGAAAACCCATGCGCTGCAGCAGCTCTATCAAGTAGGCCCATGATACAGAGTCAAAGGCACGGGAAAAATCAAGCTTGACGAGCAAGACCTGCCTTTTCTCCCTGCAGAGCATTCTGACACAGCCCTGGACGTACTGAAAACTGTCATGGATGCATTTTCCTTTCTGAAAGGCAGTTTGCGCTGGCGAGATGATACTGTTTAGAGCAGGGAATAAACAGAGAGTGAGCACTTTGGAGATTAACTTTGCCATGGAGTGAATCAAACTGATGGGCCTGTAGTGATTGATCTTAGATGCACCATCCTTCTTTGGCAGCAGGGCAATGAGCGATGTGTTGAGATCAGCAAAATTTGACCCGACCATCTGATAGAATTTGTTGAAAACTGCCATGACCTCTTCTTTGATGATCGGCCAGCACGATCGATAAAAATGACCGGTGAACCCATCCGGGCCTGGGGCCTTTTCCGTGGGGGACGCCAGGATTGCCGCCCAGACCTCGGCCATGGTGAACGGCTCGTCCAGCTCTGACAGAGCAATAACTGGTAAGTTCAGACTGCTCTAGTTCAGGGTGCAACCTCGATGCTTGCTTCGCCCCAATGCCTCGGAGAAGTGGTCAAGGATGATCTGCTCCTTCTCGTCGTGACCCACGACAACCTTGCCATTGCTGCAGATCGCGTGGATGAAGTTCTTTCTGCGGCGAGACTGCATTTTTGCATGGAAAAAGCGCGTGCTCACGTCCCCCGCACGCAGCCAGCTCACCCTGGAGGCTTGCTTCTTCCTCGCCCGCTCAATCGCTGCAAGCCCAAGCACTTTCAGCTTCAAGGATTGCCTCAGATGCCGCTCGCCACCGTGAGGGCTCGGTGCTCTTGCGCTAGATCAAACCGCAGAATCACCTCGTTTGCAATGAGCAGCTGTTGTCTGACCTTGCCAAAAGTGGCTCTACTCCAGACCTTGAGGTCAGCAGCAACCCTTGCCAGCTTTCTCTTTATCCTCAAGAATGGGCAGTCGTGCGGGACGGGGCGCTTCCAGGCACGCAAAACTGTTTCATGGAAGTGAGGAAATTTTGGCCAGAAACTCTCAAACCTGAACCTTGCTTTTCTGACGGCGCGTGGAAGCCTTTGCAAGAATTAGCGGGCAATGATCAGAGAAGGAGGTTGAAGCTGCCATAAGCATGTGATCTTGGTGTGCCATGTCCCACGAATCTTTGCAGAAAAACTTGTCGAGACTGCAGAGGGTGGGGTTTTCCCGCTCATTGCTCCAGGTGAATCTTCTGTTTCTGCACTTGATTTCTTTCACGCCCGCCCAGTCCAACGCTCTTCTGAATTTGCCCATCATCCTTCTGTTGACGTTGCTGTTACTCTTGTCGCTCGCTTGATAAATCATGTTGAAGTCTCCATTTATCACCCAAAGTTCACCGGCCGGAGGAGCCGCAGCGGCGAGCTCTGCCAGGAAGCTATCCTTTTGCGCATCGTCTGTCGGCCCATAGACCGTGGTGATCCAGAATGGTTCGCCTGCTAACTTGGGCACTACTCTAGCCGTGATGGAGAAACTATCTAAATGATGGGACGCTACATCGACTACCAGTGTGTCCCAAAAGATCGCCGCGCCACCTCTCGTCCCGTGCGCCGGCAGCACTACACATCCTTGCAGACCTGCGCCGCCAACCTCCGTAGCCACGGCCGCAGACCAGATTTCCACCTTCGTATCCTGCAACACTAGTACTGCAATGTGGTTAGCTTGCACTACCTCTCTAATCGTCGTGCGCTTCACCGGGCAGTTCAAGCCGCGGACACTCCAGGACATGAAGATTAAATCGTTGTCACTCATCAGAACACCATGGAGCACTTCGTCGATCACATCTACTAAACATGCCAAAGGCGAACACCTTACAACTTGCCGGGGGGCGACGACGGCCACCAACAGGCCTAAAACCCCGTCGTCGTCGTCATACAAACCACAAACCATGATCGCTACACATGAAGACTAGCCCTAACTCAAGCTGGTTTAAGACCAGCTGCCGACGTAGACTAAATGAAGACCTAACTAACATGATCAGGCGTGGAGGGACTCTTCGGCGCCGGCGACCCCGGCCATGCCAGTGGCGATCTTCAAGGCGGCCTGGTCCAGACCGGTGAGCTTGGCGATCGCAGCAATGTCACCGTCGGAGAGCCGCTCCTGGAAACGCTTCATGAGGAGGGCTTCCGCCTTTGGGGTCATCCTGTCTTTCGGCCCGAGCGCGCCCAGCTCCTGCACCAGACGCAGCACCGCCCGCTGAGCCACCGGAGTCGGGTTTGCCGCAGCAGCCTGGCGAGCACTGCGGCGAGAGGGGGCAGAGACGGCTCTGGACTTTGGAGGGGCAGAGTGGCGCGGGCGGGCTGGCGGGTCGCAGATGACGGGCGGGGGGACAGGAGCGAACAGCTCGGAGTGCTCGCAGCCACCCGCCTCGCTAATCCGGATGGTGCCCACCCGCTCCATGATCGCGGACATCTGGAAGCCCGTAGTGGCCACAGCCGGGGAGGCGACGCATGGCAACAGGCAGGGAATCATCTCTGGGCTGTCGAGCTCTTGCGGGGAGGGGAGCGAGAGGGGCGGGGAGCGGCCACCGTCTTCGAACTCCAGAGGGGTCTGCAGGGCCTCGACCATGGCGTTTCCAACTCCAGCTGCATGCAGATCCGTCTTGTGGCGGGAGAGCGACTTGCCGAGTCGAGAAGCTGAGAAGCCTTGGCCCAGGTCCTCTGGCTCTGGCGCAGGAGGGGGCGGAGCCTGACGGAGGGGGAGCGGCGGGGTTGCCCGTAGCGCCGCGGGGGCCGCTGCGCCGGAGGCATCGACGAGAGGGAGCCTGTTGCGTCGCCCGACCGGGGTGCGGCTGCGGCGGTGATGCGCCCCGGAGACCACATCTGCATCGCTGTCCTTGGCGTGGCAGCCGCGACCGGGCAGGCGGTCCCTCCAGGACCGGCCGGAGCCACCGGTGCTGTCGCCATCGTCCTGGTCGCGGCCATGCTGCCCGAGGATGGGGCCACCACACCCCACGGCCTGGCCGCGCTGAGCAGAGCGACGACTCGGGCCTTGGCCATCCTCGACATGCGCCACCCACGTGCCCGGCTCAATGCGCGGCAACGGGCGGTCATCGTCGTCAGAGGAGGAAGGGAGGCCGCTCTGCCCAGAGCGCAACGAGCGTGGCGAGAGCGCCGTCCAATCCTCCACGAGATCGACGTGCACAAGGAGGTCGAAGCGGAGCGCGCCAGGGGGGGGACGCGGCGGTCGAGCGGCGCAAAGCCGAGCACCTCGCCGGCACGACCAGCACCGCGCTTGAGCACCCATAGCGCGCGCTTCATCGGGATGTGGGCCACATCCCACAACCAGAGCCAGCACGTGAAGGTCTTGGTATGCCCCCTCTCGAGCGTGCGCGAGTCGAGGCGATCGACGCATCCGAAATCGCCCAGGGCCTCCTCCGCCCCGGCGAGCGACCAGAAATGCATGGGCAGGTCTTCGATGACGACGCACACGTGGAGGCTGTACTTGACAATCGCCGCGTGGTCGGCCTCGTTCCAGGCCTTGATGAAGAACTTGCCGCCATCGACTTTGAGCACGCCACGCCTCACCGCGTTGTCACGGTGCGCTGGGAGGTCGAAGTGGACGAGGAAGGCCTCCGGGTGGTGCGCCGTGACGCGAAGCTGGTGCCGCGGGGTGCAGAGCTGCTCGTGGATGGCTTTCCCCACCGCCACCAGGTTGGTGGAGTGGCGGCGCTCGGCGGCGGTGAGGGTGACGGCGTGCTGCCGCAGGATGAACTCAGCGTGCTCGAGGTCGGGGGATGCCACAACCACCTTGTTGCTGAAGCATGGGCGACGTGCGGGGTCGCAGTGCAGGCGGAGATCCATCGGAGCCGACGGTGGCGCAGGTGGAAAGCTCAGGCGGTCGTGCACCAGAGCGGAGGATGGCAGCAGCCCCAACCTGTTGTGGGCAGTCCCTCCTGGACCCCCGTTCTTGGGATTCTGGGGGCACTCCTTGCCGAAATGCCCGGCGCGCTTGCAGATGATGCAGCGAAGCGGGTCTCGGCAGTCAATGCGGCGGTGGCGCTCACTAAGGCAGCGGAAGAACTTTCCTCGGAACTAGCTTAAGAAGGTCGCGCGACCAGCAGCCGCATTGAAGCCGCGACTCCTGTCCGAACGCAGCCGCTTGCGGCGCCTCCCAGCACTCGCCGAGGAAGAGGCGGCTTTTCTGTTCTTCTGCGAGGTGACCACCGTCCAAGCCCCGCCATCCCCTGCGGTCTGACTCGAAACGGAGGGGGCGACCGAGGGAGAGGGGAAAGCCACAACGAATTTTAGGCGGCCGTCCCGCAAGGGGGGGGGGGGATGCCCAGATCCGGCGGTCCGGAGCCGGGCCCCGCCCACATCGACCTCCCACGCTGCAGGATATGCGGCGTCAAGGCCGGATCTGACGCGGAGGCCGTTGACGCAGCCGAGGGCGGGAGGAGGCCCGACGGACCGCAGGACGCCTTAGCGCCGCAACGGGCGAAGCGGGCGGCGCCGGCGGGGGACGGAACAGTGGCGAAGGTGGGGGCCATACGGGCGGAGACGGTGGCCGCCGCGGCCGGAGTGGCCAGCGGCGGGATCGAGAGCGTGGCTAGCCTAGCGAGAGCAAGGTCCAATACATTGCTCTTGGATGATTCTCGTGTTGGGTGCAATATTCTTGTAGAAAGGGTTTGCTCTTATATTGAGCTGGTGTAACACCCCCAGTATCATGCTACAGTAATCCCCTGTTAATGGGTGCCATGTCATCACATTACTGTTGCTAATCCTCACTTGATCCAGTTCATTGTTCAATTCGAAACTCAAATTTAAAGTCAAATTTCAAATTTGCCAAACATGAAAACTAAAATGTTCAAAGTGTGGCAAATAATCCCTGGGTATTTGTCATGTTATAACCAACCTCTTTGGGATTCCGAAAGTGCCCCTAGAAATTATTTAGTGGTCCAACATCATATTAAATGACCTTTTTCAATCTCTAAAAATGCTTGAACAATTCCTTTGGCCCTGAAACTTTTTAGGCAACACCACAATATTGTGCCTGATTTATGTGCTAAGTTTCATAAGTAACTAAATTCATTTGCTATAGCAGCTAAATAAAAAAACAATGGTAGTAATGTAAAGAAAAGAGAAAGGAGAAAGAGGGAAAAGAGGACCTAATCTACTAGGCACCATGGCCCATATAGCCAAATTGCCGGCCCAACCCACCTCCACCTCTCCTCCCACCTGCGTACAGGAGACATCGTGGAGGGCAATCCAACCGGCCATGGCTGTGCCATGGTGCGTGCTGGCCATCCCCTGGTCCCCTTGAAGCATTAGGCTGATCCCCTGACCCCCACGACCGAAACCCTAGACCAATTCCCCTCACCCTCGTGTCCCTCGCTCAGATCCACCGCACCCGCAGCCCTGTCGCCATGGCCTCGTCGATTCCGCGGTCATCGGCCTCCCGTCGCCACTTCGCCCTGACTAGGAGCTTCGGGACGTCCTCTGCTTCGTCTACGCCAACCAGCGCAAGCCGGGAGCCACAACATCGAAAGGACCGGCCGTCTTCTTCCTCGGCGCCGACGAGCTTCGTCGTCAAATTCGTCGCCATCGCGCCTCCCCCGAGCCCATTGATCTGCTCGACGACTCCGCTGTGAGCCCTGCTCCCCTTTCCCCTAGCTCTTCCGTGCGGATCCACCATCGCAGCACCGTCTCCGTGTTAAATCGACGCGCCCATCCGCGCTTGGCCACGGCCGCCTCTACCGACCGCGCCCGCGGTGCTCCCCGCCTCTGCGCCCTCGTTGCGCCCGCGCCCGCGGAGTTGCCTCCGCGCGCCAGCGCCGCCTCGTTGAGCTTCCCCTCGTTGGCGGCGGCTACCAACCCAGCGCCTCGGCTTAGGGCATCTCTAGCGCGCCCAGAAGGTTCCCGGCGTTTTTTCGCCGCCAAAAAAAGCCCCCGATCGCGCCAGAGCCCGATTTTCGCCGGCTTGGCCGAAAATAGCGCCAGCGGACCCAGCCCGAACTTCGGCGTCTTTGAGGCGCCCGGGCGCCGCGGCGAACTTTTTAGCCGCGAAAAAGCGGCGGGCCCGCCCAGCGTCAGCGATCTGACTCTCTTCTCGGCCCTTCGTCGTCCTCATCGCCTCGTTTCCCGCGGCGAATCAATGCTAAAGCTGCCGCGCTGCCGCAACGATCAGCCGCACCATTATTGCCTCACGGGCGGCGCCGCAAGACCGGACGACGCGCGTCCCTCGCCCGCCACGCGTACACACGGTGGCACGCAAGGCCTCGGCCTATATATATGACGCGCCCGGCGACTTCGGCGACTCACACTCTCCCGCCGTCGTCGTTCCTCCTCTCCTCTCTCTCTCTTCGCCATCTCGATTCACACCCATGGCCGCGCTTCTCAGCGACGGCGCCCGAACCGTCAACCCGCGCGCCAGCCGGGAGGGATGCGATGAGGGACGGCGGAGGCGTAAGCGAAGCGGCGGCACGCGGCAACGGCGACAGCGGTGACTACATCGCTGTTCTACAGCCTCCTCGGCATGTAGAACTGCGTGGGCAGGCAGCGCGGGCGGCGAGGAGACGGCGGGTAGCCAGCGGTAGATTTTTTTTTTTTGTAAAATATGTTTAAGTTTGAACGAACTTCACCGATGTTTGCGTTAAATTTGAGTCTTTTTGCGTGTTTTGACTTTTTGACTAATGGGCGTCGCGACTGGGGACATCACGCCCCGGTCTGTGTTTAAGCCGATGCGCCCCAGGGGCGATTTTTGCCCTCTGGGGGCCAACGGTTGGAGATGCCCTTACCATCGCCCGTGTCTGGCCCGCCCGACCTCGCCAACTCCGCCACCGCCACTCTGGCCGGCCGCCCGCCCCGCTCGCCTTTGCCGCGTCGGGCGCCGCCCCTGACTGCATGCTGGCAAGTGATGCCCAGCTTGCCCCGCCGACACCCGCCGCCACGCCCGGTCGGCCGACCCCCCACCTCGCGTCTTGGCGCTGGGTATACCCGCCGAGCCCACACCCAGAACGCCACCCACATGCCCGCTAAGGACTAGGGCCACTGCCCAGTGGGGCCCACCAGGCCCCTGCAAAAAAAAGTTGTTGAAAAATATATATTTAATAATTAATTAATTGTTAATTAAGTTAATTAATTAGGTTTAACTAAACTAATTGCTAGTTAATCTATTTTTTACTTAAAACAGTCAATGACAGGGGCCCACCCACTTGACCCGATCAACGTTGATGGTCAACTGGGACCCCTCGCCCACCTGTCGCCCACTGGGGCACTCCTGTACCACCTGTCTTTGGGTGCAATAACAATTTATTATTATTATGTTTAATTAAAAATAATTCTAGAATATGTTTTAAACTTGCAAAATTCATAGAAAATAATCCGTAGCTCGGATGGAAATGTTTTCTATATGAAAGTTGCTCAGAACGACGAGACGAATCCGAGGACGCGATCTGTTTACCTGTCAGATGCCTCTAACTGTCTGAACATGGAACATTTCCCCTCCCATCCATCTCGACACATCGTCGGACCGGAAAACTTTCCCGAATGTTTTCCCCCTTCGCCAGTACCGCCTAGTACCGTGTTAGGTCACCTCTAGCACCGCGTATTGCCATGTTATGCTTTGTGATGCTTTTATTGCTCTGTTATTTATTGTGTTCCCCCTCCGTTACTTCTTTCCGATAGACCCCGAGACCACTGCTGATACCGCCGTGATCGACTACATCGACGACCCCTCCTTGCCAGAGCAACCAGGCAAGCCCCCCCCCCCCCTTGATCATCCCGATATCGCCCATTCCATTATCTCATGCTTGCATTAGATTTTGCTATTGTAATTGATTGCTCCTATTCTGATGCATAGCCTATTTTTGTATCTGCTATTGTACCTTACCTACTTATCCTAAACTGCTTAGTATAGGTTGGTTAGAGATCCATCAGTGACCTCACCTTGCCCTTGTTGCCCCTGCTTCTTCACCGAAGACCCGTTCAACGAGATCGAAGACCAGGCCCCGGCATCGCACATCACTTCCCTTTAGTTGCTCGACCTACTAGGTTTCTATCGAGTGCCGAGGGTGAAGCCTCTACAACACTTCTGATGTTAACCCTGTAGTATAGCTATCCGGTCGTGGTCATCGAGGGTGATTTCCTCTTTAACCACTTCCGATACGACTCTGTCGTGCAACCCCTCAAGTGTGGACCTCGAGGGTGAATCCTCTTACGTTCACCTTGATGACTACATCGAGTGGAATTCATCGGGGGTGATTCCTCGGATTTTCCCCTTGATGTTTAGACACACAGTTACTTTGATTACTATGACTTTACACTGAACCATGTTACTAAAGACGGGTCAACCCTGAGGGGTACCCGCGCGAGCTTAATTGCGAGTGATGTGGAGTCGGGTTGACCTGGAGGGTGCCCGCGAGATAATTACGAGGCGTGGCCAGGCATTCCTAGCCCTTGCCGCAAGTCCTCGAGGCGGGCAACGGGGTCACATCTTTCGTGAGTCTCTTCTTGTTACCGCGGCTCCCTAATCCACTCGATTTGGATATTTGATCCAAGGGCCTCGGCCTGATAGCACTAACCATCACGTGGGCATAGTATGGGCGTTCTCGTCGTATACATCAGCCAGAAGCTTAATAGGCGTCGGCGATCGAGGGCGCGCCGGGTTGGACTGCGTGGCGCTGCCTTGTTGAAGGAGGTAGCTAGGTCTGCTCACCGCCGCCCACGCAACATGCAGGAGTTCAGGGAGATGGCCCAAGACCCACAGGGGCATAGGTTTAGTCCGGCGCTGGCCTCTCTATTAAGCCTAGGTCGGGTTGCGGCGTATTGTTTGGCCGAGGCCGGGCATGACCCAGGAAAGTGTGTCCGCCCGAGTTAATCGAGCGTGGTGGGTAAGTTGGTGCACCCCTGCAGGGAAGAAAATATCTATCGATAACCTGTACTACGGTAATGGACACTTGGAGTTGTATCCCGATCGATACAACTAGAACTGGATACTTGTGATGAGAACTGGATGGTGATGAGTAATGGATTGTGATGATGACTGGATAGTATGGCTCTGGGATTTCTTTCTCGCAGGGAGTCGAGAAAGGATCTCCGGCCGAGGTTGATAACACTACTACTACTACTTTACTTTATGCTATTCTACTCCCTCCTGTTTGCTGCAAGATGGTGGTTTCTAGAAGATGCTAGTCTTCGATAGGACTAGGCCTTCTCTCTATTCTGGCATTTCTGCAGCCCAGCCCACATATACATCCTTCCTTTGATAATGTTGCATATGTAGTGTAGATCCTTGCTTGCGAGTACTTTGGATGAGTACTCACGGGGCCTTTGTTCCCCCTTTTCCCCTTCCTTCTTCTTTCCGGTTGATGCAACCAGATGTCGGAGTCCAGGAGCTAGATGCCACCGCCGGTGCCTACTACTACGTGGAGACCGCCGACGACCAGGAGTAGTTAGGAGGTTCCCAGGCAGGAGGCCTTGCCTTTTCGATCGTAGATGCTTTTGTGTTAGCCTTCTTAAGGAAAACTTGTCTAACTTATCTCTGTACTCAGATATTGTTGCTTCCGCTGACTCTTGTGTATTCGAGCTTATGTACTCGAGCCCTCGAGGCCCCTGGCTTGTAATATAAAGCTTGTATTTTTTTAATTTGTGTCTTGAGTTGTGTTGTGATATCTTCCCGTGAGTCCTTGATCTTGATCGTACACATTTGCGTGCAAGATTAGTGTACAATTGAATCGAGGGCGTCACAAGTTGGTATCAGAGCCGACTGCCTATAGGTAGCCCCCTTTCCAACTCCTTGGCCGAAGTTGAGTCTAGTCACTGAAAAACTTTTACTAACTTGGCTGTGTGGCTTATGGGCCCACGTTGCCATTGGGTGGTATTAGGATCTTTTACTCCTCATCTATACTCTGGGGCTCTAATCTCTCTTCTATTCGGGTTAAAGATTTTACTAACTCTAACCTTAGGTTCTCGTTACTACTTCCTCCCGGAGAGCGCCTCATTCCAGATGGTCGCCTGGTGCACCAAAAGATTTCAAAGATACTCTTTGATGTTTTACCGAGACCCTTGTGCCCTTCACCGTTGCAATTCCCTACCACTGATGAATCCCTATGGATAGCCACATACACTTGCCGTCCAAACCTTCTTTTTCAATTGCTCTTGTTATTACAAGATACCCTGAAATACTTTCCGATATTCTGAAAATCCGTTGCGCCTGCTGCTTTGCAGCTCCTTTTCCGCAATGAATACATGTTCGAATAATTCCTCACACTTATCAAGGATTTGTTCATTCCTAGTTATTCATGTGTTTCACAAATATCTTGAAATGCTATTCGACCTTCCGAGAATCCTTTGCAACCTATTGCTTTGGAAAGTCTTGCGTGCCGGCATTATGGTTAATTCCATATTTCTAGTAATCTCTGTTGACATCCTATGTCTCTATCGTTTCGAGTCCCTTCATCCAATTTGTTGCGAATGCTCGAAAACCTCAATCGGATCCTAGCATTCATCCTTCCGGCTCAGAGCCACTCCGAACACGGCCTTGTTCTTGGCAAATGACACCTTGATTAATTGTCGATCTATATCGATTCAACACAATTATCTTTTGATCAAAGCCTCTGCTTCTGATCTTCTGATATGAAAAATCATAATTCCTTTGTAATTAAGCTTTGAAATTATCCAGATATTTCTATAATCCGATGCCTTTGCACTATTTCTTCTTCTGGTTGAGCATCGATACTCACATCAGATTCTTCGTGGTCCACTATATCCGTTGGTGGATTATTATCTGATTGTTCATGCCTATTCTCAAACCCTTGAGTTCTTCCCCTGATACATAATGCCTTTGGTAAATTGTGTCACCTGCCTTTTTCCAGCCAGGCTCTACTTCCGAGCTTGAGTTATTTACTCCTGAAGTTTGTGGTATATGTTCCTAAGATGCCCCTATGGGTTGAACCTATGCCATCCCTAATTCGTGTAAACCCGAGTGTTTTCAGGAGCCGTACTCTTCTGGCGTTTTGCCAGATAAAATTTCAATACCACGACTTCATCGAAAACAAGAAGTGAATGAAAGGTTATGCATTGAAGAAGTGGGAGTCGATCTTGAACTTTGTGATTCATGCCCATGGAAACGATGTAGATCTTATCATAGAAGCTTCTCGTAACAATGATTATCCCCATGGTATAAGATCATCTTATATCTAGGATTTGATCCTTTGCAATCGTGGTTCTGACCATGAGTGTTCCCCTTTGATCCCATTTCTCGGACAAGTTAAAGTACTTGTCTTCTGCAGATCAATACATCTTCGCAACCTCTAATTTGATCTTCCTTCGATTATTACCCTCCGGAATCTCGAGGATATCAAAGGACCGTGTTGCTTCCTATGAGTCTTGATCTAGTATTGCTTCTCACCGATTTCATATTTCCCCTGGGTTCTGATTTATTATTCACTCAAGAACACCGGTAAGTGAATCGATCCCGCACTCCGAATCAATAACTCTAAGTAATTTTTGTTGCTTACGAGTTAAATAATCCTTCAAGTCATTCCTAGCATGATCGGATATATTTTTATCTTGTCAACTTTTAACTGTGCTACCTGGTCCTTATGCCCAGAGCAACTTCCGACGATGATCTAAGCTTACATCAATCTTCCTCATCTATTCATTTCACCTCGAACAACAAGCTTGACTTCGAGCTTGTGACGAATCCGTGGTTCTCATAGCCTTTCAATTCATCCTTCCTTTCTACTCGATGGCATCTTCATAGAGCCTCTCAAAAATTGCGTCGTGATCAGCATCAACATTTTGACTTCCGTTGCGATGACAATTGAATTCATGGTGAGAAATACCATCCTTGACCTTCAATGATTTGAATTATCATTGACAACCCCCTTGTCTTCTTTCCAACACATGTTTGATCATGTCTTGGTTATACCTTGGACTCCTTGCTATTCCTGCAATTGTTCTTTTAGTATTTCTTGTGATCTTCAACTCCAACCCCTACTTGGAACACCATGTTAATGCTACCTCGAAGCATGACTGAGGTATTCCGAACAACAACAAGAACATTGGAAGTGCATTGCCAAATGTTTCTTGCTCTATTATCCAAACACATTTGTATGGATAACATCATTAATTCCCTTGCCCCTTTATCCAAATGGTGATGTACTTGTTGGTCTAACATGTATATCATGCTCTACTTTTCCTTGGGAAAAGTTACACTCCTAAATCTTGTGTATAAACATATCTTCCTTTCCATTGGTTTGCTTAACCTTTCTTGTGATCTATATATGTTATAAGCAGAAATAATTCCCTGCTTATGGAAACACCTCGGTTTACAACTCTGTTAGTGTGACCGTGTTACTATTACTGACGACATCCCGGTAACCCCCGGTGGACAAGAACTTTGCCTATTAGTCTGCCTCGTTCAAACGAGCAGGAAAATGGTTCTCTTCGTCCCTCGCCCTTGGTACCAACGTTATTGCCAACATAACTGACATGCTATCCTCTGACATGCCTTGCTACCATGACCGTGCAATATGTCGGTGTCCTTCCTACTTTTGAACCACATGGTGGGCCCATAACCCACAGTTCCACAGGATCGAAATCTGACTCCTGTACATCCTTGATTCCGAAGTATCCTTTTTCACTTGCCTTCGTATGTAATTCATGAGCCACCTTACTAGTGATCTATTCTAGCATCAGACGCATTAATTTTTGTTGTTGTTGCTTTGAACCCCTTTCACCTTTTGGTTAGGCATCAAATGATTGCCTGCCCGTTAAAACTTCTCATGGTACCTTCATACTTTGCACTCGATGTTTTATTAAGTTTCAACTCGAGAGATACTTCTGCCTCATTCCCTGAATTTGTTCACCAGATAATTAACCCTATAAGATTCAGTTCTCCCAAAGTTACTCTTTACTTCCCCACTTAAATCTCGGGACGAGATTTCTTGTACTGGAGGAGATTTGTAACACCCCCAGTGTCACGCTACAGTAATCCCCTGTTAATGGGTGCCATGTCATCACATTACTGTTGATATTCCTCACTTGATCCAAATCATTGTTCAATTCGAAACTCAAATTTAAAGTCAAATTTCAAATTTGCCAAACATGAAAACTAAAATGTTCAAAGTGTGGCAAATAATCCCTGGGTATTTTTCATGTTATAACCAACCTCTTTTGGATTCTGAAAGTGCCTCTAGAAATTATTTAGTGGTCCAACATCATATTAAATGACCTTTTTCAATCTCTAAAAATGCTTGAACAATTCCTTTGGCCCTGAAACTTTTTAGGCAACACCACAATATTGTGCCTGATTTATGTGCTAAGTTTCATAAGTAACTAAATTCATTTGCTATAGCAGCTAAATAAAAAAACAATGGTAGTAATGTAAAGAAAAGAGAAAGGAGAAAGAGGGAAAAGAGGACCTAATCTACTAGGCACCTTGGCCCATATAGCCAAATGGCCGGCCCAACCCACCTCCACCTCTCCTCCCACCTACGTACAGGAGACAGGGGATAGTGGAGGGCAATCCAACCGGCCATGGCTGTGCCATGGTGCGTGCCGGCCATCCCCTGGTCCCCTTGAAGCATTAGGCCGAGCCCCTGACCCCCACGGCCGAAATCCTAGACCAATTCCCCTCGCCCTCGTGTCCCTCGCTCAGATCCGCCGGCACCCGCAGCCCTGTCGCCATGGCCTCGTCGATTCCGCGGCCATCGACCTCCCGTCGCCACTTCGCCCTGACTAGGAGCTTCGGGACGTCCTCTGCTTCGTCTACGCCAACCAGCGCAAGCCGGGAGCCACAACATCGAAAGGACCGGCCGTCTTCTTCCTCGGCCCCGACGAGCTTCGTCGTCAAATTCGTCGCCATCGCGCATCCCCCGAGCCCATTGATCTGCTCGACGACTCCGTTGTGAGCCCTGCTCCCCTTTCCCCTAGCTCTTCCGTGCGGATCCACCGTCGCAGCACCGTCCCCGTGTTAAATCGACGCGCCCATCCGCGCTTGGGCATGGCCGCCTCTGCCGACCGCACCCGCGGTGCTCCCCGCCTCTGCGCCCTCGTCGCGCCCGCGCCTGCCGGAGTTGCCTCCCGTGCCAACGCCCTGGCCTCGTCGAGCTTCCCCTCGTTGGCGGCGGCTGCCAGCCCAGCGCTTGGCTTACCACCGCCCGTCGCTGCGCGACCTCGCCGACTCCGCCACCGCCACTCTGGCGGTCGCGCCCGCCCTCCGCTTCGCCGCTTTGCCCGCGTCGGCGGCCCCCCCCTCAGCGCCAACGCTGGCGGATGCCAGCTTGCCCGCCATTGCCGCCACAAGACGCTCGGTCGGCCGACCCCCACCCTCGTGTCTTTGGTATGGGTACACCCCGCCCGGAGCCCGCGCCCCTAACCGCCACCCACATGCCCGCTAAAGACTAGGGCCACTACCTAGTGGGGCCCACCAGGCCCCTGTAAAAAAAGTTGTTTAAAAATATATATTTAATAATAATTAATTGATTAATTGTTAATTAAGTTAATTAATTAGGTTTAACTAAACTAATTGCTAGTTAATCTATTTTTACTTAAAACAGTCAATGACAGGGGGCCCCACCCCCTGTTGACCAGTCAAACATTGGCATGTCAACGGGGACCCCCTGGCCCACCTGTCAGCCACTGGGGGCACTCCTGTGTACCCTGTGCTGGGTGCACGTAGCAATTTATTATTATTATTTTTAATTAAAAATAATTCCAGAATATGTTTTAAACTTGCAAAATTCATAGAAAATAATCCGTAGCTCGGATGAAAATGTTTTCTATATGAAAGTTGCTCAGAACGACGAGATGAATCCGAACACGCGATTCGTTTACCTGTCAGATGCCTCTAACTGTCTGAACATGGAACATTTCCCCCTCCGGCCATCTGTCTGACACACGTCCGGAACCGGGAAAACTTTCCCGAATGTTTTCCCCCTTCACCAGTACCGCCTAGTACCGCGTTAGGTCACCTCTAGCACCGTGTATTGCCATGTTATGCTTTGTGATGCTTTGATTGCTCTGTTATTTATTGTGTTCCCCCTCCGTTACTTCTTTCCGGTAGACCCCGAGACCACTGCCGATACCGCCGTGATCGAGTACATCGACGACCCCTCCTTGCCATAGCAACCAGGCAAGCCCCCCCCCCCCCCTTGATCATCCCGATATCGCCCATTCCATCATCTCATGCTTGCATTAGATTTTGCTATTGTAATTGATTGCTCCTATTCTGATGCACAGCCTATTTTTGTATCTGCTATTGTACCTTACCTGCTTATCCTAAATTGCTTAGTATAGGTTGGTTAGAGATCCATCAGTGACCCCACCTTGCCCTTGTTGCCCCTGCTTCTTCACCGAAGACCCGATCAACGGGATCGAAGACCAGGCCCCGGCACCGCACATCACTTCCCTTTAGTTGCTCGACCTACTGGGTTTCTATCGAGTGCCGAGGGTGAAACCTCTACAACACTTCTGATGTTAACCCTGTAGTATAGCTATCCGGTCGTGGTCATCGAGGGTGATTTCCTCTTTAACCACTTCCGATACGACTCTGTCGTGCAACCCCTCAAGTGTGGACCTTGAGGGTGAATCCTCTTATGTTAACCTTGATGACTACATCGAGTGGAATTCACCGGGGGTGATTCCTCGGATTTTCCCCTTGATGTTTAGACACACAGTTACTTTGATTGCTATGACTTTACACTGGACCATGTTACTAAAGGCGAATTCGACCACGAGGGTACCAGCGAGCTTAATTGCGAGTGATGTGGAGTCGGGTTTACCTGGAGGGTGCCCGCGAGATAATTATGAGGCATGGCCGGGCATTCCTAGCCCTTGCCGCAAGTCCTCGAGACGGGGCAACGGGGCCACATCTTTCGTGAGTCTCTGCTTGTTACCTCGCGCTCCTAATCCTCTACAATTTGGATATTTGATCCAAGGGGCCTCTGGCCTGATAGCACTAACCATCACGTTGGCATAGTATGGGCATTCTGCGTCGTATACATCACGAAGCTTAATAGGCGTCGGCGATCGGTCTTGCTGCGGGTTGGACTGCGTGGCGCTGCCTTGTTGAAGGAGGTAGCTAGGTCTGCTCACCGGCCGCCCACACAACGTCGCAGGAGTTCGGGAGATGGCCCATGACCCACAGGGGCATAGGTTTAGTCCGGCGTGCTGGCCTCTCTATTAAGCCTAGGTCGGATTGCGGCGTATTGTTTGGCGAGGCGGGCATGACCCAGAAAGTGTGTCGGCCAGAGTTAATCGGCGTGGTGGGTAAGTTGGCGCACCCTGCGGGAAGAAAACATCTATCGATAGCCTGTCCTCTGATAGCGGACACTTGGAGTTGTATCGATCGATACAACTAGAACTGGATACTTGTGATGAGAATCTGGATGGTGATGAGTAATGGATTGTGATGATGATCGGATAGTATGGCTCGGGATTTCTTTCTCGCAGGGAGTCGAGAAAGGATCTCCGGTCGAGGTTGATAACACTACTACTACTTTACTTTATGCTATTCTACTCCCTCCTGTTTGCTGCAAGATGGTGGTTTCTAGAAGATGCTAGTCTTCGATAGGACTAAACCTTCTCTCTATTACGGCATTTCGCAGCCCACCACATATACATCCTTCCTTTGATAATGTTGCATATGTAGTGTAGATCCTTGCTTTCATGAGTAGTTTGGATGAGTACTCACGTGTGGCGCCGGGTAATTGAGCTACAGTAACCCCCTCGTAATGATGCCACGTCACCCGATTCTTTCGTTGACAAATCTCGCGTTAGTTCAAAACGATTAATTCAAATTTGAATTAGACGCAAACAACAAAAGTTTTAAAATATTAAACTAAAATGTTAGTGTGCAAATAAATGCTTAGGTATTTATGGTGAGGAACCATGCTTTTATAAAAACCTAAATACATAAAATGAATTAAAAGCAGAAAAGAGAAATAAATACAAGGAAAGGAAAATACAAAGCGAAAGCAAACAAAAATAAAGAGAAGCCCCCTCCATGGGCCTCGGCCCACCGGCCTCTAAACCAACCAGGCCCACCCAATGTGCCTACATACCCCCACCCTTGACCGAAACCCTAACTCCGACCGCACATCCCCCACTCCCCACGTCGTTCTCTCCCCTCCCGATCCAGATCTGGATCGGGAACGAACCCACGACGCCCATCCCGTCGCCGCACCGACGCCCCCTGCTCCCCTCTCGTTCTCTACCATCGCCGAGCGCCCACTGCCCACCTCGTGGGCGCCTCCTTCCCGCCACCAGTGGCACCCCTCGCCGAGCCCACCTCATCGCCGGACCATGCCGGCAGGGTCCCGCCGGCGCGCACCAAACCCGGCCGCTGCCGCTCCCGGCGAGACGCCCCGCCCCGTTGCCCTCGACTCCTCCCCGCCGGACTGCCTCCCCGTCACCGCGTCGCCGTCATCTCCATCTCCTCCCCGCGCCCCACTGCCCTGACCCTACGCCCCCGGTGAGGCCACGGCCTCCACGCCCTCCTCTCTGTCTCCCCCGCGCTCGGTCGCCCATGGCCGCCGTCGCCCGGACGCTCCCCTACACAACCCCTTTAGCCTCCCGGCGCGACTCCTCGCAAGACCTGCGCCCACCGCCCCCCCACCCGGCGCCAAGGCGGCGCCCTCACATCGCTTGCCTCCTACGAGGCCGCACCCACATATAATTTAAGGGCTGAAGCTAGCATGAAGAATGGAATTGCATGAATCGTTAAGGGATGAAACCACATACCCAGTGATCCCCGTACTCAAACAGGTTGAAGCTCCCTTGATGGTGTGGCACACCTCGCATTTGGGAACGCTTATCCCTGGCCTTGTTATGTTGGGATAGCCATTGGGGAGAGCACCACTCATCCACCAACGCCTCCCAACAGTCCATCATATCTGCACACCATCTCGGGGGCACCTAAGTTTGGCAAAGAGAAATTTCAGCGCTACGCCTACAAATGAAATCAAGGAAACTAAGTACAAGGCCTTAAGAATAGGTAACTACCTTCATGTACTTCTCCTTACTCAGATACTTGCCGCGGCACTTCGTCTTGGCCCTCCTAATGTTATTCGAGGCGTAGTAGTCTCGAACAGCCTGCACCCTAGCCTCGTGCCATAAGTTCTGAAGCAGGCGCTTGCACTCGGCTTCGAGAACCCTAGCTGCCTCCGCCTCGTGTTCCTCAGCAACCCTGTAGAAGGTCTGCAATTGAACAAGACAACATTGATTAGTACAATCACTAGGTAACATTAATTTTTAATTCTGTAAAGTAGAAATTTCCCAAAACCACCGCCTCACAATGTCGGCACCATCTCGCACACGACACCGTCGACCCTCTCCTCTGGCGGGGCCGGGGCAGCAACGTACAGCTCCCAGCTCATTGCTAGCTGTGGAGCCTGACCCTCACCGGGCTACGTGACCCACCCCGGGAAGTGGTGCCAGACTAGAGTACCAAGGACCTGGTTGGGCCCGCGGACTCCATCGGGGTGTATCCAACCCCTGCATATGACAAGGCCAACACATTAGATATTAATTTGAAGAAACATGAAGGACAAAGGTTTAAACAGAGTAAATGCACTTACTTCTCCCCATTAAGCTGAATCAACCACCTCTGATCGCGGGTCGTCGGCACGGCCGGGAGCTTCGTACCACCATGCTGGTACACCTTCTTGCCCTGCTCAACCAGCTCGCCATCGCTAAAACTATCGTCAGACCAGGTCTCCTCGCCATCAGCATGGCCACTAGTCTCCGGAGTCACCTGGGACGAAGACTCTGGGACCGGAGTCTCGTGGGACGAACACTCTGTCTGGGGCCCGAGTCTCCTAGGACGAAGGCTCGACGACACAAGGCTCGTCAGTCCGAGGCTCATGGACCGGAGTCCGAGACGTGTCCAAGTCTGACGGCTCCACCTGAGACGGAGCACTCCGGTGGTCCGGAGAATCAGCTTCGGGTGGCGGCAAGGAAGGCATAACAGCCTTCCTACCTCTCCCGCCACCACGTCCACCTCTAGATCCCCTCTTCGTCTTCCCCCGACCTCTCCCGACCGAATAAGAAGGGCCTGCCGGTGTCGCCATGCATGCTGTCTACGAGCGCTCTACAAAGCTGCTGGGGTGGAATGTTGGAAATATGCCCTAGAGGCAATAATAAAATGGTTATTATTGTATTTCCTTGTTCATGATAATTGTCTATTGTTCATGCTATAATTGTATTAACTGGAAACCGTAATACATGTGTGAATACATAGACCACAACATGTCCCTAGTAAGCCTCTAGTTGACTAGCTCGTTGATCAATAGATGGTTATGGTTTCCTGACCATGGACATTGGATGTCATTGATAACGGGATCACATCATTAGGAGAATGATGTGATGGACAAGACCCAATCCTAAGCATAGCACAAGATCGTGTAGTTCGTTTGCTAAGAGCTTTTCTAATGTCAAGTATCATTTCCTTAGACCATGAGATTGTGCAACTCCCGGATACCGTAGGAATGCTTTGGGTGTACCAAACGTCACAACGTAATTGGGTGGCTATAAAGGTGCACTACAGGTATCTCCGAAAGTGTCTGTTGGGTTGGTACGAATCGAGACTGGGATTTGTCACTCCGTATGACGGAGAGGTATCTCTGGGCCCACTCGGTAATGCATCATCGTAATGAGCTCAGTGTGACTAAGCAGTGTGACTAAGAAGTTAGTCATGGGATCATGCGTTACGGAACGAGTAAAGAGACTTGCCGGTAACGAGATTGAACAAGGTATAGGGATACCGACGATCGAATCTCAGGCGAGTAACATACCGATAGACAAAGGGAATTGTATACGAGATTGATTGAATCCCCGACATTGTGGTTCATCCGATGAGATCATCATAGAACATGTGGGAGCCAATATGGGTATCCAGATCCCGCTATTGGTTATTGGCCAGAGAGGTGTATCGGTCATGTCTGCATGGTTCCCGAACCCGTAGGGTCTACACACTTAAGGTTCGGTGACGCTAGAGTTGCTATGGGAAATAGTATGTGGTTACCGAAGGTTGTTTGGAGTCCCGGATGAAATCCCGGACGTGAAGAGGAACTCCGGAGTGGTCCAGAGGTGAAGATCGATATATTGGACGAAGGGTATTGGAGCCCGGAATTGTTCTGGGAGTACCGGGCGACGACCAGCGTGACCGAAAGGTGTTTCGGAGGCCCCGGCAAGCGTTGGGGGGCCTTATGGGCCAAGGGGAGGGGGCACACCAGCCCACTAAGGGGTTGTGCGCCCCTCTCAACCCCTCTCACGTAACCTGGAGAGGTGGGGGCGCCTCCCCTAGGGCAGCCACACCTCCTGGCTTGGGGGGCAAGTTTCCTACGGGTGGGGGCGCCCAAACCCATCTAGGGTTTCCCCTGTGGCCGCCGCCCCTCCCCTAGGGAACCCTAGGGCGCCTCCTCCACCCCCTTCCCCCTATATATAGTGAGGGAGAGAGAGGGCAGCCGCACCCCTTCCCTGGTGCAGCCCCTCCCTCCTCCAACTCTTCCTTCTCCTTCGTAGAGCTTGGCGAAGCCCTGCAGGAATACCACAAGCTCCACCACCACGCCGTCGTGCTGCCGGAGCTCTCCCTCAACTTCTCCTCTCCCCTTGCTGGATCAAGAAGGAGGATACGTCCCCGGGCTGTACGTTTGTCGAACGCGGAGGCACCGTCCGTTCGGTGCTAGATCGGATCTTCCGCGATTTGAATCGCCGCAAGTACGACTCCATCAACCGCGTTCTTGTAATGCTTCCGCTTAGCGATCTTCAAGGGTATGAAGATGCTCTCCTTTATCTCTCATTGCTATCATCTCCTAGATTGATCTTGGTGACACGTAGGAAAATTTTGAATTATTGCTACGTTCCCCAACAGTGGCATCATGAGCTAGGTTTATGCGTAGATTCTATGCACGAGTAGAACACAAAGTCGTTGTGGGCGATGATTTGTTCAATTTGCTTGCCGTTACTAGTCTTATCTTGATTCGACGACATTGTGGGATGAAGCGGACTGTACATACCTTACACATACACTTATGTGAGACAGGTTCCACCGACTGACATGCACTTGATGCATAAGGTGGCTAGCGGGTGTCTGTCTCTCCCACTTTAGTCGGATCGGATTCGATGAAGAGGGTCGTTATGAAGGGTAAATAGTAATTGGCATATCACCGTTGTGGCTTTTGCGTAGGTAAGAAACGTTCTTGCTAGAAACCCATAGCAGCCACGTAAAACATGCAACAACAATTAGAGGACGTCTAACTTGTTTTTGCAGGGTATGCTATGTGATGTGATATGGCCAAAAGGATGTGATGAATTATATATATGTGATGTATGAGATTGATCATGTTCTTGTAATAGGAATCACGACTTGCATGTTGATGAGTATGACAACCGGCAGGAGCCATAGGAGTTGTCTTAATTTATTGTATGACCTGCGTGTCAATGAAAAACACCATGTAATTACTTTACTTTATTGCTAACTGTTAGCCATAGTAGTAGAAGTAATAGTTGGCGAGACAACTTCATGCAGACACGATGATGGAGATCATGATGATGGAGATCATGGTGTCATGCCGGTGACGAAGGTGATCATGCCGCGCCTCGAAGATGGAGATCAAAAGGCGCAAGATGATATTGGCCATGTCATGTCACTTTATGATTTGCATGTGATGTTTGTCATGTTTACATCTTATTTGCTTAGAACGATCATAGCATAAATAAGATGATCCCTCCCTAAAAAATTTCAAGAAAGTGTTCCACCTAACTGTGCACCGTTGCGAAGGTTCCTTGTTTCAAAGCACCACGTGATGATCAGGTGTGATAGATTCTAACATTCGCATACAACGGGTGTAAGCCAGATTTACACATGCGAAACACTTAGGTTGACTTGACGAGCCTAGCATGTACAGACATGGCCTCGGAACACAAGAGACCGAAAGGTCGAACATGAGTCGTATAGTAGATACGATCAACATGAAGATGTTCACCGATGATGACTAGTCCGTCTCATGTGATGATCAAACACGGCCTAGTTGACTCAGATCATGTATCACTTAGATGACTAGAGGGATGTCTATCTGAGTGGGGGCTCATTAAATAATCAGATGAACTTAATTATCATGAACATAGTCAAAAGGTCTTTGCAAATTATGTCCTAGCTTACGCTTTAGTTCTACTGTTTAAGATATGTTCCTAGAGAAAATTTAGTTGAAAGATTGATAGTAGAAATTATGCGGACTAGGTTCGTCAACTGAGGATTAGCCTCATTGCTGCGCAGAAGGCTTATGTCCTTAATGCACCGCTCGGTGTGCTGAACCTCGAGCGTCATCTGTAGATGTTGCGAAACATCTGCCATACACGTTTTGATGACTACGTGATAGTTCAGTGCATAATGCTAACGGTTTAGAATTGTGGCACCAAAGACGGTTTTGAAACATCGCAGAACATATGAGATGTTCCAAAGACTGAAATTGGGATTTTAGACTAGTGCCCACGTCAAGAGGTATGAGACCTCTGACAAGTTTCTTAAGCCTGCAAACTAAGGGAGAAAAGCTCAATCGTTGAGCATGTGCTCAGATTGTCTGAGTACTACAATCGCTTGAATCGAGTGGGAGTTAATCTTCCAGATGAGATAGTGATGGTTCTCCATAGTCACTGCCACCAAGCTATTAGAGCTTCGTGATGAACTATAACATATCAGGGATAGACATGATGATCCTTGAGCAACTCGCGATGTTTGACACCGCGAAAGTAGAAATCAAGTAGGAGCGTCAATTGTTGATGGTTAGTAAAACCACTAGTTTCAAGAAGGGCAATGGAAAGAAGGGATACTTCATGAAACGACAAATCAGTTGCTACTCTAGTGAGAAACCCAAGGTTGAACCCAAACCCGAGACTAAGTGCTTCTGTAATGAGGGGAACGGTCACTGAAGCAGAACTACCCTAGATACTTGGTAGATGAGAAGGCTGGCAAGGTCGACAGAAGTATTTTGAATATACGTTATATTATTGTGTACTTACTAGTACTCCTAGTAGCACCAGGGAAATAAATACCAGTTCGGTTGCTAAGTGTTATTAACTCGAAATAAAAGGCTGCGGAGACTAGCTAAAGGTGAGATGACGATATGTGTTGGAAGTGTTTCCAAGGTTGATGTGATTAAACATCGCACGCTCCCTCTATCATCGGGATTGGTATTAAACCTAAATAATTGTTATTTGGTGTTTGCATTGAGCATAGACATGATTGGATTATGTTTATCGCTATACAATTATTCATTTAAGGAGAATAATGGTTACTCTGTTTATTTGAATAATACCTTCAATGGTCTTGCACCTAAAATGAATGGTTTATTGAATCTCGATCGTAGTGATACACATGTTCATGCCAAAAGATATAAGATAGTAATGATAGTACCACATACTTGTGGCACTGCCATTTGAGTCATATTGGTATAAAATGCATGAAGAAGCTCCATGTTGATGGATCTTTGGACTCACACGTTTTTGAAAAGATTGATACATGCGAACCATGTCTATTGGTAGATATGCATGAAGAAACTCCATACAGATGGATTGTTTGGACTCACTTGATTTTGAATCACTTGAGACATGCAAATCATACCACATGGGCAAGATGACTGAAAGGCCTCGTTTTCAGTAAGATGGAACAAGAAAGCAACTTGTTGGAAGTAACACATTTTGATGTGTGCAGTCCAATGAGTGCTGAGGCATGCAGTGAATATCGTTATGTTCTTACTTCACAGATGATTTCAGTAGATGCTAAGTATATTTACTTGATGAAACACAAGTCTGAATTATTGAGAGGTTTAAGTAATTTCAGAGTGAAGTTGAAGATCATCGTGACAAGAGGATAAAATGTCTATGATATGATCATAGAGATGAATATCTGAGTTACGAGTTTGGCACACAATTAAGACATTGTGGAAATTGTTTCACAAACTAATACCGCCTGGAACACCATAGTGTGATGGTGTGTCCGAACATCATAACTGCACCCTATTGGATATGGTGCATACCATGATGTCTCTTATCTAATTACCACTATCGTTTATGGGTTAGGCATTAGAGACAACCGCGCTCACTTTAAATAGGGCACCACGCAATTCCATTGAGACGACACCGTATGAACTATGGTTTTAAAAAACCCTAAGCTGTCGTTTATTAAAAGTTTGGGGTTGCGACGCTTATGTGAAAAAGTTTCAGGCTGATAAGCTCGAACCCAAAGCGGATAAATGCATCTTCATAGAATACCCAAAACAGTTGGCTATACCTCCTATTTCGGATCCGGAAGCAAAAGTGATTGGTTCTAGAAACGGGTCCTTCCTCGAGGAAAAGTTTCTCTCGAAAGAATTGAGTGGGAGGATGGTGGAGACTTGATGAGGTTATTGAACCGTCACTTCAACTAGTGTGTAGTAGGGCACAGGAAGTTGTTCCTATGGCACCTACACCAATTGAAGTGGAAGCTTATGATAGTGATCATGAAACTTCGGATCAAGTCACTACCAAACCTCGTAGGCCGACAAGGATGCGTACTACTTCAGAGTGGTATGTAATCCTGTCTTGGAAGTCATGTTGCTAGACAACAATGAACCTACGAGCTATGGAGAAGCGATGGTGGGCCCGGATTCCGACGAATGGCTCGAGACCATAAAATCCGAGAGAGGATCCATGTATAAAAGCAAAGTATAGACTTTGGAAGAACTACTTGATGGTCGTAAGGCTGTTGGGTGCAGATGGATTTTAAAAGGAAGACGGACAATGATGCTAAGTGTCACCATTAAGAAAGCTCGACTTGTCGTTAAGATGTTTTCCGACAAGTTCAAGGAGTTGACTACGATGAGACTTTCTCACTCGTAGCAATGCTAAGAGTCTGTTGGAATTATATTAGCGATTCTTGCATTATTTATGAAATCTTGCGATAGGATGTCAAAACATTGTTTCCTCGACGATTTTCTTGAGGAAAGGTTGTATGTGATACAACCAGAAGGTTTTCTCAATCCTGAAATATGCTAACAAGCATGCAAAGCTCCAGCAATCCTTCTAAGGACTGGAGTAAGCATCTCGGAGTTGGAATGTACGCTTTGATGAGATGATCAAAGATTTTGGGTTTATACAAAGTTTATGAGAAACTTGTATTTCCAAAGAAGTGAGTGGGAGCACTATAGAATTTTTGATGAGTATATGTTGTTAACATATTGTTGATCAGAAATGATGTAGAATTTCTGGAAAGCATACAGGGTTATTTGAAAAGTGTTTCTCAATGGAAAACCTGGATTAAGCTACTTGAACATTGAGCATCAAGGTCAAGGGTAGATCAAAAACGCTTAATAGTACTTTCAAATGAATACATACCATGTCAAGATTTCAAAGGAGTTCAAAATAGATCAGCAAAGAAGGAGTTCTTAGCTGCGTTACAAGGTGTGAGTATTGAGTAAGACTCAAGACCTGACCACGGCAGAAGAGAGAGAAAGGACGAAGGTCGTCCCCTATGCTTTAGACGTAGGCTCTACAGTATGTTATGCTGTGTACCGCACCTAAAGTGTGCCTTGCCATGAGTCAGTCAAGGGGTACAAGAGTTATCCAGGAATGGATCACATGATAGCGGTCAAACTTATCCTTAGTAACTAGTGTACTAAGGAATTTTCTCGACTATGGAGGTGGTAAAAGAGTTCGTCATAAAGGGTTATGTCGATGCAAACTTTGACACTAATCCGGATGACTCTGAGTAGGAAACTGGATTCGCATAGTAGAGCAGTTATTTGGAATAGCTCCAAGTAGCGCATGGTAGCTGCATCTACAAGACGACATAGAGATTTGTAAAGCACACACGGATCTGAAAGGTTCAGACCCATTGACTAATAACCTCTCTCACAAGCGAGATCTGAACAAACCCTATGGGTGTTGGATTCATTACAATCACATAGTGATGTGAACTAGATTATTGACTCTAGTGCAAGTGGGAGACTATTGGAAATATGCCCTAGAGGCAATAATAAAATGGTTATTATTGTATTTCCTTGTTCATGATAATTGTCTATTGTTCATGCTATAATTGTATTAACTGGAAACCGCAATACATGTGTGAATACATAGACCACAACATGTCCCAAGTAAGCCTCTAGTTGACTAGCTCGTTGATCAATAGATGGTTATGGTTTCCTGACCATGGACATTGGATGTCATTGTTAACGGGATCACATCATTAGGAGAATGATGTGATGGACAAGACCCAATCCTAAGCATAGCACAAGATCGTGTAGTTCGTTTGCTAAGAGCTTTTCTAATGTCAAGTATCATTTCCTTAGACCATGAGATTGTGCAACTCCCGGATACCGTAGGAATGCTTTGGGTGTACCAAACATCACAACGTAATTGGGTGGCTATAAAGGTGCACTACAGGTATCTCCGAAAGTGTCTGTTGGGTTGGTACGAATCGAGACTGGGATTTGTCACTCCGTATGACGGAGAGGTATCTCTGGGCCCACTCGGTAATGCATCATCATAATTAGCTCAGTGTGACTAAGGAGTTAGTCATGGGATCATGCGTTACGGAACGAGTAAAGAGACTTGCCGGTAACGAGATTGAACAAGGTATAGGGATACTGACGATCGAATCTCGGGCGAGTAACATACTGATAGACAAAGGGAATTGTATACGAGATTGATTGAATCCCCGACATTGTGGTTCATCCGATGAGATCATCGTAGAACATGTGGGAGCCAATATGGGTATCCAGATCCCGCTATTGGTTATTGGCCGGAGAGGTGTCTCGGTCATGTCGCATGGTTCCCGAACCCGTAGGGTCTACACACTAAGGTTTGGTGACGCTAGAGTTGTTATGGGAAATAGTATGTGGTTACCGAAGGTTGTTCGGAGTCCCGGATGAGATCTCGGACGTGACGAGGAACTCCAGAGTGGTCCGGAGGTGAAGATCGATATATTGGATGAAGGGTATTGGAGCCGGAATTGTTCAGGAGTACCGGCGGCGACCAGCAGGACCGAAAGGTGTTTGGAGGCCCGACAAGCGTTGGGGGCCTTATGGGCCAAGGGAGGGGCACACCAGCCCACTAAGGGGCTGTGCGCCCCTCCCAACCCCTCTCACATAACCTGGAGAGGTGGGGGCGCCTCCCCTAGGGCAGCCACCCCTCCCGGCTTGGGGCAAGTTTCCTAGGGGTGGGGCGCCCAAACCCATCTAGGGTTTCCCTGTGGCCGCCGCCTCCCCTAGGGAACCCTAGGGCACCTCCTCCACCCCTTCCCCTATATATAGTGAGGGAGAGAGGGCAGCCGTGCCCTTCCTGGCGCAGCCCTCCCTCCTCCAACTCTTCCTTCTCCTCCGTAGAGCTTGGCGAAGCCTGCAGAATACCACAAGCTCCACCACCACGCCGTCAGCTGCCGGAGTTCTCCTCAACTTCTCCTCTCCCTTGCTGGATCAAGAAGGAGGAGACGTCCCGGCTGTCGTGTGTGTTGAACGCGGAGGCGCCGTCCGCTTCGGTGCTAGATCGGATCTTCCGCGATTTGAATCGCCGCGAGAAGAAGAAGGAGGAGAAGAAGAAGGAGGAGAAGAAGAAGGAGGAGAAGAAGAAGAAGAAGAAGAAGAAGAAGAAGAAGAAGAAGAAGAAGAAGAAGTAGGAGGAGGAGAAGAAGGAGGAGGAGGATAAGAAAAGAAGAAGAAGAAGAAGAAGAAGAAGAAGAAGAAGAAGAAGAAGAAGAAGAAGAAGAAGAAGAAGAAGAAGGAGCAGAAGAAGGAGAAGAAGGAGCAGAAGAAGGAGAAGGAGGAGGAGGAGGAGGAGGAGGAGAAAAAGAGGAGAAAGTAAAAGAAGGAAGAAGAAAAATAAGAAGAAGAAGAAGAAGAAGAGGAGGAGGAGGAGGAGTTCTGTTTTTTTCTTAAATTAAATAACCTAAACTAACTAAACTGAAAAATCTTAAACTAAATAACCTAAACTAAACAAAAAAGAAAAAAGAAAAGAAAACAGGGGCAGGGGCTCACCATGGGGGGCGGCAACGGGTCGTGGAGGGGGCGGTGATGGGGCGACAGCGAGGCGGGGTGGCGACGGGGTGGGAAGGGGGCGGTGATGGGCGGCGCTCCTCGGAGGGGGGGGGGGTCGACCCGCGGATGTGGCAGGGAGGCTGCGGCGGGAAGGCTCGGAAGGGGGTGGGGAGGCAGGGAGGCGGCGGCCATAGGGCGGGAGGGTGCGGCGGCGACGACGCGGGGAGGGTGTGACGGCGACGGTGCGGGGTGGCACTAGGGGAAGAAAGAGGAGAGAGAAAGAGAGGGCGACGGCAGGGCACGCCGTTAAGTCAATTTTCAAGATTTGTCGTGCGCAAGCTCTTTGTCGTCATCTAGCGGACGACATAGAAAACTAGCGGACGGCAAAGAGGGGCCCCGTTAGGGGTTGGCAGCCAGTGGGCCACCCTCCCTCTTTGCCGTCGGCTAGCTGACGACAAATCTTCCATGCCGTCTACTAGCGGATGGCAAAGAGCTAGCTGACGGCAAACAAGCTCTTTGTCGTCAGCTTGTTCTTTGCCGTCAGCCTTCTGTATGCATACGGCAAAGAGCTTCTTTACCGTCAGCTAGCGGACGACAAAGAACAAGCTGATGGCAAAGATCCTGATTCTAGTAGTGGTGGACCCAAAAGTCTGCACTGAAGAGAACCTCCTACAGAAGAAAGTCAAGAGAGGAGGAAAGCCACCAGCATGGAAGGACTGAAGATACTGGGTGCAAGGATGGGGGACCTAGTAGAAGGTCTATTTTTGGGAATGTTTAACACTTTATGTAAGAGACTTATGCTTCTGGCCACTTTTGTAATGAGCCCTCTCTCTGCTTTACTGGCCTTCCAAAGATGCTACTTATTATGGGACTGTAACAGTGCAGATTGCCTGCTTTATCTTAAGTGTTTGAGTACTAAATTTTATCCTTGACATGTGTCTGCTTTATCTGCAATGAATAAATCCTGGAACATACTGAGTTGGAATGTTAGAGGCATAAATTCAAGTGATAAGTGGCTAGCTCTTTCGAAAAAATTGATGAGGCCCAATGCTCAGTCATTTGTCTGCAAGAAACTAAGAGAGAAGTTTTTTATAGCTCTTATTTAAGGAAAATTTTCCCAAAGAGAATAAGCAAATTTGATTATCTGCCTTCTGTGGGAGCTTCTGGGGGTTTGCTTGTGGCATGGAATGATAATATGTTTCAAGGGGAATGCCTGTTTAAAAATGATTTTTCCATCTCCATTAGATTTATTTCAGTCCACACAGGGGATTCTTGGATCCTAACAAACATCCGTGGGCCATGTGATAATGAAGGAAGACACAACTTTCTGGCCTGGTTCAGAAACATTCAGATGCTTGTTGAAACTGATTGGATCATCACTGGAGACTTCAACTATATTAGATATCCCTCTAACAGAAATGTAGGAGCTGGAGACATTAACAATATGATGGATTTCAATGCTGCAATCAGTCAACTAACCTTAGTTGAAATTCCTTTGAAAGACAGAAGTTTTACTTGGAGCAATATGCAGCAAGTTCCTCTACTGGAAAAAATTGACTGGGTGTTCACCCGTGAAAATTGGTCTTCAAACTACCCCAATACAATGGCTATTCCTCTGGAAAAACCTGTTTCTGATCACTGTCCATTTGTCATCAAAATTGGTACTAGCATTCCTAGAGCCCAAGTCTTTAGGTTTGAAAACTTCTGGCTTCAGCACCATGATTTTTAAGAGGTAGTGAAATCTAATTGGCAGCAACCCATTTTGGCCAGTGACAATGCAAAACTCATCAATGCAAAATTTAAAAGGCTCGGGAAGGGTCTTAAAATTTGGAGTAAATGCATCTCAAACTTGGCTAACAGCATTCAGGCCACCAATAATGTTATTCTGATGTGGGATCTTTTTGAGGAATACAGAGTGCTCACATATATGGAACATAATGGCAGGGAAATGCTAAAAGAACATTTGTTAAAATTGCTGTCTTTTCAGAGGATTTATTGGAGACAAAGAGCAACAATTCGATGGGTTAAATTTGAAGATGAAAACTCTAAATTCTTTCAGGCAAAGGCAACCGTTAAATACCGGCACAACTTCATACAGTCATTATACAATGATCAAGGGATTGAGCTGTCAGATCATCATGCAAAAGCTGCAATTCTTTGGGCCGCATTCAAAGAGAGACTGGGCCAGACTGGTGAGATTTCAGATCCTCTAAATTTGATTAACCTCATTACCAGAATAGAGGACTTGCAGGATTTAGATGCCCCTTTCACAAAGCAAGAAATTGACTCCGTTATAAAGAACCTCCCTTCTAATAAAGCACCAGGGCTAGATGGATTCAATGGAGATTTCATTAAAGCTTGTTGGAACATCATTGCTGAAGATTTTTACAAGCTGATAGATGATTTTTACCATGGGAAGATCTCTCTTCAAAGTATTAATGCCTCTTTCATCACATTAATTCCAAAGAAGGGTAATCCAGTTACAACCAATGATTTCAGACCAATTTCTCTGGTCAATTGCACAATCAAGATTATTACCAAATTGTTGGCAAATAGATTACAGACTATTATTCTAAAGATTGTGCACACCAACCAATATGGTTTCATCAAGAATAGAACCATTCATGATTGTTTCGTGTGGGCTTTTGAATATGTACATCAATGTCAGCAATTCAAACAGCCTATTGTCCTCCTCAAATTAGACTTTGAGAAAGATTTTGATCTGCTCAATCATAATGCAATTCTTGCTATCATGAAAGATAGAGGCTTTGGAGAGAGATGGATAAATTGGATCTCAATGTTGCTGTCCTCAGGCACTTCCTCTGTCCCGCTCAATGGAGTGCCTGGGAAATTCTTCCATTGCAGACAAGGAGTCAGACAATGGGACCCTATTTCTCCATTACTCTTTTTCCTGGCAGCTGATCTTCTACAGTCGATTCTCAATGAAGCTATGCATCAGCATCTGATCCATGCTCCTATTGTCAGCCAAGCTTGCCCAGATTCTCCTGTGATGCAGTATGCTGATGATACAATCTTAGTTCTGCCTGCTGATGCTAGACAAGTTGCTCAAGTCAAAAACCTCATTTTGCATTATACTGCTTTTACTGGGCTCAAAGTTAATTATGAGAAATCTTTCATGGTGCCAATTAATGTGTCCGACTCTTAGATCAACATTCTGCTTAATATTATGGGATGCCAGCAGGGTCACTTCCCTTTCACCTATTTAGGATTTCCACTTGGCACATCAAAACCAAAAATTGAAGATTATAGCCCAATGATGCAAAGGATTGAGAGAAGGCTTTCTGGTTGTTCTACCATGTTGTCCTATGATGGAAGATTGTTGCTTATCAAATCTGTATTTGCATCCCTACCAATCTTCTTTATGTGTACTCTAGCACTTCCCATAGGTGTTATTAAGAAAATCAACAAGTACTTGAGAAATTTTCTTTGGAGGAAATTTGGCATGGAAGATAGAGGGACAACTCTGATTGCTTGGTCCAAGGTTTGTTTACCAAAGAAGCAGGGGGCCTTGGTATTCTTGATATTGCTATACACAATAAGGCTCTCCTCATGAAAAACCTCTTCAAGTTCCTTAACAAAGAAGATATACCTTGGATTAATCTGATATGGGAGAAATATTATCATACAGAAGCACCAAAAGGAAAAGCTGAAGGTTCTTTCTGGTGGAAATCTCACATTTGCCTCCTAGACAGGTTTAAGAAGATTAGCAAGTGCACCATTGGATCTGGACAAACTGTGCTTTTCTGGAAACACAATTGGAATGATCATAACCTACGATCTACCCTTCCTCATCTTCACTCCTTTGAAGTGAACGATCATCAATCTGTTCTAGATTTTTATGGAGAGCATGTGTAACGCCCTCGATGTGGCTATATCTCCCACGTGTCGAAGCACGACTTAGAGGCATAACCGCATTGAAAGCAACGTCGCAAGTGAGGTAATCTTCACACAACCCATGTAATACATAAGGGAAAGAGATACATAGTTGGCTTACAATCGCCACTTCACACAATACATGAGTAAAGCATTACATCATACAGATACAATCAAGGTCCGACTAAGGAACCAAAATAAAATAAGACTACCCCAAATGCTACACAGATCCCGATCGTCCCAACTGGCTCCACTACTAATCAAGCAAACGAAACAACACAATGAACAAGATCTTCATCGAGCTCCTCCTTGAGCTCGGTGCGTCCACCTGCGGTTTCATCGGCACACGCAAACTGGTTTTGGAAGTATCTATGAGTCACGGGACTCGGCAATCTCACACCCGTGAGATCAAGACTATTAAGCTTATAGGTAGGACAGAGTAGTGAGGTGGAGCTGCAGCAGTTTACTAGCATATATGGTGGCTACATTCGCAAACCGAGCGAGAAGAGAAGCAAGGCACGGTCGAACAACTATGATCAAGAAGTGATCCTGAAACTACTTACGTCAAACATAACTCCAACACCATGTTCACTTCCGGACTCACGAGAAGGGACCATCACGGTTACACACGCGGTTGATGTATTTTAATTAAGGTCAACTTCGGGTTTTCTACAACCGGACATTAACAAATTCCCATCGCCTCATAACATCAGGCACGGCTTTGAAAGATAATACCTGCGGGTGTCCCAACAAGCCCATTATAAGCTCTCACGGTCAACGAAGGATATTCCTTCTACCGGAAGACCCGATCGATCTCGGAATCCCGGACTACAAGACATTTCGACAAACAATAAAACAAGACCAGCAAAGCCGCCCGAATGTGCCGACAAATCCCGATAGGAGCTGCACATATCTCGTTCTCGTGGCACACCGGATGAGCGATGCGTCGGACAATCGACGATACCCCAAGTTGCCTCGGGCGGCACCGCAAGTGGCTCTAATTTGGACCAGCACTCGGAGGAGTACTTGCCGGGGTTAAAATAAAGATGACCCTTGAGTCTGCAGAACCCAAGGGAAAAAGGCTTAGGTGGCAAATGGTAAAACCAAGGTTGGGCCTTCTTTGGAGGAGTCTTATTCAAAGCGAACTGTCAAGGGGTCCCATAAATCACCCAACCGTGTAAGGAACGCAAAATCAAGGAACATAACACGGTATGACGGAAACTAGGGCGGCAAGAGTGGAACAAAACACTGGGCATAAGGCCGAGCCTTCCACCCTTTACCAAATATATAGATGCATTAATTAAATAAGAGATATTGTGATATCCCAGCATGTAAACATGTTCCAACAAGGAACAACATCTCCATGTTCCAACAAGGAACAAACTTCATCTTCACCTGCAACTAACAACGCTATAAGAGGGGCTGAGCAAAGCGGTAACATAGCCAAACAACGGTTTGCTAGGAAAGGATGGTTAGGGGCTTGACATGGCAATATGTGAGGCATGATAAGCAAGTGATAGGCATCGTAGCATAGGCATAGCAAAAGAGCGAGCATCTAGCAAGCAAAGATAGAAGTTATTTCGAGGGTATGGTCATCTTGCCTGAAATCCCGCAAGGAAGAAGAACGAATCCATGAAGAAGACAAACGGACGTAGTCGAACGAATCCTCACAACTCCGGAACGAAACCGAAGCTAACGAGAGAAGCAACCCGGAAAGAAACAAACAACATGGTAAACAACCATCACATAAACATGGCATGATGCGCAAACAAGTATGATGCATGTCCGGTTTAAATAGCATGGCATGGCAATATGCACAAACAAAACTACAAGTTAAATGGAGCCCAATATGCAACGAGTTGCATATTAACGAAACACCACATCAATTATTTAGTTCTCTCTCGGTTATGTACCCAACAATATTAAATATGTTTAAGCATGGCAAAAGGTGAAGCATAATTAAACTAGCTATTTAGGCAAGTTTAAATGAGGCCGGAAATAACAACAACAATTCCGGAAAATCCCCATATGCATTTAGCAATTTAATGCAACAACAATTTTAAACATTTAAAATTGTTGTTATCATGATGCGGATGACATATGCAAGTTTTATGCAATATTTATGAAAATGTTGACATGAGCATGTTATGAAGCATTTGTCACCGTGGTGGAAGAAAGGGGTGCCACGGCAACGAATCCGAAAATGATGCCACGGCAACATATCGGTTCCGGTAGCTCATGGAGATACCGGTGCAAATGGAGGCGTGCGGATGTGTGGAACACGCAAGAGATAGGGAGTGATCCCGGATACCGGGTGTCCCACATGACGGTGGCATGGCAAACGAGGAGCGTGCAAAGACAATTCGATCACGGTGCAAACATAGGGTGCATCTCATACAACACATGCATTCGGTCCACGGACGTCGTCTCGGGGTTATACCTTTGAAGCGTGCATTTCGGAGCGGTTCGGGTTCGATGCGGTGTAGGGGAAGTAGTCGTTCACGTGGCGACGGTAGTGGTACATATCATAGTGGAAGTAGTTGTTCATGTGACGGTAGTGGAAGTAGTGGTTCACGGACGTCGTGGAAGTAGTCGTTCACGGCGACGGTAGAGGTACTCGCGATCTTGGCAACGGTAGTCGTACATGTCCGGAGAGGAACTTGTCGTATCCATGTAGTCGAACTTGGCGTATCCGAAGGGGTACTTGGTGAATCCACGTAGTCGTACACAGGGTCGTGTGTAGTCGTACTCGGTGTCCTCGGGGCATCGGTTGTAGTCGTGGTACTTGCCGATTCCAAAACGTTCATCGGTAGTGGAACTTGGCGCTTGAGGTTCGAATACCGGGTCGGACGTGCAGCCGTTCATAGTCAAACTTGGCGCATCCGGGTCGAGTACTTGGCGAGAAATCCTGGAGACGATGTGTCCGTGTACGGTTCTTGGCGGCGTTCTTGCTGGTCCAAAAGAAGCAAGACAGGAGGCCGGCGGCAGGGACTTGGCGCTGGTTGATGCGGCGAAGCGGCGGGCGCATCCTCCTCCTGCTCGAACGGGCGAGGCGGGCGGGGCTTGGACAGCGACGCAGACTGGACAACATCTTGGCGCGGCGCCGAGCCGAAACCTCGAGTTGGCGGAGACGACGACTTCGGGCAGCGGGATGACGCGAGTCGCTGGGGACGGAGGACGAAGGAGCTTGGCGGCGAGGACGTCGTCGAGGAGGAGCGAGGCCGTGACCCTAGGGCGCTCGAGATGGAGGCAGGGCCGGGACTCCGACGGCAAGGGCAACGCGGAGGTCGTCAACGCGCCAACGCGCTCGGTTTGCCTCGAGGAGGTCAACGAGGGGAAGGGGCGCGGCGGAGAGGATGGGGCCATGCGCGGGGTGGCCCTCCTGGTGGTCGTCGACGGCGGCAGGTGGCGATGGGGTCACCGGAGCGAGAGGAGGGAGGAGCGTGGGGATCCTCTCCCTGGTGCGATGCGTGTGCGGATGGCGGCGGCACGGGAACGAGGGGGGAGATCGCCTAGGGTTAGGAGGGATTTAGGTGGGCTGGCCTAGGTGGGCCTAGGGAGGCCGGCGGAGGAGCCTTGGGCCACGTGGGTGGAGCTGGAGAAAAGGCCTGGTTCTCCCTCTCTCCCTACTTCTTTATTTCCCGAAAATAGAAAATAAATCTAGGAAGAAAAGGAGAAGAAAGGAAGGTAGAAATAGAATTTTGGGCATGGGGATAATTTTCCCGGACTCGCAAAAATAAGCTCGATCCAGGAAAAATAGAAAAAAGACACGAATGCAAGATTTAAATTCAAACTTATTTGAATTTAATTCAAATGGTTTGAACTAGAACAAGGTTTTAGAAGTGTCCAAAAATGTTGAGGATTTTTGGTGGAGCTCCGGAAAATGATGAAAGAAATTATGGGCAAGGTTGGAGACCAAGAAATGAGATAACAAAGGCATGGAGAATTATTTGCAAGTGTGTTTTGCGGTAAATCCAAATAATTGGAATATTTATTATAGCTCTCTAAATATCGAGAGGATATGTTTTAAAGAGAATCACCATGTGAATTCCCTCGATTTAAATGGATCAAAGATCCATGCCATTTATTTAGTTGAGTTGCAAAAGATTTATGAGATGATGGCATGATGCCATGATGCAATGCAAAAATAAAAGGGCGGCACAAATGAAACACACGGCGAAACCCGGAATATATGGAAGTCTTCTGGAGCGTCGGTCTCGGGGCGTCACAGCATGATTGGACTGAGCACTTTCACCTGCCTCTCTCTATTGAAGCCTATGAGGAATTTAATCAACTTCAAGCTCTGGCACCCACTCTACATCCAAATAGAGAGGACAAATGGAGTATCATTGGGGCTGCTGGCAGGCCATCAGCAATCCACATCTATAATCAGATTTTGGAACAACATGAAGAGCGTCCCTTTTTCAGCATTATTTGGAACAGTTCAAGCAGACTCAAGCACAAAATCTTCTTTTGGCTAGTGGCTCATTGTAGAATCAACACAAGGGCCCTCCTACTCAAAAAAGGCATGCAACTAGATGACATTTTTTGCCCTAACTGTAACCAACAAGCAGAAGAGACAACTATGCACTTATTATCGTACTGCAACTTTGCACAGGAATGTTGGAACTCCTTGATCCCAAATAGAAATAGAGGCACATCAGTTTATGAGGATACCACCCTGGCCTTAAAGCTCTTGCCAAAGCAGTTTGCAGTTGAGATCATCATTCTGGGTTGTTGGAACATATGGATGCAGAGGAATGGTAAAGTTTTCAGAGCAATTCCACAGTCGATCCAATCTTTGGAGATTTCACCTTAAGCAAGACTTAAAGCTCCTCAGGCACAAGATCAAGCAAAAGTTTGAAGTTCGGTTCTCTCAGTGGATAGATCATAATCTATAATCATGAGTTTCATTCCTAGAGCAGGCATTGGCTACCTCCTTAGCCGAAGTTCATCCCTTTAGGGGTGTGTATTATTTTGTACTTTATTTATTTTAATATATTTACCGTAGAACAATTTTTCTACGGTGTTGGGTCAAAAAATATGCGTGTTCAAGAAGAATAAGAAAAGCACAAAGATGTCATCTCCTATAGCTAGCTAATGTACCATGGTAAAGAACATACATAATACTTTGGGCGAGCGAGCGTTAACTCTAGTGACGAGGAAAGCAGCAGGGCAAGACTAAGTGTCCCGGCAAGTCAAGTCAGGCAAACCGTCGAATGGCTGGGAGGCGGTCCTGACGGCCCTCGACTCTGGCGGGGCAGCTGAAGCACGTCCGGCCACCACGGCGGGATGAGGATTGGACAAATGGCGACCTAATCCTGCGTAGAGTACTGGACGCCGCACTTGGTCCTCCCACAGTCGCCGTCGGCGGCCGTGTCGACGCAGGCGCAGGCGCAGGCGCAACGGTACTCGGGCTTGCCAATCTCGCGGTCGATGACGCACTTCATCGCCACCACCAGCACACAGAGGAGGGTAGGGCACAACCGCACGGCCTCCTTGCGCCGCTCCTTGCTGTCCGCCCTGCCCTGTGTTTTGACGATGTTGGCAACGGCGGCGGCGGTGTCCTCGGTGTTTGCGCCCTATAAGATGACCTCGGCGTTTGCAAAGGGAACCGCGATGGCAAGGGTTCGACGACGTCAAATGTGTGCCGACGACGTAGCGACGAGATCGGCGGCGGCGAAGGGATCGCCGATGGCGAACGGAGGTAGCGCAGGGATCGAGGGCGCTTGATGCAAGTGCGAGGGCGGCGGCGAAGGGATCTGTGGTGACCTGGATGGGGATCGAGGGCACCCTGATCGCCTCCCTCAATCGTGCGTGCGAGTCGTCGATTTTTTTTCGTTGATTTTTTCGTAGGTTTTTCCATTATCACGTGAGGGCGTGGCTTCAACGGTTGTGTTTTTTTCCTAGTGGAGCTAAGTATGGAAGGGGATCGGTGGGAGAAATAAATCGGAGAGGGAGTGATCCCTTTGAAAGGTGATCTCATGTATATGATATTATTTCTGAATTCTTAATTATCAAATATTTACATGATTGAATTAAATTGAGCCAAAGCAAGCACGAATAAATGGAAAGAGTATCAGCGGGGATTCGATTTTAAGTGCGAAGAAGAAAAAATTAACGTGAGAGGTGAGACGAAAATAAACCGAATAAAAATTAACCAGATGAAGAAGACCATGAAGGTGACAAATGCATGGCGAATCCTGTTTGGTGCTTATGCGTCCGTTAGCAAACGGGCGCCTGAAGGCGCGTCTAGTTGGGCTCGGCCCATCTTGCTTTTTTGTTTCTTTCCGTTTTTGTAAAACCAAAAAGTACAACGTGTCTAATAGTATTCGAACCTGAGACCTACTTATCGTTAGAGTACCTCCAGCCCTTCGGCCCCCTAGGGCGCGGAAAAGAGCCAGGTGGGGGCGAGCAGGCGCTAGATTGGTGCGTGGGGGCGACCTAGCTTCCAGTCGTCGGCCCACCGGTCGCCCCGGGTGCGGCGATGTTGCGTACAAAATATATGCGAACTCGGCGACATTTGCACGAACTCAGCGAAACTTCATTCAAATTTGTACATAAAACATGAAAACATGCAAACTACGACTGAACTATGCCTAAACTACGCCTAGCCGCCACCGTCGGCCGTCGCCGCCGCCGTCTACATGCCGAGAAGCCTGTAGAAGTGGGTGTAGTCGCCGCCGTCGCCGTCATCGTCGTCGTCGTCATCGTCGCGCGGCTGGTTTGGGCTGGCGAGCCTCGCCGAGTCGGCCAGCGCGATGGCGCGCTGACCACCGACCTTGTCCTCCTCATCATTGCCGAGGACGATGACACCGCTTCTTCTCGCGCCATGCCGCCGGGCTCGAGTTCACAGACGTCGCCCGTGGCGGCGACTCTCCACGGACATAGTCCTCCTTTGCCCACTTGAGAGCGGACTCGTCGTCGGGGGCTGCCATCTCGACGTGCTCCGGCTTCACCGGGAGCAGCCCCGGCTTGGGCTTCGACCGGACCAGGCGGAGGGAGCGCCTCCCCGGAGCCGGACCAGGTGGGGAGGCCCGGGCACCCTCATTGATGACGAGGGCACCGCCGCGGGTGCGGCGCCCGAGCGGCATCTCCTCCGGCTCGGGCTTGACGGGGCGGAGCGCGACCGGTGAGCCGGAACCCGACGACGAGGACGACCCCGGCTCCATCCGCCGCGGCGTCCAAGAGCTACCATGGCGGAGAGAGAAGGACGGCCGCTGCGGGTACTCGAGGCACGATACGTTGTCGGTCTCGATGTGGTCGAGGACGACCTCGAGGGCGCGCTTGGCACGCCCCACCACTCGCGTCGCCTGTCGGCGTTGAAGCGGCATGAGGATAGACGCCGTTGGTGGCGGCGATCGCTTCCTCGGCGGCTGGAAGCACATGATCCGAGGGTGTGGCTATCGGGCGTGCGCGGCTCGTCCCTCGTACTGCGTCGCTGAAGAGTGGATGCGGCGATCTCGACGCCGCGCCGCTCGCCGGCACCGGTGGCACCGATACGCCGCCGGCCACCGCCACGTCCCCGGCACCCGCATGTCCGGGGGCGTCGGGTACTCGGCCTCGTAGAGCAGGCGCGCCTCCTGCTCTTGGAGGTGGCGGCGGCCGAAGCCGTTCGCCGCCGCGCCATCGCCTGGGTACCTCTCGGCCATGTTTCTCGCGGGAAGAGAGGAATGTTGCTATCTACGCCGGAGATGAGGGCGACGAAGCGGCGTCTCGCTGACTCGACGGGCCCATCCACTTTCGCGCCAAAACCACTCGCCCCGGTGCCCCGGCGCCTCAACAGCGCGGGTTGGTCTGCAGGTCGCGGCGCCGATTCCCAAACCGCGGAAAACGGCTCTGGGCGTGATCGGCGATTTTTCAGCGTGGCGGAAAAACGCCTCTGAGGAGGGCTCTTTGGGGTTTGGCTGGAGATGCTCTTAACGCCCTGCGCTAGCAACCCCACCTACCTCACATCTTCTACTATTCTACACTGTTTTCTTCCTATGTCTTTTTCCTATTCCTTTTTTTCTTTTTTCTTTTTTATACGGAACGGTTTTGCCTGGTTTTCTTATTTCTTATTTCTTTTATGCTCATTTGAATGAACTTGAAAATCGATGAACTATTTTTGAATTTGATGAATTTTTCTCAAATTTGACGAACTTTTTCCCAAAATGATGAACTTTTTTTCATAATCGATGAACTTTTTCAGATTTGTGCACTTATTTTTTCAAATGAATGAATCTTTTTCGAATTTGATGAGCTTATTTTCAAAATTGGTGAAGTTTTTTTAAATTCAATGAAATTTTTTCAACTTGGATGGACTTTTTTCAAATTTGATGAAAGTTATTCAATTTCGTTGAACTTGTTTCAAATTTGTGAACTATATTTTCATTTGAATGATTCTTTTTCAAATTTGATGAGCTTATTTACAAAATCGAAGAACTTTTTTCAAAATTGGTGAACTTTTTTGAAAATTCAATGAACTTTTCTCAAATTGGATGAACTATTTTTCAAATTCGATGAACTTTTTTCAAAACCGTTGGAACTTTTTCAAACTTGGGATTTTTTTTTTGATTTTTATATTTTTCTCAAATTCAGAAACTGTTTTCGAATTTGCAATTTTTCATTGAACTTATTATTTAAAAAATTAACTTCCTTTTGAATTGATGAACCTTTTCCATTTTGGTGAACTTTTTTGCATGTTTGTAATCTTCACTTGAAATCTGTGAACTTGTTTTCAAATAATTAAAAAATGTGATTGGTAGTATTTAATGCGCAACAAATAGCGCGTCTACCATTAGTTCTTAGAGATTTCGCGCTGTAATTAGTCAGCCATAGGTCGCTGGTCGAGTGGTTATGCTTCTTGTATTGTTGGGCGACGTCGCTAGATCGAATCCTTTCGCTAGCAATTTTTCTGAGCTCGAGCTTTCGCCGAGAGGCACGGGTGTGCCTCCTCGGAAATGAAAAAAAAAACACATTTTTTCCTTTTTTTTCCTTTCGTGAGTCATAGTTTTGTCTCTGTGAGAGGAACGGTTATGATTTCATGAAAGGCATGGGCGTGCCTCTTTCAAAAAGGGAAAAAAATATGTACTTCCGGTTTGGTTTTTTCGTCCAGTTTCTTTTGATCGATCTTAAAAAAAAAAGTTCGTCAAAACCTATTAACATGAGATCTAGTTTTGAAGATCTCAACGCGAGGATCCAACGGTGAAAACGGTTAGTCAGCCATAGGTCGCTGGTCGAGTGGTTATGCTTCTTGTATTGTTGGGCGACGTCGCTAGATCGAATCCTTTCGCTAGCAATTTTTCTGAGCTCTCGCTTTCGCCGAGAGGCACGGGTGTGCCTCCTCGGAAATGAAAAAAAAAACACGTTTTTTTCTTTTTTTTCCTTTTGTGAGTCATAGTTTTGTCTCTGTGAGAGGAACGGTTATGATTTCATGAAAGGCATGGGCGTGCCTCTTTCAAAAAGGGAAAAAAATATGTACTTCCGGTTTGGTTTTTTCGTCCGGTTTCTTTTGATCGATCTTAAAAAAAAGTTCGTCAAAACCTATTAACATGAGATCTAGTTTTGAAGATCTCAACGCGAGGATCCAACGGTGAAACGGTTTGAGATTTGGACGTATGGTTTGAGAGATAAAACGTTTTGAATAAACAGATCTATGAAAAAAAGAAAACTTCCAGGTTGCGACAAGTGACGCGCTGCATATGTGCCACTTACCGCAACCTGAGAAGTTGGAGTGATCTTTGAAACGAGTACTCCTCTACTAGCGTGATTTCGCTACAACAATCGCCACGAGCAGAGCCCTGCTAAGTGGGCTGGCCCGCTAGTCAATAAACAACTTGGGCCGGGCCGGCACAGCAAATCACGTAAGAAAACCTGCAGCGGGCGGCCCGCCCCGACTGCGCGCCCGTGGCCGTGGGAATCCAGCAGCAGCGGCAGAGGCAGAGAGATGGCCGCGCAGTGAGCGTGGGACACGGCTGCACGACGGCGAGGCGGGGATGATAAAAAATGCAGTGTCCTCGCTGATGGTGCGATTCCTCCACCTGCCCCGCGCCGCCCCCACCCTCACCTACCGCCCCCTCCTCCCGCTCCCTCCCCCGCGCCTGCGAGTGGCCGCGTCCGCCTCGGCACCCCTCGCCGCCATGTCGACGGCGGCGCAGCAGGCGGTCGCCGACCAGAAGCGCGCGGTGCGGTCCGACGTGCGCAGGGCGCTCAAGGCCCTCTCCCCCGATCAGCGCGCCAGCGAAGGTCACTCCTCCCCAGTCGCCTGGTTCGGAACAGTGTTGGCCACAAGCTGCTCGTCGATTTGCTTACTTATCTTTGCCTCTGCTGCACTTCGCTAGCTGTTTTGCGAATCGAGTGAGCGTGTAGTGTTTGTGCGGGACAGAAAAGAGTGGTGAAAATTTTAACAAGCAACAGGTCAATTTCTCGAGTAGTACTTAGCATTAAAGCGTGTGCTTAGGGGTATGTTGATCTGATGACAAGTGTTCGGGCTAGTAAGTAGAAGGCTCTAGTGGCATTGGAGTACATATCATGCTGCCGAGAGAAACAAAGATTAGTGTACTTACCTTTGCACTTCTATTACCATAACAAAGCGGATTTATGATGTGCTAATTATCTTTTAAATCTTTGGGGACCTCAAGTGAAATGAGGGCTAGTGTAGTATGCTTCTGTGTTTTAACATAGTTAATTTTCTTTAAGTTAATTTTGTTGATGTATTTATTAACTAGTACAAAAACTCTTGTTTTTCCAGATCTGGCTATTCAAAACAATATTTTGAACTCTTCTTGGTTCAAAGCAAGCAAACGGTTGTGTGCGTATATAAGCTGTGCGCAATTGCGAGAAGTTGATACATCAAAAATAATAGCAGAAGTTCTATCCTCAGATCCTGGTGGGTCAACTGGGCCCTATATATACAGATATGCTGTGTTATTTCCTGTCTCTAACAATTTCTTTGGTTTTAAGAACATGATGGACAAGCAAAGGCTATCTATGTTCCTCGAGTGGAAGATAAAAACCGCAATATGCGCATGTTCAAAATCACGACCATGGATGATTTAGTTAAAAATTCAATGAACATTCTGGAACCGTCACCATTGGATGCTAGTGGGAAAGCTCGTGAAGATGGTATGAAGTTTATTTCCATGTGGAAACTTTTCCCTATTTTATTTATTAAGCTATTTCATCAGTAATGTCAGTTGATTTATGTGTTAACAACTGAGCCACTTTTAATCCTTACAGTGTTGTCAGCCTCATCCCCTGTTGATCTTTTTGTGTTGCCTGGTAAGTTCTTCATCCTTTGCTACATTCATTTCTTTCATTTATCTTTCTTGAGGTCGCTCATGCTTGACATTAGAATTTCAATTGGGCCGTATTGTTATTCATGCAGGACAAGCTTTTGACAGAACTGGCCGAAGACTAGGACGTGGTGGAGGGTAGGACTACATGTTACCCTATCATGATATTAACAACAATGCCTTGTATTGAAGTTGACAATGTTCATCTATCGCAAGAAAAAAAGGTTCTTGATGTGCAGTGACATCTTTATCCAACGCCCGACTATGAAATTGTTCCATTTCAAACTTTCAGTGCCAGCCAAAAACGGATTCATGCATTCTGCTCTGAAACAAATAATATCATGATTTAGAAGCACTAAATGTCATTACTATATTTTGCTTCACAGGCATATTTTTCATAATGCAGTTCAATAATGCTGAGATTTCAATGCCTTCCGATTTCTGGTGTCAGAGGAGCCTCTTTGTCGGAATCACAGTTACCACATAGAAAATCATATGTATGTTTTAGATGCAGAAACTCCTGGCTAGGGTGATCCACACACATAAAAGCTCTTGGTCTATCAAACAAATCAATGCTTATCAATCAGTAGACCATCTGAAATCTACTTCCTCCGTTCCTAAATAATTGTCTTTCTAGAGATTTTAACAAGTGACTACATACGGAACAAAATGAGTGAATCTACACTTTAAAACATGTCTACATACATCCGTATGTTGTAGTCTATTTGAGATGGCTAGAAAGACAAATATTTAGGAACGGAGGGAGTATAAGCTTGTGGTTTTCGCCCAGGCTGTGGTGTGTGGATTTAGAACTAATGCACATCAATATGAATCTTGTAGAATATCCGGGATTAATGGGATTGGATATTTTACCTTACTTCCTTTTTTAGTTAAGAGTAAAACTCTATGTGCAAACCTTACTTAGCATCGATCTTTTCTTTTTTTATTCTCTAGCTCTGTACAACTCCATCATGCATACTTCTGTTTATTTGTTGGGTGCTTCATATGTTATTTATCCTAAGTTTCACTTGATTTCTTCATTGAATTTTTTCCCCTTTGTCTAAATTTGTTTTGCATGTTTGCCCAATTTTACAGGTACTACGACACTTTCTTGATGAGATACCAAGAACTTGCTAAAGAGAAAGGGTGGGGTCAGCCTCTTCTAGGTATGGCATGCATATTTTCAGAAGTTCAGTTCTTTTACTTTATTTACTTTTCACGCACAACTTTGCAGGAAGTTGTGACATTTTAGTTTATTATATTATATTTGTGTAAAATATACTTCTGTTTGCGCTGGGTTTTGCCTTGGGGCCATTTTAGTTCCTCTGCCTCGAAATAAAATCAAATTAGAGTAGACTCTGTGGGGGTAGTTGTAGGACCAAAGTGGACAATTTAGAAAATGAAACCATAGAATAGATAGAGGTATTGGGAACGTTGTTAGTTTCTCAAAGCTAACATGTTTCACAAACAACGTCACTTATTTCCAAACGGAGGGAGTATGTTGTATTTAAAACGTTACCATACTGAAGAGGATTTAGGAATTATATTCCAGTACCATCTACTCTAAGCTACTTAAAACCCAACGGGCGACCTCTTACCATCTACTGAAACCTTTTGCTTTACATCCTATAATCATCTACTAAAACCCTTATGTTGTACTCTCATGGTCCAATTCATATTTTGGAGTTGCGAGTCGTTAATTTGATACTCATTTGTGTAGGACTGACAGGCAAATTATTCAGCTTGAATTATAATACTTCTTAGATCAAGTTCGTAAAAGGTTAATTTGAGTAGTCATATTTTTGGTCTGGGAAATGCCCATAGGAACGGGTTTGGGATCCACAAGAGACATCGAGGGAGCACAAATCAGTGAGATACCATTGAATTGTATACGGAAATTTTTTCCAGTGATTATGACACATGACTAATGTATTATTGATCAAGTTGATGGTCAAGTAATCACTAAATACGAGGGTGCCATGTAAATTGCGATGGAGTCAGTTCTCAAGGGTTCTAGGCACCACAAATTTTGTTAGGTTGAATATTCGTTCCTACAATAGTAGGTGCGACTCTGCGAACACTGCACATATATCGTTATACTTCCGTCATAGCTGTCAAGCCAAGAAAATGTAAATTACTAGATCTCAGTTTGGATTGAAAATTTTGGCTTATCTTAATATGTTCTTAGTCCAGTGCTTTTGCTCTGTGAGCCACATATGGTGGTTGCGTAGCTGTTGTGCCATTTCGGTGCAGACTAACACAGCTGACACACATTTGATGCGTGTTTGAATGAGTGGCAGTTCTCGTATCTCCCTGTTTTAAGCCACAATTCAGCTGATGTAGCAAGTGGTGTTTGTTTTGTATGTGTGCCAACTAGAAGTTCCATACTCACCTTAATTTAACATAACCTTTTTCATTACATATTTCCATGAACTATGTCTAGCAAAATGAGAACATACCTGTTGTTCTGCATTGCAGTTATATTTGATGGTGAGGTCTATCTGTCATTCTCTTAACTAACGATTCATGATAATGGTTTGCTTATTTTTGAAGTTGCACTTTCGTACTCGGTGCAAATTCTGGAGGAAGGCATCATCCCGGTTAACTCAACAGATGTTCCTATTGATGCTCTGGTCACATCCTGTGGCATCATTCCAATCAGTCCTGCTGCATTGGAGAGGGTGTAATGAAGCTGATTGTTTCCGCTTTGGCCGTGAGTACCTGACAGCGGACACTCTTTCCTGAACTCCGCTTACCAGAGCTGGGAATCGTGTGTTTTGCTCGTGATTTTGTGTTTCTTTTTCGACCGAGTGAATTCCAGTTGGACAGCAGCATCTGTACTCAAAACATGAGCAAAGTTTAGCTGCCATTGTAGTGACGCCTTTGATCAAACAATTGACAAGCTCGTATAATATTCTGAAATTGTGTGCTTGCTTCATACATGTACTAACATTTTGCATCTTGGGCGTGTTACATTTTACAGTTTCAGGTATTATTACTCTAAAAAAAATCACAATGTCAGATGTTGGGTTTCACCTGTAAATGTACTAGTGCCTCGTGTGTACTATATTTGTACACGAACTCATCACCTGGCAAACGGACCTGGACTCAACTGAGCAGAAGCTGAATACAACATGGCGTGCAAGACAACTATATTTTTGTACACGTTGCATACTTGCATGTCTACTACACCTGATCCGGTTCAAGTCAACACAAACTTGCTCGTGCATGACTGGACATGAGAAGAACCCAAAATGCAAACCGAATCATGATTATTTCTAACATGAGAATAGATTGGGTTCTCATGCAGTTTACATGGGTTCAAGTCAACACAAACTTGCTCGTGCATGACTGGACATGAGAAGAACCCAAAATGCAAACCGAATCATGATTATTTCTAACATGAGAATAGATTGGGTTCTCATGCAGTTTACATGTTTCGGTAGCATGCTGTTTTCATGTCTCATGGTTTTGGACTTTTGGTACTGCATTCGGTGCTGACAAAATTTGCTGAAGTTCTAATGACTGTTCCACTCACTAGGGTTTAAGCTTTTGAGTCAAACTGAGAACACTTTTCAAGAGACTTATGCCAAGTAATGTCAATATAGACAATGCACAAAGCATGTACTCTTCTGGAATTACATTATTGGAGTTCAAAATAGTCAAATATATCTGACGTTATTAGTCTGATTTTCTATAGAAACATCAACAACGCAGTTTAACAAAGACAAGAATGTCTCTGTTTTTAAGACAGAGGAGGAATTCACAGCTTCATTGATTTGTACTAGTATATGATGGTTACAACTCACTTCGAGGTTGGCCATGAGCCAGGAATGCTTAATGGATCCATTGCCTCGCAACGAAAATGCCACTGATTCAATATCCTATTACAGAATCCATGCTCAAAGAGCGATGATGAACTACAAAAGCTCGAGCAAGAACTACAACAGTCTCAGGCTCTCAGCATGAACCAATCAGGGCTTGGGCCTTGAGCACATTCTCCAGAGTCATGGAAGGGTCGTTGAAGTAGACGGTCTGCACCATCTTGTCCCTCTCCTGGCGAGCCTCCTCCCGCTGCCGCCGGACCAGGACTTGGCGAGCCGCCGCAATGGCCGCGCGAAACGCATTGTCCGCTTCAAAGGGGTCCTTTGGTTTCGACGGCGGCACCGGGTGAGCTAGCTGCGGGATGCTTGCCGGTGCGATCTCTTGGACCCGCTCGCCGGACTCCTGCTGCTTCTTGGTGACGCCGTGCGGTCCGGGGCGGACGACACTTTCGTCGCTGCTGAACTTGATCGCTTCAATTGGGCGCGACGCCTGCACCGCCGGCCTGGTCCTGGTGCATGAAGTTCCCTGGCCGGCTTTCTGCTTGCTGATCACGTTGTCTGCGACTGCGACGGCGCGGGCTCGGACCTGGGTCGATGCCTCTGTGGGGCGCGGCGCCTGCACCGCCGCCATGTTCCCTCCGATGCAAGAGGTGCGCTTGTCGGCGTTCTGCTTCGTAATCACGACTTGGGAGTTGCCGCCGGCGATGACCTGGGTCTGCTCCTCCTTGGGGCGCGACGCACGCACGTACGGCCTGATCCTGGCGCAGGAAAGTTGCGGGACGGCAGAAGCGGCCGAAGAGGCGCGCCCGTCCGCCTGCTTCTTGCTTGCGCGGAAGTCGTGGTCACCACCGTCGCGGCGACGCTTGCCGGGCGGCGACGCCGGATGCCCCGCCCCCGCATCATGGAGGCATAGCCGCTTGCCGTCCATGACTGGCATCAAGAGTCGAAGCGGACGCGATCCGAACACGACGGTGCCGGCGCGTGGCAGACGGACGAGCCGAAGCCGCTGGAGTCGCGCGGGCACAGAGGAAGACGCGGAGTCACCAGAGCTCGTCTAGGGCTTGAGGGGGAAGGAGGTCAGGCTTGAGAAGAGAAGGCTGCAGAATCGATCGCCGTGAATTGACTTATAGCTCGGCACCGCTGCATGGTTGGCTCCGTTTCATGTTCAGGCCAGGACCCGGGGAGGAGTCGGAACCGCGTGCGTGGGGAGAAGAAACACTTGCGCGCCACGGTTTGCAAAACCATCCATCATTCAAATTCGGGAAGTAATCGGAGGCTCAATGCAGCAAGGGTGTCCGAGAGCACCGCGGCGCGTCCGTTCCACGCCGTGGGTGTTCAGTCTGAGTCCTCTCACTCCGATCCATATTGGTTTCAAATAAAATTGAGAGTATAGATGAGATATAATTTGGTCTCATTCACCTTCAAAACAAAAACAGATACAACCCACGTCAGCAGACACGTATTTTATAACATCACATCCAATGGCTATAAAAAGTGAATGAGACCAAACTATATCTCATCTAGATGAGTTCTAGCAAAACTAGATAAAATTCGAACGTCAATGATACAAACGAAAATGGTACAAACAATTTAATGACATTTCAAAGTTTTCGTTTTAAATTTTAAAATATGAGCTCAAATCCAACAAATGGTCCAAATGAATCAAATAATCTAAATAAATAGTTCAAATGATTATAGATAAAATGAGTAATTTCCTGACAACGTACCATTGGAGCACGATGAGATCTTTCTGCTGCTGCACATGAGCTTGCCGATCTTGGATGCGTCCATGCATTTCAAGAAACATACAAGAAGACTGTATTACCATTGTGTTGAGTGACAAGCTCTCCAAAGACCTAAAAATCCATATTGAGTTATTTGCCTCTTTCATTCTCTATGATTATCTTGTGCAAGATAACATAATATGTCTGTCGGATTTAGGGTTTCACAGACCATTGAAAGGTTCGAACTCTAGGGTGCGCACGAAGGACTCTTTCTTCCCAGCCTGCCTACCCAACGATTCCACGGCCTAGCTCGACGAACCCAAAGAACATGAGGCACAAAGGTTTATATTGGTTCGGGCCACCGTTGTGGTGTAATACCCTACTCCAATGTGGTGGTGGTGGATTGACTCGAGGGCTAAGGATGAACTAGTACAGTGGATGAACAGCCTCAGGAGGAGAGGTGTTCTTGAGCTTGATGAGCTGGTGAGATGACCTTGGTGGAATGGATCCAATCCAAGATCCGTCCGTCTCCCCTCTCGTCCGTCCAATCCAAGATCAGTCTGTCTCCTTTCTATGGTGGTAGCTAGTCCTATTAATAGAGGCCTCGGTCCTCTTCCCAAATGTAGGCGAGAAGGGATCCCACAACGGCCAATTTTGAAGGGAGACAACCAGTACAAGCTATCCTGACAAAAGTGGTCTTCGCCTGCCAAAAGCTCTGGTGGTGATGCTGCTGTGGGCTCCGCCATGACCTCCGTCCTGCCGTCCTGCTGGTCTTGGTCTTGTTGCACCGATATGAAAACCTTTGCCTGATGCCTTGGGACTCCTTGCCTGCGCTTGCCTTTTTAGCATCAAAGAGGAAACTGGTACACTGCACCCGCTGGTGCCCGCCTGGCCTTGGTCGTCACTGCTCACGTCACGTGAACTTCGTGAGGTGCCCCTTGCATAGATATCTCCGCTCCTCGGGAGCCAGCCTAGCGAGGCCGCCCCCAGGGAGGTCTTGGCATCGTTCGTCTCACGAGGCTTGGCCCCTCGCGAGGGTCTTGAGTCGTTGTCGCCGAAGTTGGGCCGTACCGGGCCGTTGGTGGAGCCACGCTCACGGGCCGCAGGTAGGCAAATCTGGGTACCCCCATTCCCAGGACACCGACAATAGCCCCCGGGCCCAAGGCGCACTCGAACTTGGCTTCGAGGCGAAGCCAAAGGGCATATGTGCGGAGCGCCGCGGGCCCCAACCGCCTTTGGCCTTGGTTGACGCGTGGTGATTGATGGGACATGGGCGCCTCCGCTTCCCCATGCTGCCTCGACAACCGTCCTCGACTGACAAAAGGCTGGCGCGTGTCGCAGAGCTTTCATTGCCTTCCTTCTCCTTGCTCCAGATCCCCTTTCTCCTTCTTGCCCCAATAGACTCCCGATCTGCCGGAAATCCTCCCCGAGCTCGCACCCGATGGCACCTGACAAGGCTAAGGCCTCGCTCTCACCCGCCTGGTATGAGCCAGCCTTGAGCGCGCCCACGGTCTCACAGGAGAAGCTTGCCGCTGCGTGCCGAATGGTGGCGGGCGACGACGACGAGGGAAGAGAGGCAGCGCTTTGGGCCGGCTCCGCCAAGTCTGAGGCTCCGGGCAGTACCTTTCATCCCTTCTTCCTGAATAGTGTCTTCACGGGGCTGGTCCCTCCTTTTTCCGATTTCTTCTATGCCGTGCTCAACCACTACAATCTCCACGCCCTCCATCTTCATCCCAATTCCGTTCTCCTCCAGTCGATCTTCGCCTTTTACTGCGAGGCATTCGTGGGGGTGATGCCGTCCGTGGCGCTGCTTTGCCACTTCTTCTACCTCCGAAACAAGGAGGGCCATTGCTCGGGATGCGCCAACTTTGTCGCGGCTAACGGGACCAACGCGATCTCGAAGGAGGGAAGAAGGCCGAGGGCTTCAGGGACAAGTGGGTCCTCATGGACGCCAAGTGCTCCTACCCTCGACTGACGCTGCCGACGGGGATGCCTTCGCCCCACGAGGGTTGGTTCAGCTGAAGCTCGCCGACCCCCAGGCGAAGCATGTGCTGGAGAAGATGGCTGCCGACCTGAAGCCTGACGACCCAAAGGCGGAGAAGCTAACAGGGGCCATGATAGTCAAGGAGTTCCTGGCGCAGCGCCTGGCCCCGCTCCAGGCGCACTCGCATCCCCTGTGGAAGCTTGAGGGCGAGGGGGGTGACCTCCGCTTGCGCTCAGACCCCTTGTCCAACGAGGAGCTGGGCACGGCTCTCCGCCTCTTGGTTGGGGAGGATCATGGGTACCCGCCAGACACCCATCTTCCGCTGTACCGCCGCCCTGACGGGGCAGAGATCGCTGCCGCCATGCCTGTCTTCAACGAGCACGGGCTCGTGCCGCCAGTGCCCGCTGAGGCCCCGGTGGTGCTGTCCTCCGGTGACTCCGGCGAGGAGGAGGAGCCGGACTCGGAGGCGACCCGGGAGGGGGCAGTGGAGACTTCCCCTCCACGCATGACCGATCTCCTCTGCGCCTTCCCCGGCGACGACGACAACATCGATGACCATCTGGTGAGGGAGTCCCTGTCCCCTGTTGGGGTCACCACGAGGTCCAAGGTCACTCCCCCGAAGAAGCTGCTGGCTGGGGTCCCGACGAAGAGCAGGTCGGCGCTGATCTCCTGAGGCGGCGCCCCTGCTTTGACGCCGACAGGTGCTGCCGCAGGGCCAGCTGCAGCACCCTCATCCGCTCCTGGGACTCGCACACCGGCGCCCCAGGCCGCGAAGCCTTCGGGCTTCGTGCTTCAGAAGAGGCTGAGCGACTACGCCGCCGTAGATCTGTAAGTGCTTTGCCCTGATTTCGTTCTTGCTTCTGCCGCCGCTTCTTGATGCTTTTCCCTTGCACCGTCAGGCCAACGCTGGTGGCGAAGAAGAAGAGGGAGGGAGCGGCCGTACCCTTCGGGACCCAATAGCCTGCCACGGCCTCACCTCCTCCGAGCGGAAGGGTGGCGACGGCCCTCGTGCCTCTCCAGCCCGGTCATCCTCGCGAGGTCCGGAGGACCGACCCCAGGAGAAAGTGACCTCCACAGCCAAGTCGGCTCCGGAGGCACCCGCTCCCAGCTCGCCTGCCGAGGTCCCAAAGGTCCAGGAGCCCCCAGTTTCTTCTGCTGCTACCAACTCACAGGCCTTGGCGATGACGCTGGCTCCTCCTCCTCCCATCATGCCGCTGGGCCGTGATCCTTCTGCTTCGCCCGACGCTCTGGAGGAGGCTCTTTCCGCGCTGACCCAGCTTCGCGACGACCTTCAAGGCGCCGACCATTGCTGGCGTCAGGGCGCCTGGAGTTGATCTCGGGGTGGCTGCGATCTGACACGTCCATCAGGGCGGTGTGGGGCCAGGCCATAGCAACTTCCAAGGAGGGTGAGCGGGCCACTGGCCTGGCCGCTGCTGCCCGTGACACAGCATTGAAGGAAGATGAGGTCGCCAAGGAGCGCTGCCGGTTGGTGGAGGCCGAGCTAGATACCATGCGCAAAGAGCGCGCGGTCGAGGCTCGTGATCGCAAGGCGTGGGAGGAGAAGATGAGGTCCCGAGAAGATGTGGTCGCCGGCCATGACACCGAGCTGGAGGAGTCGGCGAGGGCGCAGGCCGTAGAACGCAACCACCTGGAGGAGCTGGAGAAGAAGGTGTAAGCGGAGAAGGTCCAGCTGGATGCCAAGGCGAAGGTTCTTGCCGAGGATCGCGTGGCCTTCAAATATCTTGAGCCGAGGTCCCACGAGGCACTGCAGGAGCTCTACGAGAAGGGCTTCGAGAAGCCGTTGGTGACTGATGATGAGGGCCCTGCCCAGCTACTCCCCCAGCTTGTCATGGCGCTCGAGGGCGTCATCAACGGGATCGGCCCTATGGTGGAGGGGGAAGCCCCCGCACTCTCCTCATCAGCCCTGACACGCGTCTTCAGCGACCTTCATCTTCGCGACCCTAATGCCGAACTTGGTGTCCTGCTCGATCCCGTGGACGAAGAGCGCTGCGCAGCTGCTGCCGAAGCCGTGAAGGGCTAGGTGGAGGCCCTGTTGAAGAAGTTCCTTGCCGTCGACCCTGCACCCCTGACTGACGGTGCCGCTGGCCCCGTGGCTCCGGCGGACGACACGGGTGGCGGCAACACCGTCAATGAAGGGCGCTCCTCGCGGGCGATGGCAGCGCCCAAGGCTGACGAGGGGCCTTGCTGACGGTGCCTCTTCCCACTTCATCTCCTGCAACATGCACCATGCCTCGTGGATGCATTTAAAACTTGTGTCCGATATTTGAAGAATAGTATGTTTTGTAATAACTTATTAGGATTCTGCAATTTCCTTTTCGTTTGCTTTAATGTTCTGCGTCGGCAGAGCCCGGCCCCGCGCATACCTCAGCCGCCGCTGGCTCGTCCGGATTGTCAGGACGAGGCCAGAGGGTGAGGGGCTACGTGACCAGTTAGGCTCCTGAGGCGTGATGCCCAGGAGTCCCCCTTGACGTACGAACAGCCTTCGGGAGGAAAACACGAAACTAGGCCTTAGCATTCTGCGTCGGCAGGGCCCAGCCCCGCGCATGTCTCAGCCACCATTGGGTCGTCCAGATCACCAGGACGAGACCAAGGGGTGAGGGGCCACGTGGCTAGTTAGGCTCCTGAGTCGCGATGCTCAGGAGTCCCCCTTGACGTACGAACATACCTCCATACCTGTCCTCATCGAGGTCCCGCTCGGGAGGGGCACGCGACGACCAGGTCCGAGGGACCTGGAAGGGTGGCGTACACTTGGGTGTGACCCGAGCGTAGCCCCCGTGCCCAGCCCCCTCGCGCGACTCTCCCGAGGGGAAGTGTTGCGACGAGGCTGGACACTGAGCCCGGAGGCTCCCTGAGGTTGGTACGGTTATGGGGCCGCCCTCAGTTATTTATCACCAGCGCGGATTGTAGCGCTTCCGCACTTGCACGGGCATAGCCGCTCCTCGACCGCATCGACTGCCAGCACGGAGCATGGTGCTTCCACTAGTGTGTGGGTGAGAGCTCCCTCTGAGTGGAGCTCCCGCGGCGTGTACAACCCCGCCCTGACACGTGGCTTGCATGACATGGCTAGACGAGGTGTGTCTGGGCACTCGTGAGCCAGCGCAACAATATCTGAGTACAGACATAAGTTAAACAAATTTGCCTTAAGAAGGCTAGCACAAACTGGGATACAGATCGAAAGAGGCGCAGGCCTCCTGCCTGGGATCCTCCTAAACTACTTCTGGTCGTCGTCAGCGGCCTGCACGTAGTAGTAGGCACCTCCGGTGTAGTAGGAGTCATTGTTGACGGTGGTGTTTGGCTCCTAGGCTCCGGCATCTGGTTGCGACAACCAGGTAGAAGGGAAAGGGGAAAAGAGGGAGAAAAGCAACTGTGACTCCTCATCCAAAGTACTCGCAAGCAAGGATCTACACTACATATGCATGGGTATCTGTGTAAAGGGGCAATATCGGTGGACTGAACTGCAGAATGCCAGAATAAGAGGGGGATAGCTAGTACTATCGAAGACTACGCCTCTGGCAGCCTCCATCTTGCAGCATGTAGAAGAGAGTAGATGGTAAGTTCACCAAGTAACATCGCATAGCATAAACCTACCCGACGATCCTCTCCTCGCTGCCCTGTTAGAGAGCGATCACCGGGTTATATCTGGCACTTGGAAGGGTGTGTTTTATTAAGTATCCAGTTCTAGTTGTCATAAGGTCAAGGTACAACTCCAAGTCGCCCACATTATCAAGATCACGGCTATTCGAATAGATAAACTTCCTGCAGGGTGCACCACATAACCCAACACGCTCGATCCCATTTGGCCGGACACACTTTCCTGGGTCATGCCCGGCCTTGGAAGATCAACACGTCGCAGCCCCACCTAGGGACAACGGAGAGGTCAGCACGCCGGTCTAAATCCTATGGCGCAGGGTCCGGGCCCATCGCCCATTGCACACCAAGATGTTGCGTGGGCGGCGGAAGCGCACCTAGCCTAGCAGCGTTCCATCCAATCCGGCGCGCCGCCGATCGTGACGTCACGAAGGCTTCGGCCGATACCACGACGCCGAGTGCCCATAACTGCTCTGTGTAGTTGGTTAGTGCGTATAGGCGGTGGCGACTCGATCAAATACCAAGATCTCGTTAAGCGTGTTATTATGAAGTAACCATGAACGCCGACTGTGGCTAGGCCCACCTCTCACCTAGGTAGTCTCAACCTGCCTGTTGCTCCACAAAGATCCACACAGAGGGCCGTTGGGACAAAGGTCCTTTCAGCCCCAACTGCGTGAATCACTCGCGGGTGCTCCACGAGCCGACCCGACTTTAGTCACCACATGTATCATGTATAAAGTATATAGATATACCGTGATCACCTCCCGAGTGATCACGGCCCGATAGTATAGCACAAGAGACGGACAAGAATGTAGGGCCACAGATGGAATACTAGCATCCTATACTAAGCATGTAGGATTGCGTAAAGGTAACAACTGTAGTAGCAAGGACAAAGCTATGCAGCAGAGAATAGGATTAACGGAAAGCAAGAATATGCTACACTACTCTAGTGCAAGCGGTATAGAGTAGAATAGGCGATATCCGGTGATCAAGGGGGGGGGGGCTTGCCTGGAAGCTTATCTGAGAAGAAGGGGTCGTCAACACCGTAGTGGAACTGGGGGTCGCCGGCAGTCTTGGGGTCTACCGGAAAGAAGTAACGGGGGGGGGGGGGACACAATAAATAATAGAGCAATCAAAGCAACACAAAGCATAACAAGGCAATACGCGGTGCTAGGGGTGACCTAACGCAGTAGTAGGCGATACCGGTGAAGGGGGGAACATCCGAGAAAGTATTCCCGGTGTTTCGTGTTTTTGGATAGATGAACCGGAGGGGAAAAGTTACAGGTTTGTTATTCTAGGGATGTGTCGCAGACGAACAGGCTGCGTATCCGGATTCGTCTCGTCGTTCTGAGCAACTTTCATGTACAAAGTTTTTCCATCCGAGCTACGGTTTATTTTATATTAATTTTAAAAGATTTAATCATTTTTAGAATTTAATGAATTATTTAAATCAACATTTTCCAGAATAGTGCATGCTGACATCATCATAACATCAGCATGACATCAGTAGTCAATAGAGGTGTTGACTGGGTCAATCTGACGGTGGGTCCCGCATGTCATAGGCTGTTAAGTAATTAATAGTAGTTAGTTTTATTAGCAGGTTAATTAGGTTTAATTAACTAGATTAATTAAGTTAATTAATTATTTAACTAATTAATCATTTCTTTATTTTATTTTAAACTCTTTTTTTAATAAAACAGGGACGTGGGGCCCCGGTAGTCTATGGCCCATAAGGCCTAGCGGGGCGGGGCGCTAGCGGGTGGAGCCGGGCGTGGGCGTCGGGCGCTAGCGCCCACCCGATTATGCGTATGGTCTTGGTCGCCGGCCGACCTCGGCCGGCCAGCCGCAGCTAGGCACAACCAAGGGCGGTGCAAAGGGCAGAGGCGAGCAGGGCTGGCGCAAGAGGGGGGGCCGAGTCGCGGAAGCGCTGGGCGGAGCCCGTGCGGCTCGGCAGCAGGTGAAGGCGGGGGGCACGCCGGCGGCGCTACAACGGGCAGTGGCTGCTGCAGGGACGAGCGGGAGGCGCGGCGCAGACGCGTGCACTGGGGGAGGGCAGTGAGGCAGTGCAGAAGCAACAAGGGAGCGGGGCGAGCGCGCCGTGGAGTAGCAGGGGGCACGGCGGTCGCGAGTGGAGGTGGCCGGGGACGTGCCGGCCACCGCTGACGGGGTGTGCGGGAGCAAACGGGCGTCAGGGCGGTGCGGCGTGCGCGTGTGCAGGCGGTGATGCACGTGGCGGGGCGAGGGTTTCACGACGCGGGTGCGGCCAGGGTCGGACGGGCACGGCGTCAGGCATACGGGCGCAGAGCAAAGGCGGGCGGCGAGCAAGGGAGGCACGTCGGACGGAGGCGACGGCGCAGGCAGGGGAGAGCGAGAGCAACAGGGGCTAGGGTCACGACGGCGACTAGCGGAGTGGTGGCCGGAGCTACGGGTGGTGGAGAGGACATGCAGGAGCTCGTATCCGAGCTCGGGAAGGCATAGGGGGGTGGCGGAGCTAACAGTGGTGCTTGTAGGGACAGGCAGCGGGCTCGGGAGGTGGCGAATTGAAGATGGCCTCCTGCGATGCAGAAGGTTGGAGACGGGGTTCGGTCGCGTCGACTTGGTGCTCCTCCGGAGGCGTTCATCGGTGTAGTGGAAGAAGACCCTGAGGCGGACCTCGCAGGCACGGCGTGCGGGCAATTCAATGGCGGTGGCCGCGGTTATGGGCACTGCACAGCGACCGCGGCGCTCGGCCTCGATCCAGATCAAGAGAGAGGCGAGCGAGGGAGGAAGGGGAGGGGGTCGAGTAGGGAAAGTGGCAGGGGACCGAGGCGCCAGGGAGTGGCCTTATCCCCCAGTCGGCGTGGCAGTGCGGGGCGCCGCACCAGGTCCGGCGGGGACGAGCGGTGTGGTCGGTCGGTCGCATGAACAGGGGGGAGAGAAAGGGGTGACCGGGGAAGGGGGTTGTGGCCTGTGGGCCGCTGCCGGCAGGGCCTGCCTAGTGGCTAAGGCCTAGGGGGGTGGGGCTTTACTTCCTTTTGCTTTAGCTTCTCTTTTATTTCTTTTCTATTTTCATTTCTTTTTAAAACCAAAAACAATTTTCTAAATTATAACACTTGCACCTAAAATAGTAATATAAATTATGCTACTCCCACAATTAGTTTGCCACCAAATTAAAATAGTCTACAATTTTTTTATGATTTGAAAAGGCATGTAAATATTTGTTGTAGCCACTGCTTTAATTATTTTAGGGCATTCAAACATTTAGTAAAATTTTGGTTCACCACCTATAATTAGTCATGGATTAGTTGCCACAAGAAGAACATTTTATTTTTAATACTTGAAAACTTTTGTGGTTTGCCTTTAACTCAAATTTGAATTTGAATCATTTTGAACTAACGCGAGATTAACAACAATGACCGTAGTGACGTGGCATCATTAACAAGGAATTACTGTAGCTTAAATATCCGGGTGTCACAATTCTCCTCTACTACAAGAAATCTTGTCCCGAGATTTTAAGAGGTAGAGTAAAGGGGAAAGTCCTGGTTACGAAATTCTAACAAATCTTCTCGGTCTTGGCTGCTCTTCTCGAAGAGATCGACCCATTACATTGATGTCTTCATTACTCTGCTTCCAGCCATCATGATGAAGTCGGCATCCTTTCTTCGGGAACTCCATCGTACTTACGAAAGAATAAAGGGGCTATTCCGAAAGAACGGACCTCTGCAAGGTTGACTATCTGGTCGATAACATCGGGGAAGGTGGCCGAAAGTAACTCTCGAATTGAAACTTAAGAAAATATCGAGAGCAAGGTAAGAAGGTGCAATAAGAAGTTTCAAGCGGATAGGCAATCATTTGTTGCCTGAAACAGAGTGTGAAAGGGGTTCAGAGCAATGGGCATAAGTATTGTTTCGGATACCAGAATTGGTGATCTCTTGAAAGGTGGCTCGTGAATTACATACAAAGTCGCGCGTGAGGTATAACTTTGGAAACAAGGGGTACGAGAGAGTCAGGTTTCGATCCTGTGGAACTGTGGGTTATGGGCCCACCATGTGGGTTAAAAGTAGAAAGGGCGGTAATGTCTCGCACGATCATGTAAGCAAGACATGTCAGAGGATAGCCTGTCAGTTATGTCGGCAACAACATCGGTACTAAGGGCGAGGGACGAAGAGAACCATTTTCCTGCTCGTTGAACGAGGCGGACCAATAGGCAAAGTTCTCGTCCATCGGCGGTTACCGGAAAGTCATCAACAGTAGAAACAGGGTCTCACTGATAGAGTTGTACACCGAGGTGTTTACATAAGCAGTGAATTATTACTGCTTATTTCATATAGGTCATAGAAAGGGTTTAAACAACCCAAAGGAAAGGGAAAAGTGTCTATCAGATTTAATCAGAACAATGGAAAGAAAAATGTGTTTAAACACATATTTCAGGGGTATATCCTTCCCAAGGACAAGCAGATGATATCCATGACAGACTAGAAGGTAGAAAACCATTTAGGTAAGGGGAGGGAAATTTCCTGACATTACCCATACAACGGTGTTTGGATAATTGACAAGGAAAATTTAGCATTGTGCTTTAAATGTTTTTATTGAAAATCGAAGTACCATAGACATGCTTCGAGATAGCATTGACATGGTCTTCAAGCCAAGGTCAGACTTCGAATACACGAAGGATCCACCAGGAACAACTTGTAGAATAAGTTTTACAATTTCCTCATGGAAGAATGGATAGGCGTGCTAAAAGGAAAATTATAACATTAGGTCCTCTGGTCAGGTGTGCTAGGCATGACATCACATTACCGAGTCATATAAGGACCAATGTTATAATCTCTTGGAAATATGTTCCAACCATCATATCTGACCGAGATTCAGTTCTGATTGGTGCCAGAATACCTCAGACTCAGGATGCCTGAGATGAAAAAGTTGCGACACAACTTGACGCGACGGCGTTGCAGGATTGTGACGCCCCCGATTCAATCGTACACTAATCATGCACGCAATTGTGTATGATCGAGATCAGGGACTCACGGGAAGATATCACAACACAACTCTAAAACATAAATAAGTCATACAAGCATCATAATACAAGCCAGGGGCCTCGAGGGCTCGAATACAAGTGCTCGATCATAGACGAGTCAGCGGAAGAAACAATATCTGAGTACAGACATAAGTTAAACAAGTCTGCTTTAAGAAGGCTAGCACAAACTAGGTTACAGATCGAAAGAGGCGCATGCCTCCTGCCTGGGATCCTCCTAACTACTCCTGGTCGTCGTCAGCGGGCAACACGTAGTAGTAGGCACCTCCGGGGTAGTAGTCGTCATCGACGGTGGCGTCTGGCTCCTGGACTCCATCGTCTGGTCGCAACAATCGGGTAAAGAAAAAGGGGAAAAGGGGGAACAAGGCAACCGTGAGTACTCATCCAAAGTACTCGCAAGCAAGGAGCTACACTACATATGCATGGATATATGTTTAAAGGGCCATATCGCTGGACCGAATGCAGAATGCCGTAATAAGGGGGATAGCTAGTCTTATCGAAGACTACGCTCGCAGCCTCCGCCTTGCAGCATGTAGAAGAGAGTAGATCAAGTCCTCCAAGTAGCATCGCATAGCATAAACCTACCCGCGATCCCTCCTCGTCGCCTGTTAGAGAGAGATCACCGGTTATATCTCGCACTTGGAAGGGTGTGTTTTATTAAGTATCCGGTTCTAGTTGTCGGAAGGTCCGTGTACAACTCAAGTCGCCCTGTTATCAAGATCACAGCTATTCGAATAGATTAACTTCCCTGCAGGGGTGCACCACATTACCCGACACGCTCGATCCCATTTGGCCGGACACACTTTCCTGGGTCATGCCCGGCCTTGGAAGATCAACACGTCGCAACCCCACCTAGGCATAACAGAGAGGTCAACACGCCGGTCTAAACCGAAGCGCACAGGGGTCTGGGCCCATCGCCCTTAGCACACCTGCATGTTGCGAGGGCGGCCGAAAGCAGACCTAGCCTAGTAGGCGTTCTAGTCCAATCTGGCGCGCGCTGCTTAGTCGCTGACGTCACGAAATGCTTCGGCTAATACCACGACGTCGGTTGCCCATATCTTGTCCCACGTGGCGGTTAGTGCATATAAGGTCAACGACCCAACTCAGATCAAATACCAAGATCTCGTTAAGCATGTTAAGTATCAGCGAACGCCGAACAGGCCAGCCCACCTCTCTCCTAGGTGGTCTCAACTCTGTCTGTCGCCCGCCACAAAGATCCACACAGAGGGGCCGTTGGGACAAAGGTCCTTTCAGCCCCCAATCCGTGAATCACTCACGGGTGCTCCACGAGCCGACCCGACTTTAGTCACCACATGTATCATGTATAAAGTATATAGTATATACCCGTGACCACCTCCCGAGTGATCACGGCCCGATAGTATAGCAAGGCAGACGGACAAGAATGTAGGGCCACAGATGGTATACTAGCATCTTATACTAAGCAAGTAGGATTGCAGGTATAGGTATCAACTGTAGTAGCAAGGACAGGCTATGCATCAGGATAGGAATAACGGAAAGCAGTAACATGCTATTGTACTCTAGTGCAAGCATAGAGGAGAGTAGGCGATATCTGGTGATCAAAGGGGGTGGGGCTTGCCTGGTTGCTCTGGCAAGAGAGAGGGGTCGTCAACACCGTAGTCGTACTAGGTAGCAGCGGCGTCGGTCTCGGTGTCTAGCGAGAGAAGAGGGGGAAGAAACAATAAATACAATGCAAACAGATGCATAACGATGCATGACAAAGCAAAGCGTCATGCTAGGCGTGCCTTAACACGGTATGAGGTGATACCGGTGAAGGGGGAAAACAACCGGGAAAGTATCCCCGGTGTTTCGCGTTCAGCGAGAGGAGCCGAGGGGAAAGTTGCGAGTTTGATATGTTAGGGGTGTGTGGCGCATTTAACGGGCTTCAGATCCGGATTCGCCTCGCTGCTCGAGCAACTTTCATGTTGAAAATAATTTAATCCGAGTTACGGATTAGAAGATATGATTTTCTAAAGATTTTATTAATTTCTGGAATTTAATTAATTATGTAAATTAATTCAAAAATGGACTTATGACATCAGCATGATGTCATGCTGACGTCAGCAGACAACTGGGGTTGACTGGTCAACCTGACTAGTGGGTCCCACTAGTCAGTGACACATTTTAATTAGACATATTAATTAACCTAATTAGTATTAATTAGGGGTGGGCCCCACTGTCATTGACTAATTAATTAACTAATTAACAGATCAGGTTAATTAGGTAACTAGTGTGTAATTAGTTTAATTAGTTGCTTAATTTAATTAATCAAAATTAATTAAGTTAATTATTTCTTTAATTAATTAATTAATTATTTTATTATTTATTTTTTTAATTCTCTTTTTTATAAAACGTTATCAGGGGCTGGGCCCACTTGTCATAGGCCCGGGGAGGCCTTAGCGGGCACGCGGTTACTTGTGTGCGGGCGAACGGGCGCTGGGCACTTACGACGCATGCCGGCGCCGGCGGCTAGGGTCAGGGGAGGCGGTAAAGGGATGGCCGCGGTGGGGAGAGGCGTGGCAGAGCGGTCAGTATGGGCGGCTGTGGCTGCGCCAGTCGGGCGAGGCTACGAGGATAGCGCGGGGCGATGGACGGAGAGGCCAGAATGAGCGCCGCCAACGGGCGGGCGACGACCGCCGGCAAAGCGGGTGTGGCGGGAGCGGGTCGAGGCAGAGACGGCTGGTGCGGTGCGCGAGCACTGGAGCCAGGAGGGGATGGTGACCGCGGCGGGGACAGCACGGGCGCGTGACCACGCACGGGCGACGTGTGTGGGCGAGGAAAGTATCAAGGGGGAGGAGCCAGGAGCTACGCTCATCGCCCATGGCGGCGGAATCTAGCACGGGGGAAGAGGGATTTCGCGGCGGAGCTCATAGTGGAGTCGTGGGGTCAAGGCAGCGGGGCTCGGGGAGGGAGACGGGGACGACAGCGTTGACGGAGAGGAGGAGGTCCGGCAAGTCGGCCTCGGGCGACGACGAGGTCGAGATCCGGCGAGGGAGTCCGGCGAACGGCGGGGTACAGGCAGGACGAGGCGGCGACGGTGTGCGGCGGTGGGTCGCGGGGAGGACGGGCGGCGTCGAGGCGATCGAAGGAGAACGACACGGGCATCGCGCGGGAGGAGCCGGTGGTGCTGGCTAGTTGCGTCGATGGCCGACGCGGCGCGAGCCGACGGTGACGAGGCAGTCGGGCAGTGGCGTCCAGCTCCGTAGGGGGCGACCACGATCTGGGGCGATCCAGATCGGGCGGGGGAAGGGGATCGGGGGAGTGTGGAGAGGGATTAGGGTTAGGTGCGGGAATGGAGCCATGTAGGCCAGGGGCGCGGTGTGGGCCTAGCTGGCCAGCTGGGCCTGTTAGCCCAGTGGGGTGGGGAGGGGGTCGGCCCTTTTCTTTTTGTTTTTTCCTTTTTTTGGTCTTTTCTTTTTATTGCTTCTCTTTTCTTTTGGTTTTAGGTAGTAAAATAGTTTTGGAACCTAAATGAGACACTGTCATAAAAGTTTGGTACCTAAATGAAATATTTTGCACTTTTATAAATTTAGAAGGCATTTAAATATTTTTTAGTCACGGTTTTAATTAATTTAGAGCCTTTAAACATTTTATCAAAGTTTGGTTTATCCACCATAATTACCTATGCATTATCTGGCATGACCCGGACATTTTAGTTTCATTGTTAGAAAACTTTTCCCATTTGCTTGATTTTTAAATTGAATTCGAATCGGTTTCGAACTAATGCGAGATTAGCCACAGTAATTGAGGTGATGTGGCATCATTAGCGGAGGGTTACTGTAGCGTAACTATCCGGGCGTCACAATTCTCCTCCACTACAAGAAATCTCGTCCCGAGATTTAAGAGGTAGTGAAAGGGGGAAGGTTTGGTAACGAAACTAGCGGGTCTTCTCATCCTGGCTTGCTCTTCTCGAAGAGGTCGATCCATTACATTGATGTCTTCATTTCTCTGCTTCGGGTCATCATGATAAAGTTGTCATCCTTCCTTTGGGATCTTCATCGTACTTACGAAAAGGATAAGGGGTGGCTTCAAAAGGACAGACCTCTACAAGGTTGCTTATCTGGTAGATAATATTAAGGAAGGTGGCGGAAAGTAACTCTCGAGTTGAAACTTAAGAAATTATTGAGATCAAAATAAGAAGGTGCACCTTAGTTGTTTCAAGCGCATAGGCAATCGTTCGGTGCCTGATACGAAATGTGAAAGGGGTTCGGAGCAATGGGAATAAGTATTGTGTCTGATACCAGAATAGATCACTAGGAGGGTGACCCGTCAATTACATACGTTGCCAGGCTAGAGGAATAATGTTGGCAACAGGGTGTACCGGAGAGTCAGGTTTCGGTCCTGTGGAACTGTGGGTTATGGGCCCACCATGTGGGTTAAAAGTAGAAAGTGGGCTGACATCTTGCACAGTCACAATAGCAAAGCATGTCAGAGGGTAGTCTGTCAGTTATGTCGGCAACAATGTTGGTACCAAGGGCGAGGGACGAAGAGAACCATCTTCCTGCTCGTTGAACGAGGCAGACCAATAGGCAAAGTTCTCGTCCATCGGTGGTTACCGGAATGCTATCGATAAATGCAACAGGTCTTGCCGATGAAATTGTACACTGGTGTTTACATAAGCAGAGAATATTACTGCTTAGATAATATAGATCACAAGAAAGATCAAACAAAACAATGGAAAGGAAAATGTGTTTAAACACATATTTCAGGGGTATATCCTTCCCAAGGATCAAGCAGAGCATGATATCCATGGCAGGATATAATGTAGATAACCCTTTAGGTAAGGGGAGAGAAATCTCATGACATTACGCATGCAACGGTGTTTGGATAATTGAGCAAGTAACATTTAGCATTGGGCTTCAAATGTTCTTGTTGAAAATCGGAGCACCACAAACATGCTTCGTTATAGCATTGACAAGGTCTTCAAGCAAAGGCCAGACTTTGGATACACAAAGGATCCATCAGGAACAACTCATAGAATAAGTCTTGCAATAGGTCCTCCAACCAGGTGTGCTAGGCATGACGTAACCTTATTGGGTTATAGAAAGACCAATGCTATGACTCTTGGAAAGTGTTCCAACCATCATATCTGTCCGGGTTTCAGATTTGGTTGGTGTCAGGATACCTCAGACTCAGGATGTCTGAGAAGAAAATGTGCAACACAAATTGACGAGATGACATTGTAAGATTCTCGGAAAATGAACTATGGAAGCGAGTTCTGGAACCAGAGTTCATCATTAAACCAAGGAGAGGATGAGGGGGTGGCTGATGAACTAAACGACAATTCATCAAGATTTCCAAAAGATGGATTTCCACAATCATGTGAACAAAGAGATAACATTTGTCAGATGAAATGATATAAGGGGATATGCTCGAGGAAAACATACCCAATTTAAACATTGGTTGAAAGGTGCACCCGAAATATGGGCTGGGTTGCACGACCAATGTCAGAATGGTGATTCAATAATCAATAGTCTAAGAATGAACGGCCGACCATTATCTTCAAAGCAATAGGGTTGCTAGAAGGGCAGAATCCAAACAACATCGTTCACTTATTGATATTACTGGTGGAAGCAACACGGGGACCAATAAGAATGGTGATGGCGAGAAGCATTACTGTATCAAGAATTCTTAAGAGGTGGTGAAATTCTCACAACATCCTCGACATATGAGACAATAATACTTCAAGGTACAACATAATACGAGCTGGATTGCAAGTTGCATCCATAGCATGAATAAGTTTGTGACGGAAGGAAGGTAAGGATGTTGTCAATGGTAACTCAAATTACCAAGGGACGAGGGTGGGACTTATCATCATGAATTCCATTGATATCCTGGAAGGAGTTAAAATGTTGATGATGATCACAATAATTTGTTGTCGAGAGGATCCACGAAGAAGCAATTGATCAACGACTGCATCAAGCAAAAGGACTGATGCAGCAAAAGATTATTGGAGCCACATATACTATACAAACTCGGGGTCAAGTTTTTTGTTCGAGGTGAAACGATAAGACGAGGAAATTGACGAAGCTTAGTTCATCGCCGAAAGTTGTGCTCCAGGAATAAGAACCAGGTAGCACAGTTAGAATTTAGCACAATAAGGATATAGCCAATCAGGCTAGGAATGACTTGAAGGATTATTAAACTCATAAGCAACGAAGATTACTTAGAGTTATCGAACCAAAGTGCTGAATCGGTTCACTTACCGGTGTTCTTGAGCGACTAACAACTCAAAACCCATGAAAAATTGGAACAAGTGAGAAATAATAGCTGATGAAGGCTCATAAGATGCGACACAGTTCTTAGATATTCTCGAGATTCCAGAGTGTAATACTTGATGGTAGATCAAAGTAAGGGTTGGGCTGGGGTATTGATCCGCAGAAGACAAATGTTTAAACTTGCCCGAGAAATGGGAACAAAGAAAAACAATATGGTCGAAACCATAACTACAAGGGGTCCAATTTAATGACACCAAAAGAATTACTCGAATGAGTAAATAATTGGCAAGAAGCTTCCACGATAAGTTCCACATCGGGTCCATGGGCATGAACACAGAGTTCAAGGTCGACTCCCACTTCTCCAATGCATACCCTTTCATTCACTTCTCATTTTCGACGAAGTCGTAGTGTTGAGATTTTATCTGGCATAACACCAGTAGAGTATGACCCGTAGAAGTTTCCGGGTTCACACAGCTTATGGAAGGCATAGATTCAACCCATCGGGGTACCTAAGGAACATATACCACAAATTTCAGGAGTAAACAACACAAGCTCGAAAGCATAGCATGTTCGACAAAGCAGAGGATACAATTTACCAAAGGCATTATGTATCCGAGGAAAGACTCACAAAGTTATTGAATATGAAAGACGTTATCGGATAAAATCCAACAAGGAGTTGATGGTCCACAAGAGATCTGATGTGAGCATCGGTACTCAACTAGAAGAAGAAACAATGCGAAGGCATTGGATTATAGAAACAACTGACTAATTCAGAGCTCATTTGCAAAGGAATTATGATTTTTAAATCAAGGGATCAGAAGCCAACGGTATGATTAAGGATGGATAAGTTGAGTAAGCTTAGGGGTAAATTCGACAACAATTTGATTGGTCGAGATCCAGCTCATGTTTAAAATGACGTCTGAGCCGGAAAGATAATTTAAAAGGATCAACTGATGATTGCGTGCATTTGCACTCATGTTGAATCAATAGGATCAAAATGACGGTGCCTAAGGATACTAACGAATATTGCCAGACATATGGAAAGCATCCATCATGCAAGTAGACAAGTATTGCAGAGCAATAAGCTACTAAAGATTTTTGGAGGATCGAATAGTATTTCAAAGACCATTGTAAAACACATGAACAACTGGGGGATGAGCGGATACTCGATAAGTGCGAGAATTATCCGTATGGGTATTTAGGTGACAAAGAACAGCAAGGCAGTAAGCTCAAGGGATTATCGAAACAACGCCGAGTGTTTTGGAGTATCTTGTAATAACAAGACCAACTGGGGATGAATGTAAGAATAACAACTGCAAGTAGTTATCCATAAGGGTTGACGGTGGAAGGGGAATTGCAAACGCTATGAACACAAGTTCTCGGGTTAACAACGGAGAGTATCTTCAGGGTCTTCACGCAGCAGCGATCATCATCAAGAATAAGGGGCTCTCCGGGTGAAAGTGATAACGAGATCCTAATGTTAGATTTAGCAAAATTCACTTAACCCGAATAGAAGAGAGATCAGAGTCCCAGAGTATAGACAAGGAGTAAAAGATCCTAATACCACCCAATGGCGACGTGGGCCCATAAGCCGCACAACCATGTTAGTAAAAGTTTTTTTTTTCAATGACTAGACTCGACTTCGGCCAAGGAGTTGGAAAGGGGGATTCCTACAGGTAGTCGGCTCTGATACCAACTTGTGACACCCCCGATTCAATCGTACACTAATCATGCACGCAATTGTGTATGATCGAGATCAGGGACTCACGGGAAGATATCACAACACAACTCTAAAACATAAATAAGTCATACAAGCATCATAATACAAGCCAGGGGCCTCGAGGGCTCGAATACAAGTGCTCGATCATAGACGAAGTCAGCGGAAGCAACAATATCTCGAGTACGTACATAAGTTAAAAAGTCTGCTTTAAGAAGGCTAGCACAAAGCGGGTTACTGATCGAAGAGGCGCAGCCTCCTGCTCGATCCTCCTAACTACTCCCGGTCGTCGCCGCCGGCAGCACGTAGTAGTAGGCACCTCCGGGGTAGTAGTCGTCATCGACGGTGGCGTCTGGCTCCTGGACTCCATCATCTGGTCGCAGCAATCGGGTAAAGAAAAAGGGGAAAAGGGGGAACAAGGCAACCGTGAGTACTCATCCAAAGTACTCGCAAGCAAGGAGCTACACTACATATGCATGGATATATGTGTAAAGGGCCATATCAGTTGACTGAACTGCAGAATGCCAGAATAAGAGGGGATAGCTAGTCTTATCGAAAACTACGCTGCTGGCAGCCTCCGTCTTGCAGCATGTAGAAGAGAGTAGACTGAAGTCCTCCAAGTAGCATCGCATAGCATAAACCTACCTGGCGATCCCCTCCTCGTCGCCCTATTAGAGAGCGATCACCGGGTTATATCTGGCACTTGGAAGGGTGTGTTTTATTAAGTATCCGGTTCTAGTTGTCATAAGGTCAAGGTACAACTCTAAGTCGCCCCATTATCAAGATCACGGCTATTCAAATAGATTAACTTCCTGCAGGGTGCACCACATTACCTAACACGCCGATCCCATTTGGCCAACACACTTTCTCGGGTCATGCCCGCCTCGAAGATCAACACGCCGCAGCCCCACCTAGGCATAACAGAGAGTCAGACGCCGGTCTAAACCTAAGCACACAGGGTCTGGGCCCATCGCCTTAGCACACCCGCGCTGAGGGCGGCCGAAAGCGCACCTAGCCTAGCGTGCGCCCAAATCCAATCAGCGCTACCGCCGCCGTGACGTCACGAAATGCTTCGACTGATACCACGATGCCGGTTGCCCATATCTTGTCCCACGTGGCGGTTAGTGCGTATAAGGTCAACGACCCAACTCAGATCAAATACCAAGATCTCGTTAAGCGTGTTAAGTATCCGCGAAAGCCGAACAGGGCCAGGCCCTCCTCTCTCCTAGGTGGTCTCAACCTGCCCTATCGCTCCGGCACAAAGATCCACACAGAGGGCCATTGGGACAAAGGTCCTTTCAGCTCCCAATCCGTGAATCACTCGCGGGTGCTCCACGAGCCGACCCGACTTTAGTCACCACATGAATCATGTATAAAGTATATAGTATATACCCGTGATCACCTCCCGAGTGATCACGACCCGATAGTATAGCAAAACCGACGGACAAGAATGTAGGGCCACAAATGGTATACTAGCATCCTATACTAAGAAAGTAGGATTGCAGGTATAGGTATCAACAGTAGTAGCAAGGACAGGCTATGCATCAGGATAGGAATAACGGAAAGCAGTAACATGCTACACTACTCTAATGCAAGCAGTATAGAGGAGAGTAGGCGATATCTGGTGATCAAAGGGGGGCCTTGCCTGGTTGCTCTGGCAAGAGAGAGGGGTTGTCAACACCGTAGTCGTACTGGGTAGCAGCAGCGTCGGTCTCGGCGTCTAGCGACACAAGAGGGGGAAGAAACAATAAATACAATGCAAACAGATGCATAACGATGCATGACAAAGCAAAGCGTGATGCTAGGCGTGCCCTAACGAGGTATGAGGTGATACCGGTGAAGGGGGAAAACAACCGGGAAAGTATCCCTGGTGTTTCGCGTTTTCGGGCAGAGGAGCCGGAGGGGGAAAGTTGCGAGTTTGATATATTAGGGGTGTGTGGCGGACGAACGGGCTGCGTATCCGGATTCGTCTCGTCGTTCTAAGCAACTTTCATGTTGAAAATAATTTAATCCAAGTTACGAATTAAAAGATATGATTTTCTAAAGATTTTATTAATTTCTGGAATTTAATTAATTATTTAAATTAATTCAAAATGGACTTATGACATCAAGATGATGTCATGTCGACGTCAACAGTCAACCTGGGTTGATCGTCAATCTGACCAAGGGTCCCACCGCCGATGATACATTTTAATTAGACATATTAATTAACCTAATTAGTATTAATTAGGGGTGGGCCCCACTGTCATTGACTAATTAATTAACTAATTAACAGATCAGGTTAATTAGGTACTTAATGTGTAATTATTTTAATTAGTTGCTTAATTTAATTAATCAAAATTAATTAAGTTAATTATTTCTTTAATTAATTAATTAATTATTTTATTATTATTAATTTATTAATTTACTTATTTATTTATTTAATTCTCTTTTTTTATAAAACGTTATCAGCGGCTGGGCCCACTTGTCATAGGCCTGGGGAGGCCTTAGCGGGCACGCGGTTACGGGCGTCTTGCGAATTAAGTATTTGGGCACGCACGACGCATGCCGGCTGCCGTGGCTGTGGTCGTGGAGGCGCAAAGGGATGGCCGTGGTGGGAGAGGCGTGGCAGAGCGGTCGTATGCCGGGCGGCTGTGGTCGCGCCAAAGGGCGAGGCCGGCGAGGATAGCGCGGGGCGCATGGACGGGAGGCCAGCAGCAAGGCGCGCCGCAGCGGCGGGCGACGCGCCGTCCGGCAAAGCGGGTATGGCGGGAGCGGGTTGAGGCAGAGACGGCTGGTGCGGTGCGCGAGCACTGGAGCCAGAGGGATGGTGACACAAGGGGACAAAGACGCAGCGTGGCCACGCACGGGCGACGTGTGTGGGCGAGGAAAGTAGCAAGGGGGAGGAGGCAGGAGCGACGCTCGTCGCCCATGGCGGCGGAATCTAGCACGGGGGAAGAGGGATTTCGCGGCGGAGCTCACAATGGAGTCGTGGGGTCAAGGCAGCGGGGCTCGGGGAGGGAGACGGGGACGACGGCGTTGACGGAGAGGAGGAGGTCCGGCAAGTCGGCCTCGGGGGACGGCGAAGTCGAGATCCGGCGAGGGAGTCCAGCGAACGGCGGGGTCCAGGCGGGACGAGGCGGTGACGGTGTGCGGCGGTGGGTCGCGGGGAGGACGGGCGGCGTCGAGGCGGCTGAAGGAGAACGACACGGCGCGAGCCGATAGTGACGAGGCAGTCGGGCAGTGGCGTTGAGCGCCGTAGGGGGCGACCGCGATCTGGGGCGATCCAGATCGGGCGGGGGAAGGGGATCGGGAGAGTGTGGGGGAGGGATTAGGGTTAGGTGCGGGAATGGAGCCATGTAGGCCAAGGGCGCGGTGTGGGCCTAGCTGGCTAGCTGGGCCTGTTGGCCCAGTGGGGTGGGGAGGGGGTCGGCCCTTTTCTTTTTGTTTTTTTCCTTTTTTGATCTTTTCTTTTTATTGCTTCTCTTTTCTTTTGGTTTTAGGTAGTAAAATAGTTTTAGAAAGATATAAAACTGGCTCCATATTTAGAGTGGCAAAATGAGACACTGTCATAAAAGTTTGGTACCTAAATGAAATATTTTGCACTTTTATAAATTTAGAAGGCATTTAAATATTTGTTTTAGTCACGGTTTTAATTAATTTAGAGCCTTTTAACATTTTATCAAAGTTTGGTTTCTCCACCATAATTACCTATGCATTATCTGGCATGACCCGGACATTTTAGTTTCATTGTTAGAGAACTTTTCCCATTTGCCTGATTTTTAAATTGAATTCGAATCGGTTTCGAACTAATTCGATATTAGCCATAGTAATCGAGGTGACGTGGCATCATTAGCGGAGGGTTACTGTAGCATAACTATCCGGGCGTCACAAGGATACTCGGGGAATGAACTATGGAAGCAAGTACTGAATCATGAGTTCATCATTAAACCAGTGAAGGGATAAGGAGGTCGCTGATGAACTCAGCGACAATTCATCGAGACTTCCAAAAGATGGGTTTCCACAATTATGTGAACAAGGAGATAACATTAGTCAGATCAAATGATATAATGATGTATGCTCGAGGAAAACATACTTGGTTAAACATTGGTTGAAAGGTGCACCCGAAATATGGGCTTAAGTAGCATGATCAATGTTAGAATGGTGGTTCGATAACCAATGGTCTATGAATGAAATATCGACCATTAACTTCGAAGCAATAGGGTTGCTGGAAGTTCAGAATCCAAGCAGCACTGTTCACTTGTTGATACCCCGGTTCGAATCAACACGGGGACCAAGAAATGAACGGAGATATCGAGAAGTAATACTATAACAAGAATCCTTAAGAGGTGGGGCGTTCCCATGACATTCTCGACATAACAGATGGTAATACTCCAGGGTAGAACACATCATAAGCTGGATGGCAAGGAACCCAAGGTATAATACAAAACACGAACAAGTTTGTGTTGGAGGGAAGGCAAGGATGTTGTCGATGGTAACTCAAATTACTAAGGGACAAGGGTGGTACTTATCATCATGAATTCGATTGGTATCCTGGAAGGATTCAAAATGTTGATGATGACCACGACAAATTTTGTCGGGAGGCTCCATGAAGAAGTAATCGAACATCGACTACATCAAGTAAAAGGACTGATGCAGCAAAAGATTATTGGAACCACAGATATGACACCAACTCAGAATCAAGCATTATTGTTCGAGGTGGAATAATAAGACGAGGAAATCGACGTAAGCTTAGCTCATCATCGAAAGTTGTGCGCCAGGATTAAGGACCAGGTAGCATAGCTAAAATTAGCACGATAGTGATGTAGCCGATCAGGCTAGGAGTGACGTGATGGAGTATTAAACTGCTCAACAACAAAGTACTTCTTGTACTGAATCTCAGTGTTGATTTGATTCACAAATCGGTGTTCTCGGTTGACGACAACCCAGAACCCGCGGAGTGACTATGACAGGGAAATGTACTACTTCATCAGGAATTCATAAGATGAAGTGCAATGGGTTGATATCCTCGAGATACCAGGGGGTAATACTCGAAGGTAGAACGAAATAGAGGTTGGGAAGGCGATCGATCCGCAGTATGCAAGTACTTTAACTTGTCGAGAAATAGAATCAAAGGAGAACAATCATGGTCGGAACCACGGTTGCAAAGGATCAATTCACAGATACCAGATGATATTTATCAAGGAAATAGTTATTATTACAAGAAGTTTCCAATATAGGATCTACATCATGTCCATGGGCATGAACACAAAGTTCAAGGTCGACTCCCACTTCTCTAATGCATAAGCTTTCATTCACTTCTCGCCTTCGACAAAGTTGTAGTGTTGAAGTTTTATCTGACATAACAATAGTAGAGTATGACCTATAGTAGTTTCCGGGTTCACACAGATTAGAAAAGGCGTAGGTTCAACCCATCAGGGCCTCTTAGGAACATATACCACAAACTTCAGGAGTAATTTATACAAGCTCGAAAGCAGAGCATGGTTGAGAAAGCATATGATACAATTTACCAAAGGCATTATGTATCCGAGGGAAGGCTCACAAGGTTATTGAATATGAAGGACGCTGTTGGATAAAATCCAACAAAGGATCTGCTAGTCCATAACGGAGCTGATGTGAGCATCGACACACAACCAGAGGAAGTAACAATGCAAAGGCATTGGATTAAAGAAACAACTAACTAATCCAGAGCTCAAATGCAAAGGAATTATGATTTTCAAATCAAGGGCTCAGAAGCAAACGCTCTGATTAAGGATGGATAAGTTGAGTAGACTTGGGGATACAATCGACGGTAATTTGATTGGTCGAGAACCATCTCCTGTTCAAAATGACATCTGAGCCAGAAGGATGAATTCTAGGATCTGATTGAGGATTGCGAGCATTCGCAACATATTGAATCAAGGGACTCGAAATGGTAATGACAAAGGATGTCAATAAGATTACTAGACTTATGGGATTACCCATAATGCAAGTAAGCAAGAATTTCAAGAGCAAAAGGCTCCTCAGGATTTTCGGAAGATTGAATGGTATTTTGAAGACTTTTGTAAAACACATGAACAACTGGGGATGAGCGGATACTCGATAAGAGCGAGGAACTACCCGTAGGGATAATCATGTGGCAAAGAACTGCAAGGCAGTATCTCAAAGGATTTTCAAAACAATAGAGAGAATTTCGGGGTATCTTGTAATAACAAGATCAACGGGAAATGATTGTATGAAGCACAAGTGTACGTGGGTATCCATAGGGGGTTTATTGATGGAAGGGAATTGCAAAAGCGATGACACAAAGTCTCGAGAGAACATCGTAGAGTATCATCAGAATCTTCTGGTGCAGCAGACGATCATCGGTAATAAGGTGCTCTCCGGGTGAAAGTGACCACGAGATCCTAATGTTAGATTTAGAAAAATTCATTTAACCCGAATAGAATAGAGATCAAAGTCCCAAAGTAAAGATCGAGGAGTAAAAGATCCTAATACCACCCAAATGGCGACGTGGGCCTGTAAGGCACACAACCATCACTACAAAAAATAATATATCCAACATTTTGGGCCGAACGAAATTTTTTTCTGTCATACATATGACACTTCTATGACGATAATTGTGACAAAACCCGGTATCATCATAGATGTGGTGGGCTCCTACTTCTATGACAAAAAATCATGACAGAAAATGGGCTTTTCGTCCTGGGCGGGCCAGAGACACAGCTGCATGACATTCTTTGGGGTGTCCATAACGGAAAAAACCGTGGTAGAAGCGAGGGGGAGGAAAATTTAGGGGAGTTCCCTGTTACGGTGGGAGGTCGGGGGCCGAGCGATGCGCTGCTTTCTCATACACGTCTGCTGCTGTGTGTAGGCGTTGGCTCTAATCAACCCGAAGCGAGGCGTTGGGCTCTAATCAATCCGGAAGCGGTTGCACCGCAGTTACGCTGTTATCGAACCCAAGCAAACGATCAATGGTTGTTAATCGAACCCGATCGAGCGATTCTTCGCCATCGCCGCTAATCAAGCCGATCGATGGGATGAACAAAGGAGCGCTATGGGGGTGGGGGGTTTGATGAACAAGGAGCGGTGGCATTGCCTCTGGATGAACAGGACCCGTGGTGTGGTGGAGGGCTGGATGAACAGAGACGGTGGAGGGGTGCCCGTGGAGGGTGGATGAACAGACCCGTGGTGTGGAGGGCTGGATGAACAGAGACGGTGGAGGGGTGGTTGAACAGGACCCCGTGGTGTGGAGGGCTGGATGAACAATAGACGGTGAAGGGGTGCCCGTGGAGGGGTGGTTGAACAGGACCCCGTGGTGTGGAGGGCTGGATGAACAGTAGACGGTGGAGGGGTGCCCGTGGAGGGGTGGTTGAACAGGACCCCATGGTGTGGAGGGTTGGATAAATAGTAGACGGTGGAGGGGTGGTTGAACAAGAGCTGTGGAGTAGCGCGGTGGAGGCCGGATGAACAGGAGCCCGTGGAGGCCGGAGGAGGCCGACGGTGGATGAACAGAGAGCTCGTGGAGGCCGGAGGGGTCGACGGTGGAGATGAACAGTACTCGTGGAGTCCTGCTTTGCGGCACGCCACACCCTCCCGGCGAACAGGACCCTGCTTCGACCGTAGCGCCCAACACAAGTCCGCTTCTCTGCTTTTGCGGCACGCCACACCCTCCCGATCAACAGACCCCTGCTTCAACCGTGGGAGGTCCGCTTCTCCGCTTTGGCGGTATGCCGCACTCTCCCGATCAACAGACCCCATTCAAACGTGGGATGTCCGCTTCTCTGCCAGCGGTACGCCAGCCTCGCTTCCATCGCCTTTCCGCCCAAGCCTCCCGGCGAACACGACCACGCATTCCGCTCGACCCAGCCGGTTGGCTCCCACGCGTGCCTGCTGCCTCCCGATGAACACGACGCATTCCGCTGCCTCCCCATGAACACGACATATTCCGCTGCCTCCCATGAACACGACGACGACGCTGTTTCTCCGCTCCGACCCAGCCATGTACATGAGCCCTGGCCGTGCGTATGAGCGAGTAGGCGCTCGAGACCCTGCCAGTATGTACGTGACGCGGTCAGATTTTCTTTCTTGCACTCGCCGCCAGACGTACATGTACATGCTACGGCGCGCTTCTACTACTACGACACGACGCGCTTCTACTACGACACGCGCGCGCTTACATCCACCAAGATATATGTACGCACATGTTCGCGACCAGAATGACAACGCTACGCTCACCGGTGGGTCCCGACCGCCGTGCACTTCCTTGCTCGCGAAGATGTAGCTGGTGGGTCCCAACACTGTGGGGCTTAATCGCTTTGTTTTTTTGCCCGGACGCACTTCCTTGCGTGCGAAGGTGTAGCTGGTGGGTCCCAGCAGTCGGGGGGCTGGTGGGTCCCAGCAGTCAGGGGGCGAATATTTTTTTTTCGGACGCACTTCCTTGCGTGTGAAGATGTAGCTCGTGGGTCCTAGCAGTCAGGGGGCGAATCATTTTTTTCGTGAAATACGGTGGCCCGTCCGGTGGGTCCCCGATGTCAGGTGGAGGAATAACTATTTTGCACGTAATAAGGAGGAACTTCCTTGCGGCTGCCGTGGACCTAGCTGTCAGCCTCTCCACGTATAGTACTCTTCCGATGGAAGTCGGTCATTGACCACGTTGACCACACCGCGCCGAGAGCACCAAGGCGGTGGTCTGGACGCCGGCGAGGCCTAGGAAGGGGATGACGCGGAGCCGGGGAAGACGCAGCAGCAAAAGCCCGCACGGAGAGGAGTACGAGGGTTCACTGGTTCGGCTGCGGTGTGAGGCTGCCGTCGCCGCAGAATAACAGGGGGTGTGGGTGAGTAGAGGGATGGCCTGGCCATCGGTGGGAGTAGTACGGGGCGGTGAGGCCTCCGCGGCATCACAACCGGCCACGAAAGGCAGGAGCACGCGACACGACCGGCGTTGCTTTGGGCAGCTGGAGCAAGAAGACCAGAGGTTGAAGAAGCACTACGGCCGTTGGATGGACATCGTACGATCACTACAGCTAGAATCGTTTATATTGACTAAGTTGACAAAGCCCTTGGTACGCGTTAACTTAGTAGGCCCACAGCTCGGATTTGGCAGAGAACATATAGCCCATTTGCGATTTGTAAGAATATACAGCCCATTTTTTAATTCTAATGGAATTTACTACAGCCCATTTACAGTTTGTTAAAAGTACAGCCCAACTTCTAGCTAGGACAACGATTAATAATTTCAAACAACCGCCAAAACAGAATTCAAAAAAAATTCTACATTTTGATGGGATCCAAATATTTTATCCAAAATTTCTAGTCAGGTTAAATATAATTTCAAAATAAAGTTGTATTACGTTAAAATCCAACGAAGTATTATGCACAAGCAACAAGTAATGAAATTAAAATTTTCAAATTCCAAAAATAATATATTTTTCAAACTAATTACGTGTTTGGTGCATAGTAATTGTCCAGTTATTATAATTACATCCCATTAATTATTTCTTAAAGTCCATTTTCTTGTTAAGCCTAATGCATACCTCCTAGGAAAGTTTGCAGCCCAGCGGGGCGGAGAATAAAAAGTTGACCCGGATATTGTGTACAAATGTCGGCCTAGTTGCATTGCTGATGTCGAAAAAAAGCTATTTTTTATACACACATTTAATTTTTTTGTATAGATAAGGACCATTTTATATACACACATTTAACAATTTTTAAATACATGATTAACACTTTTTAAAACATATTTTTAGTCAACGGTGGGCCCACAGCGAGCGGAGGAGGTCACAATACACATATTTTTTAAATACATGATTAACACTTTTGCAAAAACAATTAGCCCACAGCGAGCCAATTAGCTCAAATCGGCCCACAAGGCCGACATGACCCAATCAGCCCACAAGGTCGATAGGGCCACCAGCCAGCTTGTAGGTCGACTGGATTTGAAAAAATTTACCGAGCGTAATATTTATGAAAATTAATAAAAATGTATTATTTAAAAAATAGCTAAAAAGGCCTGTGTAGTACAAAGACAACCTAAAATGGTTACTCAGCCCAAATTCAGCGACGGAAAGGCCCAAACAAGGCTTCAGACAACTTTTGAAGTCATCGAGCTCAATTAATAACTTAATAAAAAGTTAGATTACAAAGTGGAACCTAATTAAAAGCTGTCACAAGCATATAAATAATTCAACGGGTCCCACTTGTGCGTAAAGCGCGTGTGTGTGTGTGTGTGAGAGAGAGACCCATCGGCCGATGCTCAGAATACATCTTTCAGCCATATGCATTGCCGATGCTCAAGAAAACTTATATAGTTGACACAATCATATAGAACATCATAGCACACTGAACTTGCATACACAAATTTCACGCAGGAGGCACAATCAGGATGGAAGCAGTGGATCGCTACGGGAAGGGCTATGTTGAAACCAACGAAGTCGTACATAACGGTTCATCGTCTTTATGAATGACGGGGAAATATCTTGAATGTTGTGCAAAGAAAACAGACATACACCACAATAAGTTCTGCTAGCACATTAAGTTGACGTACAACCCTTTCTAAAAAAAGTTCAGGTACAAAATTAGAACAGGTCACAATCAAATGTACTGGCATATCCGTGCTTCACACCCATAGCTCGGATTTAACTAGTATCTGACAAGATTCAGTTGTTACCTCAAATTAGAGCGCATCCAGGCAGCCAGCCCTGCCTCTTCTCCCAAAGAAGCAGTGGCCTCCGCCGCGCGATGGAGTAGGCCCTGTGCCATCCATCGCCCGAGCAACACGGGAAAGTCGACTTTGACTCTGTAATGGACGCCGCCGATGGACCCCGCACCAGCGGGCGCGGCAGGACTTTGATTGATGGATTGACCACTTCTTCGACATGCACGAACACTCGACATGTACATCCCTAACGTGGTCCGCGCGGCGGCTTGGTGGCGATTTAATAGTACAACCCCGGTTCCTGCACCGTATCTCAACACCAATCACCTTCGGTATGGTGGACGTCTTCTTCATCCATGCCATAACCGTCAGAGCCCAGCTGTCTAGAGGAACAAACATACTTACGAGCTCACCTCCAAGGTCGTTGATAAGCTCATTCATGGACTTGCTGTTCCAAGCACGTCGAGGCATGCCGTGGAAGGTAAGCTTTGTTAAAAACTCAAGCTCAGAGGGAACCGAGCCCCATCCTGGGTGCCACCGATCAAAGCTCACCAGCGCGCCATCGCAGAACAAACGCCGGGAAGATTCGAACACACGACTGCAGTCGAAAGTTGTCCGGAACCTGACGAACAAATCAGCCGATGGCGGACAGACTTCAACGAGAAAGTCACTTACTTGGATGCCGTGCGCAATGCCAAGAGCTTTGACAAGGTCATCCGGCGAGAGGGGAGGCCGGTCGCCGTTGATGGTTACCATCAGCACTTTGCCAACAAACTGGTCGTCAAGCGCCGCCATGCCATCTGTGGAGCGACAAAGACGCAGCGATCAAGGCAGGACGGACTCGTGATCTTCGCCTCGAGATCCGCTGACCGCGACATGATAGTGCGCTTGAGTACAGGGAGTACAGGAGGGGATTTGGGGAACTGGAGTAGGAATAGAGATTCGAGAGGTGGGGGAGACTGGGATGAAAAGGTAGCATGAATTTCGAGCACACGCCAATATGTTTCTCGGCGCATAAGCGCACGAAAACACCGTGGCGCCACATGCCGCCTAAGAGTCCTTATTCTTTCTTTTTGGAGAGCCCGCCTAAGAGTCATAATTGACCTGTTTGGCATTGCGTTAGTACTCGCCCATATTCATTTACACCTCACCGCCCAAACAAGTGTACATCATCGAAAAGACATCGAGCTCAAATTATATAACTTGAAAAAGGAGATATACTCAACATCGGAGAATGGTGATGCCTCATTTAGCCCACCAAGAATTCGAGACAATAAACAGTTCAAACAACGATATATACAACATTCAAACACCGACTAGTGACTACTATCGACATAAACAAGAAGACATGATAGTTCATAAGAAGTCTTGCTACACCACCAAAACGCACCCATCTGCAGCGCTCAGACTCTCGTGATCCACACGAGAATGACATTCTAAACAGAAGCAACTATTACATAGTAAGAGTGACATAGACGAGGATGACCAAATGACAAGGAATGTGCATAACAAAAGAAAGAACTACCCATCCAGAACCATAAGCAGAGACAACAAATTCATTCGAAGAGATGATCCAACACCATCATAAATTGCAGCTCCGCTTCAGCGACCAGTGATCCAGAGACACCAGTACTCCACCCTTTCGATGCAACAGCCCAATTACCTATCAACCTGAAGGCTCGAACCACATCACCGCCTGTCGTAATTGAGACATCCAAGGATCAAAGTTAATCCGGATGCCTTTGTCATTCTCACCTTCTTTTGGCTGCAGGCTGTATCGTTGACAATCAGGGGAGTTTGCTCCCGAACTCCTAGGGCTCGCCATGTAGACACAGTTTTCCATAGCAAACAGAGCCTCTCTGCCATCAAGGTCCTCGCCAACGGTGATCTCCTGGTTAATCGGATAATTGAGTCCGAGAAATAGAGAGTGTGAACCAAGGCTGTTTACCCGCCTGCAACTAAAAAAATCCTAAAGGCCCCAACAAGCTGGTATCCTGCTCATAGACGTAACAGCCACTGTCCGGATACTCACGTATTACACGGTGCTTGTATACAGTGGGTTTTTGCAATATAACTTTTCCGCTCATGTGTCCGAATGATCATCGCCTTTTGTCGTCGTCTCGATCGAGCGAGGAACCAGCTTGTGCTTCCTGTTTTGGCAAAGGTGGTGTGATTACAAAGGGCAAGAATTATAGGGACACCGCATCATATCAAAAAGGACAGCATTGTTAATGTAAGATCAGCATTTTTCAGAGTATGAGCAGGATAATGCAAGAAACAACATTGATATGTCCTGTTGAACTGGAGGAAAATACAAGGAAATGTATACTGGGTTCAAAATATAGAAGTGCCATGCATGGTTATACTCATGTTATCTCGCAATCGATTCTTCACAGAAACTACAATGTCATGCATGTTATGTAATCATGTTCTGTCCTCACAAACAAATTCTTCAAGGTAACTAATGCACCATGCATGGTTATATACTCGTGTTCTGTGGGCAAAATTTTTGTGAGGATATTATTCTAACCATTGAATGCTGAAGGGCGAATATAGGTATGTACACATGGTAAGCATTGCAGGATTTCACTACTTCCAAATATAGTGTTCTCCATATGCACATTTACTTCCCTAATGTATGGTTATATGAAACCAACAGTGCGGTGCATGTTTCTACATCATGAAAATGAGCAAACTAACATGGCCATTGATACACACTCATATTTAGTAGTAGTATATAGATTATTGTAAAATAAGGGTAATATCTATATATTCCTAACCGTTTGATTATTCAGGGTACAAATTGGCTGTAACGACATGGTCACAATCGCATGAATTAACTCATTCGAACTATAGCTGATTTACGGCGTCTCTAATACATTGCCATAGTTCTACTCAAATTCTGCTCAAACAGAGATATGCCAATCATCACAAAAAGTTCAAACGGTGTCATGGCGTCATCATTAACATGAGAGGAAACAACTTACACGCGCCGTCCTAGCAATACGTGGTGCCATCTGCTTTGTCGATCGCGTAGATGATGCCATTGTGTTCAATAGCATCACAGAAGTGTGTATCAGCTTTGACGATGATCCACTGCGAGCCGAGTTGTCTCTAGCTAAATAAGGCACCGGCTTAAAGATAGGCGAGTCCATGGTCGAACAGGGCAATTAGCTTGAAGTCTGCATAATTCGCATGTCGTGTGGGCACTTGGCAGATTACAATCTT